>JBBPFD010000491.1:4235872-4928372 GCA_038363315.1 Mugilogobius chulae
TTTTGTCCCCCTAACTTGTTTGCACCTGAGCAAATGCTTAATAAATCTGGCCCATACAGTCTGCTATCTCAACTCTGTTCAGGCCAAAAAACCACATCGCTCCTGTTCACTGACTGGACAACCTTCCTACTTTTTGGGGACCATCTGTGGCTCTGAGATACCTGACCTATTGAAGAGAAACAAAATTGAGCGGAGGCACTACTGGAGCTGACATCAGCCTGGCCAGCCTGTTCTCACAGATATGTGTGTCTATATCACGCATTTCGAAACATATGAACACAATTTCTATGGTGGATATTAAGACATGTTTTTATTCATGAATACTACCAATCTTAATCCTAACCTTAACCAGTTTTAAGGTGCAGACCAAAACTTACCCATAGTCGTTAACCCCAAATAAAATCTCCTGTTTGTCCTCAACCAAATTGTGTGTCTATACCACGGCAAAAAAAATGGGCGTGTAAATAATTTTTTTTTTTAAAGGCAGAAGCGTTGCCATGACACGTGATTTGTCATGGTGTGAAATAGACACACAAGTCATAAAAACACGTTGGTTTGGCTACTAATGATTAATCTATCTACAAAAATGTTTTTCAGGTGCAACACAAAATTGAGCATGACCCTCAGAATGCTAATATGCATTACGGTAATTTTCTTGTTCTAAACAACATAAAATAAACATTCCATTGTGCATGTTTAGAAGATTATTTGCACCAAAGAAAAAACAATATGAGAGTTCGCACAGTTTAAGAGCTTTCAGTCGCCCACAACACTAAACAGGATGAAGCGGAAGCAAATGAACAAATAAATCTTCAGTCCGCCACGGCCAACGACATCCGCGTTGACGATCTAATTCCATGGATCATCTTTCTCTGAGGGGAAATGCACTTGCTCTGATTCAATATGAAGATCAATTAGGCTTTTACCAGGAAATAAGGTTAGCACTGCAGTTATAAATAATGACAGGTAATTCCAAGTGTCACACAGAGTTCCGTCAGTGCACTTAAATGGTGCGAGTGACAGCCATTTTACCACAAACTCGTTGAGAATTCAGCTGCCAAAATCAACGCAGTGTTTAAAATTAGACTAACAAGCACATATCTTCTTCTTAACGGATGAATCATTAATATTTTACCCACTTGGGAGTCTCTAAATCAGATATTAATATTTAAGCATATCCTCTAGCACAGAGAAACGTCAAATTTGAATTACAAAGAAATATCAGTAGAATCAAATAGAAAAGGGAGAATGTGGTAAAAACATAAGGTCATTTTTAGATATTGATATTGACATACAGACTGTGCTGTTTTGTAAGAATGAAGAGTGCAAAGTCTATTTCACCTATATTTAGTTGTGTAATTATTAACAAATGAAAAAGTGCTTTTCAAGTTTACTTATATTCATTTGTTAAGCTATTGAAGGTGACACTTGTTTGAGTTGTGTTGCATTGTGTTGATATTGACTTAAACTGTTAGAGTTTAATTCTCATCCAGGATTTAGAAGACTTGACAAAAGACATGGATTTAAGAATGTGTTGGTAAAGCTCTAAACTACAGAATAATGCTAAAAATACAGAAAAGTTTGTTGTATATAGAACAAACATTGGCATTTCAAACATTCAGCCTTTGTAATTTGATAAGTGCATCTGCTCATTTTTTCATTTTGATGTGATTGAGATTAATCTCGCAACCCTATGGCACTATATGATAATTAAAAATATCCATAAGCTCCTGGTCTGAGTGCATGTTCTTCTATTAGTTCTATGTTTAAAATGTGAAATGTGGAATACTTGTCTGAAAAAAAGTATTCCCAACAAATAATTTTCTCCAATCATGCAGCACAAGCACAAACTGAACCAATAATTAAGGAGTGGACCAGCACACTGAGAGAAGTAGGATTAGATTATGTCAAATTATGGACTCTAGAAAAAAAAGGAACACTAAACATGTGTGACCGATCACCGATGTGTATAATTTTGTAATGCTTTTACTTTGACTTGGACCCCATGAAGAGTAGTAGGGCTGGGCGATCTGGAGAATATATCATATCATATATCATGATTTTATCCCTCATATTGATCTATCTCGATTTTTGATTAGGGTTAGGGTTAGTTTTTGATGAATTGCCCAGCCCTAAAGAGTAGTCTGTTATTGCAGATCCTTAAACCAGTGATTCCCAACCAGCTGTACAGGGACCACTGGGGGTACACAAGCACTTACCTGCTGGTACTTGGAATGGTTTCCAAATGGAAGAGTAATTCAGTATTACCTAGAAGTTTTTTGGGGGAAGATTTGGGGACATGACATTCTTTAAAACAAAACAAAACAAAAACTGAATGATGGAAATACAAAATTGACAATATATTGCTCAGAAACCTACTAAATCGAATTAGGGGTAAGCTTAGGGGTACTTGGGACAAAAAAGGTTGGGTGGCAATGCCTTAAACGATCCTTAAATTATCCCTAAATAAAAAGAAAATAATACAAAAAAACAAGTCAGTAATTCAAAATTCAAAATGTGTGAACTTTTGTGACTTGATTTTTAGGTGGTAGATGAAAACAGGGATTTACTGAACACTGGAGCTTCAGCTACAATACAAGACATGAGTCAATCCAAATCCAACTTTGAGTAAACTAATGATTTACTCAAAGATTTTATAAACTAATATGCACCCATAAACTGATAAATGTACTAAGTGAAACATTTACATTGGACTGTTTTGTTTTGTTTTTTGGTGTGTTTTTTTGGTCAACTATGAAAAAAGTCATCTATATCAGTAAATCCAGCCCTTATCAGCCTCAGCCTCCACTCAGTAAAAACAGTAGCCTCTCTCTATCATTCCACCACTTAACCACTTCTTGTGCCAGTTACAAATGTCTCCTCCTCAGTAAAACAGTTGGATAGATGATGGCAGCAGTTAGCAGTGATTGTTTGTCCACCCACGCGTTGGTTTGGTCACATGACTCGTCCCCCCACATCCCCACGGTGCCCAGATGGTCCGCGATTATAAACGGCTCACTGGAGATTACTGTGCGGTGGAGGGAAAAAAAAGGGAAAATATATTACAAAGGAAGAAGATTTGAATCTTGCCGCCACGTGGGGTCAAAGAAGTGAGAAAAATATGAAGGTAATGTAGTGAGTGGCAAAAATGAATGAGAGTCAATGAAGACAAATGACAAATTTCTAACATAAGGGCTCAAAATAAAACTAAAATATGAAAAATCAGCTACAGTCTGTAAACAAATATAATCATCCACAACTCCTGCTGAATGTTGAGTTAGAATCTGACATGTAAAAGGAGAAAATCAGATAAACAGTGATATAAACAGCACATCTGCCTTTCTCACATTTCTCACTGACGCAGAGCTCAGAGTCACACACAGGTGAACTTCTTACCTTTATATAATTAATTAAGATATTCTTTGTCAATGGACAATTATTTGTTGTGTGACAGTTACAATATCCCTGTCATTCCACAATCGGAGTCATTTGCCAAAATTGTGTCAATCATGCTAGTTGCTAGCTTGAGTTTATTTTCATTATTTAAACTGCCAGAGGCGGTTATAAATGCTTTCTGTCAGTTGTATCCTTAAATTGACAATCATATAAGAAATATAAAGTCTTAAGAAAGTTTCATGTTTATTTTTGATAAAGTCACATGAAATCTCAAACTATTCTTAGTCAATAAAAACATTAAATTTAACACCATGTCAGGCACCACAAAGTTTCTCTGCTCTAACCTGTTTGCTAAAGTTTATTAGCGGGTTTGCACTGTGTTTTCCACAAATGTTTAGATAATATTGACCATAAAATAAACACTTAAAAAGAAAATGATAAACATAGCTAGGGCTGGGCGATTTAGCCAAAAATCCTAATTGCGATTTTTTCCAGGAAATATTGCGATTGCGATTTTTTTTGCGATTTTCTCCCACAGCATAAAGACATGAGCAAAAGTAACACAAAATCAACAGTTTATTATAAGAATTGTTATATTTTGCTAGAAATGTACCTGTGAAATGATTTTTGACTAAATTAGATCCAGTGTTGGGTGTAACTTAGTTACTGTAATTACATTTTTGAGTAACTAGTAGTGTAATTTAGTTACTGTGAAAAGACTTGTAATTAAATTACAGTTACTACCAAAATACTCTTATTCACTTTTAAGTAAAAAAAATAATCTACAAAAGTAACTTATTGTGTGAGATAAAACAACAGAGACACAGATCTGCAGCTGGAACAGTGCACAGAATCATTTTTAATATTGATTTTACTGAATTTGAATCTAAGCAACTCTTTTGTTGTTTGCCTTTGTTTAAATGCCAATGATACAATTTTAAATCCCATTTTTGATTGATGTTTGCAATAATGCACACAAAGTAATCCTAAAGTAAAGTAACCAAGTTACTCTCTTGAGGCAATAACTAAGTAGTTAACTAATTACATTTTCAATAAGTAAAAAGAAATGAGTAACTAATTACTTTTTCAATACATTTCCCCCAACACTGATTAGATCAACAAGATTAATTAACTCGTTTAATTGTGAAGGTGGATAAAACTATATAGGCTATAGCCTAACCAGCTCTGCTTTTTACAGACATGAACCAGTTATACTGAACTTGTGCAAATTCATTCACTGTTCATTTTTATTTAAGTTTAAATAAGTGATATCTGTAACTTATATTTCCTTACAGAGCTACTCAGTGTAAAATATGCTTTCATATTAAGCTAAGTGTGTTCCCCTTTAACTTTACCACACGGCTCTCGCGGCGCTGCTGCTGCTGCTTCTCCTTCTCCCCTCTCCGTCTCTGCCACTCGCTCGCTCATCCCCGCTCCACAGACAGGACAGAAGGCGGGACGATTACCTGTCCCTGTCCACGCAGAGAACCGGAGTGCTCCGAGTTTGGAATTAAATAGTTTATCCTTCGTTTGGCAGCGCGTCACCGCGGACCACTTCATGTTACAGCGCGGACTCGTAACGCGGTGGGATTTCGAAGTCAGAGGCTCACGCACATACGCGCTAAAAGGCAAAGAGAAGCGATAGAAATTCACCTGAAACAACTATTATGTCTATGTTTCGTGTCACTAACGAAGAGACTTCGCGGGAGAGTGGAGAAAAGAGAAAAAGAACGAGTACAGCGAGGGCTACTGGCTCACCTCGTTCATCGCCGCTTTAAGCCCAAATCCTTTGCTGTAGTTTTAACAAGAGCACAGTTTTACACCGGTGAGCCTGGTATTGTCATTACATGTCGTTGATCTCATGAGCACACGAATTACAGAGAGAAAAGTGAAGCACAAGCACACGGAGGTGTCGGTGGAGCGTAACATGAGGTTGCAGACCGGAGGCGCTGCAGTCACACGGCCGCACTCACACGCGGCGCTTCAATTACTTCCAAAACAAAACTCACGTGGCCAATAATCGCACGTCTCTGCGATTACATAATCGCGTCTTGTCATATCGCGATATAATTGCAAATGCGATTAATTGCCCAGCCCTAACATAGCATACTCTAAGTCAGTGGGGATCGGGACGCCTCGGGGGGTCGCAAAGCAAAATCTTATGACTTGGTTTTTATTCTGTTTTTATAACTTTAGCATCAAGTTTGACAGGAAATTTGTCACATAAAGCAATAATTCTACAAAAATATATGCATTTTAGCCCAATTTGAATAGTTTTCCAACTTGAAATTTCTTAAAGACATCCATTTTATTCTGCTGTGAGGGTCGCGAGTTGGTTACATCAATATTGTGTGGGTTCCGGTCTGAAAGTTCTATGTTGTTTGTCCTTATAGATAAACATTTATGCACTTGTGAAGAAGCTTCATGCTCATATCAAATTTTGAATTCAGCCCTGACTTAAACTGAGGAACGACAGTCTTAAATCTCCAACTAGAGTTAGCAAACAAGCTAGCTAAAGTCTGCACTGTTGCCGTGACAACAGGAAAGTCACTTTAGTTATTTTTTTCTGCAAAACTAAAGCTTCTCGGACAAAAACTAGGCCTAAGAATCAGAGAAACACATTTTATAGGTATTCTTACCAAACTTTTGTCCAACAGTCAGAATGAGGAGCATTTTTCAAACAAAATGAAGTCAGTTCATAACCTTTATGGCGCTGGAGTAGAGAGATACACTTATGTTGACATTGAGTGCAACAGTTTGAGTGAAAAGGTTACAACATGATGGATAGTGCTGTTTGGTTAGATAGGAAAGGCTCCTGAGCAATTCTTGAGGGCATTTGTCACTAAAGTCGCATTACATGATAGATGGTCCACAGTTAGGAAGGCGCTCCTCCAAGACTGAATGAAAAATGGCGCGCAACATAACAATTTTAGGGAGTGCACTCGAATGCTGGGATTTACTCATGAGGGAATATATCAAGCAGACGCAAAGTGGCAAAGTGCTGAAAATCTACCTGCAGAATGCTGGAGGAGCTGGAGTAATGGCACTGGATAAAGAATGTGTGTTTTCATTGTGAGATAATCAGTAGTATTATCTGTAAGATCGTTAAAATGTAAAACAACTGCAAAATGATGATAAGACAAACCACTGTAAACTGCAACTCTGCAGTTTTACACTAGTCCATAAGTCCATATTTAGTGAGACTTGTACATTATCAATCAAATAACTGCTGATATATGGTGACTTTTTTATCAGTATTTTTTCCACTCTTGATTTCATTTTAAAGCTTGCATAAACAAAATACTGCTATTTTGCGTAGTCTATTATTTGTTATTGAACTAAGGAGCAAAACAGTCCTGCTCACTTGTGACATGCGTGAAGCTACACTGCAAAAACTGTATTTCTGTATTTATTTTGATTTTGATTGAAGACTTTTTTTTTAACCGTCAGAAATAAGACACAGTTGAAATAATAATACACATAAACTGTTTTGATAACTTTGTTGTTATTAAAGCTTTAGAAATAGATTTTAGGTCTTTTTAAATACTCATATGGGTGATTAATCCAACGAGTATGAGAAAAATCTGTGTTTCAACTTTCAATTTAAAATCAATGGAATAAATCAGGGGTGTTTATCCTCGAGGGCCACATTCAAATCAGACAAGTGGCAGAGGGACGAATCACGATCATTGGTGCAAGAGATTCTGAATTTGAGTCATTTGCTTGCATACTGTACAATAGTTCGCTGGTTTTAAAAATGTTCACTGGTTGTTGGAGAATCTGGCCTAAAAACATCAGTAGAGTAAATGAAATGTCCTTTACACAATGGCTAAAAACTAAATTGCTCAAATTAAGAAGCATTGTCTTCAAACAGGTTTGTAACAAGGAAAATTATTTCCTTGTTTTGTAGAATATAGGGTTTTTAATTGATAGTGATCTTTATCATGAGTGCACTTTTATACAAGTGCCCCATAGTTTCGTTAATAAAAAACAGTGATGAGATGTAACAGTTATTCTCATAAACGTGCCAAGGCCCACATAAAAATATATATGGGCTGCATCTGGCCCCCAGGCTGCAGTTTGCCCAGGTCTGGTTTAAATAATAGCTATTTGAACCACTTTCAGTAATAAAAAAAACAATAAACCAACATGTTTTGTACCACTGAACACAAGAAACATAAGTAAACTACAGAGACTTATTATTGTCACTATCATAAAATACGCACTATTGTCATTCACGACACTTAACCTGATCAGTAATGATGACTTGTGTGAAAATGACAATAAAAACACTGAAAGCCTTCACAAGACTAACTTCTTCTGACGTGACTGAAACCAACAGGAACAGTCCAGTCATATTTCTGTCACTGAAGTAGACGACAATGATGCAACAACAACAACAGCAGCACACTGTCACTGAGGAATGCAGAAACACAGTCTTTTTTTTGTCAAGCGTTATTTACCTGTGTTTACTGAGGTGCCAAGTGACCGTGGTTAGGGAAATTATAAGCAGTTGACTGATAGTTGAATATTACAGGAAATGACTGCAGAGTTGAGATAAAGCTGTTACTGTGTCCTTTATTGCAGTTATGAAAAGCACATTTACAGTAACTGAGGCTGATTTAGCTCGACAGGATCAAAATCATTACAAAAGTTTGCCCGAGGCTCAGCACAGAACAGACAAGTGTTTTAGAGAGGATCAGCTGAGTAAGACACACGTGAGTGAGTTAAAGGGCAAACGTATCAAATGAAACACAGACAAGTAAAGCTTGATGTATTGTTAAATGTCTAGCACAAAAACAACATTGTCTGTATTCAGTGATCTTTATTTCTGACAATACGTTTTTGTTTGTGCATAGGGCTGGGTGATATTGTAAAAAGTAGATATCCCTGGACCCTGTAATATTTTTGGCATATCTCGATTACAATATTCCAGTGATTTTTTGTCAAACCAAGAGGAAAATGTTCCAACATGTCTTTGAATGTATTATTTGAAGTGTAATGATCAAACTAATAGGGCTGTAGTGAAGTTAAGACGTGTGTTTCAATGACTGACCAAACATTTGACACAAACACCACATGCTTTTAATTTGAAATTATTTGTGAAGAAAAAAATGCAGCTTAGCAAGATAGTGGGGTATAAAAAGTCAGACTGATACAAACTTTGGTTAATGACTGAATAATTAAATAATTACATTTCTACACTTATGTGAAAGTTCACAATGTAACTTTCTCTGTTTGCACTGTTAAACAGCTTGTTTTGTAGCATTTTTTACTATTAATGACATACTCGATATACATTTTTTGGATTTCTTCAACACAACAATCACAATATTATTTAAAATTCAATATACTGAATTTGAATTCAATTTTATGGATGTTCACCTTAATAATTCTATTAAATATTTAAGTCTATCTGTGCATAGTGTACCTTTATGTAAAGCACTTTAAGTTGTTTATAGTGCTGCACAGATAAACTCGTTTTGTCTACGTTTGTACAGCAATGAACTATTTCACTTTACATATAATTACTCTAAAGCTAATTCTTAGGATTGGCAAAGTTAATAATTTATATGGAAAAGACTGATATGCAAATGTTTGAGATCATTTAATAAACCTTGAATTTTGACCCAATAAAATAGATTGCATCTACAATGTGCATGACATTACTTGCTGGTCAGACTCTGCAAACAAAAACTTAACATGAAAAAAATCATGATATAACTGTTTATTAACATATTACCTTTTGTTAAAGGCCCGCACACCTGACACTGGTGCTGTCATAGCAACAAGGTCCTGGGTTCAAAGGTGACCCGGAGCCTTTCTATGTGGAGATTTTGCTCTTTTTACTCTTGTTCCCCTTTAAACATGTCCATTAATGTGGAACTTTCCTGGTTATATAAAGATCAATTCCTCCAGATGGAAAAACTGGGTGTTTTCGTGATATATTTAGATTATATGTTGATTTTTTTTAAGTGATGGTGCGCAAGTTATGCAAACATCTGTTTTATCCTCCAGAACAAGGCTGCACTATTAATCGAAATACAAATTTAAATGGACACAATTATCAAAATGGTGTATTTTTTTCCCACAAACAACAAAAATCTTATAATTTTCTTCATTGAAACTGTTATGATTGTAGTTTGGATCTCTAAAAGCATGTAGTCATTATGTCAATTCTCCTGAATGCATTTAAAACATAGTATTTTTAAACATGAATCACAAATCAAATTGCAATACCTGTCAGAAAAATCACAATTAGATATTAAATTTTCCCCGAATCACGCAGCCCTAAAATAGTTATGTTATCACAGAGACCAGGCCACACCTCACTATCAAATAACACAAGCTCAAATGTAATTATCTGTCATTTTGGTCAACACAAGGCAGTTACCAGTGACTGAGGTAAGCACATTTACGTCCCCATAATGTAATAAAGCCACAGCCACCATCCTCGGGTCATTTATTACCTCATTATATTGTGACCTTTAAAATCATTGTAATTAAACAGACAGTGAATCAAACGGGACGGGAAGCTAAAAATAAAGATTTGTCGGGCAGGAAAAGGATCCATCTGTGTGGAAGTAGCTCTCATCTGCTCGTTTGGACGGGGCGTCAGTGGACAGGACCTTTTGGGCAGATTCTACTTTGTGTGTACGGGCGTCCTGTGCTGAGAGGTGCAGCAGGTGGAGCGGGCCGGGGTGTAGGTTCAAATCCCCGCTGATCCTAAAACAATGTGTGGAGGTAACACCAGGGAACGGCTGGAAATAGGAACGTCAGGATTGATTGATTTTACAATTAAACTTGATAATAGATGCAACGGATGAATCTCAGCTCTATTGTTTTAGAAAGAACAATATGTAATTTACAGTATATGATATTATTTGAATAATGAAAAATAGTCTCATTAATACTAGTTCATACTTGGTATTCATAGTAAAGAAAGCATTGCACACATTATGTTGTACATTTGATTAAGGGTAAATTGTAAATTTTTTTAGGAAAGTACCAATTCTCAGTTCCGATACTGATTAAGCATCTGCCAATAATCAATAACAATTTACACCAGGGACTGAAAATAGCTATTTTCTTCTAAAAACTCAGATAACTTGTTGGAAAATGGTGTTATGTAGGCCCTAATTGTAATTTATTGTGCAAATAACAACTTAACAGCTACAACTTCAAACATTTAGACATTCTGGGTCGAGATGAGTCGTTTCGTATAATACTCTTACTGTTATAGTCCAGTTAAGAGCATCAACATGATATTGGCTGAATCGATATTATGGGGCCAATACCCCATCAGCAAAATTTCATGGATCGCCGTCAACCGTCAATTGGATCGGTCACAAATTTCTATACATACAGCTTAATATAGCCTGATTTTCAACAAAAAAAAAATAGTTTCTTTGTCATTATGAAGTCTTTGACTACTTTAAAATTAGAGATAATCATAAAAAATAAATGTACTGTGTATGTATATTTTTACATTTCAATATACACAAATAGTTACTTTACAATTTGTATCCACTATGCAAAAACTATAAACAATGCAATTTAATGCCATTTTTATTAGTTTCTTTGCTGCAATATTGTAGTCTTTACTACTTCTTCTCATAAGAAAAATACGTATAAGTAAAATGTCAGTTTGTTCTGTTTTTCACCCTTTTTAGTCTCCATATACTGTACTTGAAACAAGTTTAAACTATTTTAGTGTCAAGAGAAATGGGCAAATATAGTTGCAATAGTGACTAGCTGGGATATATGTTAAAAAATCAGATTCTGTTCAGACTGTAGTGGTACGCAAGACAGTTTTTAAAGGTCTTGATCTCATCACAGACCCGAGCACAATTGGACTCGGTCTTGTCTTCTCAAGGGAGCTTGGGCTTGGTCTGGTCTTGAACACCGAGACCACATTTCATTACCACCACTCTCTGCTAAACTTACACCTCGAGTGCGGTGACCTCTCCCAGGTACAGTTTGCAGTAGGCACTGTACAGTAAGATCATGTAGACACTGGTAATTGTATAACATTACAAAGGTTCTCTTGATTTGGTCTCAGTGAACTGCTTGGTGTCATCTCGGTCTCCACTTATAAAGTCTCAGTCTTGTCTCGGTCCTGACTCTCAGTGGTCTTGGTCTTGTCACGGTCTTGGGACTTTGTGGTCTTGGAAAGGTCTTGACTATAACACTAGTTCAAAATTATATTAGACAGACTGATTAACAGGTAAAGAATCACAAGTATTCTTTCTAAACTGCTTTTATTTGCTTGTGGGCAACAACATTATGGTCCTTTATAAAGCAGCCATTTTTAATTTATGTCCACTGATTTATTCTATTGTTTAGAGCTTGTCCACATGGTCTATGTAATGTACGAAATACAGAATAGCACACATCTCAAAAAGCAGAACAATAACTTACTGTAATTTAAATTGATTGTGATTAATCTTGAAACTAGCATCTATTAATATTTGGGTAATTGCTTATATTGAAAAACCTTTAAAATATTCAGAAAAGTAGCTACAGCAAGATAGGTGTTAAAGTGAATTAGGACTTCTCAATGTTTCTTCCCACAGTAATTAAAACTCTAAATCTTACACTGAGGCATTATTATAGTTACAAACACAGCTGTATTTATCCCTGAAGGCAATATTGTGGTGAGGCCTAAAACTATAAATAAAGGTCTGAATGAAGCTGTATCTGGTTGCACATGTTCAGTGAGACAAATGGCTGACAGGTAAAGTGGACCACAAAAGGATAGAGAGGAGAGGGGCTGCTGTTGTCACGGTGACCAAACTGTGTCTCTACAGAATCAGCTAAAACAGACACAATCACTAAAATGCAACAGAAAAAAGCTGCATGAGTGTTAAATAAAGTGGATATTTGGTGTGGTGTTGTGGTGTGTTTTTTTTTTTTCCTGAAACATTAAGTCCTATTGAGAGAGTTTTCCTACAGTCTGTGAATCAGCTCAATGCCTCTGACTGAATAAAAAGCAGAAACCCAGCGCCATCTAGTGGAAAGTCATGAGCTGTACCTCAAATCCTGAAGAGTAATAATTCAGAAATCTTTTTTTTTCTTGTTAGAAAAAGATAAATGAATTGGTTTCTATCAGAGCTTTTATTCAAAAAGTAATAACTATAAGTCACTTCTAAAATGTGACATTTTGGTCTGCTACATAATTTCAACTTTAACATAGAAACAAATTTTGTAATTCATATTATTTTGGTTTATAGCTGCATATCAGACAAAAGATATTGACAATTTCTGGTATTAAACTACTACTTTAAGCAAGAAATGGAAGTTAAATGAGGCCCAGTTAGATGTTTGTATAAAATATTAGTCATTATCCATTCAGTAATGGACACAATTGGGCATCTAAAGATATATTCACAATAGAAAAAGGCATGCAATAAATACAATATTGAGCAGCAAAGCGAAATATGTATCATTCAAAATCCTTTGACGAGTTACTTGCAAATGGTGAGGAATTATAGCTCCCAAGCTACAACTGAAGACCCCTGATTTAAGCAGGTACAGTGTTTTTTGTTTTGTTTTTTGATATAATTTGGATTTTGTTAGTTGTAAACACAGCAGCTTTACCATAACTTTTGGACTGCAAGTTGCTACTTGTTTCACAAGCTTTGAACTCTGCAGCCTATACAACGATGCAGCAAAATTAAAGATTCTCATAGACTTGATATTAACAAGTGTACCCTATATCTGTACTTTATCTTTTTTTTTTTTTTTTTTTTAATCTAGTTGGTCCAGATTATATGGTGGGTGGGGATATGGGTAGGTGAAAACAGGGTATTTCTTAGCTACAAGACAACACAAGATTATTCAAACATACACGACAGATCAGTTACAGCTTTAAGTAAGCTAATGATGAGAGAATACTAATGTAACATAGTGGACAAGTCTTTTTTACACTTGCCACTCTTATAAAGCACTTTAGATTATTCCTTATGCAAACTGTGCTCTACAAATCTACAAAACAAAAGTATCTTATCTTGTAAACAGAAGGCTACTTAAGTTCTTTTCACTATATGAATTGTTCTAAAATAAACAACTGAACAGAATTATCAGCACTGCTTACATGATAAACTCTTTAGTCTGAAAAATGTGAACAAAATGTATACAGACAAGATATAAACACAAATTGCCAAAACCATGTAAAATGATATGCATGTCATAAACAGTGAGGTAGAAAGAAAAGGCTGACAAGCAAAGACCAAGGAAATACTTTAGCTTTCTGCTGACAGAGCCTGAAGCCCACCAAGAAGTGTCAAAAGTTTAAAAGTGTGAAAAACTTGAAGCAGAAGTGTGATGTTTAAGACCAAAACGTGTCGGAGCAGCTTGTTTAAAATGTGTTAATGATAACTTCTGTTCCCTCAACCAATCAGCTTCTTCGGTTTCGCCTGGTCCTGCATCCTCTTTACTCCCACCAGCTGACTTAATATCCTCCTTCACCGCTTTTAAACATGGAAAGGAAGGAAAATGAGCTACAAGACATTACAGAGATAGATTTTGGATGGGTTGTGCTGGGGAGGAGGCTGCACCCATGGGACACAGGCCGCTTTTGTTGGCTAATCAGCGCAGGCCCGAAGACATTTATAGCGTGGTTTACGGCTGTGTCAGGTGAGAGGCTGTGAATGGTGGTCATTAAGACAGTCTAAACATAGATCTTAAAAGCATTAACAGGCAGGAAGTACTCCATTTTTCAACCAAAGGAAATTAGGAGGCAAAAAAGGAACTAATGTGAACAAGTATTACACTGGTTTTACAGTGAAAGTAGTTTTACTGTAAGTGAGAGTGGGACTGTTTGAAATATTTTCAGTATAATATCATAACACAAATCTATGGTGTGACATTAAACCACCATCCAAAACAAGGACTTCACAATGATTGTATTACTTCTTTATAATCCCATAAATAAAATAACCGTGCAACCAATTCACAACCCTGACTGCAAACTGAAAATGTTCTCTTTGTTGCAGGACTTTATGTTAATCTGAATACATTACTGCTTTGTTTATTTAATATACATTAAATAGTGTCTTCTCACAACCTCCAGCTCATCTTAACAAATAATCCCTCACAGTCTTGGTCCTGACCCTCACTCCCCCACTTTGTTTCGAATATTGGAGAAAAAAAAAACATGAAAGACTTGACTTGCAAGACATTCTATTCTGTTTTTTTTTTTTTTTTAGCTTTTTTGTTACATATTATACAAATATTGTGATGAAAAGAATATACTTGTGAACTTGAAGTTGCTAAGAGTGATGCTTACATAAGATAGCCACTACAATAATACCACAGAATTCTTTATAACATACCAATTATTGTCTATCCTTATGAAGTACAATGAATCATTGTTGCCAAGTTTTTTATGATAAAGCATGTTGCCAGGTGAAAATAATAAATCAGCAGCGCAATTTCTAATCTGCATATATATTTAAGAGGCTTATATCATGACCTGCTGGATTTCCTAACTGTTGCAGTGTATGTTTATTGACTCCTGCAGGTATCAAATCACTTGTATCTTGCGGATATTGGAGAGTTGTCAGAATGAATGCAACAAGATCCTTCACCTCAATATGTTGTGCATTATAAGGCAAGAGGGCTGCTTTAGCTGTGATTATGAGAGTCAATTTTAATGGCAATAGGAAATTATCAAAGATGTACCACTCTGCCTAATGCTCATGGTTTAAACGAAGTGGGAGTATTTTAAGTATTTTCACAGTATTATTCAGCAATTAATAAATAAATGAAGCCAGGGCAGGTTCAGAGGTGACAATGTAAGGCTTTAAGTGAACTTGCATTGTGAAAGTGTGGTTCAAGAGTGGTTCAGGAGCATGAGATTATTTTCACACATGGACTGGCCATTACAGATTCCAAATCTTAATCCCGGTGAGAATCTTTGGGATGTGCTGCTGGAAAATCAAGATCAATACAAGACCCAGCAGCAGATGCTGTATGGATGTTAGCTGCATTTGGTTGCCAAGTGGAGCTCCAACTGGCAACATTTGGTGGTAAAAAATGAAAGCATTTAAAATACAAAATGGGGATGATTTAGAAATGTAATAGGGTAAAGTTGGGATTTGATAAAATAGTATCAAATATAATCAGATGTGTTGTTCATTGAGATCCACTTGACACGACCTTGTAGACTCTGCTCCAGATTTAGGTGAAATGAAACTAAATATTTTGACGTGGTAGAAGGTTATTGAAACAATGTCACAGTGAACCTTTACTGTAATCAAAATTCAAGCTCAAAGTGATTCATCGAGATATTGTCTATGTTTGCTTAAATATTTTTTTTCTTTTGGTCAGGAAGTGTATTTGTCAAAGATAATATTCTTCTTAGGGCTGGGCGTTATTGACAAAAATAATATCTCAATTATTTTTTTCACATATCTCGATTACGATATTAACACAATGTTATGTCAAACAATAAAATGTGCAAGAATGTACGTAAATGTATTGGTTGAAGTTTAAAGATCAGAAAATTTGAGCTGTTGATGACTAGAGAGACGTTCTAATCGATTATCAATTGATTAGTCGACTGAAAGGGTACACAATTCTCATGATCTCAATGATCTGACCAAATATTTGACCCAAACTGCACTTATAGGAGCACAAGCTCAGAGATGTGCATGCAAAATATCTACACATAAAGAATTTGCAGCTAAACAAGATTTTTGTGTAAAAAAAAAACTAAAGAGTAAAGTTGTAATGTGCTTTCTGTGGGGTGAACTAAAACTCCAACAATTGACTAAAATATTATCTAAACCGTTATATTGCACACCTCTAATTCTTTTTTTTTCAATATGTTTTTAGCAGAGACAGCTTTGACAAGTCAGCACTTTGTCCCACTACAGTGAAATGAAAGTACTCATTCTGAGCATCTACCGTTTGTCTTGTTGACTTTCTGCCTGGGTGCATCTCAAAGCCTTCGCAGTGGGACCAAACTGTTTCCAAGTGAAAAACAGGAGCACGAAGTGTAAACATTCTTGTGCAGGATCTGCTCACTACAGTGGAATCGGGCCGAACACCCAAGAGCTCATAAAAGACAAAGAATGCTCCTGAAACGCTTACACACAGCTAATGTTGTCAAAAGACCGACTGAGCGGGAGGTTTCACTTTCATCACAGACACTAATAACAGCCAGGTAGTCCACAGCCAAAAGAGAATCAGCTACAGATAAAACAACACGCTAATTTGTTAAAATGCACTGACCTGAAATTGAGCTTTTACGCATGTTTTTTTGTTTTGTTAGACTGAAAGAAGTACTGTAGTTAAACCACTCAAATTTAACCAAAATCTGCATCAAGCCTTTTACCTTGGTATTGAAACTGAGTTTAAGTTTTTGGTATTATACCTTCTTATTCATACTTTTGAAGTATCTTGCAGTTGTTTTGTTTTGTTTTTTTTATTTTTTCATTTTTACTTTTCATTTTTACTTTATTGGCCAAAATAGAGCTGCAGTTGACTAAAGACATGTCTCTTTGTCCTATTAGTCGACTACAGGGGGCGTGGCAAAAGCTGTCTTGATCGGATCAGTTCGCCTTGGAGATTATGCAAAACAGTAATTTTACAAAAAGCAACCCATTATTCACTCATTAATTTTCTACCACTTAATCCCATTAGGGGTCATGGGTGACTGGAGCCTATCCCAGTGACTTTGGGCCTTAGGCTAGGAACACCCTGGACAGTGGCCAACTCGTCAGACAAACATTCACTCTCCATTCACTCACAGGGAAATTTACAATGATGCCCAATTAACCTAAACATGCATGTTTTTGGAGGTGGGAGGAAACCGGAGTACTGGAGAAACCCCATGGTGACACGGGAAGAACATGCAAACTCCACCAGAGAGAGCGTGAGATGTTGATATTCCGACCAGGAGTTGAACCCTGACTTCTTTATTGGGAGCCAGACTCTAACCACTCTGCTACTGTCCCACAGCAACCCATAACTCTTTATATAAAAGCCATATTAGTCCAACTGCTCACATATTTACAGCAACTCACTTCATTTTTCTGCTGTTATAAATCCTTATAATCTTAATAAAAGAATTAGTCGACTAATACAAGGGTTTGCAGACTAAGACTCAATTGACCGATTAATCGACTAAACGACTAAACACCTAGTCCTAGTCATAAACAATTTCTTTGTAAATTCTGTTCCCTGACAATTCCATTAAAACGTTTTACAATTCGAATTCCTCAGAGTCAGAATCAGTTACACTACTGTCTGGTGAGGTCAATGGGGACACAATCTCAGCCCCAAAAACCTGAAAAGTGCAAACTCATTCTGCAAACATTATGCATGCTTATTTGGGTTGGTCATTTTTTCAGTTTTTGCCTCTTGACTTCTGCAGCCACACAGCTTTAAAAAGTGAGTCGTGGAGTCCCTGGAAGCAGCCGATTTTGCCTCTGCGACTGTATGAAACCTGACCCCAAAACTTTGGCCTAGATCTGCACACATTCCACCTCCTCCAGTATATTTATACCCCAGACCCTTCCTCTCTCTCTTCCTCCGTCCTCCTCTTCCTCCCCTGTGCCTCGCCGCCCCGATGCCCCTGCCTCACCCCACAGTGGACAGGAAGTCTCGGGACCGCAGCTGATCAGAGCGGGGAAACACAATGCCTTCAGTGTGCAAAAGAAAAAGACTAATAAAGCACACGCCATCTGAACGGGAACATGCTTTTACTATTAAGGCTGTGTGTGTGCGCGCAAGATTTTTTTTTTCCATATGACTTTCCCAGGAAAATCCCCCTCATCTGGGAAGGTCGGATCCAGGCAGACAGACAGCGGAGGAGCAGAGACAGCACAGACAGTGGAGACAAACAAAGGCCTTTTTGGGTGTGATGAGCCACTGTACTGCAACACGTCTTTGAACTGATATCAGATCCAGCAGTTTGAATGAAGTGCTGATGCCAGATTAGCATTTCCGCTTGTATTAGTGATCTCATCCTTTCCAGGCTTAGAAACATTTTTGGCAAAGGCATAATTAGAAAACCGTTTTGTATTAAGAAGATGGATGTATGTCAATGGGTGAAGTGGTTCTTGATCTAGCACAGTTTGGGAGCTGTGTTTTAGCCTACAGCAGCCTTTTAGTCTAATCTGATAAGAGCAACAATTTGACTTCAAAGAAAACACACAAAGTACAGAAAACTATTTTTAAAAGTGTCACTCATTTGTCAATTTGCTCTTTGACCCAATATTTGAGAAACTCTGTTGTAAAAATGTCAAAACTATTGACAGTAAACAGTATTAGTCGTTTGTGACCTTTTCTGGGGAATGAATGATCTTCAGCTTTCAGTGTAACAGAAAGTGTTGAAGGTGTCTAGTATTTAAATCATTTCAAATTATAGTACTGTCACACTACTCTGTTAAGATAGGTGTGGTCTGCAATCACGTTTACCAGTTCAGGTATTTTTTTAAATACGGTATCATTTAAATAGTCAAAATAACAATGTCAGATTCAAAGAAAATTAGAGTCAGAAAGAGTCGCCACTATAGTTAAATAAAATATACGAGACACAAAGGTGAAAGAGTAATCTAATTTTCTGTTGCATTTTAGATGCTATACTGAAGGGAAAAGTCAACAACCTCCAAAATAACTGTATTTTTAAAAAGTTTGGACTAATGCAGTGAGATTGGCCAAAATGGGAATATTCATCACATTTTTAATTTTTTAGTTTGCATTTGTTTTATAGCCCCAGACTGTGATTTCTTTCCCGTCCTTTGTGTCATTAGACAACAAGCCTATATAATTGTTTGGTTTATCATGCATTATCCCATAAGTGTGCTAATAGACAGTTCTCAGTATGCAGACAAGTATCACTTTTACACACATTAATACAATTTTATTGAATACTCTTTCTTTTTCTCTTAACAGTGTTTTTCCTAATTGTCAATGAGAGCCCAAAGAATACTTTAAAGAGCTGCATGTGGCTTTGGTCTATAAGAAGATAGAAAATAGTGTGTCTTCTACACAAAAAAAGAGGGAAAAAAGAGAGAAGTGTCCCAATGGCCTGAAAAATTCAAACGATATATAAAAAACATATCATCTGGCTCGAAATTTAAAAGTTCAGTCGCCGTGACTTGCATATTAATTAGCCAATCAAGGAGATGCATCACCTCCCGTGTGAAAACAAACATGGGAGCTTAGAATGAAAAAAATTATGGAAAAATATGCAAAAAAATTACGTGGAACTTTAAAACGTCACAAATTTTTGCAGAATCATTGAGTTTTTAAAGTGAAGTGAGTAAACTTAAATTTTGGTCTAAATAACAGAAGACCAATCAACTCATTTCATTTGTGTCACGCAAATAAATTAATCTGATTGCCCTGGATGTTGTGGAATTGATCTGAAAAAAAAAAGGTGGGGGGCGTTGTGGTGACCAAACCCACTCCGCAATTGCTGAAGCATGGGCTCTGGTAATCAAGCAAGTTTTAGGAAATTTGCTGGAAATTTTATTTGCATCTTCCACCCCTTTGCAATCCAGTTGGTTCAATCATGTCCTTTTTGGGTGACACCAAGTTATCCATTTCTCCAAGACTCCACAGTTGGTCCCATTTAGTAAAACTAGGTCACTTCCGCCTTCTGTGTGTGCTTCTAAGAGAGCGTCGGGCCTGATCCACTGAATATAAGCCAAGAGACCTCCAACATAAACATAATGTGCTGCAGTGAAGAGAAACAACAGTTCTAACCTCATCTGACCGACTGTATTTGTCACACTACATGGTTCGATCGCTGATGTTCAGATTTGTGAAGCTAGCCGATGTCTTCGTTCTGATTTCATGGCAAACGTTTTAGGTTTGTTCCAGCTCCAGTTCAATAACCTTGGGACTGTGTGAATACAAATACCACAAGAGATAAGGATGTCATCTGTGTTTACAGGCTGCAAAATATGGAGCAGTAAACTGACCCTCAGATTGAAGCTAATAAAAGAGATTTGGTCTTGGTGCTTTATAATTTGTGCTGTTAAAATGAAGCCTGAAAAGCCTAAGTTCTTAACTAAAGAGAGTTTCCATCGACCAACTAATTAAAGCTGGCAGTTAGTTAAAATTGTTCTGTTCTGTTTTATCTAATCATTTATCGCTTAACAAAAAAAAAACATGCTAAAAACAATAATTTGTACAGAAACTGAAAATAAAACACCAATAAGACCAATGATTTAGTTCCAAATCTTCAGCTAATTTACTTCTTTCTAGGGCTGATTGATCTGGGAAAAAAATATAATCACTATTTTTTTTTTTCTCATATTGATTGATTTCAATTTTGTTTAACCTTTTCATAAACATATTATTATGTCCCATTTATAATTTTTTTATTATAACTATATATTTCAATATTCTACCTCAAAGTTTGAGTTTTGCTCCAAAACACACATTTTTACTGACAAAGATTGTTGTTTTTTAAACCAAATAATTGACAATTGGGTTAGATTCAATCTTTTGATTTTTCAATTAATGGACCAGCCCTACTTCTTTTATTGTTGTTCAATACATTTCCTTACAGTCTGAAAAAAGAATTATTCGACTAAGTCTCCATCAACCGGTTCGACTAAATGACTAAAGGACAATAGCACTAGTATTCTGATTGTTGTTTTGAAGAGGTGCAATAACGGAATATAAAATATATTGTCCATAGTGACGTGAGGGAAAAAAGCAACAAAAGAAGCTACGTTGAGTTTTTAAAAAAATAATAATAAATAAGTTGCTTTCAAACAAGTGATATTGTTGCACTTTTGTGGATATTTTACAAATAATAACCTTAAGTAATATGTCTAAAGACATTTAGGATTAAGCATATTGTCTTAACATTGTAGCAGATGAGATCTTACTTTTTGTCAGTATCGTTCAGCCATGTGCAGATAACACATTTTGCTCTAGAGACAACAGATGAAGCTTAACAATGCAAACAAGCAATATTTGAGTCGGCATTTAGGGGCAGAAAAAGAATATTAAGTTAATTGTTGACAAATGCGATAGGAAACAATAAAATTGTAAATCTAAAAATACCATTAATGACACATAATTGGTCAATGGAGTCTTGCTTAACCAAAACTTTTGTTAAATGATTGAAACTTTCATATGGATTTATAAATACAGCAACAACTAAAAGTGAATTCGTGCAGCCATAGCAAATCATTGTGTTTCATTTTCTCCATTTTCTAAATAAATTGGTAAAATGTTTTTGAGCATAGGTTGTTAGTCTGTTATAAAAGACTCTGATCTGAACTCTGACATACTTTTTTGTTTAAGAGCATTTGCCACGCCTCTTTTATTAGTGTCAGAAAAGGTTCAAAGAATCGGCCAAGACTTTGTTTGATCGAATGAGTGCTGCGTTGCATTTGCATTAGTAATAACGTCAGGAAGTTTAATTTCAGAGAGCTATGGCAGGAATGTGACAAAGGAAGATACTATCGTCATATTTCTTTGATGAAAACTGTTTGGTGACCTTCTATACTCACAGCACTGTCTCTCAGATAAAGTAGTCCCAAAACAATATTGTGCTGCTTTGTGTCTGGCAACAAAAATATGTGTGTGCAGCTTTGAGTCCCATTTTGTCAATGTCAGACAAGTCTCGAGGGGCTGTTGGGGGTTTAAAATATTCTCCAGGGTTCGAGTCTAAAAAATCCTAGTGTGAGTTCATTCCAATCTGTCAGTTCTACAGTAAGAGCAGGACATGGAAAACCCATTAAACCGAAGAGAAAGGGTCACAGCCAGATGACATCTTTAGAAGTTAAACAAAGAACTTTTAGCTGAGCAAGTTAAGGCATTTGTATGTTTACTCTTTGTGTCAGTCCCAAGCCAAAGGAGCAAACAGGGCATCTGACAATAGTTTTTATTGCATGCCTCTATTCTCCTATGCTTCTATTGTTCTATTTTATTTTTTATCTTATCTTTTCCTTTCAGTATAAATTCCAAACTATTTGAAAGGGTTGATATTCAATCCTGGCTTCCTATGCAACAATAATACACAATTTTTGATTTTTATTTTGCTATCAATATGTGTTAGTCTTTATAGATTTATTTTCAGATCATTCAAATGAGTGGCATCTTCTGAGAGTCATGTCATTATTAGGACTGCACGATTGCGATTCAATTTGCAGTTTTAACTTTAGTAAAGGCATTCTGTTCTGAGGTCACATTTTAAGAGATTGCCAAAATTAGACAACTTAAAAAAAGACAACCTAATGCTATAATCACATATAATCTATTTTAAAACATCTTTGTGCAGGTCTAAACTACAGAATTAACAGCTATTGCTAGAAAACCACTGCATATGTTGTAGTTTGTGATGGAAAAGATTCTACTTTTGTGAGATTAGCTAATTGCAGTCATTAAAATTTCAGTTTTGATTAACTGTACAGCCCTAGTCAGTATCAATTAGTGTTTCCCTTTTTTGACAGCCTATTTCTGACTCAGTAGGCGATGCAAATACATACATAATGTTTCCTTGACTGTCAGAAAAGGTGCTGCTTGATAAAATTAATTACTATTATTATGTCAGTGTGACGTCTGTTCACATCACACTATCCCTTCTGTGATCCTTTTGAGGAAGACAGACATCACCACCAAAACATTCCAATCTAATGTCATCCTTTTTCACCTTTTGTTTCATATAGAAGAAACTACAGAGCTAATAATAGTGTTTTTATGTACACGGTTTCTGCAGTGATTGAAGGGTTAAATTTAAGACTTCTAAAACCATTTTATTACCACAAAAGATACAAATAAATACCTATTCCAGAGTTATGACCTATATGTGCTGCTTATTTTCCAGATAAGTTATTGGGTTATAATTTTGTTTTTTGATACAAATATGAAAAATGTAATGAATTAACTAAAAATAACACAATTTATGCGAACAACCAAGCATTCTATCTATTCCATCAGCCAAAAAATAGTAGAAGAAGCACACCAATTGTTATATTATTTAGAATATTAGTGAGAATTTTGTAGCAGAATAAGCTCCAGCAGTGTGAAAAAGATCGTGAAATCTGACAGAAATAGCTTCATTAAAAATGTAAGACCTGTGCAAACATTTTTAAGACCTACAATAGCTGCAAAATTACGTTTTTGCAATATCCAGATTAGCACAAAAGATCAAGTTGGTCACAGTATTTCAACTTGCATAATAAAAGCATATTTGGGTGACACTTGTTCATGTATTGATACACTTGCAGATGCCGTATTGTAAATCAGAACACACCTCACACAGACATGCCTGTGAATGAGTCAGAACCAGTCGAGCCGGCGTGTCCGTCACTACACAGGCTGTTCCTCTCAGAGCATCTGAATAAACAGCTAATTACACCTAACACTTCAAACACCTACATTCACTTCACTAATATGTGATCCGACTGGGCCACAGAGGTGAAGTAAGGTTATGTGTATGTCAGTCTGTCTTAAGGCTGAGCGATACAAAAATGTCTTGACATACAGTATTTTTTCATCTAGAAATACGATATAAACTTCTCGATATATTTGAAAGTGCATGCTTGAAGTGATTTTTTTTCTAAGCCTTTAGCCGCTAATTAGAAAATAGAAAAGTAAAGTTACATTGAACAAATTGAATTTGGTGATGTCTTTTGCTGAGTAAAACTAACCCTAACCTTCTCATTCTCTGTCACTTTTCTCTGTAACTGTAACTGCATTTCTTCATTTTTATAGAAATACCATATCTCAATAGTTACGATATTGCCAAATTCATATCTTGTTCAGTAAACATCTCGATTTCTATTGCAGTGTATAAAAGTAGCAAGGAGAATTATTATAAAGTTTTTATTATGGCCTAATCAGTATCATAATCTCTACTCACCTCGATAACCCAAGATACGTATTTTAAGCTATTTTATTGTTATAGGAATAATGACTTTTTTTAATGAATTTTTCTTGCATGATTTGTTATGCTTGTGCAAGGACTCTGTAATCATATTTTGATTAACTGAGCTAAACAAAGTTCCACTAAACCCCAGAACTTCAACCACAAGCACATGCACTGGGCAGTGCTGGAAGAGTAAAGGAGAGGGTGAAAGGAGGGAGTTTGAATAGAGAGGAGCATTGTGATAGGTTTTACAGCAGGTGTTTGAGCTCAGAAATAATAGAGGAAAGCTGTTCTGGCCAGTTTGTCACAATTTTGACATCAAACAATGTCAATAATATACTTTCTTTGTAAACATTCTCCAACTTTATCTGATTAAAAATGTATGTAAAAGTCTGATAATACAATAGAAATAACCGTTTGGTTCACTATTTGGAAAAATATTCACTGACTGATAATAGGGCTGAGCGCAATATTGACAAAAATAAATATCTTTACTTTTTTTTACATATTTCGATTGCAATCTTCAATTAAGAAAAAAACATTGGGCAACTAACTAAGTGACCAATAATCAATTGACTAAAATATTATTGTCTATCTTTCTTTGAACATTTAAATGTTGGTTGTTTTTTTTTATTTGTTGTTTTTTACTGCCTTTTTGTTGCTTTTTTGCTATAAACAACATACTCAAAAGTCACTCAATTTTTGCCTGTCTTCAAGACAACAATCACAATATTTTCTAAAATTCAACATACTGCACACCTCTACTGATTAGTCTAGTACTAAATTAATCAGCAGCGACAGACCTACATGCTCACTATAAAGATTTTTATTTATTTATAAATATATATTTTTTATTCTTCAGTTAAAAGCCCAAAATGCAGTCATTATCTTTGATTTCAAGAGAGAGTAATTATTTTATGAATGAATATTTGTACCAGAATGACCATGACATTTGTACTGTAGAGTACACCTGAATATAAATCTCACCATCTTGATTTTTAAAAAGAGACAAAAAAAAAAAAAACACTTGTTCATAGTAAGTCTATAGGAAGCTTTAATTTATTTGTCTAGGTGGCAAAGTTCAAAGCAAACAATATCAAGTAACCTCCCTTTTATTATCTTAGTTTTACCTGCTTCTACTGACATCCTCTCACTTCCCACTGCGCATTCAAGCACTTTGGTGACTCTTCCTCTAAACAAACTTGCACTCATACTCTCTCAATGCAGTTCTTTCTGAGGCCTCTGCAGCAGACGCACATGACCAGTGTTAGGAGAATCAATGTGACGCTCAGCAGCACTCGCAGCAGAGACAGCCCGGAGGAGGAGAAGAAGAGAGGCTCCAGTCTGAGTCATGCTGTCTCACTCTCACACAATAACTAACAATAAAACAAGGACATATAACCTACAGAGCGTATAGAAGAGAGAGCGGAGGGAGGAGGAAATCAGGGCTAACAGTGACTAAAGCTGTGGTCATGATGAGTCCGCTAAATGTGAGTGAGAGCTGACCATCACATCTGTGTCAATAGTGTGTGAGTATAGAGGTCATGCAGTCGACATCATAATATTCTAAATGTCAGCAAACACAACTAAAATAGAAAAAAAGCGGCCACAGACTGATAATAAATATAAACAACTGCTGAGTAGTGAGTTTGTATGAGACATGTAGAAAGACAAACTCAGGAAACAGTGGTAGAAAGGCAGAAAAACAACAGCAGCACTTCTGCTTGTCTGCTTTAGGATCACATCCAGTTCAACACCTTGCCTTCATATCCTTAAATAAGATGTTTTTAGTCTGTTTGATGAATGATTTTTGTTGTGCAACAGTAAAAATGTTCTAAATGTCCATCTGCAAACAAGCTAGCTAAAGTCTGTACAGTTGCCATGACAACAGAAAACCTATTTTATAAAATGTCTTTGAAACAAATGCTCCCAGAATGAAAAAGTAGACTTAAACACATTTTATCAGATGTTCTTATCAGACTTTTGCCACTCACTCAGAGTGTTGAGAAGCATTTTTTAAAAAAAAGAATGTCTGTGCATAACCTCTATTTGGAAATCATGTGGTTAGCAAATAAAAGAAGAAAGAGAGTTACGGTTAGAGATAAAGGATGTGGTTTAATAAACAGGATATTCACTTTTAGAAATATTGACAATAGATACTGCAGAAAGAGGATGCGTGGAATTAGAATAGTAGTAAACAAAAACAATGAATTTGTCATTAAACAAACCATTTCCAATGTCAATGTTATTTTTGGTGAGCATTTTTCATTCACTCTACTCATTTGGAAAGATCTTGTATTGTAGCCATAACATTACATTACATATCCCATTACATATCTCTATATCACTGATGGTGTTGTCACGATGAATAATAAATAAAATTAAATAAATAATTGTGATAATAAAATTAAATAATTGTGTTGAAATCAATTCCAAACACAATTTAGAACTAACTCAATTCTCATACCATTTTGATAGCACATTGATAATTTGAAATGCTTTTTAGGTTAAATTTTCATACAATTGACTGACATGCACAGTACTTTCTTTGTTAAACATTGTGGTTTTAAAATTTTGATAAAGCTGATTCTAAAGCTCAAAGGTTATTTTTAAGTATCGATACTTGTTCAAATGTGTATTTAAGTTCGATACCAGTTTGATTAGTATCTGATTTTGATACTTTTGACAACCACTGATAGCCAGGTCATACTTGGGTGATGTGACTTGAAAAGACACAACAGTATTAATTAAAGTCACACCTTCCCCATTGAGTAAATCCTTGTATTTTCAAGTTTTAGCTACCTAACCTGATTAGCTTCCAAGATCAGATTTGTGCAAATTATAATAACAATCATATTGTACAATACAACTTTATAGCTGCCATTAAAACATTAACAAAAACATGTATTTTTTATGTGTGTGTCCCAGGAAGATCTAATCAAAGTATGTAACTTGTTGTAATGAAGAACATCATTCCTCTGAAAATAGATAATTCAAATGACGACAGTCCATAAATAGAAGTATTATTTAATTATAACTATAGCTGTAATTGTGTAGGCACATTGAATATTTCTCTTATCGTTGCCAAATGTTTATGTAAAAATGTTGGCAAGAGCTTTTTCGGAAACTAGCTTTGCAACCTTGTTAACCCGCTTTTATAACAAGCAATGCCAAAAATCATTCCTGAGATTCACAGCATTTCAAACTGGGACAAAAAAAACAACAACAAAACAAATGAAGTCAGTCTCTACATTTCCTTTTCGTGCGGAAAAGGAACTCTACTTCCTGTTGGTCTCAAACAATTGACCATTTTCACAATAGTCCCATTGAGGCACATGCACTGTTTTCTTGACCTACAATTGTCAAACAGAATATTAAAAGAGTTATGTTCAAGAGCTGTTTAAAAGTGCAGCAGAACACGGGTCAGTTTTAGGAGGTCATATCAAACAACCATCTGCGTTAAAATGAATCAGAATAAACTATTAACATGTTTTATATTTTTCATCAATTACTTGATTCTTATATATTACTGTTCAAAGAGTTGTGACATAAATAGACACACAAAGCATTATACATTTACATATAGAAGTATTTTTGGTCAATACATAGAAATAGCATATTATTACATCTAACATTGTCACGCACATTAGTTTTTACTTTTTACAATTATACGATATTAATGATCTGAATTTTATCTTAAAAGGAACATCCACTGTTCTGTTGTATTTGGATTGATAGATTGATAATGAAGGCTGGGGAAATCTTCTATTATCCTGCAGCTGATGTTCAAGGGCTCAGAAAATCTATGTTTTCACCTACCACTTATCACAACCCACTTCTGCAGTTTCGAACAGGAAGTCAATGGACCTGTTTATATTTCTATATTACTCATTTCAAATCAACTCAAATGATATCCCTAAGGCAAAGTATTTATATCAAACAAGTTTCATAAATATGGAAAACAGCTACCATTCATACACATGTCTAACTTCACAAAACGTGGGAACAAACAGCATTAACTAAATTGGCCACAGTGGAAAAGCTGTGAGACTGAGCTTTAATAATCTCACTGTTTTGTTTATCTAACAGAGAGGGCAGATGTTATCTTGGCTGGGCCCACCGCAGACAGACCCAATAGTATTTGTTAATCATACATAATCCAAACAGTCTCTCTGGACATTCACGACTTTGGCTCGAGACGACTTTCTTTCACACACACGGCAAGAAGCCCCTGTATCTGCAAACAGGAGGTGCTGCTCTCTCACCCACTCGCAACAGTACAAGTGAGACCTCAGCTCCAAAACTCTTCCAATAAGTCTCTGCTATTTCTCTGGATTGTTTTGATGGATTCTCCACTGACTTGATGCAAGAGCTGAACAAGGCACCTCCCATTGTAAATACAAATACAATCGTGACAGAGCACATCCCAGTGGATTCCAAAGGGGAGAAAAATGACATAACAAACAATATGTCATATGTTAAAAACAATGAAGAATGGTGTAGGTGAGCACTGTCAGATCAAGCTACTACCCACTTAAGAAAGAATGGTAATATTTAACAAGCTACTAAATGTTGTGTTATTTTGATCCTTAATGAAAATCCTATTATCAACTGTTCATAAGGATTAAAATTATTTTACAAAAAGGTTGTAAAATCATGTTCAGAAATATTTAATGCAGTTCAGCTAAAATGTATATTGTCTAACTGCAGTTTTGCAACACAAAAAGTGAATGGGGTCAAGTCACTAATAGAAAGCACCAGATTGAACATTAAAAAATTGCCTATTTTTGGTATTGTACAATGTTATTTAAAGGAAAAAATGGCTTTTGCCCACTATTTGTCACATTTGAGCGCAACTTATAGCATTAATATGTAGTCTATTCAAAGAAAAGTGTTGGTAAATGCAGAATAAAGCTTTAAAAAGAGCTAAATAAATGCTAATTTAAATTTATTTAACCAGTTACTGTATATCTATGCAAGTAAGGAGTTAAGTAGATGTTGGACAATGTGGCTACTATAGCATATACAGAGGGAAAAAAACTTTATAAATAGCGACTAAATTTATATCTGAGCTAGAACTAGTTTACTACAAGTGTGTAGTTATACTGGCTGCCTTTATAATTACATTTGGATTTGGCTTAGCTTTAACCACAGATGTGGAAAAAGTTAATTAATTTGTGGGGATAGAGAAATTTGTGGTTGACTGAAGACTTGCCAAGAAACTCTCTCTATTAATTGACCGTTTGACCTAAAAAGCACACTAGGGAAGTAAAAATGTACTGACAAGTACACAGCTGTGTGCAAAGGCAGAATAAATTCACAGTTATTTCTTAAATATGTTGAAATAAGTAGTTGACTTATAAAAAAATTAGGCTAACAGAGAAACCATCGACTAGGGGTGGTGATCTTGTGTTGCTATAACCCCCTAAAAAAATGTCCATTAAATAGTATATTATTTCATGCCATATGTGTCAAACAAACATGCCTGTATGTGTTAACTTATGCTGTATGCACAAGCTTTAGTCGTTTAGTCGAAGGTGTCAACCAAAATATTATTAGTCAGCTAACAAATTTATTCAGGATATGTACATTTCTATGAGGCAAAAGCAGAAAGCTGCACAGTTAAAGTAATTAGCAGAAGATTGTTGAATTCAAAGTGTTGTCTAGTATTTTTTTTAAATAATAGTTGTTTGTGTGTGATTTTTAGTGCAGCTATGTTTTAATGCAAATATGTATACATGGTAAGATGAGGAAGAACATTAATTATGAATGAAATTAAGATCTTTTTTGTCAAATTATCGATTGTCAAAGCTTGTCTTTTGTCTAACAAAAAATTCATTGGTAAAATACATCCATAGAAATGTCAGAAAAGTGCAGGAATAACACCTTTAGGCTATTCTTAAGTTTACAACATAGCATTTTTCATTTTTAATCAGCTCTTTTTGTAGCATTTTACTGTAATGATAAACCATCACTCAATATTAGATTTTTGCATATTTAACATTTTGATAATATCTAAATACATGCATATACATTGATCATCCCTCAATCAACTGAAGCAAATAACCCATCTATTTGTACTTAGAAGAAACTAATAATGCACCCACTTGTACACCAAGACTGCACCATGACTGATTATCCTCCAACACCAGGGACAATGGGGTTTAAAACAGGCAGAGATTGATTCTGGACAGTGTGGAAGAGAGAAAAATACTAAAAGGAAAACTTGGGAATGAGTGTGGGAGAGAACGGACACAAGGCTGAAAAAGTCCAATCGATCCCTCCCCAAAGTCCCAAAGCCCAGTATCTCTCTCCTCTGTGTGAGCTCACCTCTGCTGCAGCCTCCCTCATATCATAGTATCAGCACTACTTTGTCTCTATCACCGTCTCCACGTTTGACCCCTCCCCTTTGTTTCTTTGTTTAGCTTTAGCACCTTCTTGATAGTGGAGAAGCATTTTCAACCATCCAAATCAGATTGTCACACCAACTCATTGTGGTGATTGTAGTTTTTAGTCGTGTGGCGCCAAATGTCCCAGTTCTGTCACGAGAGAGAGAAGAAGTCTTTTTAATTTTGAAAGAATGAAGAACAAAGTTGTAACCCAGCCACAAAAACTGGCCAAGGAAGCTGCTGTGTAAGTTGCAGTAATAGTAATGGCTGGTTTCTTCTTTCATTGTGGAAAATTGCCAGTAATATAATAGCAAACTAACATAAGGTGAGTATTTCTTCTTAAACCTCATACGATTGAATGTAAAGAGGAAACTGACAGTCATCATCACACTATGACAGGTGGACGACACATGACATGAGTCCATCCAGGGATAACTGTTTATATCTGGAAACTGTCTGGATAAACCAATACAAAGGAAAGAGTTGCAGGTAGTTTCCAAATTCAAGGTGGAACATTGATGTATAATAAAAGCTCAGGCTTACTGTTGAATCACATGGAGCTTTTATAGCAGTTCCAAGCAAGGCTAAAGTCAAGTTATTGTAAATTGTAGTTAGGGCTGGGTGATCTGCGAAAAAATATAATCACTCAGCTTGTAATATGTCCCATTTATCCGACTTTTTTCAAATTAAATATACATTTTCTGCCTCAAAGCTTGACTTTTTCTCCAAACCACACATCTTTACTGACAAAAGATTGGTTTTCGATTCAAAACCCACAACCAAATAATTGATGGTTTGATAAGATTCAGTATTGATCTCTCGATTTTTGTATTAATTGCCCAGCCCAAGTTGCAGTTTAAGCCGACAAGATATGTGTAGTACACAGTAGGACTCAGTCCACTCATACTTTGACATAAAACACATAGCTCAAGATACAATATCATAACTAAATATAACGCTTCTGAAACAAATTGTAATAGTGTTCTTTGCTAAGCCTCAACATTATCAAATCATAAAAACTGTGAATATGTCACATTTTATTGCACAATAACGTTGTCCATCTCCTTTCTCTTTCTGTATCGTTGTCAAATTACTCATCATTGCAGCCCATAATATACCTTTTCACAACATTTGCAATATATCCATCTAATTTGGTAATTGAATAATCATTTACTCACTTATTTACTATGCCTAGACTCTAAAACCATGAGCGGGGAAACTGTTTTATGACTCAGGAAAATCAATAAACAGGAAAATGACACTTGTCTTGTCATGGTCTGTCTATGCAGCTTTACCTTACCCTTGCAGTCTGAACAACCAATTAAAAACCACAAGAAATAATCAACACTTTAATTGATTCTTAAAATAAACGATAGTTGCAAATCATAGTGTTTTAGGAGTAACTGTACAAGTTGTAGACATAATACTGTTATATAGTTTAGTAGCATAGTAGTGGTAGTAGTAGTAGTAGTAGTAGTAGTAGTAGTAGTAGTAGTAGTAGTAGTAGTAGCCTAATTATATTAATTACACTAGTGTCCAGTAGAAACAGGGCTTGATTTGTAAATAAGTAGGCTAGTTTGGTCATGAGTTGGGGTAATCAAAAGGGTGACCAAATTTTCAAAATTAAAAACTGGGACACACTCAAGTTTTTGTGAAAATAATTAAGTATACTCTTAGCCTTTATTCTCTCAAACTTTTATCAGTGCAAATGGAGGCATTTTTGTTGTGTTTTGGTCATTTTCAAGCTTGATTTAGTCTAGTTGGAATAAAGAAAAAGCAATATATTCCTTCCTTTACTATTGGGAAGTGTCGAAATAGTCAAAAATCAGGACAAATGAGACGTGTCTTGTGTAAAACTTGGACGAAACAATGGCTTTGGATACATTTTCCGGGACATGGGACATAGGGCTGAAAATAGGGACTGTCCCAGGTAAATAGGGACGTCTGGTCACCCTAGTAATAGGACAAAACACTTCTGGATTCAACCATATTAGACTCCATTATTTTCAGGATTTTTTTGCCCTAAAAAATTTACCCAAATAGTTACAGTTACTTTCATGTAGCATAGTTGTAGTTATAATGGCAAAGTGTGGACAACACGCCTGTCCCAATCCAGACTCATCACCAACACATTCATCCTCTCATATTAGATCTCTCACTGTTCCTGTTACTGTTGTAGCCACAATCACTGAACACTATGGAGTATAGTAGTGAATGAATGGGTCTATCATCGCCATCATAATGTACAACAACATACAACACGGAGGCAGGGACAGACCGGGGCTTCTCTAGCGGGGCAGTCACGGCTTTGCTCCTATTCTTGCATTGTCAGCTCGCCTCCCCACTCAATCATTTCAGCAAAGCCCCTCTTTCCCTCGTTTTGACCCGGGATACACGGCTTGTTTTGGAACTGACAACCACGGGCCCCAGTCTGCTGCAGCTGCCTTGTTGACAACTGGCAAACATAGGAATTCAAAGCGCGAGAGAGAGCAGCTGTGGCCGTTTAGAAACAACTTTTTTAGCAAGAGAAAGTAGACGAAACTGATTGGATTGTTAAAGTTTACGGACTTACCGGTAGTCGAAACGTCTTGCATCCTGCACAAACTTCTTCCCTCGCTCCTTTTTCCGCTGAAGCTGTTGAAATCTGCTGGTGAGGCAGCCTACAGAGCCCAAGTAAATGGCTCAAAGTCAGAAGAGCGCTTTTTAACTCCGTCTTACTTCTGCCAGAGACTCTAAAGTGAAAATCCTTCGCTAAAGACGCGCCATAGTTCACCCCAAAACTCGTCTGAAAGCGCAGCCGATACATTTGCCTTTACGCGCAGGATTTCCAGCTCTCTTACTGTAGACTCGGCTCCCTCCACAGTCTGAAACTCTCCTCACTGCCGCTGGAAAAAAAAAAGAAACGCGCGCACTCGTCCACACGCGCGTTCACGAGGACTCATTCATTCAGCGTGGAGTCAGGGAAGTCCGTCTCTCTCCTCTTCATGGCCTTTTTACTCCAATATCGTTATCGTGTTAGCGTGGCAACATAATTCTTTTACATTTGCGTGTCTTGTGTTGTATTTCCACTGCTGTGCGCGCACGAGGGCAGAAGCGCACGAGTCGTCACGTGAAGTCATGAAGAAGACGAGGCTTATTTGAGCAGAATGCTTTACGCAGCTCTCCATTAGTGCGTAAAAAGTGTGCGGGACATGGCTATTGCCGATCTGGCCCAGTATTTCCATGTCACTGCTCCGGCTTTTTCTTCTCAGGCCTATTTTAATTGTAGTTGAATGAATAGGCAGCTGTGTACTACACAAAAAAAATCTAAAAATGACAGTGAATTGTTGATGCTGATGTGGAAAAGAATTTGACTTAAATTGGGGTATGAATACATGAGCCAATATGAAAGAAAATTGCAGTTACAAAATGTTTTACTTATGGTTTTATGTATTCTATAAATATTGTCTTTACTATGTGTTGGATTAAATGTGGATCTGGTTTCTGTAGGGTCCTAATAAGCAAAAAAATAAAATAAAAAATCTTAAATACAAAATATTGAATTTAAGGCTTAAATTTGTTCTGGAAAGTTATATAAAATTTCTGTCAGGTTTCATGATCTATTTCACACTACTTCAGTTTTGTCAGAAAATTCTCAATATTCTTAATAATAAAACACAATTGGTGTGTTTCTTCTTTTGTTGATTGGTTGATGAGATAGATGCAATGCTTGGTTGCAAAACAAAACAAACAAACATTATGATGTAGCCCAATAGAAGTGTTTGATCAACAATATCTGGTGATTGATGTGTCATTTATTGATGTCCATGTGTTTTGTTTTTTCATTTTTGGATAAACAAAGTAAGATCTTCGTCATGTTTGTTTGCCCGTCAATGCCTGCAACAACTGGTGCGAACAATCAGAAAGAAATCAGATTACACACGACTGTTTATGTGGCATTTCAATAATCTGATAACCCCAGTAATCAGATAATTCAGTTTTTGTGTGTGTATGACATGGCCTTTGATGCAAGCACTTCAACGTGACAAAAAGTACTTTGTTTCTTTTTGTTGTTTGATAGATGCATTAATACGTGTTAGTAACGGAAGTATAACAAATGAATAACAAAAGCTGAAATTAGCATTGAATAATCACTTTATTGTATTTGTAGATGCCTGGTGCATTAAAGCTCCACACGTCCAGATGAGGTGCTTAGTAATAGAGTGTTTTACATGCAAATGGACATCACGACTGACTTCTTCTACTCTTTGTTTACAGGTCCTCCCTCCACCTCCGAGACTCTCGTGTCACTCTGCCACGCGTCATTAAGTCTTTTATTGGGCGGCTGCTGCACACTTTGTATCCCACTGACACAGACGACAGCAGGGCCTATAATTGTAACATGTTAGACACTACTAGAGCTCATTGATATGTAGCCATTTGTACTCAGTGTCGACACCACGTCATATGCTTCACTCTGAATTTTAGAAAGACTTTATTACACGGCCAAAGAACTAGATTTTCATTCTTGGTGTAAAATTCAACAAAATAACAAATGGACAGTGTTATCTAAAATTTAGTTCAGAGATTATAGACAAAAAATAATCAAATAACTTGGGAATAACAGAATAGATTGAAAGCATGAACAATCTGAGTTCTTAGTACAAAATAAACAACAGTGACATAATGAAGAGAATGTACAATATGCAGTTTGTGCGAGTAGTTTTAAAATGTCAAGATATTTTATGATGTCTTCACGAGTTCAACAGCTGATGAGTGAGGTCACTTGCCTGGAGGGGTGTCAAAACTGTGCAAACAAAACAGAATGTAATAAAGCAAAAAATATGGACATGTTAGAATGAATAGTTCTAAAATGCATACATTACAGGATTATGTCTTATCTGTACACATAATACATTAGTTTTACTTCTTCAAGAGCATCCATATGCTAAAACCTGTCTTCTTTTTTCTGTGTTGCTCAAATATCAAAATGAATTTCTCTGATTTTACAAGTGTATTCTGAATTCTCGGGGGGAAAAAGTTACTATCTACACTGTGAAAAATGCTCCTAGTTAATTTATCTTATTTCTAGCATTCGTATATCTTGTTAGACTTATTTTAAGATCACTTAAAGTAAAACAAGATAATTGAGGCACTATGTGATTTTTACAAAACTTTAAAATTTATTATACATGGCAAAGTGTTAAAAACTATATCTATCTATATTTTAATTTGTACTAAACTAAAACTATTTGATCAATAAATGTGTTTTTATCACTAAACCAGGACTAGATCAGGACATAAACCAACTGCAACTGCTAGACAGGGGTTAAAGCTGAATAAACCAGGACTAAAACTGATATGAACACTGGCTTTAGACAAAAATACTAGATTTGAGATTATATATATTAATTCAAACTCTAAAGAAGTCAAGATTCTTAAATAAGACAAATTATGCTGTTCAACTGGCAGATTTTTTTTTTATTTATTTAAGATAGACCTTGTTTTCAGAATTTTTAAACTTGTTTGATGGTCATTGTTTCTAATTTGACAACAGTTATTCAGAATATATTCAGATTATGAATTTACTCTAGGCTGCCCTGTGATAAAAACCACATGAACCCAAAAATCTGAAAAGACAAATGTACTCATATTAACACGAAAGCGTAAAAGAGGTTGTGAATTGTTTTAGTGGAAACATTATACACTCATCACAGCACAGAGCAAAGACTGGACAGATTAAACCTAAATATTTTGCGTAGCTTGTGTTGTGAAAAGCCCCTCTCAGTGCCTCTCGGAGCAGAGTCTTGCCTGTCAGCCGGGCCGGGGCATGCTGCTGGTCCACAGAAAGCAGACCACCGCACCGCACCCTGGGACACATCCTCCCCTCCGCTCCCTGGGGCTTCAGACGCACACTCAGCCAAACAACAGCAGTCCACACTCACTGTTCGTTACACACAGGCACACAATGCAACACTTCTGCTAACACTTCTGCTAACACTTCTGCTAATGCTTTACAATGGATAGATTCAACATGATAGATCAGAATTCTGTGTCGAATTTGCTGCTCAGATTATTGATGTGGGGATTAACTCTGTAATTACCCACATGAAACAAAAACTGACATAAAGCTCAACAACTTTGTTTTTGCTTCAGATGCCATTATTCTAAAACTGATGTTTATTCAGCAAAGTTTGACCATTTATGGAGCCAATTTTAAACAAATAATGATAAGGTTAAGGTTAAAGTACATTTTATTGACTGATACTATTCAATGCAAGGCAAACGCCACACAGTTAAACCCACAGACTTCTTTCTGTAAGGCGAGAGCATAAATAAAAAAAAGATAAGATATCATGTCCACAATAAATTCAGTTGCAACGCACATAAGAACACAGGAAAAAAAAAGCAATCAAAAAAAAAAAAAAAAAAAAATATATAAAGAACATAATTAAAATACCTCTCTGCCACCAGGGTCCGCCAACAAGGACTGTGGATTTTAAACAGTTCTTCAACAAACAGACAATTTTCCGTAGCGTTATAGAGGTCCTTATTTGCCCATCATCTGAGATTAGAACATGATTGATTTATAGGTGTGATAATGATTTATTGCCCCACAGTAAATTATCACAGGTGTTTCTCAAAACATCTTGAAAAACATTATTTTTATTAGGTGTTTTCCCACCTTCAAAACAGTTTTTCCTTTTTTTCCTCCTTTTTCTCTTTTGAACACTCATTCAGAGTAGGAACTACAAATTGGAGCTACACTTTTTCAGTATTTCCATCCATACCTTTTGTTAACATAAGTTATTATACTTAACTAATCCACCAGAAAAATGACATGTGTACAGTAGCTCAAAATTACGTTTGAAAGGAGTGAAATTGTTGCCTATTTGGATAGACAAATTGTTAATTTATTGTTAATTCCAATGCTTGTTTAACATTTTGTGTATCACAGTTTTATGTTAATGTTTACTACGCTCAAAAGGAAGGGGAAATTCTTTTGTTTTAAAAATCCACTAATTTAAATGTTCCACTCTTTACAGATGCTAATGTTAAAGTCATTCAGTCTAAATTTCAGCCACTGTGGTTCCATTGACTAAACAGGAACTGTGAGATTTTGGGGACTTAATTCTTAGTATTTTCATGTAAAAACACTATAGTGTGGATTACCTCTCCACAGATCTGACCTGTAACTTAGCTTGAAAGTGAAATCTTCTTGACCTGATGAAGAAAAGCAGTTTTCTAACATATTGTACAACATTCCAGTTAATGTATGACTTAAACATGGAAAAAACAGAAAAAGTCACATGACTTAAATATAATTTGGCAATGCTTCATAAAATGCTCTAAATTATTAAAACTCTGACGTATGTACATTTGTAAGTGTCAGGTAACTTCAGCTCACTAACAAACAGTAGAATTGGGGGAGGATTCTGTGGGGCTGCTGCGTTGATGGAGGTGTGACAGTGGTTTCGACAGCAGAGGTGTGATCTGTGATGTGTAGTGATGGTGTGGTGACACATAGGCAAAGCCTTTGTGACTTTGAATGGGCTATCATACGCTCATCAGTCACACATTAACCAAGTGCCAGTCTGTTTATTACACCACAGACTCCAGTTTTCAAGTGCAAATTGAAGACGTGCACCACCTGAATCCACATCAAGAGAGATCTGACTGCAGCTAACAATGGATTCTTTCATTTTACTCACAGAAACCTTGTGCTGAATATAATGCATTTCATATTTTTGACAAAAGACACATTTAGAGAGGCATTTGATATCATGACCCAGAACAGCAGATGACTTGATAGAAACAAATTGTTGTATTCTTAAAGTAACACTGTAGAGTTGTAGCATAGAGCTTCTCAAACGGTAGTACCGTACCATGGAGGCTGCTTCTGTCATACTTGGAGCCATCTGCAAATTGAATATTTGTTTTCTTAGATCCAAATGTTTCATGTTTTTGTTCTTTTTTAGGCTAATGCCTTAAGAATGTCCGTTAGACCAGATTTAGTCTTGCTTTTTTTTTAGTTAGCCCTAATATAGTACTTTTTTATTGATGGTGGGACTGGGAGACAATAGGTACTTGGTGTGACAAGTTTTAGGCTCAGTGGTATAAAGAATATGATCTTGTAATTTCATGTGAAAAATACTCCTCACACAGCAGGTGAAATGTCACAGAAATTAACTGCAACTGACAAAAATGAAACTGGAAAGTAGTTTTTCTTCTAATGGCCACAGGACAAATAACTATCATCAAACAAACTCAAAAACATTTTATTAAGGGGAGAAAGACAATAAGGTCAAATGTGTGTGATCCTAAAGTCTGTATCATGAGAAATGTGAGACAGCGAATCAGTGTTCCTGTTGTTTATTCTGTTTTCTTCTTCTGTTTACCTGACTGTCCAACACAAAGTCAGTTTTCAGCAGACCTATAGCTGTTTGCATTTGTGATCTAGCTGTAGCTTCCTTATTATTTTAGTTGGAAAAAATGTATTGTCTCACCATTGACTTCCATGCATTTTTGCCACTCACTGCTAAGATTTAATTACTGCAATGTCATCTGTATATAGTTGGGTTTTATATCACTATGAGGAATATTATGTGATAAAAAGAACATTTCCAACAAAACATCAAATAAAACACACTTTAATTCACTAAGCTGCTGATCTTGGGCCTATTAAGAGCTGAAAATCTATGACACGGAGGCTAATAACAGCGACAACTGTATATGAATCACAAATGGTAATAATGTGAACAAAAAGTAGTAAAAGTCAAGGCCTGCTCAGGACAATGGTGGAGCTGCAGATTTAGGGCCTGAGTGCACAGAAGGGAGGACACGCAGATCAGAGTCAGGACTGAGGAATGCTTCAGGCTGAGCTCACTTCACAGACACACACTGTAAATTCACTCAAACTTTCTTTTGTCTTTCAACTGCTGCACAAAAATGAACTTATGTAACACTCTGTTTTCACTTTTTCTCTGAAGGGTGGCCACAGAAATCTTGAGCCTTCTTTCGTGGCATATTATTTTTGCTTGGTTTGGTTTAAACTTAAGACATTGTTACGTTGTCAGTTTGTATTCTTGCTGCAAGATACCACAATCAAATTGTAATCACAACTTGGAATGGCAAATATTTCAATTGCTGAAGTCCTTTGCAAATAACAAAATATCTTAATGATTATGTTAACAATTCTTTTGATAAATGAATCAGTTGTTTAGAAAAACTGACTCTTATAAAGATCAAATGATACTACCGTATTTGAAGCAGTTCTGTGTATCTTTATGGACAAAAACACAACATTTTCATTAGGTTCTTTCCTATTCTATTTGAATAAAAAAAAAAACGCTGTGTAACAATACAGAGATATATCATTCTGGAAGTAGTTATAATTATTTGATCACAAAATGATAGTAATTGACAATATTATTATTATTGATGAGCTTGTTACAACATCATTTCAAAACACATTTAGTCAAATAAGACAGGCATTTTTTGTCCCAATGATGAAACTGAAGAGTTGTAACTTACAGTTCAATAACAGAAGAATAAACATGACTTGTGTGTAACATACAAGATAAATAACTGAGTTTCACACAAAAACTCAGTTGCAAGTAAAAAATATAAAGCAAACAAATAGGCCTATGTACAATAACGGCATTAGGAAGTAATATCAGTGTTTGACATGATAAAACATTATCTTTGAAATGCACTGCAGGAAGTGACTGAATATTTGTACTGAAAAATTGCATTCATAATACTTTTTTACAAGATACAACACAAAACAATTTGGCAGAAAGTGTCGCAGTGAGAAAAATAGGAAATATAATTCTCAGTGATGTAATTTCTCTCATTTTTGATAAAGGTCTTATCTTAGAGAACAATAAACCAAAAATATAAAGCAGTTAGCCTTATTTATGTCTGGCTAATTTTTCTCAAGAAATATAATGCAATTCAGCTTGAAAGCAAGTATTCAAAGTAAATGACCAAGTAACAAAATACTGTACAATACCAACATATTTTTATTGCAAGTATTTGAATTCTGTAAATAAGTATTACTCCCAAAACTGTTGCAATGAATCTACGTATTGAACCATAATCTGTAGTAAAACCACTATGTTCAGTGGTGATATCTGTTGCATTGTTATTATTGCCTATGGATCTTGTGTGAGCACTTCATCACTTTGATTAGAACAGTTCAAAATAAGTTGGCCTTTATCGAGCGCCTTAAGCAGCCGGTCAGTAGATAGATGTCTTCTGTGGATCCATCACATGTCGGCACCTTCTCATACACAAACCTCTTCTTTGTTAATGTTGATAAAACTTTGCCTGACTTCTGAGCTCATCACTAACTCACCATTCTCCAACCAAGCTGTGCTCTGGAGACCCCCGGTGGTGAAACTCAATACTGCACAGGGGCTTAAATGTGAAACAGCTGTGGCTCCTTTTGAAATCCCATTGACTCTGACTATTATCTCAACACCTGCATATTAATAGAGCCGTGGAGGAAAGCCAGAAACTAGAGCCCACTGACCCATATTCACCGTGCCAGGACAGCTGAGAGAGAGAGAGAGAGAGAGAGAGAGAGAGAGAGAGAGAGAGAGAGAGAGAGAGAGGGGGCAGGATGTAACAGAAGACATGGCATCCACAATAAAGCCACTGTTGTGAGCTGATGTCACTATTTGTCGGCGGTTAGCTCTCATTATTCACTTGTCACATTCATTTCTTTTATTCACTGATCACTGGAGCTGCTTTTCACAATGAGATCTTCGTTTACCTAAGTCAGATGAATTAATGAGGATAAATAATGATGACAAAAATAAAAAAATAAAGATGTTTATTGTTCAGTTACAGATTCTCTTCATGTGACATTCTATAGATAAATGAATATTGTTTGAATGTAGTTCACAAGCAAAGACCACACCAAACAAAAGAATGCAATTAAGTTATATTAAAAGATATTATGATGAATGGATAGATGGAAGACGACTGGAACAAGAGACTCAGGATGGAGGCTCAGTCTCAGGTGGTTGAATTCAGAACCACCCCACCTCTAGATGGAGATGTCTTCAGCTGGAGGACAGTTGAGACATGGGGTGTGAGGATGGGGTCAGAGAATGAGACAAGTCTGCTTTAGGACAGTAAAGAGGCCTCTAATTGGAGGTGTAGCTGAGCGGACATGGTTTGCTGATGAGAAGATTGGTGTGGTCCCGCTCCTGAATCGAAATTAATTATATTTAATTATAACTCCAACATTTAATACAAAAGTGAATGGATAGTGACTGACCATAAGGTTGGAAATTTGTCATCTTTAGAAATTTCATGCACAGTACAATGGTATTATTTGAGAAACTGGCGATTGCCATCATTTGGATTTATGACATGATCACTTTTAGCACATGCAGCCTATTGGTAAGTTTTGTTTTCCTCCCAAGAAAGTTTATTGTAAAAGCAAACCTTTGTGTATTTTGTGAAGAAAATCAAACCTCCATGTCGACTTGATGTTGACTGTAAGAAAAAGACAAGTGAGTCATTAAATAACTCGGTAACACTTTAAAGTACCGCCCGCTAGTTAATAGGTAACTACGGGGGTACTTACTGGTACTTACTGGTACTTCTGGTGTTAGTACCAGTGGTAGTTACTGGTAACTACAGTGGTACTTGTAGTGGTACTTAGAGTCACAAGTACTGGTAACTAAAGTGATAGTTACCAGTATATTAGTATTAACTACAGTGGTAGTTTACTGTCAGTTACTATAGTAATTGATAGCTAACTAACACTGACAGCGGGTCGTATTTTAAAGTGGACAAGGTGGTACTTCACTGTCAGTTACTATAGTAATTGATAGCTAACTAACACTGACAGCGGGTCGTATTTTAAAGTGGACAAGGTGGTACTTCACTGTCAGTTACTATAGTAAACTCACTCCCTCAGGTATAGGAACCCACAAACAAAACTGGGCCAAGGGGAGCGTTCCCTTTAGCTCAATGCGTTTGTCAGGTTGACCGGCGCGTGGGAGACCCGGGTTCGATCCCGCTCAGGACATGTGTAAGACCATACCCGTTACACTATCAATTACTGTAGTAACTGACAGTGAAGTACCACCTTGTCCACTTTAAAGTATGACCCGCTGTCAGTGGTAGTTAGCTATCAATTACTGTAGTAACTGACAGTGAAGTACCACCTTGTCCACTTTAAAATACGACCCGCTGTCAGTGTTAGTTAGCTATCAATTACTATAGTAACTGACAGTGAAGTACCACCTTGTCCACTTTAAAATACGACCCGCTGTCAGTGTTAATTAACAGTTAATTAATGTAGTAACTGACAGTGAAGTACCACCTTGTCCACTTTAAAGTACGACCCGCTGTCAGTGGTAGTTAGCTATCAATTACTGTAGTAACTGACAGTGAAGTACCACCTTGTCCACTTTAAAATACGACCCGCTGTCAGTGTTAGTTAGCTATCAATTACTATAGTAACTGACAGTGAAGTACCACTGTAGTTAATACTAAATATACTGGTAACTATCACTTTAGTTACCAGTACTTGTGACTCTAAGTACCACTACAAGTACCACTGTAGTTACCAGTAACTACCACTGTACTAACACCAGAAGTACCAGTAAGTACCCCCGTAGTTACCTATTAACTAGCGGGCGGTACTTTAAAGTGTTACCAATAACTCTTTGTGATGAGCACTGATCGACTCTTTAGGGATCACCCCCGTCTTAACTTTTGTCTTGTTCTGAACCTGTGCTAGTGATCCAAAAATCAATGACGGTGAAATCTAGTGATGTACTAACCAAGATTTAAGTAATGTAAGTAAAAATAAACCTTAATGCAAACAGCTCTCTCTCTCTTTTTTTTTTTTTTTGTAGTAAATATAATATCTAATACAATTATCAGAAAGATTAGATTTCATAATAGGAATGCATTATACAATGGTTTAAAGTGAATATCTTAGGGGTCTGTGTTGGACTCGATACAATTTTGAAGATCCTTCTATGACCCAAAGACAAAATATTTTGTGACATTTTGCCTACATATTTTGATGAGCAGTGAGCCGTTCAAGAATAAACGGGACATGTAGTTACAGTAAGTGCAAGTTGTTGTTATTTTCATTCTTTGCTTGAATAAGCTAAATGTATGATACAGGAATACAAACCTATTTTTGCATTAGTTAGTTGACAGAGTTGATGAGGTTTATTCAAATGGAAGAAACAGACAGAATGTGTGTCTAATTGATCAGAATTATGTTTGAGGCCAAAATATTTTCAGATTTGTCAGTCGGGTTCTGCTGCTCTCCTCACACTCACTCAGCTGGCATATGGTGAGTGCTGCTGGACTTTTTCACTGTACTGAATCAGTGCCACATTACGCAGCCCTTAATGTGATTGATTACAGGCTCAAGCTCTTAAAGGCAGCAGCAGATGTTACATAGTTTGGGATTCAATTGATGTAAAATATTAATGACATTTTAGGAGCAGCTGTGCCTAAGATTAGCAACAACAGGCTGTGACAATTGTGTTTTTACGGTCAAAACAGGAGGAATGTCAGGGTGATCTACATTGCAATATATGTGTGTTTATCTTCAACTTGGATTTATGCAACAATGTACACAACAGTATTTATTTGTTACATAAACCTAGTTTATGTACATCTTTTTTTTTATTTTGTCAGTTCACAAAGATATTTCACAATTTTGTCTATTTTTATGAATGCTGTTAAAATTTGAACTTTAAAAGAATTCTGTACCCCTTTTACAATAACTACACATTATTTCGCCTGAATAAAGTATGAATAAAGAAGTAAAGACCTAATTATTCATGAACAAATGATAAATTAATGAAAGAAGAAGTTTAATAGGCATTAGTAACTACCTACTTAAGAAGTATAGCTTAGGGTTTAGGGTTAAGGTTAAGAGTTGTAGTAATTACTAAGTCTTAAAAAACATTTCAATATTATTAATCATGATGAATTACGTCTTTATTAAGATGTTTAAGGCTTTAATAAAGTTGATCAAGGTGTAGTTATAATAAAATGTTACCAAGAATTCTATTGTTATATCATAAGTTGAAAAATATTATTGCAATCACAATACTGCTCAGAAAATTACATTTAGATATTTTACCAAACCATGCAGTTTGAAAAATGATTATAATTATGTAGAGAAAAACAGAGTTTATTTATTATGAAAAATGACCCCAGCTTTAATGTCTGATACTAACCAAAGGAATTCAAGTCACACACTGCACCTACGTATAAATTATACAAAGGTATTATTCCACTAAAAAACACTGTTTTCTGTAAAACTGTTTAGTCAACAAATACATCATGTTTTTCAGATAATGGTGTCTCTTTGGGGAATTGGAGCTGTAAATGTGTTTGTTTTCCTCACAAATGACACTCCCAAATGTTTTATGCATTTGTTTACACCAATCAAGCAGCTCATAATGGGCCATTTGCAGCTGATTCTAAAGATAGCACATTGTTTTGTCCATAAAACAGCATCAATCATTTAAACATTGTTCAACCACTAATTGGATAAAAGGCTGATCTCCAGAGGCACAACAGGAAACAGGGGTGTTCAGGAGGTCAAAACAGGCACTGCAGAGGGACGTGTGCAGGGATGGAGGAAATACAACCATTTTAGATCAAAATATAGAACTCATCAAATATGTTGATTAAATATAATGTACAATTAGAATTGCCTTTATATTTTAAAAACTTGCACAAAGCATACACCAGTGAAAGAAATATTCATAACGTCATTTAAATTAATTGAAAAGTGGCTCTTGCAAAACTGCCTCAAAGATGATTGTGTTTTGGCTTTCTACTTTCATTTGTTTTGTAAATTAGTCTTGCATTCTTTCACTTGTTGTGACAAACAGTAGGGCCAATAACAAAACTTTTTAACAAAATAGTATGTCTCATAATTCAGGCATTCCCAAACTTTTCAGACCTTGACTCCAAAACAACCATACCAGCGTTTCATCTTAATTATTGTTTAGTTGTTTGTTGTGTTATTTGACTGAAATTCATTACAACATGCTGTTTTCAATATAAATAATTGATTAAATACAGAATAATGTTTGTAAGATACAACTTAAAATCATTTTGGGACTCCCAGAATTTGCTTCATGACTTCCCAGGGGGTCCCGATCCCCACTTTGGGAACCACTGCCATAATTGCATGACAAGTTGTACTGTATGTTAAGTTGCTTCATTGGGTTTAAAAACACTAACAATACCAACATCTCAAAGTTTATAGTAGAAACATGCTTAATTCTCAATGTTATTTATTTGAAATGTTGTTAAAAAAAGATTTTCAACACAAGTAATATTATTTTCTTTATTATATGTGTGTAATAACTGCTTCGATTCTACATTAAACTAGTTTGTTTAGTAAGTTTGTTCTTTCTTTCTTTTTTTGACAATCGTAAAAGGATGTAATATGTAAAATCTATATTTCTGAGTTTGTAACCATGTTATAAGTTTAACAGTAACTTGCCCAAAGCTGTGTTTCGATTCATTCATGAATTTAATAATTAATAATCTTGTGTCATGCATCTGAGGCTATAGAACCCAAAAACACATTTTAAGTAAAATATATAGGTTCAAAATGGTCTTGTAGCCACTTTCCAACAAACAAACTTACAGTTTAAAATCGGTTGCATGTTACAGTTATGTATTTATTTTCAATAAATAGGCAGGACTTGTCAGCTTTTAACAGGAATAAATAAACTGATAAGCCATTTTAAATGTTTGTTTTTTGCGTTAAAATGAAAAAAAAAAGAAAGAAATGTAATTAATGGTTGCATGTGTCATGTTTACTAATAAATACAAGGAAAAAACACAATGGGCCTCTTTTGTTTGAAGAATTAATTTGCAAAAGCAGACAAGTGCCAGCTATAAAAAGTTGAAGTGTGGAACTTATTCTTTGGCAGTGCTTTAGTTGAACAAATACTTTCCCATCCCTTCTTGAGCAAACTTCCTCCACTGTATCAAACTGAGAGAAACCAAAGGAGAAGATATGTTTTTGCAAATGACAGTGACCTCATTACTTCTGGATGTCCGTTGCAGAGACAGATGGAGAGAAGCAAAGGGCCATTGATTTCATCCTGTCAGTAAAAATAGCTGGAGTGTGGTGCATTGTGTGAAACCTGATCACTTCCTTCGGCCATATATGGTCTGATGGGAAGTCCCCCTAAGCCAACAACAGCCCACCGCGTTTGTCCTGGTTGACCCTTTCAGCTTCCAGAGGGATAAATCTATAAATAAACACACTTGGACACATGGATTGTCTTTTTAGTCTTACTTTTATTGATTTTAGCCAGTATGACTACCCTTACACAGCATCACCCCTAAAAACAAACACTTTCTCAGGATATTTTCAGCAGTAATACAAATAGATCAAACTTTTTTTTTTTTCGTACAAAACTTTTTTTTTTCTTTATATATCCTAAACGTCGGCCATGTTTGTTTTGCTTCTTCTGTGTAAAGGTCCCATGACTGGAGACACATGCATATGACATTTAGCTTGGAACATTATGCCACTAATCATAATGCACATAATAGATAATACAGTACTGCATGACAAATTCAAATAAATACCAACATACAGGTGAATTTCATATAAAGATGTTTCTGTATGGATCAATACTGAGAACACAATATGACAATAGAAAGTTTGCACAGCTAATTCATTATCACAATGCTATAGCTTCCAGCAAACAGAAAACTTATTTATGTAAAACATCATTAAAAATTGCACTTTGATTTTCACTTCTTTTCCATATTGGTAACTTTATATTTGCGCGTCAACAAGCGAGCGTTGGCTAGAATGGCACTTTTCAAGCTTGTTGATGCTTATTCTGCTTTCTGTTTACTGAAAACACTCAAAAGATGATGTAAAAAAAAAGATTTGATAAAAAATAAATGAAAACGAAAAGTTAAAATGCGCTTTCTGCACATTTTTTCAACAATACTATTGATATCACATTACCTTCACCAAACAAAGCTAGATATGTTTCCATTAATACACACTGATCTTGACCCAGCACACTGTGTCGATGCCGGGGGCTTTTGTTCAACATCACAGGAGGCCAAAGGGACTTCTTATATTCCCCACAGTTTGATAAAAAACAACCTTTTATTCTTTAATACCCCTGATTTCATTGTGTGGATCGCTGGCTTGCAGAATTCAATGCAACGTCACTTTTACTGAGCTCATTTGAAAACATCTCGCACATGCATGCAAAAAAAGGGCGAAAATTCCCCGTTTTTTTGCATTTATTGCTGCTCACAGTCATTTTTGAAAACGCTTTAGTCTATAAAAAACAAACATAAAATACTTTGTCTAAATTCTCCCTTGAAACAATGAAAGGCACTACTGGTCAGAAACGAAGACCTAAACAAAAACAGCACTCTTACCCAACTTCGTCCGACGGCTTGTTTTCTCTTTCTGAGCGAGTCTAGACCTAAAGACGGTGTACCAAGATTTGGCACAATAAAAACAAAGAGAGAATGAAACAATTCCAATTTGGAATCTTTAAATTTTTGCATTTGCAGAGAATTCTAGAAGTCAGTGATCCCGTTTTTCAGTGGAACGCCCTTTTGGTAAGAAGCAAAGGAAAAGTGTCTCATATCACAGAAGATTTCCCAAAGCACAACTTACCTTTTTGGAAACAGAGCGTTGTCAAGTTTTATTAGTTTGAGCTATTCCTCTAGGAATAATAAATACATGAAAAAACCCCAGAATTTGATCACCCTGGATTTTTGTATAGAATATGGCAGTAGAACAAACATAAACGAACATCATAACAGTAATGTAACATAATTTTGCGACTGAATAAAATCTGGTGGTGTGACCGTGGTTTGTGACAACTTTAGCAATTTAAATGTCAGGAATTCAACTCATGTTCCTATTCATATAGCTATATACTGAGTAATCCACAAACCGTAGTACTACCACACTTTCCTAGGTTAATAATAGTTATAATGCTCTATAATGAAAGTGCACATATTAAAAATTAAAATAAAACAAAAACAAAAATAACACAAAACATGTTAGTGTCGAAACATTAAGAAACACCCCATGACCTCTGGCTTCGCATTAGTGTTTGTCATAGGCCAATTCAAAGAGTCATGGCGTTTTGACTTCCAATAGCAGCAAATCAGTGTAAATAATATGTTTTTGCAAGTCCAAACAGTGTCTTGTTTTGTTGAACCCAATTTCAAATGGAAAATACACCTTGTGTTGGTACTTCAGCATCCGCACTGGGTTATCATAATTACTGTAAAATGAACAAAAAGAAAATAAAACATCAGCATTTTTATGTTTGGTTAGCTGTAGCTCGTCACTTCAAAAACACTCCACATAAACAGCTAGTGTTAGTCCAAGCCAATATGTTAGGAAGCCAGTAACTCAGTAGTATTTCACACCAATGCAAAGCAAAAGACCATGGGGCTTTCTCAAACGTCATGAGAATCGATAGACACATATATATACCATGCAGGCTTTAAAAAAACAAAACAAAACAAAACAAAAAACATGACGTATGTAAAGTGTGAAATGGGCGGAGCCTGCATGCGGAGGTAGGAGGAGCCTTTCTGTTGACACCCAAACAATCCAGACATTGATTACAAACTAGATGGAGCTGAATTCTAACTCCTGTGCTTAAGGGTTAGGATTACATTTCTAACATAACTACAGGGTCTACTACTGCCCTATATCTTAAAAGGGCCTGTACAAGGAAAAGAGGGAGGGACTAATTTGAATCAATGTCCTCTGGCCAATCACTAGACCAAAATTTTCCTCCGTATAAAAAAAAAAAAAGTCCAGAAGTTCCTCTCTTTGGAAACACTGGACTCATTTCTCCACCATTTCAGACATCTGGATTTCACCGCCAGGATGTCTAGCTTATTTCTCATATCTCCCCTTAACACGAGTAGTTTTCCTTTCTCTACTCTCCAAATCTCTTCTCAATCAGCGCAGAACTGATAGAAACAGAATATCTCGAATGCAGGAGTGACTAACCTCCAGAGAGGCTTTCTTTCTTTTAGTGTTTTTCCCATAACTGCTTAGTCTCCATGCTGTGTGCTAAACATATACACGCACACGTAAGCAGGGTTGATGACAGTGCCTCTATTTGTAATATAGAGAAAACAATACTACATAAGATCCTGCAAGATTCTTAATAGTTTGCATTAACATAGCACATCATTGTTTAGTAGGTATAAATCTGGCAGGAACGTCTTTCTTCAACCCTGCTTTGAGCATAATAAAGCTAGTGTGTCTATTTTCCACAAAGAGATTAATAAACACAAGCCCCACATATTCTTTTCTTATTTGCGTAATGCTAGCTCGCAAAGGGTTAAAGCTTTTATGAAAAATAGAAAGAACTAGAAATTGTACATCTTTTAGTCCTCATTCACGGCACACACATTTAAAATAAATCATGAATGGCCCTCCATTTGTGATTAAGATAAAAATATATTACACAAGAGGGCCACTCATTCATGTACATACAGGCAGAACATACAGGTGCGAGGATGTTACCTGATGGATATACTCTATTTAAAGGGTGAATGGTGATGTGGAGGGAGCCAGCGGCTAACCATCTAAAAAGAAACAAGTTGGTTTTAAATGTGGCCAGTGACGCAGGCAAAATGTTTCCAGTCACAACAGCACAAAGACAGACTCTGGTTCAAAAATAGAGGAGAAAGAGTAAGGTGGATAAATGCTTTAGTTCACACACGAGGGCAGGCGGGTTAGATTTATACTGACAGGCACTTTGCCGGACTGTTAGTTTAGTGTCCCAATTTAAATATTCAGATGTGGTGCCTTCTGATTTGTGCTCTTTTAAGTTATCCCACATTAAACAGCTTACTCTGATTCAAACTAGCATCTACGTTCACAGTAAATCAATCTTTGATAGGAGTAGAACCCGAGGCACCAATGCTGAAGTGCACTTTGTTTGGGTGTGGAGTTTGATTTGTCAAACTATTCTTTCTCTTTATGGCTCTGAATGAAATCCATAGCAAACACAATGGGTAGTACAGAATAGCCCTCCTGTGTTTTACCAGACAACTCATGAGTATCTTTACCATGCAGAGCATGTGGCATGTTTTTTATACCACACGCAACAGAGAAGTGGTTAAAAGCTAGTGTTTCAGCAGCAAAGCCATGCGATTCTACATTTCTTATTGTATTGGTGTGCTAGCATCACAGCTTACAAGGATCCTGATTAAATCTAACAAACAAACAAAAAAAAAACACCTGTGGTCACAGGTGCTCCTTTCTGCCCAAACATTTCCAACAAACCAATTCCAACCCACTTTTTGTTTTGTACATCATGTAATATTCATTTAGTCTTCCTCGAGCCTGAATGCTAGAGAAGGATTGCATATTTTGCTTGTTTTTTTCTTGTAAACATTTCATTGTAGAGTGACCTGATTCGTCAGAGCGCTGCTGGACAGGTCAGTCCTGGAGGCAGCAGAGAAAGAGGGGGGCTTGTTTTAAAGGAGCACCAATGCCAACAGCAAGCTGAAGGGCAGACACAGACCCCTTCTATGACATCCTCTATAGTCCCTATTCAAGTGTAGTGCGTTACTGTTACCAGGCATTACACTCCGGGATCAGAACACACAAGCACAAAAGCTGCCACCTTAACTTATACGTACGGCACCATGACAGCGGAAAGAATAGACACTCCAGAAAATCCACAATGCCCTCAGTACAAGCAGGGCCCTACAATCCACATGCCATAAATGTCTACTACAGTCCAGACGTCAAGTGCACACTGTACATGGGCATTCCCCTAAGGTTGACACAGCACACACAAGCAGCTGGTTAGACACAGCGGTCCCTAGAGGAGCACAGGCGCCAAGAGGCTAAGCGAGCATGTGGGGCTCTGTAACACTAAGGCTGTACACAGCAGTCCACCGCGGCTCTGCACCACTCAGTCGCAGTAGATCTTGTACTTCTCACTGCAGAACACCACGGGACCTCCCATGATGCCGTTGGGCAGAGCGGTGTTTAGCTCAGGGCGTCCTGAGCCAGCGCAGGACAGACTCTGACTTACATGTGAGCTGGTGGAAGAGGAACCTGGGGCTTTGCTGCGGGCTTTAGAGCGCCCTGCATTTCCCCCGCGTCTGGTCTGCTCGTGGTCAAACTCCAGGTCCTCCAGGCGTTGTGTCAGGGCCAGCTTCTGCTGGATGGCCATCCGCAACAGAGAGTTTAAGGTCTTCTTCTCATCCTCTGCTGCCGCCAGCTGCCTCTGCATTTCATCCAGCTGGGTCACGTACTCGTCACAACTGCAACACACATAAACATTATTATTAGTATTAAGATGTTAAAATCTAGCATCACAAATATAACAGAAGAGCATTAATATAAAATGACCAGCAGAGGGTGCCATTTAACATTTAAATGACTGATGTGGTGCACTTACTTTCCATAAGTTGAATACAGTATGGAATGATTTAAGTTTTTATGTTTGCACAGAATATATTCAGAATTCAGACTCCAGTGGTTTAAATATTCCTATCATGAATGTTCTGAGGAGCATTTATCCACTCATGACCTTTTACCTACTTTGACTATGTTCATGCACCACCAGCAGGTGGCGTTGTATCCTCACACAGCATTGACTAGAATAGAGGTTCACCTCCTCTATAATTTAATAGGTAAATAATGCAGTAGGGCTGACATTTCTGATATCCACCTTAGAAATTCACAGCAATATTGAAATCCTGCAGAAAAATACAAATAATCTGCACATTTCATTGTGCTGAAATGACTGTTATAAATTATAAAGAGATTACCAAGTTGTCTAGCTCTTGTAGCTGGCAGAATACATTAGGATATAATCTTCGCTCCTTTTCCAGCGCCCAAAGGCCTGAGAGAATGTCATTATGATGATGACAGTTTATTTAATTGTGTGGTAAAAGGGAATTAGACATTTTCATCACATTTCCTTTTCAAAGACTAAGTGTGATGAGAGTAATGGAAAAGCAGCTTGATTGTGTGCTGCAGTGCGGCTCTTGGCCCTGTCTCCTGCTGCTGCCCTTGTGCCGCACATCAAACGATGGACAGGTAGAATAACTGGGTCAGGCACCTGGAGGTTCATGGCTTTATTCTCTACTGTCTCTTTTTCACCAGTCTACTGTCACTGCTCTGTCACTCCCAGTTTCTGCTAGGCTGTTGAAAGCTTTTTATTTATTTTACATAATATCCATGAAAGCACAGTGTCTAGTTTGACTGATGCAAACATGACTGTATTAAATGATTTCTAATAACAAGAAGAGGAGAAATGAACAGTACATTATTGGCGATATTGGGGAGCTTTCCCCAGATATCAGCATCAGTTCAATGTTTAATATTTTGTAGCATTCTCATTGTCTGCAATGCATAAAATGTGTCTTTTTGACCAAAATCAAGAGTAAACATTAAACAATAAATAAGGAGAACGTTTTCTTTAGATTTGTGGGCTTTCTATAGAAATCAGAACAAAAAACCTATCGTGAGAATAATAAAAGCGTAAATGTACCTCAAGCAATCTAGTTAACTGTGCTAAAACAAAACACATAAAAAGGAATCTGTGGTTTGTGTAAAAAACAACAAATGGACTGTTAACTGAAGCTGATACATCCAGTCACATGAAAGTTAAAGCCCATGTTGTTGCCATCTTTTGAACTCCACGTGGTCCTGTGAACTGTGGCCTCCCAGAACCAGCCTACAAACACCAACGAGGCCCTTTTCTAGTCTGGGGTTAGATTCCCAGTGAGACACACAGCTTTACAATGGAGATCAGCGCTGCTTCATTAAGCCTATGTGGGGGGCGTCCTATAAGGAAAGCCCCTCCACCATCACACAGCACAGTCGCTCCGCCATTGTGAAGCTAAGAAGGCTGTGCGTTTTCCCGGGAAAATACAGGGGGGTCTACACACAATGGAGTCTTTCTGGTTGGTAGATGGTGAGCAGTAGCTTAATAGTTATATAGGGGCTACTATGTAACTGCTGTTGGTTATATAGATCATTTTCAAACGATTCAGTTGATTCCTTGAGATCTGCTGTTACGTGGAAATTGGAGACATGATGGAGAAATGAAGACATGATTCACAATGTGTTCATGAGACGCAGCTGTTCAGTGTCTGGTGTGGGATTGGTCATGGTGGGGCGGATACAGGCACTGGTGGGGGGGGATCTAAATAAAAGGCTGAGTAACAATGTGAGGAAATGACCACATGTGAACAGTACTATGCTCAAGCCAAGACACATTAAAAAAGTTGTAGGTTTATACAAGTGCAGAAATATACAAGTAATTGCTAAGTATATGTACTATAGGCACATGGCTTTTAAGAAGTTCTAATGGAGGAAAATTATTGTTCTGCTGGGCAATTTTGAAAATGTTTATTAAATACTGTATAGTGCTTTTATCATAAGCACATTAAGAGACCAGAACAAAATATATAATTCTTAACAACAATGTGTTTTGTTTAATTCATGTGAGTCATTTGTACGATCTCTAGAATCAACAAACTTTCATCTTATCTCCTTGAACTAGAACTTCACTTTCACTTGGTTTGATAATGGTTTGATGGGCACAAACAGAGCTGGGAACATGCCTGAACTTGTCTGAGGAATGCTGGAGGCTAGAGAGACCACTGCTAATGTGCCACTGGGGACTGCAGCTGCAAACATGCTCACAAGAATTCACAAAGACATTCTGCAAGGGAGATTTGGAGGAAACTCTCAGTAAAAAGATTCATTTGCTCTCAAAGGCTCAGAATCCGCTCTTACACAGCTCAGCAGAGCAGTTATTACCATAAAAGGCCTGTCAAATTAGGATTCTGCAATAGGCTTTCCTCTCTTTTTAGAAAGCGGCTAAAGAAAGTAAAAAGGAAGGTAGGAAAGGGGGGAGTGGGAGAAAGGGGGAGTGTGGGAAAACTTTGGTTTGGAGAGTTCCCTCTGCAGTTTGGAAGACTGCGTGACCTAAAAGTGCCTATATGGGACTGAATTTACATACCAATGCATGAATACTATAAACTGGTGTAATTTATGCATAGGCACTGGCAGCTGAGTATCCTTCAACATCTTCATCCAAAGAAAGTAAATATCATAGGATTGTGGTGTAATTTGAAGTTTTGTAGTAGAAGTGTCAAGATCAAGTAACATCTTTACAGGACTGGAAAGGGCCTGAGTTGACGGGGATTTTTGTGTTAGGCCAACAATGAAATCAAATAATAAACAATGAAAACCCTTCCAAAGGGACAAAAGAAGACAACAACAGTAATGATATACAAGTTAAAGGCAAACTAAGGAACTTCACTCGTTGGATTAAACTTTGGCATCACCATGGAAACAACAGGTGGCACTACTAAGCCTAAATGCAGGTCAGATCTGCGGAAAGGCGACCTTGCTAACAGTAAGGTACACAGCAATGTATTTTAGAGCAGTGAAACACTGAAATAAATGTTTGATACAAATATTTTATGCAGCAGAGTGGTGAAAAAGCATTAAGATCACCATGGATACAAGAGGGCACATTACCTTTATGAACAAACTAAACGTGATATTGAATTAATTATACAATGAGAAATAATTGTCATTCAAAAACAATATACCGGTACCTGATTTTTTTTCTATATATTAGAACTTGTCAAGATTCTACATGGGTGAAGATTAGTTTGCAGTGTCATCTCTAAACTTATAATAGATTGTGTTATTCACTAAAAGCCAGGCAGTGTGTTTGTTCATATTATTAGCGTTTCAGTATCTGCTGTTAGACTGCTGACAGGGCTTGAATACGGCTGGCTTCTAAAAAAAAAAAAAACTCAGAATGCATTAGGTAGTTGAGGGAAATGTGTGGGCTTTGGTAAACTCTTTTTAAAATCGCAAAAAGCAAGAAAAGAAACTTAAGAGAAACCTGCACTAACATAAATATTCAGCCCATTACTTGGAAGCCTCTAGGTACAAATTCAACAGGGTTTTATTACATTTGCATTGTTGCTATGGTAAAGAAAAAGAAATAAACCCTCTGGGACCTAAAGTCTACAATAACTCTCCGACTTCTCAGTAAGACGAAAGACTGCCTTTCTTTTGGCAGTAGTTTAGTATTACACCGGTTTGTCTGTGTGCACCTGGTTCTGCCGCACTGTGCCAGCAGCGCTCATATCGCCCAGACTTTTCCTACTGTTACTAATTGATTAGAATTGCAGGTATGCGGGGTGAGCTGCAGAAGTGCACTTGAGGGAGAGGGATTGGATTTCACAAAACACTTGCATGAGGAGCATAAGGAGCATTGAGTGGCCCACACATCCCCTACAGCAGCCTTTGAAAATTATGCATTTTTTCTCTCTTTCCCTCCTCCTACAATGTGCACCTAGCCTTGTAAAGTAGAGACTGTATATTAATAGCAGGAACAAAATATAAGGATTGGATTGCATTACAAATATGAAAATGGGTGGAAACTAGGGCTGAGACAATATATTGTTTTGTAATACCTTGTTACACAATTTTGAATATAATATTGTATTGTTAGTACACCATGTATTGCATTACTTTTATTACGTCCTGTAATAACCTTTGTGATAAAACTGCAGTGCTCTCTTGCGGTCATGAAAAGACACTGTAAAATATAAAATGTTTACCTTAATTTTTCTTTTTTTTTTCAATTTTAGAAGTATTTGTGAGTATTGTCAGTATTGTTCAGACCTGCTTTGATGCTAATTGATTCAAAGAGAGAAGAATTCTGATTTTACAAGTCACATTTTTGTAAAATATGTGTTTGTTTTAGTCATTTTTAATTAATTGCATTGGTAATAGTGAAAAAACGCACATACTCTCTGTTTATCTAGTTACCATTTTGCACACAGCTTTAGTTAATTCATTTGAAGAAAGTACTAAGCACTATTTAATACAATATTTCTACAGTGACTGTAATTTCAAGAGTTAATTTTGCAAGACTAAAATAGCCCTCAGCTCCTCAGCCTAAATTGAAGAAATAATGAAATACAATCAGAAGACAAGCTTTAGAGAAATTGAAATGAAAAAATATCAACAAGGGTGTCAATCTAACTCAATTATTATGCAGTTAATCTCATGAGAAAATTTTAACTGAAACATGTACAGTAAATTGGTAAAGTAAACTTGACTACTATAACTGCATGTGTGTAAGTCACAAGCAGCATGTGAGCATTGTTCTACTAGTGAGTGAATGTGTAATCCAGATTATGAACAGAACCTTTGACCGCTTCAGAATCACAAACGATTAACAAGTGTGTCATCTCACCTAATCCACGTGGACACGGAAAACATACTGCAAAACAGAGACCTAAACCTCCCCCAAAACATTTTAAATAAGATCCTATGCCCCAGCACCTTCTGTCATAGCTGACTCAATCTTCTTAAACTTGATTAATTACAATAACAAAGGAAGGCAGCACGTGGCAGGCACCGATATCAAAACTTAATCTGAAATGACCCTGTTGTTTTTGAATAATTAGTGTACTGTGCATAAATTATAATACATTTTGGACATAACTAAGTGACAGCTGGTTGTTTCTTACCGTGTGGCGAACATAGCCCGCAGTGAAGAAAAGGTGGCAGCATCTTCCTTTAGTGCTTTGAGCTCATTCCTCAGTTTCATCATGGTCTCAGTCACCATGGCCTTCTCATTCTCGTACTTGCTCTTAAGGTTGGCCAGAGCAACTTCTGCGGTCTATTAGTGAACAAAATATAAAATAAGACCTGCGTTAATATTCAGTTTGCTTAAATAAACAAAAAATAGATAATCATTTGTCTTAAACAAGCTGTAGAAATACTGACAATGCGAAATTTATAAAGAGGCCAGTTTTTGACACTTAGTATTGGGCAACATGTGCATATCAGAATAAAACCACATTCTGTTATCAATTTAAGGTGAAAAATACATGTAAAAAACATTAAATACAGAATAAGCAGGGGAACACTGGACAATGGTCAGATTACTGCAGGGTTAACACATAGAAACAGACAAAGACATGTTTTTGTATAATGGCAACAAGTTATTACAGTAGTTTCACGTCTTTTCTGTGCATATGATTTAAAAAAGTTAATCCAATCATTTGCTTTTAAATTTTGATGTGATTCTAAGTGTTTACCTGTTATGTAAGGCACTTTGAATTACTTTGTGTGCAAATTGAACAATGCAAATATACTTGCCTTGTCTAGCCTTGGTATTGCATATTTTACTTAGGGTTTATTGGGGACTATAAAATGCACCACTTGTACTATCATTCATTCATGCTATGCTATCTTGTCATTCTATCCTCCTGAAAGTGTGCAGCTGACACTATAAGGCTGCCGTCTTGTCTGGTTCAACATTTGCTCCAGCAGCTGAATAGCCCTGAAATAGATAACAACCGCACCTCTTTGTATGTGTTACTGAAGGACTTCCAGCAAATGCTTTGGACTGCATGAAAAGACTTCCTCATGGAGTAAAAGTCAGATGTCAAAGGGGATAAACTGACCTGCTTGTTGGCCTTAAGGACGGTTCTTAGCGTTGCAATCTGTTCCCTCTTGGTGCTGAGCAGGGATTTGAGCTTGAGGATCTCCTCCATGCAGGCCTCCTTGTCTTTGTCTGCCACTGTACCCAGCTCCAGCGTGGCCACCCTCTGCCGGGACAGCTCTGTGGTGCGGTCTACAGCCAACTGAAGGTGCTTGATCTGATCTCGAATAATGGCCACCAGATTGTAGATGTTCATCGGCTCTCGGCGGTGATCAGACACAGGCGATGGTAAAGAGGAGGAGACAGGTGAAGGAGAGCTGTCGCTGTGGTAACCTGGGTCTGGGAACAGGCCTTTGGTGAGGAGGATGGGAGACCTGCGCCCGCGACCCTCTGGGCTGCTGCGTCCGCCTTTGCCCTCCTTGTAGAAGTCGAGCATGACGCGGTTGGGTGTCTCGTTGTTGCACATGCACACGTGGTTGTACAGGGTCGCCAGTTCCTCGCTGAAAGTCACCAACTCGTCCTGGGCCACGCTAAGGCTGCCCTGGGACTCGCCAGCCACATCGCTTACCTGGACAGACAGAGTGAACATATTAGTTTATAACAATCAGAACTTTAATTACATTTAATTTTTAGATTTCATGGTTATCTTGCAGTGCATCGTGAGGAAAATCAAATAAAAAAAGTTAGCAATTAGACATATTTTCTCACAGGAAAAAATCAAGAGGTATGATTCTGGAATCGAATATCGGCACCAATCTATGAAATTTTGCTAGATCCGGTTTCGACCCCATGTTATCGGTTTAGCTGATATAGCGGTTGTGTCTTTATTTGGACAAAAATGAAATTATCTATGGACCAAAGCATCTCATGTTGGAAATCTCATTCCATACATTTGTTAAGTGTTTGTACAATAAATACAAATTAAAAATACAATAAAAAAAAAATCTAATATGTGAACTGTGCTTTGAAAAAAAATAAAAGCCATTTTTAATCTCTACAGTTTTTATCAGAAATTCTTTAGATACCTGAAGCCAAATCATTGAAATCTGTATCAGAACTAAAAAGACTTGGAAAAATACGCTTTATATTTAAAATTTAAGTCGATTTGATTCTATCTTTTGTTTTGCCTTTTCATTTTAGTATTTTCACTTGAATAATTTATTGTTTTATGATGCATCACTGTAGCAAGTTCCTGTTTTGTGATTCTAGGTTACTGACATAAACACCCTGGCTAAACGTAAACTAGATGTGCATTAATAATTACCTTGCGCAGTTCTTTCTCCAGCCTGGTCTTCTCGTCTCTCTCAGCGGTACTTATTTTCTCCAGAGTGGCGAGTTTCTCTCCGAGCGTGGTGACGTCATTCTCTAGTCGAGTTCGTTCCTCTTCGTACCGGGACTGACACGTCTGGTATTCTGCTTTCAGGGTCTTCAGCTCCTCCTTCAGCTCGCCGGCCTCAGACACAGCCACCTGAGGAAAGCAAAACCAACGATAATTGTACAAACATTAAACATTAAAAGGGTCTTACACAACAGGTGCTGCTCACGGTGTTTGTGCTTCTTGTGGAGAAACGTGGAAGTCGTTTTAAGTTTAAGTCCTGATATAGTATTACCAACTGGATTACTGACGCCTGGTTATATTAGCTTTGCTTTAAAGTGCATAGGACATTTTATTGTAAGATAAATAAACACAAAAAGACAACAGCATTTGAACACATCTTTATGAACTTGTAAAAATACAGTGTATTCTCGTGTCTTTCTATTTGTCAAATTATAAAACTTATCAGAGTGATTTCATGATTATAATCAGGAAGTAAAATATTTTAATGAAATGAGTAGTCCAGCTTGACAGAGGCAATGATAATTGGGCAACTAGACAACAATAACAACTAATAATGCATACATAAAACATTTTTTTCATTCAAATTCTCAATCCGGGAGTATCATTCTTTATATTTCAACCTGTGCTTGGTTAATCCTGTACTTGAAAATCTTTCATAACTGCTAACTAGTCAACTATTAAAATATGTGTTAACGCACTATTTAATCATACTCTGTGTTTGAGAAGGTTGAGTGCATTTTTTGTTTTTTTTAGTTCAATCCTACTATATATTATTATTTTTCCTGTGTCCTATTTCTGGATTATGTTCTGTTTAAATCTAGTTGTATGTAATGTTTTTGTTTTGCATTCATCCAAATGGTTCAACATTATCACTCATGGTCCAACATCAGTCAAGATTAACAAATCCATTCTTTTTTTTTGTCAAACTGCACCTTATATTTGCACTCCAGGATCTCGGGTCCGTTGATGTCCACCTCGTAGTAGTCTCCGTCCTCGTGGCTGTCTCGTTCCTTCTCGTTGTCCAGGGCAGACTGGCGCTCTTTGCTGGCTTGGAGCTTGCGGATGGTGTTGAGGTTTTCGGTGAGACGGCTGACCTTCTCCTGGTGTTCGGACAAAGCACCGTTCGCCTGCTCTAGCTGTTTCTGAGCGTCCTGCAGCGTGGAAAGCAGCGACACCTTCTCACGCTCCATCTGGAGAGATGGAGAACAAAGATATTTCAAAACACTATGCTTTTTTTTGACTCTTAATGTTTAATTAAGATGGGAGAAGGTTCAATTACTACTGGTAAAGTTTGTTGAAATGTGATAAGCAGGATAATGAAAATTGTGAATATAAATAACACAGTTCAATATGAATTTTCTTCTTGGATATATTACCATGACGACCAAAATAGCTTCCTACACCACACACACAGTGATTAACAAATTGAAAACCATTCTTATCGCAAATGAAACTGAATATCAGTCTAAAGTTGACTTCCTTTAGTTACTGAGCTATGTGTTATTTTGTATGTGACATTGTGAAAAAATATATAAATTTTTTATGGATTTGAATTAATTCCTGGTTATTATTGTTGTTGAGGAATGTATTATATTATTTCACAAGAATACAGGGCTAGAATGAATTCCTGCTTTCTTGCTTTCTACAGTTTATAGTGGAGGCAAAACCATTAATCCCACAAGAATCTTAAACACACCATTCACAACCACAAGTTCCCAAAGCTTGCTGGTTGCCATGGAGCTTGGGCAGGCGTGGCACAGGGCTCGTGGGGCAGAGAGGAGGCAGATGGCAGGTCCTCCGGTGCCACCTCCTGCTGCGTTCAGAGCCTCCAGGCCCAGAGGGTGTGTGTCTGCCAGGATTAACTCTGCTCTAAAGGGATTTGAATACAGCAGCAGCCCGGGTCAGGGAAAAACCCAAACACTGCCCTGGTTCATCCCTGTCAACTTCAACAATTTACCAATCACCTCGCTTAGGCTTTTGGTTGGTTCAAACTCTCAACAGTGCAACGGTCTTAATAAGCTTTTTTACGCTAAGAAAATTCAGTCAGAATGAAAGGAGCAGAAGATCAGTGGTTCCCAACCCAAAGAGTCCCCCACACTCTTTTATCTTCATTACTGTGTGCAGGCTTATATCTGGTAATTATACATCTGTTTATTAGAAGATTGCTAATTGTAACTGAATAAAAAATGTGCTATTCAAATAAAGATGACTTGTATGCTTTTTGTTTAGTAAGTTATCCTTTCAAGCATCACTTAGGACAGGGGTCTCCAACGTGTAGCTCGAGAGCTACCAGTAGCTTGCCACTAACTTCCAAGTAGCTCTCCAAAGGATTTTAGAATAATACAAATGCTTTATTACTAAAATTGTATTTATTACGTAGTTATTTCTACTGTAAATGTATCTTTAGATGCCTAATTGTGTCCATTTCTAAATAGATATTGGCTAAATGTTAGATATAGGCCTCTTAAATATGCCACAGATAACTTAAATTTTTGTTCATTGCTAAAAGTAGTAGCTCACCGACCCAAGTGCTTGTGTCCCTGTACTTCTGGTTGGGAAACGTCTTGAAGCTTATATTAACACTTGCAAATAAACCATATCAATATTTGAAATTGGATTGACTACAAGTAAACAGGATTCCAGAACAAATCAAGTTAAGTGTGAACACAGATATAAATCTATGTTTATATCAATACTGTAAATCTATGGGTCACAACATTTCACAAAGCTGGAGATTTGACATGCAAGATCAGATGGATTATAAATGGTCTATTTGAAAACTACCTTGAATTTCACGACATACTTTAGATGTACTGTAAAAACACACCTGCACTAGCTGTTGTTTGAGCTTCTGTATCTCTGAGATGTTGAGTTCACTCAGCAGGTCGTCCACCAGGCTGGGGGCGGGCCGGGACAGCTCATCTTTCGTGGGAGTGGAGGCGCGGTTGTCCTCGGTGATGGTGTTCGCCAGTTTGATGAAGCCATTCTCGAATCCTTGCAGCGCCTCGTCGTTGTTGGGCTCGGTGGAGGCATCATCGCTGAACTTAAGGCCGTCAGGGAGATGCTCAGAGGGCTGAAGAACAAACAGATGTAGGTGGAGTTGTGAGGGGAGAAAATAGCAACGCTTGCCATCTGTTAAATAACATCTGGTCTAAACTATTGTATGAATTTGTTGATGTGGTGTGTTCATTGCCCATGTTAGGGCTGTAAAAAGAACTTCTTGGTCAACTAAAGACATGTTCCAACGACTACTTAGTTAACTAAAAATGTATTGTAATTTGTTGTATTCTAATGCATTTTAGAGGTTTTATAGACACATGCCAGCAATGTTTTTGATTGGTGGGCCACAACAAATAATTAAAAAAATCATCTTAGGGTCCGTTGAGTTTGAGAACCTTGGTCTAAAGCCTTAGAGGTTTTAGGCTCAGACAAGGTAGAAATGATCCCAACATGACACCTACAATGTATAAAAATGGGAAAAAAGCAGAATTCCTTCAGATCCTGTCACTCAGTTTGTTCAAATCAATGCAACTTATCAATTAATCGAAAGAAAAAAACAGTTAACAGATTCATGGATTAACAAATTAATTGTTAGGTGCAGTCCTAATACATAAACAAAATATGTAGTTTATCTTTAAACAGTGAACATTTAGTCTGTCTTTTGGTGCTTTGCTTTGTACCTGTGGTAGAGAGTGTCTCCGATGTTCATGTAGTGGGACAGCTCTTTCCTGAGTGAAGCCTTCAGCTCTCTCTCAGTCTTGATGGTCTCCAGAGCCTCGGCCAGCTGCCTCTCTGAGATCTCTTTCAGACGAATAGCATCTTCCAGCTGACTGTTCAGAAACCCCGTGTCCTCTTCTAACCGCCGGATCTCATGTTTTAGCCCCTCAAACTCCACCTGGACATAATCACATAAGGGTTTACGTTTTAATAAATCTGGGATATGAGGACACAAAGCAAAACATGAGGCACCAATAAAAAAGGGTTTATAAATGGCTTCTACTGTATTTTTCTCTGGGGTCTACATGTACAGCTCAATTCTGTCATATTAATCCAAGAAATATCCACTTAATTTCCAGCACTAATTAGGTTTAAGTTAATTTGAGTGAAAATCCTTTAAATCGCCTTAGAGGAAAAGAAAGCTGATTTTTATTCTTTTGTTTAAGACGTTCTGTGACTAATGTAAAACTCATAATCCCAGACATGAACATAGGAAAAATTGTTGAAGCATGAAAACCCACATCACATGGTAAAGTCTGATTTCAGCTTCTAGTCTTTTGAATGGGTTATAGTATTTTCAGAAAGCATTAAGCGACAAATCTTATGAAAAAAAACTGAAAATTGTATATTTAAACATTCTCTGTCATTGTAGAACACATGGAAATGGTTTTGGAAATTTGTAATAGGATTTTAACATGAATAATGACAAAACATAGAGCTAAACCAAAAGGGTATTTATTTCAGTCCTTGGTGGGTTTATTAGGGTGCATTAAACTTGAAAAATGTCCAAAAATCACCTCTTATATGATGCTGATACAGCTGCTCAAAAATCGTGAGCTATCTGCGACCATCCAAATTCAAAATTCACTGCCGACTGCATACAAAAAAAGAACCCCAAAGCTGCAATAAAGATGCAGACTTGGCAACTTTGATCATAGGATGCTCATGTTTCATCTTGTAATTAGAAGGAGGCAGAGGTTTGTGATGTGGGAGGAGAACAACCTAATTTGATCTAGTTTGTGATTAAGTACAAGTGGTAGTCCAATCAGCTAAAGTAATTTGAATAATGAGCTGAAGCACTGCTACTACTCCTGGGAATGCCACTATGCCCAAAGGTTCAACATGTTTTCCAAGTGTTTGTTTGAACCAATATTTAATTCAACGTTTTGAAAGAGAGCGAATAACAGCATATTATTTTCTTATACACAATCATCAAAGAAGGATAAAACAATAAATAAATAAAGGATAAAACTGGATATATTAATGGTTTTTCATTCATGTTTGTGGCAGTAATGAAAAAGGATGATGGTTGGGGAGTTCCACTGGATTTTATACTAATGTATACTCAAATGCATTCATCTTAGTAGATATAGTATTTATGCAATTATTACAATTAAATTACATAGAATAATAAATACAATAAAATAACAGGTATGGCAAAAATATATTCACATGATTCGTCCCAAAGCTGTATATTGATTTTGTGTTTTAACAAAAACTATATTTATTTTTCTGGGGGAAAAAAAAAGAAAGACAAAGTAACAAATGTGTGGAAAAAGTTACATTTCTTCCATCAGTTCCTGTACCCTGATTCAAACGGCACATTTTTCCTGCAGTACTGGCTTTGAAGCTTCTGATTAAAAGGACTTTATCATCAGTGATACGAAAATTAACTGGATGAAACAAAATTAAGTATAGCTTAACACATGGTTCATAATAGCATTGACTTGTAGAACGTAATGATGACACGAGAATCAATCTATACTTTTAACCTTTACCAGACCTAGGCAAACTGAGGCTGAGGGACCAGATGCAGTCCTAGAACTGTTTTGATTTGGCACCCAGCATATTTTTGAGAATAAGTGCTGCAAAGCATGTGCCTGTAAAGACACATAGCTATAGACCATGAGTCTTTGCTTGATGTCCTAATATATATCATACTAAATGGTCAGAATAGTAGAATAAAAAGCCTATTTTATATAAAATGTGCTTACAATAATGATATTCACATCATCGTCACATCGATACCACGATTCGGCCTCCCACACTTGTCACGTTCAAATATGGCTATATACTACAGTATACTACACGCACCACTACTGTTACAATTACATTTATTTGACATGACTCTTCCTCACCTGACTTTGCTTGAGCACAGACACTTGCTTCTGCAGTGAGATGTTTTCCTCTTCCAGCTCAGAATAGTCCTGCAGCAGGCGAGCCTCACGAAACTTGTACTCCTTGATGTCATCGCGCAGCTGACTCCTCTGCAGCTCCACCATCTGGTTTTTCTGTAAGACCAAAGAGAAGAGGAAATGTCAGTAAAGCAGTAACCAGAAGTGAGCGGAGGATGGGTAGTGGCGCCTTAGTGTAGTCATTTGTTCAAGTTGGCACAAAATCTCGACTAGAAAAGAACTGGCTTCCAAATGGCCAAGTACAGTTTTGCATATATTTATCTGATAGAGGAGTCAGGTGCCACTCCGGGCAGTGGGCCACTACCACAAAGAACTGCCAATTTGGAAAGGACAAAAAAAATGGAGCACACTTCTCTCTGATTGTAGCAAGCATTCAAAGTGAGAAGTACTGTTGTAGTGTGTAAAGTGGGTACATTTAGACCTAAATGGCTAAGCACAAAAAAACACAGTTACAATTGAAACATTAAATGGGCTAATCTTTTTTGACAAGAAGCACTTAATTAAAACAAAAGGACAAATGCTATTGATGCACAACAAAAACAGACTTTAAAAGGAGAGCACAAAGAGGTTAGAAGGCTACTTTTAAAAATAATTACTGAGAATATCTTCACTGTGATTTCTGGGAACCTATTTTTCTACTTAACAAGGCAATATTCTGTAGCCATGCACATGCTTGAATAAATGAAAGCTTTTGGATGTTGAAAAGGTTTATGAGAGCCAGGAATTAGCTCCATTTGCTAGTTAAAATCAGGCTGTTGTAATAAATTTTAAAAACAATTCCAGCTTTAATCAGTTAATATGGTTTTGACAGGTTGTGTTGAGGCTATGCAGATGATGTCACAAAACTGTCAATAGAGTAAGTGGCAAAAATGCATAATAGTTTAAGGTGAGAAATGACGTTTTCTCCTTTACAAGCTCAATCAAAAATGCTGGTGATAAAAAAGCAGTCTGATAACAACTACAAACAACTCTAAGGCTTCTACCACAATTTGTCACTGACACAAAATTTGTAAGTTTAGCACTTTCTCTTAACAACAGAAAAGCTGCTTTAATTTAATATCTGCAAAACAAAAGATTCAAGGACGAAAACCAACCCAAAATATCTAAGAAACACGTTTTTCAGGTGTCTCGTAGTATTCTCTCTCAGTCAGAATATGTGAAGCATTTTTCAGGATGTCAGTGCATAATCTCTGTACCAGGCCAGTTGTGCCTTGTTTGGCTATTGAAAGGAAGTGTAAACAGAAGAAGCAGGCCAGACACATGCCCTAATCCCCAAGACACACACCACCCTCCCTCCCTTCTGCCCCGCCACCCCACATCAAAACAGAAGAGGGCCAGTGGAGGGAGCCACACTGACCAGTGCCTGTGTTAAAAGATGAAAGCTCAGGTGAAAGGTGACACCCGATTAGCGGCAGGTGGGTCGCAGCCTCCGAACGGACAAAGAGACCGTCTGCTGCGCCTGTGGTAGCTGTAATGTGAGAAAGGTGAACTTGACTTTTGCTCCCCGTAGGTAGTTGTAGAGTGTTTTTGCTGAAAAATCCCTCAGGATCAGAGCACATTTGAATATTTAAAGTGAGCATGTAAAGTTGTATCTATTTGCATGCTGTGTGGTGTATCTCTGAGGGAGTTGACAGAGGGTGCCTAATTCAAAAGAGCCAAAAGACAATTAACCTCTGAATCTCTGTCCAGGTGGTCTGTTATCTCTCACGCCAACACCATGTGGCCACCTCACCATCAGCATTACTGGGGCATATTGACTGTGGCACAAGATCTATTTTAACACAATTACATTAGACTTTCACACCGACACTTTTACTCAATCCATCAGAGAAGGAAATGAAATTGGATCAGTGCTGACACAATATGAGGAAAAACTAAATCTTTATGGCTTTATTGAGCTGCTGTGTGTGCCTGCATGGAAATATTTGCATCTAAGCAAATTGACACAAATTTTGAAATATTTATTGAAATAACTTGATTGGATTGTCAAACACACCTCAAATCATATATAAACTGAATAAATGAGGTCTAAATCAGCTTCATATAGAGCAGTGGTTCCCAAGTGGGGGTCGGGACCCTCGGGGGGTCGCGAAGCAAATCTGGGGGTCGCGAGATGATTTCAAAATGTTTTTTTTTACAATTATGACTTGGTATTTTATAATTTTGGGGGGAATTGGGGTTGTATAAAGCAATACACTATCAAAACAAAAACACTTTAAACCTAATTTAAATGGTTTTGTAACTCAAAATGAATGCAAAAGTATATCATTTTTATGTGGGGGTCGCGAGTTGGTTACACAATTATTTTGGGGGTCCCAGGCTGAAAAGTTTGGAACCCCTGATATAGAGAAAGAAGGTTTGACAATAACACAATGAGAGATATAAGACTGTAAGAAGAAATTACAGCTGACATAAATATCCTTAAACAAGTTAGTACAAAAGTGCATAGAGAATATTGCCTTGGGCTTGTTTATTTTTGTCTGATTTGTTTTGTGTCCAATTGGCACGAGTGACATTTAGGAAGAAGTGCACCATAATTTTGCTTAATAACTGAAAGGCATTTTTGTACAACATGAAATAGTGTAGTAAGTAACCCTTGACATATGTTGTCAAATCCCTTTTGAGGAAGTCGACTCTCTCCTTATTTGCTCTGTGTAATAATTAATGGCAAAGGCAGAGCTGTGCAGAGCCTGACATTTTGAAGACACATTAATATGCATATTTGCTGTACGCATACTTAATGAGCCCGAGTGATCACAGTGCAAAAGCCCTGATGTCGGTGCATTACTGAATAATGCAAAAGCTTACATTACAAATCTCTTCTTAACACAACAGCAAAATCAAAGCAAAGAGAAATGAAAGGACCTCAATCAGGGGGGTGCTTGTCTTGCTTGGCTGTATCAAACAACATATACAATTAATTCTTACTAATCTATTCTCTAAGCCCTATTTTGAAGCATTAAACCTATGCCAGATGCTTACCCCAGGTCCAGATGCTTACCCCAGGTCCTCCCCGGTCAGGGTTAGGAGTCTCAGCTGGAGGGTCAGTGCTGTTTGGTGTGGCTGAATAGAGGCCAAGCCTTGAAACTGATTAACATCCTTCTCAAATCAGATTACAATGCCAGCTAGAGACCCCGACCTTTCAACTTAGCATCCGCATGTACCCCATTTCATTGAGACTGTGGGCTTTGACATAAGTTGCTTAAGTGCATTCATTCAGGGGTGCTAAAGTGACTGTGGTGTGTGTGTGTTTTTGCAATAAAATCCCATCCACTTAGCTGAAAGGAGGGACACAGAAAAATCTATTAATGGACGTTTTTGGCGACTGGTGAGGCGTGGTGGTGTGAAGGTTATTTGAGGTGGCCCCTTTCCAACAGCTTGTGAGTGCAAGCTTTCAGTAAAGTGGTCACTGCCTGTGCCTTTTGCCCTACCAGGTGAAAACTGGACAGCTGCAGGGAGCTAAAACAGAGCCACACATGAAGCAAAGAAGTGTATCCCTGCGTGCAATGGCGGTAGTGACAACACAAGCTCAATTTGTTGCATTGAAGTGACCAAAAGTGTTAAAGGTGCTGTACGAGATTTTGTTTAATGGCATGTTTTGTAGTCCCTGGTTACTGTTGCTTTCTTTCCCAAATGTCCGCACACAGACTGGTAAAGCGGCATTTCAATACTCAAGCGGCATTTCAATAATTTCAATAATTAAAAGAACTGATTTCAGGAGGTCAATTTAAATCTGCCCTAAAAGATCTTGAAACTGAGTCTATGGTTTGTTAATGCTTTTAGTAAAACTTTTTGTGATATGTTGAAATGTGTGTATTGTAACTGTAATGGTGCCGTCTTGGACAGGACTACCTTGAAAAAGGGATTATTAATCTCAACGAGACTTTCCTGGTTGAATAAAAGTTAAATAAAAAAACAACAAATTGGAACTTCTTCGGTTTTGGTGAATAAAATGCTCTAATAATCGGATTTGAAGTTAATTCATTAAATAAAAAAATGGTTACAGGGCCTTACTGTTGAATAAATATGGAAGTTATGGCAGAAAGTGCAGATTAAACATTGTGTACATATAAAGCTTCAACAAATTCAACAGATTTCCAAAGTTTTGTCCAGATGATCACCTACAAAGTCTTTTCTACTAGGATTTCGACATCAAATCACTAATAACCTGTTCTTTATTGAGATGGTTTCCTTTCAAATTTAAGTGTAGATGATTTTTTTTTTTAGTCAGAAGTATCGCAATGTTAATACTAACTTCAAATGCAGCGGCTTGAACATTGCTAAGTGCATCTTTACCAGGCTTTTTGCTCTTTGTGGTGGGTCCCTTAGAAGTGCTGCCCTAGACTTCCAGATGGCCCAAGCTTGTATTATTTATAAAAAACTGTCTGGATCTACAAATGAACATGATCTTATGCGCACTTTTCTCCACTGATCCCTGTGTAGCTCTGCATTCAGTTCACTTTGCACTTAAAACAAGCCGTGCACAACATGTTTTGGTAAGTGGCTCGCATATGGAGGGATAAGGATTGCTTTGCAGCTCAATACTATCGCGTTTCTCCTCTCTGTAGGGTCGAGACTAATATCACTGACCTCCATTTTGCCATTTCACCATCGCCTCTCTCCTCCATCCCCACAACACTCTGCTACGTGTGGCACTGTGCAATCAGGGCCTGCACATCAGTCCCTGTTGAGTTCCTGCCTCATCTCCAACATCACGTATCCATCATTCGGAAAGCAAACAGCAGCAATAACCTTGTACTCAACTGGCCTCCATGTCTGCGTGATAGCTCTTCAGAAACTAGGTCAAGATTAAGATAAGTGCCGCCATAACAGTTCATGACAACACAACCTTTTCTTCAATTTGGTCAAATCCAAAGCAACAGTGTGCATAAGGTTGACTAATTTACCTCTAATGGAAAAATTGTGGTTTAATCCCACTACCCATCAATCATCCCGGGTTGTTTCCTTCTGCAAGACACTAGCCTATATATCTTACAGTTAACCATAGATGTTGGCAATCTGGAAGTGTTGTCACAATACAGAATGTTCCAACTCTATTTACAGAATAGACTCAACACTCGAGATTTTTCACTCCAATAGCAAAAATATTGTATTTTGAGACAATAAATGTAATTTTTAAACCCAAATGTAGCACTGTGTTGAAATCTGGTCTGTAACTGTACCATATTAATGCTTCCTTTTTAGTATTGATTGGTTTCTGATTTTATTTCATTAATATGGAATATGTGTTGAAGACAACAATGCAACTGCTGTCATCAACTAAATAAATTCTTGGTCGACTATAAGACGTGCAGTGCTGTGTATCTATTGATTGGATAAAAGCGAGGGGGCTGGAATGGGGCCATGAAGCTGGCACAAGTCTCAAAATGTTTATGATCTCATGCAAAAACGACCCTGTAGACTTAATTATATAGCTAATAGACTAATAAAGCATTTGTATAAAGGAATATTCACTTAAACTACAGAATGCTAATGGCTTTAAGCTTAAATATCTCCATAGAAACATTTGCCGAAAAAAAATTTTCGCAACAAAACACTCAGTGAAATAAATTTGCAGACATTCCACAGCCCTAATACAAAATCTTTGCAGATAGGTATCTAACAGTGTTGCCAGACTGCAATATTCTCTTATCCGAGATCATTTCTGAAGTTTACCAAGACGAAACTTTGTCAGCTTTGCACGTCTCAAGGTCGTGTCATCTCATGTTAAAATCCGAGTCGTCGCAGGATTAGCTTGAGGAGAAATGACTCACAGATGAGGCGTAACTCTATCCCCCTCCCCAATATACTCGCAGACAGCACAGAACATAGAATAATGATGCTCAGGGGCCTCTCAGTACTGTCAGAGTCGCCAATGTGGGTGAAAGAGGATCCGCTTTTATCTTTACACTCGCTGCAAGCAATTGTTATTCTATTCAGCTTATGCCCGCCTCCATTAGCAGAGGAAAAAAAATGCTCAAGGTCACTAGTTTGAATAGTCAATTAAAAGTCTGGTGTGGCACTGTCTGATTCACTGTGATTGTGCGTAAAGCCGAATTAGAGATTTTCAGGTCACCAGGACGAGTGAGGAAACACGTGTGTTTACATCCATTAGTCAAAGTGAATGGGGCAAGCATTGATTTTTCTCAGTCCAGCATGTCTTTATTGATCTGGTATGAAAACGCTGGTGCCATTAGTGAGTGCTCAAAGGAAGCTGGTATTGTGTGAGTTTCTCAAAATCTGATTTGGGTCATTCAACAGTCTTACGCTAGTCTGTTGGCTGTGCTGTAATAATATTTTGATTTCACAGCTGGTTCAGATTTGGTTCCAAGTTTTATGGGCTTTAAGGAAACATATGTATCGTGGTGTATGTTACATGTACAGTACTATATTTTTATTTAGTATTTGCTGTTTGTACACTACAATAATCTAGGTGTTTTCGATTTCTAAATCAATAAAGTTCATCTTATATTAGTTAAAGTTGTGCCTCAATGACAATTCACAAGCATTTGAATGTGAAATGCAGGTGAAATACTAAAATGTCAAACTAAATAAAAAGCAATAAGTTTAATAAAACAGATTTTGCCATCATGTGTGATCTTATACTGACTTTTCATTCAAAGAAAAACTAAGTTTGTCCTGCTTGTTTTTTTTTTTTTTTTTTTTTACTATTAACAATTGGTCAAAAGTTTTGCTCACTCACTATTCTTACCATTCTGAGCCTCCGAATTCTTCACCACAATATGTTAATGTATTTAAAGGTTGTATGGAGATTTTTCAATCCAACAGCTGCTTGTTGTTTTCAAATGATGCACGTGTTTCCCTCCAGGTCACACCCTCACTGCAAACTGGACCAATGAGATACTTAGGAACACTGAGGGTTTGATTGACAGGTTCACAGGCCAATAGATAACGAGGTACCTCGTTATCTATTGGTCAACGTTTTACTGGCCTCATCATGTCCACAGTTTATATATTTTTAAATTATTTTTTGTTTAGCATAAGTACAAGACTGTTACAAATCTATGCAACTGTTTTGACCAAGATGACAACAAACAATTTTTGAAAATCTCCATACAACTTTAACAGCTGTTGGAAGCGAGATTTTTGGTACACTAATGACAGCTAACAACAATAACATACAAACTTAGTGGAGTTTGGTGAACAACAATGTATTATTAAACGTAGAAAGAGTAGTGTGGTGGACTAAGTATTTCTACCTCAAAAGATACATTACAAAGATATCGTGCTAAGAAATTTATTTTGTTCTTTAATTCTACATTTTCACTTGTATGAAATGCATTACTCTGAAATTCTTCTCCTGTTTTCACCGCTGAATTCCACCCATCCCCCACGCTCTGATTGTCTGGGGGGTGATTTGTCTTAACATTGTTGTCACCAGAAATAATACAGGACTTGACATGGACACCTCTAAGCCGGCATCTTATTACATTAGCTGTATGTCACATAAAGGCAGTAGCAGTAACCACCGATCACCTATCCGGGCATCTATCTACTCAACTTTGACCTTTCACTAATCAAGGTAAAGCTAGCGTCCATCTGGTGGGCTTTAGTTTCTACTTCCTAGTCCTCCGCTAACCTTTAAAACTAATCACATCTCGGCTCCACACCTTCATGGCAGGTGTGTAATCCTCAAAGCTGATGAATGAATGACAAAATGCCCTGATTTTAATAGAGCCACATGTGTTGGGGAAAAGCTGTTTGGTGCAAATGAGGCATGGAAAGCAATCATGTTTAACATTTCAATAGCTCGCTCTCATTACTCTATTAATGTATGTGTCTGTCTGAACATAGTCAACCAGCCTAACCACTGCCAGCTGTGTGCGGATGGAAATTCAAGGCAATAATTTACAAATATACTGTATTTTGGGTATTGCTGATATTTTATTGTAGCATAAATGCATAATCTGTAAATCTAGAGGCGGAAAGGCCAATTTTACACATTTGAAATAATTTATTCCAAAATTACTTAAGGCTCCATTTGTCAAGGTATGCCTATGTGCAAAAAATGTTTAAAAAAATGGAAAAACTTTCCACAGCTGATATTTGTGTCTCACACAGACACTATTAATGCCAACTCTAAGGTGGTGCATATTGATTTAGAGGGAGATTGAGTGGGATATGTGCGGTTTCTAAGAGTAAATAAAGACCACATGCTCATAAACAACACGTGCATTTTTTATTTTTATTTTTTTTAGTTTGCAGTTTAGCACCTGGCTTGATAAATGAGGCATTTAAGCTTCACTTCTCTAAACCAGAAATGTAAATATGTACTGGGGAAAAACATTTGGAAATAAGAAAAAAATCTTTAATTAAAATAATAAAAAGAATCATTTTGTTTTTGAGAATAATCTCTTGTTTGCCAATACAAGAGATTACAATACAATTACAAGAAGGTCTTTGGACAGCTTGTTTGAAGAATGGGCTAAATCGATGGGGTCTTAGTGCAGTATTGCATTTATACAGATTTACAGCAACAGCTTCACAAAATAGAATGTGTACATGTTTTTGACTTTGGAGTGACACTGTTTATTAGTTGCTTTCTGTAAATAGCTTTGTGAGTATTTTAGATAAAATGATCATTAAAAATTGAATAGTGTTAAAAAGCTTGTACCACACCCACTTTTAGTCAACTAAGTCGATCAAGAGTTTATTTGGTTGAATATATTTTTGGGTATTATTGACAAAATTTATAAAAAACATTGGCACAATTTGAAGTCATGCTGAAACATATTCTACCAATAATATCTTAAAAAATTAGCCTGGAAATTCAGAAATATAACTTATATTGTTACTACACAATGCAAGTTTGTAATTATGTTTTAAATTAGCTCTTTTTGCAGCTTTTTTAATTAATTTTTATCACAGACAACACATGATAATAGTCTGGTGTCCTTATCTCCAAAGCAGCTAACATTTTTCGGTATATCTTCACAACTATCTATTAATATTCATACATTCGTAGAACATGCTTTTGTAAGATTACACAGCATTTATCAGTCCTCACAGGCAAACTCTGTGTCCCTTACAGAGCAGATAACTCCAGTTGCAGTGAGCACATTCTCTCTCATGGCCCCAGATTTAATTTAATGAAGTCATGGCTGTTAGTGCTCGCCTCCTCACAATGTAACTGGCTCTTAGAGGATGCTTAATCCTTTAGACAGAGCCAGAGCAGAGTCTTATCGAGCGCCAAGGGGTAACATGGAGTAGCCTATTTGGCAGAGAATACTCGTACATGTGCTGGGGGCTACTATGTGGCATGCACAGAACTGAAACACTGGGGGCCAATGCCGAGAAAAGAAGAGATGGTGCAGAGACTATAAAAGGTAATTGAGTGAGATCATGGCTTTGAAAATGGCCAAAGCAATTTTCTGGACAGTAGACTGGGCTTAGCTTGAGATAACCTTCATTAGCGTTACATTCTGCCTGACTAAACACAATATTCACATAGAAAGTGCAACCACTATGTATCAAGATTTTGTATAAAAATAATTGCCATTTAAAAAATAACAGAGCATTTCAAATATTTTCACTATGCTCAATTTTTGCTTTCTCAAAAATGTTTGCTAACTTACTCATTCTGAGCCTTTGAATTGTTCACCAGATGTGTTTTAAGCTTTTTTCACAGTTGTAAAGAACGAGATGCGCCGGTATGCTAACTGCAGTTAGCCACAATGCAAACAACAGCTAATTGTAGCGAAGATGGATGAACAAATGGCACATTATTTGATGTAGTCAGATATGGCGGACTAATTTTCACCTGAGTAAAAATAGCCTACATTAACAGGATATCTGTGCTGGGGGAAAATAATTTTATAAGTATAGAGACTTTAAAGTTACTTTGTGATACTGTAAAATGATTTGTATAAACCCAGTGAAATAGACACAAAACACACAAAAAAAAAAAAAAAAAAAAAAAAAAAAAAATATATATATATATATATATATATATATATATATATATATATATATATATATATATATATGGACATCCAGCATTAAATCAACTGTTAATATATCAGTATTTATTTAAACTTGCATCTCATATCTTTTTTGCACTAAAAATCAAAACAGTATATATGTACAAGTAATACATATACCGTAATATCACTATAATATTTCACAAGATACCATGGTCTCAAAGTGAGAGCAGAGAACAGGCTTAATGAGTACTACAAAACAGAAAAACAATTAATTCTCTTTAAATGTTTTACTGACAGGGAATTCCCTATAGATTACTGATGACTAAAAATAACTAAACCTCAGACTTGAATAAAATCCTATGCATTACATACATTTTTACGGTTATAATATTATCGGTAAATCCATACCTTGCGATTACTGCTAGATTAGTTGTGGGGCTATATGTTTCTTAGCAGATCATTTTCTATCAATGATGCTATTCTTTGCATCCTCACGCCTCATTCCTTCCCCAGCGGCCTTTCGTTCGAGCTAATTTGAAAACCCTGAAGACAAAGGACTCTTTCAGTGCATGACGCCCTGTCACAATGCCAGTTGCAGTGCCCAGACATGTGCCCTGCTCTGGCTGCTGCTCTCTCGCCTCCTTGTACCACCAGAGAACCGTTAGACCAGCGTCATTATTGTCAAACACGAGGCCATTTGCACTCGAGCCTCTATCAGGCCAATTAGAGCTGCGGAGAAGTGGAGTCGTGTCAGCACTTTTCATAGATAAGGGACAAAACAGGCCACAGTGCAAGGCAAGGGACTGACGCATTTAGTGCTGCTATGACATATAAAATATAAAATAGGACGCAAAACAGATTGATTTCATGTTCTAAAGTTCATGGCAGTTTTAGGGCTCACACAACAATGACCACTCACTGCCTGTTCCACTATTACGAGCTCCATTATAAATTTCATAGGGATTTTGAAAAAAATTACAAAATAAACGTTTGAAAACATGCTCATGGATAATCAGTTATGTGGTGAGTAATAAGCATAAAGGCCTACATTTTTATTTATCTGTTTCTGCAGCTTTATAAAATACAAAGTATTAAGTTGTTTTGCCAAATTTCAAGTTATAGATGTGCTTTGTAGACTGAAAACAACAGTGTTATGGATCTGAGTTAGCACATAGCTGGCTAGCTAATAATTACATTTTTCGAAAACCTTATAGGAGTTTGTAATGGGCCACCTCCGGAACCAAGGCGATCTTCCACTGTTGAGCTCCATAAGCCAGGTGGAGGGCAAGAAGTATTTTATTTTTCTATTAGAAAATTGTACTATGCAATGAAATATCTGAAAATATATATATATTGTGATTTCTGGGGTCCATTCAGTCACAGCTTTATTTCAGCCCATTTGTCAATTTTTTTCAGACACATAAAAATCATGTAATGTAATTGTAAAAATATTTTTTTAATCTAGTGCAGCCTTAGAATGAAAAATACATTATATGAACTAAACAGGAATTATACAATATAAAGAAAGTTAATTTTGTTGATCGTTTGTTGTTGACACCCACGCTCAACAAAGACTTGTGACATGACCATATGGTATGTTGTGATTACTGCAACAAGCAACATCACAGTTTTACACATTATCATTTTTCACAATTATAGATGTGCAACATGTTTTTTTCCTGTCACTGCTGTCTAAATAAATTGACATTTTTTTACTATGTGAATGAAAAATAATCGTAAATGAAATCTTCTGATGGGTAATGTAACATTAACTTCATTTTAGTTCAATGCCTATATTGAATAAACATTAGTTTCTTTGAGAGTTTCTTTGGGCATTATGATACTTCTGCTATCATGACAAATGTATGCGATTACCCTATTGTGCATCTTTTCAGGCTTTTTTAAAATAGCATGCTGTTCCACTTTATTCCCCATTTACCAACTTAGTTACAACAACCTAATTACGCAGGAATTTGTGTCCTTCACTCTTCACTTGTGGCCCTAATCCCAGCATACTCCACACAGCTCACATCTGTCACGAGCAAAAGAAATACGGATTCCTGCAGACTTGCCTTCCATTGTAAGCCAGGGTGTTATCCTTCTTTTTTGCTTCTGTGATAAAACCAGAATAACCCCTCGGCAAATCAGTGGACTCAGCTAAAGTAAGTCATCAATGCATAAACGTGAAGAATGTAAATACCCATGGGTTTATCTCCTGCTGAGTGAGAGCATTATAGAAAGACTAAATAGGTCATGTGACGGACAACAGCACATATGTCGTCAGTGGGTTTTAACATTGCAACAGCTATAAGGTGCTTTCCCTGTTACTACAATGGCATGGAATTTGAATTATGATGTATGAGAGCAACTTGCCTTCAGGAATGTCTTTTCAAAACTTCAAACTAGATCATTTATATTCTGTTCTGCACTTGGCTGCTGAGAGATGATGAGTAGATCAAAGCACATACTATCTTTTAGGTTAAAGACTGGCTTCGACACTTCTATCCTTCACTGTGCATCTCTTTTGATCCATTTCCCTCTTGGCTTCAAGTCCACTGGGCTTCTGTCTTGTCTCGTATAATGAGGTCAAACATAGTTACGTGTAAAGCATACAGTAATGACAGCAATTAAGGGGGTCATGCATTGTGTAAATTGGGACATGCATTATGATAAGTTATTATTGTATAGACTAAGTTAGAGGACATGAATAGGCTTTTTCTGAGTGGATACGTTTACAGTTGAAAAGTCAGACGAAAAGAGGCAACGCATAAGGGCTAGGAGAGTGTTCAAACCAGTATATGTTCCCAAGTACTTAATTGTTTTAACGACTACATGATACACCCACATCAGGAATGAAGCAGATTAGAATGACTCATTAAATTAGATTGCCATAAATAAAACAACATTGTACCGAGTCTAGGGTGTGTGTGAGAAGACAATGTGTATCAGGGCTAAACACAAACTAATGATAATGTTCCAGTAAATTAGGAAAGATTATATCTATATTTATATACTGTATGTCCTGAACCAAATGGACTAAATACAATGTTTATATAATTTAGAGAAAGTTGGGTAAGGGTTTAATGATTAATAATGACAAAATAATCAAGATTAAAATGAATGTTATTCCATCCAGCTAATCATTAACTGGAGTATATAGACCAAAAGATTATGAAAGACAGGTGTTATACTAAATCAAAATCCTCAACAGAACACTCTATCTCGCTAGAAGCCTTTAATCCAACTTTTGTTTTGCTAAAAGTTCACAATGTGCAAGAGAAAAAAATGTTTCAGTAATTGCCTATGATTTCTGGCTGGTAAATAGGAAAATAATTGTTTGTTGTAGCACTAATGGGTACTGAACAAGAAATGTATGTATATAAGCATGTATGGCATTAATAAAGCATAGTATAGCTTGTCTGATTCTTTGCGTTTCCATAGTGAATATCCAACACCCTCCTCACCTCTCTGATGTCCTGCGAGATGGTGTTGAGCCGATCGTTCTCAGACTGCGTGTTGGTGAGGAGGTTTCGGGACTGACGGAGCTCGTTCTGCAGTTCCAGGACCCTCTGCTCGTAGTACGCTTCCTTACAGGCCGACTCCAGGATCAGGGACTCCTCACGGCTCTCCCCGTCTGCCGCCACCTTCCTGTGGTTAGAGTGGGCTTGTCCGAACGCCTGGGGACAAAGAAAACAATGGTGAATACAAGCAAAATGTGTAAAGGAGAGTTGTTGATTTTTTCACCTATTTATTGCAAATTGTGAGATATTTAGATAATTTTGTTCATTGTAAAGCACAAATGTAAAAAACAGCTTAAAATATTAACAATTATTAGTCAAACACGCATGAATCATCTAAATACTACTTTGAGTAACTAGAACGCTGTTATAACATGGTTAAAAACTCAGAAAAGTGCATAATATATCCTTTCAATATCATGTTAAAGTTTGGTTTGGCTATAGCAGTTCATCTCAGGATTCAAGATGAAAAATCATTCACATTGCAGTAGTCTGAAACTCTCCATCTGGAAAGAATCATCTCAAACTCTCAAATGTGTTCCAGCTTTTCTCTGCCAGTTCCTCACAAGCTCAAACACAATGAGCATTGACTATGGTATAAATCAATCATTGTTTTTTTTTTTTCACATCTTTTTGGTGCTATGTGATAAAAATAAATAAAAATAAATCGAACATGAGATTAAGGACTAGGTTTTGTATAAACAATTCCTTCATTCTGATCTTAATGGCAACTATACTAGAAATGACTTTGGCCATAGCAGTAAGACACAGTCAGTTTGTTACGATTTTGATTTGAAAATTGCTTTTTTGCTTAGTTTGCATTAAAATTGCAAAAAATAAATAACGATTTACCTTCATATATACAGTGTAAATGCAGAAAAAGTTCATTTAGAGTCAGGTAAATTCCTATGTAATTATTTTATTCACAAATCTTCCACAAACAAATGTAATGAAGTGTCGTTTTGACAACATGAGAATCTAGGTTAGACTTCCCTGTCTCAATATAACTTCTGTGAGTACAGCCTACATGTCCAATCATAAACCACCAGTAATGTGTGGAGATAGAAACTCGCAAATTTGCATTTAAGTGGGAAATCACCTGAGGCCCTACTGTATCTGCCCTGGTTTGCAACTACATTCTCCCATCTCTCTCTCTCTCTCTCTTCTCTCTCTCTCTCTTTACTGCACGCTTTGACCCGCTAACCCTTCATAGCTGCACGTGACGGGCGGCTGCAGGATTTTCCCCGGTTTCACTGCATATTGAAATAATCCCAGTAATTCCTTTAGAGGAAGCGAATCTGGAAATTCGTACAAGTCCGACTGACCTAGTTGGGAGGACTTAACGTATAAATGTGGACCAATTCGTGACAGGTTAGAGGAGGGCAGGCTAGTTCAGGTCTCGTGCTGCCGTGGCAAAGAAAACTGTGCATATTTAGGCTGTGATAAGAGATAAAAATAGAAAAAAAAGTGGGTAGAGAATTGATTACCATCGAGATAAACAAATACTGACTTCAGCAACTAAAAATTCAATACCAGAGTTGGGATTTAACTCCAATAACCAATTTAATCCCCTAAAAAGTGAAAGTGTATATTACTCGGCTTAAACATAGAGTAAAAGAGTGGCTCGACCCAATCAAAAAGGAAATCCCATCGTTATAATCTGACTGGATGGTGGTATTGAAGGCAGAGCAATCAATCCGTCCAAGTCTTTGCCAAAACCTTCTAACCTTAGGCCTCTAATCTACACTGCTCGTCTGAGGCGTGGCTTTGGACACTTTTAAGGGCGGTCAAAATGAGGACACACACGATCAAGCTTATAATCTCACAAGCTTCTCACCAAAATTATAATTCATCAAAAGCCATGTGTCGATGCTACACATGCAAATATGGCATGTTAATCGGTTTTGAAGCTAATCAAGGTTTTTAGGGAATTCACTGAAAAAGCCCAGTGTTCTTCATTTGATTCCCGTGTGTCTACATTTGAAAAGCAGTCACGGCTATCCTGGAGCACCACATTCTGATCAAAGCATGGTAAAGTGGTTATGATCAAAAGCAACATGTGATAGCAGACTTATGGCTGCTTTCAAGTGATTCATCGACCAATAGTTCAGTCATAAAATCTTTAGCAATAAAGGAAAATATAATCCGTTTCCACAATCAGCATTGCATTCAACAGCTTGCAAACAAAAAATATATATACTATCAATAAACACGAAAACAACACAAGTACAATATAAGCTATAATATGTTAGGGTTGCACAATCAAGGGAATAAAATACAAAATTGCAACTGTAAGTGGGGTTTGTATGCAGAATAAAACTACAAACAACCAAAAAACTGAGAATAATCTTGCAGCTCTACCACCTTTTATAAAACTCAAATGCAAGAGGTACCTTCTGCTTTATAATTCCTAAGTTACATACTGTATGTCATGAATACTGTATATCTGGTATGACAGATGTTTGTTTGTATCAAAAAGTATTCAAATATAACATTAAACTTGGCCGGTCAGAGACTCCCAACATGGGAAACCGTGCATCCTGTTGCATCGTGGTTGCTAAGGATGATATTAGCACCAAACAATAAGCCCTGGTTTCTCCAGAGATCAGGTCTAATTTAGCACACACTGCTGGCTGCTACTGCATTCACACTTGACTAGTTTTTAAATGTTGCTATGACAGCATTGTCACTTGTAACACGGTCTGTCATTAAATAACTGCCTTAGGGGTTGAAAACAAGTAAGAACTTGGCCTAACTGTCTTCTCTTTGTCATCTAATCACACAGCACAACGATTCTCAAAGTTCACTGATTACAGAGCACTAATCACAACTCAAGGTTCAACTACACCTGATGTTTATAAAGTCAGCATATTAGTCAACACATGGAAGTGAGACCAAACAGATTGAAAAGTTTAGTTCCTAACCCTATCACAACAAATAAGTCATTTTTTTTACTATTTAACCATTGGCTAATGTCTCTGAGTGCCTCAAACTGACAAATACTCTCTTGTCAACTTCAGCAAAAATACAAAAGCTTCAGTATCACTTGTGGTCAATTATTAAAAGTCAATCATTGCTGTCACTGCATATCTTGCATCTATCTACATGAATGGAGCTCAAATTTTAGTTTATAAATTAAATATATTATATTACAATATTATAATAATTCATCAAACTTATGTCACACTTTTTTGGACACTGAAAGACGCTTTACGTGTGGCGAAAAAAAAATGAATTACGGAAATGTTAAAGTGAAAAGATGAGTTTTTACAAAAGATTTAAAGACCTGTTCTGAGTCCAACTTTCTGATGGAGAGTTCCAAAGAGTGGGGGCAGCTACAGCTCGGCATGCATATAATAATTATCTTATGAATATACAGTTTACTATAAACATACATCACAAATCCATCACTTAGTACGTTTATCTAAAACCTGTGGTATTAAAAGTGTCAAAGAGTGTTTCCAAAAAGCAGCAGAGACGACAGTTAATGCCTCCATGTTGTCTTGTGTGGGCTGATGTTGAGGTGATCTTGTCTGCTGCTGCATATTTGTGCCATGATGCAGTGAGGCTGCTGACACATCTTTCACTGTGCTGCTGCTGCTGCTGCTGTGTTAGTTACTCATATAAGGCTGGTCAGTGTCTAACAGGCCACAGAGGCGACTGCAGAGGAGGAGAGGTGGAGCAAGAGGAGGCGAAAGCACTAAAAACGCTCCTCGTGAACTGGAGCTCACGTGGACGCCATTCTTTGCTGTAATAAACAAATGTGATGTCTTCCTTTAGCCTGGATTCAGATTTGTATTCACACTATGCTATATTTAGATGCCTATTATCATCTGACCATTGCACACAACTCCTGCGGCCTTTGGTTACACAGTATTCAAGCAAGCAGCCACTTCCCTGTCTCACCATTATTAAAATCATGTTTTGAGATCACAAGCCTATTACATTCTCAAATTCTCAAAAAGTCACTCAATTACAAAGAGACTGAGCAATATATGACACAAAAAAATCAATGGCTTGCATTAATGATTTCTTGAACATAAACTATACTTAATATGTACCATTTAGGATTGTAGTCTTTTACTCATTTAGTCGATTAATCAGTTGATGGAGCCTTAGTCAAACTAAATTTCGATAAGTCGACTATAATTTTATTTAGACTAAATGGATATAAATTGGGCTGTGACAAAAAGTAGGCCAAATTATTGGTCTAATCTGTGTTTTTAATTTAAATACACACTGTTTCCTATGACTATAATTTTACTAAAAATTATAGTTTATGCATGACCTTCATAAGATTTTTAGTCTTTTTAAACTGTTTGGATCAGATAAATAGTTTAAAACACACTTATTAGAACTTTTGTCACACACCCTTTTTAGTTGACTACAGCCCTTGAACCATTTCACGCTAAAAACAATGATTTTTCTTCATGTTTCCAACCAAAGAAAATAATAAATTGACATAGCACAATTCTGATCTCTAAATCTTTCGATTAACTATCTCGTCTTACATCTGTCTGTTCAGCTTTACTTTATTGTTTGTATATTTTAACTGAGCTTAATCTTTTTTTGGACCTTGTTTATCCCTTTTTTCCCATCAATTCACTTTCAAAATAATAGAACTATCGAACCAACATTGTCAGTAATGATAAGTCTAAAAGCTACAGTCATTAAAGGATTACGATTTGGATCTGAATTCACACTTTGAAGAAATAAACTGTACTTTTTGCTTTGTCCATGAAATTAAGATAGTAAGCCTTGTATGAATGTTTTTTTTTAACTCTATTAACCAAATGCTGCTGAGAAGAATCTATTTTTGCTGTATTTCTTAGCTCAAGTTTATGAGTGCAAACTGTCCAAGAATCCCTGTTGTTTTTTCCCCTGCCTGCTGTTTAACATTGTCCCCAGGAATGCAAGTCACATGAATCTGTGCTTGTTTGGGCTAACACAGTTTACATATGGAGCCGCTCCTGATTAGGCATGGTTATAGTCAAGTCAATGCCACTCGCTGTAATGAGTAACATAGAAGATAATCATTGGAAGGAATTTGCAGTGGGGGCAGCAGACTGTAAACTGTGAAAATACTGGAAATTATTATCAAAGCCAGAACTAACTCAATCCAATGTGAAGCTCGTAACACCTGGCAGCACATTTGATATACTAGATAAGTATTATTAGATTAGTACCAGTCCAATCTGTTATGACTATTATTCGAAGCTAATTTTAATACACAGTTACAAAAGAATTCCAAAATGGTTCAATGGCCTTGCTGACCCAGACGCTTTAGTCAATACTATTTCCACTCCAACTAGTCTGCTGTTCATTTAATAGGAAAATATCTCATAGTCGACGGTCATCTGGCAAACAAAGAAACAACCACAGAAAAGGTGCAAAAATGCATGTGTGAGAGAGAGATGGAGCTGGTACTTGGCACAGAGCCATATTGATTTTCAGCGTAGCATACAACTACAGGGCTTTTTATTCCAACTCTTGGGCGATTTCACACTCTCCTCCACATTCGCTCGCTCGCCCAATTTCTCCCGAGTGCACCTGGTGTGTCGGCCCTGAGGAGACTCTGCTATCTCAGGTTAAGGGAAGGCTGCTTAGTAGGGTTTTTAAAAGCAGGGCAGTGAATGAAGTCAATGCTAAAGGCTATAGCAGTCAACTACAAACAAAAAATGCACCCGATGCAAGGCAATCACAAGTTCACAAAGCAAACATTTTCTAAAGAGAAAAAAACAGCTGTGGGGAGACAAACAGGAGAAAATTATGGAGAAATAATATTATAAAAATTGTAGAAAAAAATGTTTTAATATTGTTACAAGGATTCTATTTCTGTTGTTGCTTTTCTTGTATCGCAAATCTGCAAACTCATGTGCAACAAAGACTCCAGTTAATAATCAGAAGGAAGCACATGTTTATTCTAGGTTCAGTGTATTGTTTAGGGATAAAGACCTAATCTTCAGAGGCTGCATGTTTAATGGTTTTGATACAGAGAACACCTCCGTATCTGCGTCTGGATTTAAGTCTGGGTTCTTTATCGCACCTATCACAAGCAGCTCCAGCTTTGGTTTTCACAACCTCAGTCATTTGCAATGCAAAGAGTCTTATCAGAGGCTGCCTGTAGTTCCTCTTTAGCCCAGAACAGAGGGCCTGTGTCTGCATGAGCTACCTCAGGTCCACGCGCCTGCCCCGGGGGAGCAGACGTCATTATGGTTACATTGCCAATTACAGTAGCAACGGTCAGCAGAGGTAGCACAGGAGGGTGCCACCAGCCCAGATGGTACTATCAGAGCTACAGATTGTACCCCTCCTCTTTTTTCTGCTGCACAGCTCTGTAGAGTCACCTTAAATCCATTTTGCACAAAGAGTGAGCTGCGCTTAAATGCCCTTGAACTGTTTGGACTTTGCTGAATTTGATCCAGGTCTAATCATGATAAGCACTCACGGCCTCTAGTTTAGTCCTTCAACCTTGTTCCCATAAGAAACACTCTTCAGTGACATATTACATGTGACTAGTCCATCTACACAGCCTCCTGTTGTTACCAAAATGACAGAGGAGGGGAGCAGCTGGGCCACAGCTGTGGCCCGCCTCAACTGCACCGACCCAGAGCACGTGAGATTACATTCACAGAGTAAGGTTGAAACACAGGAAGAACAGGGGGCTGGGGAGCTTGCTGCTGCAAAATCAATTTGTTTGTCTGTTGTGAGCACAGTTAAACCAGCAATCCTAATGACTTACCAGATAAATGTTGTACATAGGACAGCTCTACACTCAGGGTTACTCAATCTGGCCGTGACATTGACCGGGGAATGGGGGATGGGAGAGAATCATCATTAATGCTGACATCTTGGTTCTTATGTCGTTTCTTAACACCATTCTTCATTCCTTGTGCTCCACATGAGTCAAGCAGCTATGCCATAAAATATGGGCCTAAATGCATCCCAGTGGGCTGTTCCAGCGTGCCCCTAATGATGGGGTCCTGGTCTGGACAGGCCCTTCCTCCCACCAGACACTCTAATAGCCTCCTGCACCACTTGGAGTAATTAAAGGCTTTCTGTGAGTGTCAGCGACTTTTATTCTATCGACAAGGTTAAATTTTTAGGTCAGTATGACAGTTTTCACACCTGGGACCTTGGCAGTAAAGAATAATTGGGTTGCTACTATTGGTCAGAAATGTATCTGTAGTCCAGATACATGCACCAAGGTTAAGCTTTCCAAAGCACCAAACATACAATGAATGCAACAGAAATGCAGGAAGTTCCTTTTTTCTTGTTGCCATTCATTTAAATTCCCAGCTCTCTAAACTCAGCTGATTCCTGGCTATTCTTCTCTCTCAAAGGAGGTTTGTTCCCACAGAAAACCAAAGCATTGCCCTCCAGTCATTTCTCAAGCACCCCTGAGAGGCTGGCATGCATCCAATTAAAATGGCCTCCTCGTGCCCCAAGTTGTCACACCATGGGCCTGCCTTTTTCTATACCACCTCCCGTTTAACCATTTCTCCATTTCTGAAGTCTGCCTGGGGGATTGAAAGCAGACCGTCTAGACTTACAATGGCAGCCTGCAGTGGGGGTGGAGGGGTGAGTGTGGTGGCACAGAGTGATGGTGCTGGTGAGAGACACTAGATATGTTTCTTGTTGAGCAGAGCTGGTACAGTTAAATAGAGGGAACCCCAGGGTGAGGGGACTTTTCTTTTGAAATTGTTTTGCACAAGTTTGAATAGCTGGCCTATTAAAATGAGCGGACTTCAATGTGCAAAGGGCCAAAGAATGATTGATTAATTGTGATAGTTTTATGGCAGGAAGTTCAACACGGTTCTTTTATCTCATTTCTGAAGAGTGTTTGGACAGTAAAATAAATAATCACTCACAAAACACATATAAATACATCCATAGTGATAAAGTAATTTCTAAATAAAAGGTTAGGTACATTTTTACATGTAGTCTAAGTAATTTTTAGAAGTCTTGCGCATGGCTAAAAACTACTACCAGATGCATGAACCATCATATATGAACAAACTGCTTTGATTGAGTGCACGTGACTGTGAGGAGAGGGGGTCGCGGCACCCACCATCTGTCCATTTATTACTGCCACAAGTAACTCTTTTGTCATATATGCTAATACGTGTATCTGCTTTACGGCATGCTTATGTAGCCTGAGGCAACCAAATTACCCAAAACCAATAAATTAATCTCATACATGTACATAGTCAAATGCAAGTCAAATAATTCATAAAATTATCTATTACTGGTGTCTTTTTGCTAACTAATCCATTTAAATGATTAATGAATGTTGAATCTTCCTTTTTCAGGCCAGTGTAGATTTCCGGACAGCTATCTACATCATATCCTTCCCATCTGCTATAAATGCCCTCAGCTATAACAGGATGCTGACTGTATGAGACTGACTACAGCACAATAGAAGGAAGTCCAAGGAGGTCGTTTTCCGAGCCACTGTAAACCAAACATTAATTATCCCAAGTCATAAGCTCGGCTCATATCAGGGCCTGCTTGTCTTGCGTTTACAGGGTTTGTGATGAAAATGTGATTTACAAAGAAAATATAGAGCTCTGACACAACCTGAGGCAAAGGCTCTCAGGTTTATTAAAGAAATGGGGCAGGTACTTTAAACAAACAAGCCTACAGTAAATCCAGGTTTTAGCTACGAGAGCTGATTCACTGGTTTATATAAGATGCCACAAAACCCACACAGACAAGGCCCTCACAGTCTAATACAAAACTCATATACAAAATCATTATTATTAAAAAAAAATCTAAAGTGTGATCTATTTTAAGGGGGTATTTTAAATATTAGTATAATGGCCATTCCTTAATTGTTGATGGTAATGTTAGTTAAACAGAGATCAAAATACCAGCATAACAACGTTGTAAAATGACTATAGCACTAGTGACCATTGAGTTGCCTGCGCTGAACTCTGCTGTAGTCATTACCTCAGCCTCTGCTTATGGCCTGCGGCCTGCCTGATCTGGTCCCGGGCTTTTCTAATTGGATTATAGTGCCTAAATCATGACCCCGCTTCCATGCTGCTGCTACACAACCAAACATAAACATAGACAGACAGGGCAATAAGATAGACCAGACAAAACTACACTCATTAAGCAAAGTATCTCATGGTGAAAAATGATGACGCACACAATTATACAATAGTTTCATCAATAGATACAGAGGACACTTGCTGGAGGCTCTAATCTGAAGTAATGAACGTTCAAAGAAAAATCTCCAAATGTTCATTCTTATATTCTTCAGCAAACTTGGCCCTGTATATTAAGTCTTCCAAACCATTGACAAGTACATTGCACATTTTATCAAAACATTTTTGCCCATTTACTACATTTCACTGGAAAAACATGTTGCCTTTACAGACTTGTACCATTACAAGTCTTCTTATTGCCCACAAATGTAGAATAAATAAACTTGGGGTCTCTGTTAGATATGCTAGAGCAGGGCAGGTCCGATCCCCTGTCTTCATAAGCCTGAGCATGGCGACTACGATTCATCCTCTTATACTTACAAGAGAGGGGATTTGGGGCTTTATTTAGTTCCATTTAGAAAATGGCGGTAAATAGCGGACATGAGAAAACATATCATTGTCAATAAAGTAGAATAAAAATTATCTGAGCGCAACACAAAACATTTTACACAATATCAATCATGGTTCTATCAATGTCCAATTAGAATCAATTATAAAGGGCTTAAAGTCATCCCAGATATCTTTGTTAGGTACATTGGCATTTATCCTTTGTGATCTGATGTTTTAACAGGAACAAAAGTGAACAATCCTTTCAAATAGTCCTACAATGGGACGCCTCTCTCAGTCTCTGCTTTGTCAAACACTATGTACCAATGGCGTTTAACCGGCTATACGTCTGTGACATCCAAGACCTGTTAACCCCACTGGGCTCAGGCCAACAATGACTCTCCCTCAGAGCACAGAAATGGTAGGTTTGACTGAGCTTAACAATATTTAGGGAGCTGATTGTGTGTTAGAATTCCACAACCAGGAACGCAGCTGCTGGGATGCAGACAGGCTAGAAACATGGTGGTATGCAAGTGCAAACAGCTCCTGTGTGGTCCCTGGCACCAGCCCAAAAATAAACCTAGAAACTGTAAGAGACTGAGATACTCTGGATGTAAAGCACGTTCTGACGTGGTGTGAACAGCTGGAGGTGTGGCGTGTGATGTCACCTGTGAGGGGCTTAGCTCCAGGAGCATCACTCACTCTTATGCTGGAGGTGTAAAGCTATTAGCTGCTTACCTCGTGACTGCTCCTGTACTTTGTCACCTGCTTGTTAACCAGATAACAGTTTATGATCTAATATTTTACAGAAACATGTGCAAGTATAACTTGGGAAAAAATCTTGACTTACTCAGTGAATTAGCATGATAAAAAAAAAGCTGAAAATCTTTGTATAGTATATTTTTTGTCAGTTAAAATAGGCTGCATATGGAAAATAAAATCTCGATTTTTTGGACCTTTGGACGATTTCGATTTTAATCGATTTTATTGACGTCATTGACTGCTGTTTTATTAGAGTCATAATATTTAAAATCTTTAAGAATAGCCAATAGATAATCGTTTACAGTTTAGCTAGTTTAGTTTATTACTTATGCATAACCATTTTTAAGGTGCACCACATAAGCTTATAAGACAATAAATAAAGCAGACAGGCTTATCACAATCAGTAAATATACATATTAAAATAAAAAGTTTTGTGCTGCATCTAAGCATAGCCTACTAGATTTGTACCATTAGCCTGTTAAGTTCATATTATGATTAGTGTTTCTATCTAAAAGTTTTAAGTTTGCGATGTTCAACTCTCATCCTGTCACTCAATTGTGTTGCATGTTAACACAGGAAAGGGGGGCTGGCTGCTGCTTGGAAGAGAGAGCATGGGAGAACTTGGAGCTTTAATTTATAAAAACCAAAAAAACCAGCTTAAACAAAAAAAAAAAGACGCTAATTAGGAATTAAAATTACGAACCGAGCTGAAGCCGACACCCCGAAAAAAAAAATAAATAAGATTAAAAAAACCTAGACGCTTATATATTAAAAGTCGCTAACATGCCAAGGTTTGTCGTCTTTATTTGTAGGAATTACAAGCGAAGGTCCTCAGGACGCTGATAAGTTGACTGATTAATTGGATTTTTCACATCGTCATTTGAATTCGATTATGAATTATTGATTAATGCCACCTATAACAAATATCTGCATTCATCAGTTAGCAATTTGCAGCGATGGCTGAAGAGACAGACGGAGCCACAGCTCCAAACAGCCGTGCCGTTACAAGCAACAACTGTGCACAGAATTCCTCCATCTTCCTGATTGTGTAGGTTAATATTAGTACCCTTTCCTCTGGTGCTGCTATGGACAATCCAGCGATGGCTAATCATTATAATCATTAAAGAGGAGGTGACTCTGAGTTCAAAGAGTTTGAGTTCACCTACAATAGATTGTATTATGGACTAAATGCCCTCAGCTACAGGACTGGAAAACATTAAAATATATTATTAATTATAGTGATATTATCAACATAGTCTGTGTTCATATTGAAAATAATCATATTGTAATCTGACTCAGAGGTACACTGAACATAATAATTTGTCCTTTATAGAATCCATATCAGGTAATAGTCCAGACTAAATTGTGATTTGAACAAAGTAATAGGTATTTGAAGGTAATATGACAATAAAACATTGTAAGAAAGCACCCAACATCTAAATCTGAATATCACCATTTACAATTTTCAACACAGCAAAAAGACCCATCCTTTTCTATCTTAGTGGAGAGACAAAAGAAAGAAACTCCTCAGCCGATCTCGCAGAGTCTGTCTATAAAAAGTTACTGCTGCATTCTGATAAAAAAGTACTTCTCAAAATGACAATATGACAGCTTTAATTTTAGCTTGTTTTCTACAATAGAAGTTTATCTGCTCTGTACGACCTCCAGCTTTCCTCTAGACATGACAAAGAACGCCATGATGGGGATGCAGAAAGAATGTGTATTCCAGTTGATAGGATCACCTTTTCCTGACAAGCACAGACAGATTTGTGCCGTAGAATGAGAGATAAAGGCACATTTCTATGGCTTTTCAAAGGGAGACATCTCACTGGTGATCTACTGCCAGTATAACCCGCAACTCGACCCCATGGTAAAGAAATGAACTTCTGCCACGGCTCTGCAAACAATCGAGTTTATTACCCATTCAGACGTGTTTGTGCGCTATAGTAAAAAGCACACATGGGCACCTCAATTGAAGACTTTCTTTAATATGCCTTTTCTCTTTGATTTAGAGACCACGGGTTATATCTTGCATAGTTTATTTCCATTTTACTAGCTTGTGTATTCATTCCACTGAAAGACTGCTGGGCCTCTCTGACTCTGGCAAAGAAATGCATGGGAAGAAAACTGGTAAAACACAGCCCGAAGCCTGCCTCAGCTCTGCACACACAAGCAGTCAGGACCACAGGACCAGAGTTGAATGTCCTCCAGTATTTGTCTTCTTAGCTAAAATCACAGTAGGAGCGATAAGAAGAATTCTGGCAAAGCAAAAAAGGCTCTTGCCAAAAATATACTGCCCTGGTGGTAAGTCAGCAGGAAGAATCAACACAGAGGAGGATGTGAGAGAAGAATGACTAAATACATTCATAAATACATTGATGATAATAATAGCAAACTCGTGAATAACACAACATGTCAATCTCAGTCACAAGACGGTGACAGGCTCCGTTGCAATATATTGAAATCAGATGAGACGTCAAGCACAAGGGAACAAGTCAGGCCACTGTTTCTGGCTTTAGCACACTTCCTCTATCTCTCCACTCACTTCTCTCAACGACATTCTTTCCATTCCCCAAGGGTCGTTACTCGTCTGTTTTCCGCTCCAACTTCTTCTCTGCTGAGCGGGAACGTTTAAAATTCAAACACGCTCCCGCTATGTGAAGTTAACCAGTTCATCACGTGGATAGATGATTCACCAGCAGAAAATTACATTATCACACTGAGTCACATCAAAAAGTGACTGTATTTAGATTAATGCATCAGAAATCACAGTGAAATAACATACAAGTCAGTGGTGGCATGCATTTAAGATAAGCCGTGACAAGCTGCAAGGCAAGGAAAGGGTGAGGTGCTGCATAAATAAATAATAGGTAAGGAGTGTGGGGGATACCCTAAGCCAGGGAGGAGGGGTGGGTGCAGCAAAGAACAGGGGAGCCTATCCTTCACATCATGTTGTTGACCTTGCAGCTTTGAATGACAGTTTGATCACAATTTTGAATCAGATGAGTAACAGACACTTTGAAAAAACATGTGCTAGTAAAATAGCTCCATGACAGCAGCATAAATAGGTAATAAACTGAACCACATCTCACTAGAATGTCAAGTCAAGAGTATTATAATTATATATTTAATAATTTATAGTTTCTTTTATAAAGCTAGTCACAAACTTGATACATGGTTAGGCATGTAAGACAATAGCAATTACAGAAAATGAAAGATTGAATGCTTTTCTCACAATATTCACAACACTAACATTTATTGCCACATCTCACCTCTTTCAGTAGGTCCAGCTCGTGTCTGATGGTCTCATACTCAATCTCCAGCTCGTCGTATTGCTGTTTGAGCTGCTGCTTCTCCTCCAGCACCGCCAGCCCGTACTCCGCAGCCTGGATCTTCTCGTTCGTGGTCTCGGTCAGCTCTCGGGAGAGGCGCTCGATCTCAGCCCTCATCCACCCGGGCATGTTGTCGGGATACCCCAGCTGCTGCTCCTCCACGGACATGATGCTGCCTATCGGATGACGTTCAACAAGAGGGATGCGGCGTTAACCTTGAAGAAGAAGAAGCGCTGGGCTTAAATTCGCCTGTATTTGAATTGCATGATTGTTACGCGTGTGTTTTTCGTTGCTGCTGGACGCGCGTCTTTGGTCATGTAGGTTTCCAAGCTCGCTGGTCTTGAACGGGGGAGTCTGGTGATGTTATCCTTTAGAAATGCTCCATCGTTGAGTTGCTCCGGTCTCTTCGCCTCTCCCCCGGCTTTTACCGTCGACAGCTCCGCAGCAAGCTTACCAGAGCCAAGGCGAAGGAGAGGAATGCACAACTTCCGGTTTTAACCTTTTACGCGAAACACAATGTAGCAAACTGCGCGCCTTTTATTCTTTACGCACGTTGGAGACGTCTCTCTGAAGTGGGAACATGCAAGAAAATGTCAATCAATACTAGCTGCACGTGCTAAATTACACTTTTTAATGTGTGCGTCAGGTTCATGTCGTCTTGTTCTGAAAGTACAAGCTCACGTTTTCCGGTGTTTTCATCCTACGCACGAGCCGGCTTTGAGGGAACAGCTGATGGACGATTTGGTCATACAAAACGCACTACGCCATCGTGCGGAGGCAGCTACAAACATACTGCAAAGTCTGATGGGAAATGCAGTCTTTCTTCAGTACCCATGTCGATGTTCTGCAGCCATCGACGCCGCGAAATAAACTCATGGTCCCATTATTCCTCGCGAAGGTGCCGATGTGGAGCGCGGAAATCAGCACGCGAGTGGTACCCAAAGCCCCTTGTGTTCACTACTAAAAACGTTCATTTGCAATAATTACATTATTACAACTTCTTTTGAACTTCAGGGAGGAGGAAGCGAAGGGTATGTCTTTTTTAAAATAGCTGCTACTGACAGGAACTTAATGACTCTTTTGTATGCCTAGGCCTGTGTACATAGATTGTTTAAATTCAAAATACAGGCTGATAGCCACTTTTGCCCTAAATGACATTTGTCTTAATCATCTAAATGTATTCATACTGCCATAGCTTTTCAACGTGTTGAGTCTGACTTGATGTAGAGACAATTAATGAGTTGTGTCTACTGCCATCTGGTGACCACCACACTCATATTACACTACAGAGAGAATAAAAACTCTTCTTTTGCTTTTTCTCTACTTTAGAAACTGAAATCATAAACTTCATTAACTTAATTTGGAGCTTTATTTAGCTTCTAAAATTTAAAACTTAGTTTGGAATTAACATAAAACAAGCAATATCTGATCTTATATCTAAAATCTTAATCCACTCCCAACACTGGGTTGGGCAATATGGTCCAAATGTGATATGACATACACCCTAAATTAGATTACCATATACCGAATGATTGATTTACTTGCCATCGTAGATAGTAGACAAACCAGCCTTCTTGACGATGGCATCTATAAACTTGTTTATGTGTTTCAAAGCCAGAAATAATATCTGCTTTTACTTCTTAAGTTCTTTGTCTTTTTTCATTTATAGTGTTTTAGTCTCTGCAGAAATTCCTCTGTCACGATGAGATTGTTTGACTGAAACTCAATTCAGTCTTTTTATCTTGAAGAATCCAAGTTGATATATCTTTTATTATTGATTAACAGCTGGTACAAACTTGAGTCTGGAATTTTCCAAGCTCTATGCTTTTCAAGAGTTAAAGGGGACCTATTGTGTGTTTTTTTAAATATTTAGTAAGAGACTAGAATACATGCAGATCAGTAATTTACCTTTTTTTGTTCATTGTAAAACACAAAGTTGGTCTAAAAAAATAGGAACAGCGCTACTGACTTCCTGTTCAAAACTGTAGAACTGATAAGCCCCGCCTCTTCATTTTAAAATGTAACTGTAACAAGCAACAGATTTTTAAAACATATTATTTATTGTTGGAAAGTGGATATGGACACGTTTTGAACCATATACTTTACTTTGAGTAGTAATCTTTTGAATTATAACAAGTAAATACAGAGAAGTGGAGGGGAAAGGTGGTAGGTGAGAACAAGGATTTCTGAGCACTTGAGCTCCAGATGAAGAACAATACAAGATTACTCCAACATGTATGAATCGATTCCAAATATAACTTTGAGTAAACTAATGATGAAGGAAGGCCATCATAACAAGGTTAAACACTTAGAAAAGTGAAAGAAAAAAAAGAAGAAAGAAAGAAAGAAGAAAAGAAAGAAAGAAAGAAAGAAAAGAAAGAAAGAAAGAAAGAAAGAAAGAAGAAAGAAAGGAAGAAAGAAAGACAACATTTACATTGTCGGAGTAGTTCAGGCATTAGTATTGACAATTAACTACCTTTCTTTGAAACTGAGGAAAACCACAGTCTGTGTAGGTACAAACATGTTGCAGTATTTGAAATTTTTATTTGACTCAAAAGCAAATAATGAGAAGTGAAAGATGTCCTACACTACACCATGTTTAAACTAACCAGCTTTACTGAGGTGACAGTTAAGCCAATCAGATTTTATCTGCTTGGTATGTCACTGAGGTCCCTCTATTTGTGGAACAGGTTTGAGCTCAATTCATTTCTCCCAGACTCTTTAAGCAAGTACGATTTTGTAATAGTATTTTAAAAAAAACTGAATCTGTGCACATTACAACATACTAATGAATTACTACTTATTAATGTATGGTGCTTAACATAAACAGGCACAAGATCGAAATATTTATAGATTTTTAAATTATTGAATTGTACTACCTTTGTCTGCAATTTAACAATCTTTAGTACACACTGTGCTCTTTATGGAGACTGATGTGCTCTGTTGGTATACCTATAGTAATAAGATTATAGTAGTCTAATCTGGAGGAGTCAAAAATAAACCTGCTCTCCCCCCTCAGCCACAACAGAAAAAAGATTGTGCTGGAAATCACGCATTAGTAACTCCTCATTTTTACACATTCCTAAAGGGAGACAAATTGTATCAGTTGTACCAGAAAATGTCTTTTCATGTAGTAGCACACAGGACATGTTCATGCAGTCGCTCCACCCTGCGACAGAGGGATAATCTGTGACGAATCACATCAGGGAAGCAACAAGATTGAGAAACCAAAGCCAGCGTCAAGAGGCTGAAGTCAGTATGTTGGTATCAAGAAGAGCAGACTATGTAAACATTATGGATACTGAAACTTTAGCTCAGCTGTTCCAGGTAAGTCATATTTTACTGTAAATTAGTTTTGTTTGCTTTTTTACTGTAGCAAAAAGCCAAAGATAGAAGTATAGTCTTATGCAGTGTGGGTTTTCTTACAGTACATTATGCAAAAAAAGACATATCTGTTATAAGGCTTGATGAATAAATCTTTTAATGTGTACTACTGTTTAATAAATCTAATGTGTACTGTTTAGTAAATCTTCTAATGTGACTGTTTGCTTAGGTTCTGCTATGATTTTGGTTGTGTTCTTGAGTGACATTACAAATGGCGCAGACAGCAGGAGGGGCTCTGATGGAATTCTGTAAGTAATAATAGAAAGATTTTAGCACACAGTTTTGAGCTCAAAATATAACTAAATACACTTGCATGCAGATAACTGCCATTTAGAGCTAATAGCCGACTTCTTTTACTTTGCCAGGCCAGGGATTAATCACCTTAAGCGAGCAGTCACCAGTGATCTAATTATTTAAGAAGTTCTGAACAGTCAGCAGAGAAAGACCAATTCAGTGGATATATAAATAACTTGTTTGTACTGGCAATTGGTTTTAATATTGTTGAGAGTAGATTTTATGAAGGAGGATGGAAATAATATAATAGCAATACATATTTGGCTTTAGGAACCATGCTAGAGTAAACTAAAAGCCATTGACGAGTTTTTAAAATGGCACATTTCGTTTTTGTGCAAATTAAAGGAAACTTAAGATGAAAATTGTGTCATTTTAGATTAAGTGATACTTTCTAACAATTCTGGCATATTTAATTTAGTGTAAACTAATTATTTTCTTTGTAAATAGGTATACCCCCCCTCTAAGATTCAGAAAAAGGGTTTTACAAATGAACAGCATTCATAAACTAGGCACTTACTTTGGCAATGTAATAAATAATAATATCAAGTGTAATGCCAAGCCTTTCCACCATCTTTCTTCTTATATTGTGAGTGCAGACTGAACAAACATTCTTTTTTATCTTTTTCAGTCAGAACTCCCAGGTCCAAGTATACAGTTTTAGGTGACGCCATCCGTATGTTGTCCCGGCCGAGGTACAATGTTATTACGCTTGTGGAAAACGAGCCTGCAAATATGATAACCCGGCTTATTGGAGAGATGACCAGCAGGCTATAAAAGGGCTCTTCTCCTCGTGGTAAGATCTCAGCTCTCTTATGGGTAATACATCTGATTTTCCACAATAACTGAATTATGCGCAACTGTCTTTAGGGTGACTGACCACATCCTTGCCTGCTCAAGACCATCCACAGAAATCATTGAGAAATTTAACATAATTGATCAATTTAAAAGGTACAAATTTATATAAAGGTTGCCAAAGATAGCTGTGTTTATTATTTGTTTTTTTCTTCTTCAGCAATGGCATCAAAACAATAATCAACCTACAAATACCCGGTGAACATGCCTACTGTGGAAGCCCTTTAGAACCAAGTGGATTTTCATATTGTCCAGAAGTTTTTATGGAAAACAGCAGTAAGCAACTATTACTTATAATAAACAGTTTAAAATGTGCACTGTGTAGCTTTACTGGTAGAGAGTCTCATATTCAAAGTGCCTTTAAAGTAGCATTTGAATTACCAGTTTGCTAACTATTCTTGTATTTGTCTTTGTAGTTTACTTTTATAACTTTGGCTGGAGTGATTATGGCGCGGGCTCACTCACTGCTGTGCTGGACATGGTGAAGGTTATGGCTTTTGCGCTGCAGGAGGGCAAAGTGGCGATCCACTGTCACGCTGGACTTGGAAGAACAGGTACAGAAACTAAGGAAAGCCTAACATATGTTTAGAGAAATGTTGAGATACAATTTATTTCAGTTCTAGTTGTTATTAACCTGTGATGCCAGTTTCTTTTTTTGTGCGTTTCTGATATTCCTATTGGTTTGTTCTTGGACATAATAATGTTTTAATAGCATGTTATTTTAGACCAAATTTACTTTGTGTTTACTCCCGGAATTGTTCATTTATGGATTCTGTCTATCTCTATGAAGACAACTAGATGGTCGACCCTTGTCAGAAAAGTTAGATAGTGCACCTTTAAATTGGATTTTTTTTTTTTTTTTTCGTAAATCCACTTTTCTTAGTTGTACCATGTTTTCTATTTGATATTCATGTGTGTTTGAGTAATCCTGCAAGGTCATGCAGCTGATGCTTTAGGGCTCAGAAAATTCTTGTTTCCACCTATCATCTATCCCTGCCCACTTGTATTTGTATTTACTTGTGATTTCTCAAACAAAATCAGATTCTGATTAATGCACATACACTCTAAATTGTCATGTAGCCTTTTTTTTTAAATAAAAAGTGACTAAATCTGCTGCTTGTCGAAGATTCAGAGCTTAACAGTTTGAAACAGGAAGTTGATGCGCCTATTTCTATTTCTAAGTAATTTTAGATCAGTTTTGTGTTTTATAATACACTAAAAATAAATAATTGATCTACTAATGTCAGTTTATTATTAAATGCATGGAAAAGCACAAAATGTGTAATTTAATTGTGATCAGGAGCAGGCAATTGCACTGCATAGTTTAAGCCATGTTTGTCACTGTATACAATTACATAATTATTCATTTATTTGAATCTTTGAAAAGAAATTCTCATTTGAACAAAAATACCTCTTCAGTATTCTGCCATTTACTGAATCTCTCTTTTTGTTCCAGGTGTGCTGATAGCCTGTTTCATCACCTTCACAACCAGAATGACCGCCAACCAGGCCATCCTTTACGTCCGCTCCAAACGTCACAACTCCATCCAGTCCAGAAGCCAGCTGAGATGCGTGAGGCAGTTCGTGCAGTTTCTCATCCCCCTGAGGAGCGTGTTTTCCTGTGCTAAACCTTACACATACCCAGTCACATTATCCCAGTACCTGCAACACCAAAGCCACATGCTGCACGGATATGAAAGGAGGCAGATGAGGTACCTCCCCAAAATCATCCAGCTGGTGTGTAAGCTGTTAATAGACATCGCTGAAAATCGAGAAGTTATTGAGGAGACATTTTGGAGGCTCCTGATAGTGAAGACTTAGAACTTGAGCAAAGCATATTAGAGAAAATGGGTTCTGAGATTTTTATCAACCAGCCACGTTTGCCAGGTTCACAGCCATTACCAAGACATTTCAATGAGCCGCCAATCTTCTATCATCGCAAAAGTTTGAGTTATAGTGAGTCAGACTTGAGAAGGCTTGGCTCGGATCTCAATCTCCTAGCACAACCAGTCACATCTTTATCGAATGACAATATCGGTTTGCCTACAAGTGTACAGAAAAATAAATGGAATAGCAAGATTTCTCTCAGCTCAGTTAGCTCGACCAGCTCACTGTGGGAAATCAAAAACTTGGAGCACCAAAAAGATGGTTCCATTGTCATCAGGAAAGTTAAAAAATCAGGCATTCAGCGCAGTGAGTCGATGGGGAATAACAAGGATCCAAAAAAGGAGGGACTTCTGAGCAGGTTGAAAGCAGAAGAGAGGAAAGACTTGGCGATGAATGGGAAAAAGGCAGAGAATAAAGAAGAAGAGGTGTCTGAGGTGCCCTTCATAACGCTGCAGGCTGAGCTGTCATTGGACTCTCGAAGGCTGCTCGTAGCTCAAGCTCTGGCTGTCGACCTGTTTCAGGATGGAGAAGAGGTGCACAAGAGAAAAGTGTTGGACTGGGAGGTAAGATGTCATTTTTTATAAGTTATTTGTTTGGGGTGTCTTTTTGGATCAAAAACGCTGTATTTTACTTGTACATTTACAGTAGCACTATTGTTTAACAAATTCAATACACCCATATATAGCAGTTCCAGTTGTAACAGCATGTACATTGTTTTACTAGTCTCATATTGTCACGATAAGAACACAGTCTAAACCAAGACACTAAGCAAAAGTCAAAATGTATTACTTTTTTAAACAAAATACATAAATCTCTGTCAAATGAGGATCTTTAGATTTTATGTGATATTTACATTGGTCGATGTGATTGAGATATACAATGTATTCTGCACTCATAGGTTTAGCAGTGGCTAGGTCCTCCCTAATACTTAAATTGGTAAAAGGCAATAAAAGTTTTGCCTCTTGACCTTTTAGTAATGCAGCCATGTTTGTTTTAAAAAGGTGTTTTACATGTACATAATTATGATTGTCAATATAGAATTACAATGACTTTTGATAGTCGACTAGCCATGATTAGTCAATTATTCTTTGCAGTCCTACACGTGACATTGTAAGTGCCTGAATGCAGCTATAAAAGTAATACCTTGATATATTTTTTCTTGTGAACAATACTGTAAATTATGTTATTCTTATACCAAAATGTCATACTCATTTAAAAAAGGTTGTTGGTTTCAAATGTAAGCCAATAGCAATAGTTTGTGTCACATCCCCTGTTACTGATCCTGTTTCCTGTGAGACCATGGTGATGGGAGCATAGTAATGGCAGTAATGTGTGTTGACAGGCTGAACTAAACCAAGGCGGCGCATGGGAGCGGCTGTGCCTAGAGCAGGACCCTTTCATCCTCACTGGGCTCATGTGGGCGTGGCTAGAGCAGCTCAAAGAACCTGTCATCTCTGCAGAAGCCGCTCAAACTCTGGACCCCAAAAACAAAAACCCTAAAACAGCCCTCAGCTCACTGGACCAGGTCAGCAGGGTTTATTTATCTCTGGTGAAAAATAGACTATATTATATTTGTAGTATCAGTTTGTATTGCCTCTGAAACGCTACCTAAAGTTATAACATCCAAAATGTTTAAAATTCTGTCTATAAAGCCAAGAATGGTTATATTGTTCCTAACAGTGTCTTCTTTTTGCAGGGCCCGAGAGAAACTCTAACATGTATTTTGGACTGTATGGCACATATGCAGTTTATACCAGAAAAGGTTGAGAAAGCCTTCTTAAATCGGACCATAAAGGCATTCACTGGGGTGAGTGTACAGACCTATCTACAGGTTACTGTTACTTAAAATGACTTAATGGAAGACACTTACTTACATATGACTAAAATGTATTAGGTTTATATAATGTTATATTTTTCTTTAAAAGTCTTCAAAACCTTGTTCAGTTTGAAATTATGCCGTTTGGTGTGTGTAGGAGCTGTCTAGGGGCTGATATTGCTGCTTCTGTGGAAGAAAATACAGTTAGTTTTTTATCTCTATGGATGAAGTAGATTGAATGTAATAATGAAACACTTTTAGGAGTATAATGGACAATTTTGTTTTTCTAAATTAATTTGACTAGCAGTAGATTGTAGTTTAAGAAGTCAGAACCACTAAAATAAGCAGTCTTACTCCGAAAAACATTACGCTGTATTTAATTATTATAATTTATGTCTATGTATTATTGTTTTTGAACAAATGTTTTTTTCTTGACAGGTGCAAGGAACCACAGAGGAGAGTGAACTGTATAAGTCAATGTCAAAGGTCCTTGCTTTTGTCCTGGACAACAAGAGAAAAGCCCTGGCTGTACCAGAGTATCCGCGTTCGTGCTTTCGTTTACTCTAACTGTATTTGTAATTGTGCTAGGAACTGTGTGTGCTGCATGTTTGTGCCAATGCAAGTGACCACCAAGTTACACAAATGATAATGAGTGAAAGCTGGGGTACCTGATTTTCACAGAAGTAGGTATATATATCTGCCTAACTACTTCCTAGCAATAACTGCTTTTTAAACAGCAGTTTAGTGAAACGGACGTGGAACCACCCAATCAGAACTCTGCTTTTGGCAATAAATGATAACTAAATGCTTTACAATCGGATTGAGAAAGTACACAGCAATCTGATTTTATCATAATGTGCAGTAATTACTATATACTTTTAGGCAGCAAGGACAAAGTTTACTAATTTACAACTAACAAAGTTAGGTACCCCACCTTTAAAGAAGTACAATAATTCTTGTTCTCAGGTGAAACCAACTGACCAGATACAACTCTTGCCTTACTCCTGCATGGTTATAGTGAAGACTGCTTACCTCAACTCAAAAACAAGTAAAGACAAAATTAGTTTGTTGTTTATTTATTGTCATCTTATCACACCAAGTATCACTGCCTTTGTTTATAATAGTGCTTTGAATGTAATAGATTTTGTAAGCCACAAACACATCAGGATTTAAATGAGCAAATGTGCTTTAGTTAAGCCTGGTAAACGAAAAATATGACGAATGTCTGTTGATTGGTCCCAATAACAAGGTAATGTATTGTCACTTGCATTTCCATTTCCTTTTCTCTGTTTTCCCATTCAGAGGTCCCCAAAATGGTAATCGTGATCCATTGGGGGTTGTGAAGCAATGAGCTCAGGATTTCAAGTAAAGAAGACTTTAATGTAATTTTACAAAGAAGTAAAAAAACAAAACACATTCTTTTCAAATAAATATTTTTAAACCCATTTTTATGCTTTGTCATTTGTGTTAATTATGTTGTTAATTGTTATTTTGGGGTTGAAATTTTTGAAGCTGTTAAATTAGGATCCAGCCACAACCCTCTTTGCTCCTATGGAATACATATCCTGTAAGTTTATATGTAGTAGTATGTTAAGGCAGAAATAGATTCCATTCACTTGATATTCCAATAGTCTTGAAATGAAATCATCTCATTTATATTAGGTTACATATTTAGATATTAGATGTCTAGATATTTCACGGAAAAACATAGTGCAATATTTTTAAGAAACCAGTCTTCTCAAAGATTTGGTCTTATGACATCACATTCTTGAACGTGAACGCAACTATGAGCTGCTCTTTAGAAATTAAAACAATATGCTTTCAAGACATCTGCTCCGTCTGTGCCCTCGACTGATCCCACAATGCTGGAGTAATCACATACAACGTCAGTGAATCCTCTGAAAGAAATGTAAAATATTAGGGTTAGTTGCTTAAATGTAACATATTTGAATAATAAATTGCAAACAACCTTGACATTGAGTGAGATCCTCCCAGTAAGTGATAGCGGCCCTCCAAAGTTTGTCCGCCATCTCTGTGCTTCTTCCATGTTAGCACTCGCATAGAGAGGTCTCGAGACGCGGTCACTACACGGAAGCTGTCCTGTGAATTTAAAAAAACGTATTATAATAATTATTTTATTTAATAAAACTAATTTGTAAATGTAATAATTGCCTTACCACCCACATCGCAGAGATTGGCATAGTGTGATCTGAAAAGCTCTGAAGCAGTTCTCCACTGAGAGAGTAAACGAACAGCTGATGAGCAGCTGCCAACACAATGCAGTGACTGTCTTTGGCCTTTAAGAGGAGCTGTGAGGAGCTGCTTTGGGTCAAACTGAAGGACTTCACCTGATTAACTAAACATATATGTGAAACCCCTTACTTAGTGAAAAAAATATTAGTGCGCACATTGATGCATAATTGGTGCATACATACCTATAATTTCAGTTTTATACTTGGATTTTCTAAGAGTGATGTCAAACACAGTGAGGATGCTGTTTCTCGAAGGCCCTGTGTGGATTATTGCCAGCCTGGAGGGTTGTGTTGGTATAAAAACAGCAGCTTGACAGCCACCCACTGGCAAAGTCTGACACAGAGGCCCCTCATCCTCTGATTCAGCGTGTAAACTTTCTGTGTACATTACCTTTTTTAAAGACAAACAGTGTTAGAAATTAATATTACTGTAGTTAAGGTGAGACACTGAAATATTTTTAAAAACTAATTATAACTATACTTTTACTGCTAGTTTTCAGTTCAATTTAGTCACACATATCAAGATATTGTATCTAATATTTCAACAAAGTTAAGCAACAAATGCTTGCCTATTTGTTCACCTTTGGCTGCCCCTGTATGTGCAGGTTTAGCCCTTTTTATCCCACATTTCTTTATGAAAACAACATGATAAAAAACATTTTTTTCCTTGCATTTTAGTGAGTAAAGTATGGCAAATGTTTGCATGGGTAGTTTTATTTATATAATGTTCTTGATCGGCCCATAATGAACACCTGTTGTCAACAAATGTATATATGCCGAATTATATCTTAAAAGTTAATCTACATCCGCATGCCAGACACAAGTAACACACACAACAAATACACGTTTACATTAAAATTCTAGTGTCTCGCCTTAAAATTGTAGTTGCCTTGTGATAAATAGCATAATATTGAAAGATACCTTGGCACACAGATCATTATTTTCCTTTGTCCCCGCTGTAAGAAACTTTTTGTCCGGTGAAATAAGAAGTGTTGTAACCCTAAAAGAGTCACAAACCATAACAGTAGATATTTTAGGAACATTCGTTCCTAAAGAATTCCTAACAGATCCGAGGTGTCCTCCCACCTGTAAAGAGCAGAACAGACTTTTACATGCATAAACAACAATAAAGTTTTATAAAATTATGGATTATTATTTACACTTATATGTGTGTGACCGTCGATACTGAACACAAGTAGCTTGCAGTGTAAGAATCCGGTAGAAAATGAGGTCAGCAAGTTCCCGGATGGACCGTCCCATGTGCTGATGACACCTGTAGAGTCGGCTGTGACCACAAGTTTGAGCTCTGGATTAACTACCATGTCTGTTATTGGATTCTCTGACGCTGGCGTGGACCACTGCAGTTCACCCTATACAATTATTACATCAGTTTCTTTCATGCTTTTATTGACAATTTTAATTCTATGATACAAATGTGAAAAAAATTAATACAAGTGGTACTAGGCATATAATGTAACAATGTAATAATTGTACACAAAGGTCGTAATAATCTGAACTCACATTTTGCACTTTCCATGCTTTCACTGTCCCATCTGTTGAAGCGCTGCAGACAGAGCTGCTGCTCCAGAGGTCAGGTGAATCTGAATCTGAATTTCCATTTAGGTATGCCAGCGCTGTCACTCTGCCTGGAGATCAACAAGGACAAGTGTTTTTACTGAAGAACATCAGGCAGAACCTTTCCTCACCATTTATACTGTATGTGTTCTACTCAATGTATTTGTTTGTATTTGTACACCTGGGGATTGTAAATAAAAAAAAATATAATACATAAAGTTTGATTTGATTTAAATTGGATTGGGTACAGGACCCACAGATTGTAAAATTTGCCACGATCGCTATATAACATATCAAATGAATAATAATCGAGGCAATAATAAAAGGTCATTTTATTATAATTTCTAGTGACTTTTTCATGTACCATATAACAAATGCGTTACTGTGATTAAAGGTGGACCCCAGGAAGAATAGTCTTTACACCTGTAAAGACTAATGGGGATCCAAATAAATAAACAAACATGATTTAAGTTTTAAATCTGACTACTCCATCTCAAAATTCTTCGACAAATCGTAAATATCCACATGTATTCATTTTGGTTGCAGTTATGGTCAATTTTACAAACAACTGGAGAGGACCAGCCAAGCTCAGCCAATCAGAGAGCTCGACTCCTGATGAGAACTAAAGCTATTTATTTTTCAGTTTACACAGTACACGGTGGTCTGATTTTTTCACAAAGTGCTGCATTTATTATAGACTTTTTGGTGAAAACTCAAAGTTTACTAGTTACTACAAAAAAGTTTGATACCCCAACTTTAAACCAAAAAAAAAATAGACTGAAACAGGTCAAATTTGAGACCTATAGATGCAGCAAACTGCTAGCCATGGTTGGAATGATTCACAGTACTAGTATTAAACTTGCCTTGCATTTTTAAGGGAAAAAAACAATGACATGATTGTTTAACTACTGTATAACTTGACAAGAAGGTGCCATTTACCTGTGTGTCCTCTAAAACTTTTGCAGGTGTAGCCTCCAGTTTTGCCTTCGCCCATCTTCTTTTCCAGATGGGACCTACGGAGGAAGTATCGTTTCCAGGACATATCTTCATTATTTCCGTCTTTGTTGCAGAAGACCCAGCGCTGCAGTGACATCCTTCTGGACAATCAGGTATAACTTTTTAACTACAGAACAATACAATTATATATTAACACACTGAAAACAGCAAATTTACCTCCACAACCACTGTGTCTCTGCCGCGTCATGCCAATCCTAAAAAAGTAATATAGCCCATAAGCATTATATTTCAATCAGACCACTTCCGCACACTTGAGACGTACGCGTACCTTACACACTACAGAGGCACTACAGAGGTCTTCTTTTGTCAAAAACGTAAATACATGAATCAAACAATCATTTATGAGGCCGTATTGTCTACATCAGCATACATCTCTGCGATGGGTTAAAACATCCGTGCGTAAAAGAGAACTCCAGGCACGCAGCACTTGGGCGAACTACGGAAATAGTAGACGGACAATTTGTTTTGGTGCTTCATGTGTTAGTTGTTTTACTTTCCACTAGATGGCGACATTGTAAAGGCTATGGACAAATGCAGGTCAGGCATTTTTATATATTTTAAAGTGTGTAGCAAATGATTAGAGTGAGTGGCTAAAAGGTTAGAAAAGTGTATTGTAAATGCTTAGGATACAAAATGGTTAGCTGCCTGGTTCTGACCAAAGTGTTCTTTTTTGTACACAAAATGGAAATAATACAACTTACATAAAGAGCTATGGAAAAATAAATACATTGGGATGGTGTATTGTTGAAATTGTATTAAGGCTTGTTTGATAAAAGCATGGACGGGAAATAATAGCCGCTTTAGGAGACAGAAGTCACCTCAATTAGTCAAGGTGAACGTGTGGAATAATGAGAGTCCTAGCACTGTGCTTCAGCCCGGGCGGGATTCTTGCGCAGGGCCCCATGCCTGTCTCCTGAACACGCCCCAGATAGATGGGCCAGATATAAGGCGAGAGCTGCGGGTAGCAGAGGAACTAGGAGACAGAGACAAGCCCCGGGGTTCACCTGTGTCACCCTCGCGATGACAAGAAGGCCCTCAGGACGGGGGCCGCTCACACGGGGACACGCAGTCTGGACGGTACAGTGAAAAGCAAACTTCCACCGCGCCTATGTGAGTTTGGATTGTCTGTTCCGTGGACTTACCTGAGCTGGAATCGATCGGAGAATAAAAGAGTTACTCATCAGCTCGACAACACGGGGCCGCAATGAGTCGGAAAACGAGACGTTGGATTTTAAGAGTTTTACTGTGTCTAGGGATTGTTTATTTGAAAATTGGGTGAGTGTGGTGTGTTTTACGCACAACTATTTACACAAGATTAAACTTGTAATAGGGTGTATCTTTTGAGAAGTAGTGCAAGATTAAAAAAACGCACTGAATACTTATGGCTGTATATGATATATTGTTTATAAATATGCATTTGTGCTTACATTTTACACAAATTATATGGCACAAACGAGAACATGCACTGTGGCAGTTAAGTGCACTCCTGCTTTCTGAAAATTAAGTCAGCAAGATTGACAAATTAAACACATCTCCAATAAACTGGAGCAACAGCAGGTGACTGACATCGAAGGTATATTTCTCAGTTACTTCCATCTTCCTTTCACAGTGGTTTCTCGTCGGTGGTGGCCCTAGGTGCGAGTATAATCTGTAACAAGATCCCCGGTTTGGCCCCAAGACAGCGGATAATCTGCCAAAGTCGCCCCGATGCCATTATCGTCATTGGAGAGGGAGTCCAAATGGGCATCAACGAGTGTCAGTTTCAGTTCAAAAACGGCCGCTGGAACTGCTCTGCGCTCGGGGAGCGGACTGTCTTCGGCAAAGAGTTGAAAGTGGGTATGTTGCCTGTCTGTTAAAGTTTCAAATGTTTTGTGACACTTTTCTGTGTGATTTAAACTATTGCATGTGAGGTGAAAGGAGCAGTGTTGGCCCTTTCACTGCTTTCAGATTTGGTGCGTAAAGCATGCGTAAAATGCGCACAGCCACATTAACTTTTAATTGTGTGTCACGTCTGGCACAAAACTTGTACAGCCACAACAGATTGATAGTGTAGGTTGAGTGACTACAAATTAATTATAGTTGTTCTAAAAAACTAAACACCGGTTGTAACAACACGTTTTTCTTTATTAAATGTGTATTGATGTTTCCAAAATGTACAGTCTATAGATGCACTTGCTATGAACGTATTTACAGCCCACCAAACCCATACAGCATCTTAAAATAAAATGCATCCTGTTAAAGTCAGTGTCACTTACATCAGGCCTAGTTCTGCTTCTCATTGAGTGTGTCTTTCGCTCTGAATAAAGGCATCTGAAGCCAGCGCGCAAACAAAGCTACCGTGAATGTTGGCAGCTCTTCCATTCAGGCCCCTCCAGTCTCCGGAGACACATTTTCACTGGTCTTTATCCTGTCTGGTGATGGGTGCCACGGTCCCACTGTAACCATGTAGATCTTACCACGGGTATAAGTTACAGTACAGGGAGGGCAGCAGGAGAAAACAAGAAGAGAACATGCTGAATTTGAATAGATATTTGTGTGTTTCTGTCCTGACTTTAATAGATGTTAGTAGTCAATATCAACTTGTAAAACAAATAATGTAGTTTAAAAGTTGTACCTGTGGATATGAAAAAAAAAAAACAGTTTGGTATAGAAAGAAAAATTAACTTTTTTTGTGATGGAGCAGTGCAAATTTGTGACTCAACAGAGAATATTTGACTTAAATGGATAGTTTATAAGGTTGCCAACAAGTGAGCATTGTAGTAAAGTAGTATAAAGTGATTAGTGCACTTTATGCTGTAAAGTTGTTCAGTGATTTTAGCCCAAAATCCTTTAGCCCAGCTGTTAGGGACCATTTCAGAAGAAGGATTATTTCTCCTTGCTGTTGGAACAAAGCTGCATTGTTTAACCTTCTGTCTATTTAAGTGTCTTTAGCCTATCAGGAGCCTTTGGTCGGTGTGTCTCTTAAGTGAAAAGTTGAAGTGCGCGGTTTGGACAGCCATACCTAATAGATTGGTTTCACTGATCAGATTAAGTCCAATGCTCGTAAATGAATGCCATTGTTGACGCTTAGGGCCCAAATGGCGCAGAGGAGCAATTGTTCTTAAACCTGAAAAGAGGGAGATAACCAATGGGATGGCACCATGTTAATGCAAGGTGTATCAGTATAGAGCCATTGAGTCTAGTATTTTTAATCCAGGCCTTGAGTTGTGTATTGACATTAAACTTAACTTGATATTAAGGGGCTAAAACATGAAGGCGAAAACAAAAGTGGCAGTAGTCTAATCACCTGGCGCTACTTGCTTAGTCTTGATCTTTTAGTCTTCTGTCTTTTATATAGCTTCCACCTCTCATTACACGCTTCTGAAGGATTTCTGCCGTCTCTTGTGGTGAACTCGTGCACTCAGATCTGCAGAGGAAAAATTAACAACAGCGTAGTCAAAACTGGAGACACGCCTTCGTTTTTGGCCTGGGGCCCGCTGTGAGCCTATAAAAATGTCCACATAATTGATGCCTCAATATGATTTTTTTTTTCCAATAGAGAGAGTACATATCCAAGATGTCTATCAAATAACCTGGCAGTCTCTGATAGTGAACCTGGTGCCACAAGGAAGAGGCCGTGGTGTTTATTTTGAACAAACAGAGACTGGTGCAGTTTATTTACACTCAGATATGATAGATAGATACTGACATATTGAGTTTTCCTGTTTGCATAAGAATGAATAAAAGACATATTTCTTGTAGTCAGTGTAGCCTGTTTCATACAGTGTATTGGGCTTAACAAGACATTACAATTCCAAACAAAAACGCCAAATATGACCATCCTTTTATAGGGATACAAAGAATGAATAAAAGACATATTTCTTGTAGTCAGTGTAGCCTGTTTCATACAGTGTATTGGCTTTAACAAACATTACAATTCCAAACAAAAACGCCAAATATGACCATCCTTTTATAGGGATACAAAGATATAAGACATTGTATGACATCTGCAATGTCATACATGTATGTATGTATGTGTGTATGTATGTATGTATGTATGTATGTATGTACTTGTTTTTGCATCTTTGTGAGGACCGTTTTGAGTTTTTAACCACAGAGTGAGGACATTTTTGGGAAGTGAGGACATTTTGGCCGGTCCTCACTTTCTGAAGGCCTGTTTTGGCCTGTTTGAGGGTCAAGATGTGGTTTTAGAGTTAGGGTTAGAATTGGGTTAAGTTTAGGATTAGGGCTAGGGGTTAGTTTGGATGGTTAAGGTTAGGGTAAGGGGCCGGGTAATACATTATGCCTATGAATGTCCTCACTAAGATAGAAAAACAAGTATGTATGTATGCATGTATGTTTGTTGTAAATGATACCTGGGCCTGTAAATGTGGTACCAATAAATAAAAATAAATATATTTACGAATCAAGTGAGTTAACACAATTCTTAAAATTAGATTAAATTCCAGAAAACGGTGGCCCCTTTAAGTTAGGACTGCAAATAATTATTATCATTTCATCAATTCAGTGTGTCTATTGATTTGTCTGTTAGTTGTTTTGGTGTCTGTGACAAAAAGTTTGTCACAACCGATAACAATTCGGATGTCCAGATAACAATCAACTCATATTGAACAAATCACACCTCAAAATTCATAAACTAGAACCTTGCCTTGGATGTTAAATGCAATAGAAACACTGAGTATAATAATACAGCATTAAGCTATGATAAAATAAACAAATGCAAAAGATAATAATAATTATTAAATAAATACAAGAATAGGAAAAATCTATTTTGTTGTGATTGATCAGTTACTTTGCCAATGACCCATTATATTGTCAACTTGTCGCTGTGTTGTTACTTCTTGAAGTATAGCTGTATTATTATTTAAAGGACACATATGCAAAATGAACTTATTTAAGTTTTTAATCCTGTTCTAACATTGCTTCCTCATCAAAAGCACAGATTAAGATTTGTTTGTAAGATATTTTTCGCCTCAGAAAGAAAACTGTGAATGTACCTGATCTGTGTTATCATTGGTAGGTCTCAGAGATTGTTTGCACTGGTATTAATTCAACAAGCCATTCAGACTTGTTTTAAGCATTTCTGCAGCAATACTATATCATGCAAAATTTATTTGATTGCCTAACTCTGTTCCTGTTGTAGGAAGCGAAGGACATTTGTACTTTACTACTACTACCCAAAATGGGGGTGCTCAACATGTTCAAAGGATGGAAACAAGCACAAAAAAGAATGATATTTGTCCTTTAAAGAGACATGAATAGTCTTGTTTTAGAGTCATAAGTGGTATAAGAAGCCATTCGTTTGCCCACAAACTGCTGCAAGATGAATCAACAATTGCAATACAATTTGTCAATTACAAGAACTGCATCTCTCTCTCATATGGAACCTTATTATGCAGAGAATCTGCATAATCTGAATTCGTTGTTTAGACAAACTACAAACTGGTTCTGAAATGCAAAGGATTTTTGCATAGAATCTCACAATTTACAGTATTTTGAAAGTGTTCACTGTAGACAAACTGAATCTGCTAACTCATCGTCGCAATAGTCCAAAAAATCTAAGAACAGCAGTGTCTTGTAACAGAGAAGACATCTGACTTAAATATCTCACAAAACAATCCGAATATACAGTAGTTTAAACTATTGCCTAAGAAGGGGGTCATTAATGCAGCTTACACATAAAAAATTGCTTTCTGGAGAGTCTACAGGAAAAAGTCCTTGCTCATTGGTATTAATATTACAAATAAAGTAGTCGAACATAGACACGGTAAACGCTGAATCCAGTTGGTTTAACCTTTACATCTGCGTCTTTATTTCCTGGTGCGTAAATGATTTGTTAGAGATAACAGCAAATTGAATATTGTGATGTCAGCCCCTTATGAGGGCACACAGAGAAAGAGCCAGTCGATCAATAGCTCTTCCTTCTCAACAACCCTCTGCTTTGTTGACTACATCTCCAGCAGCCATTTTGGTTCAGGGGCAAGACCGTTTCCAGGTCAGACTTTGAAGCACAGTTGTATTGCAAAAGTTTCTGTGCAGTTAATAATTAGTCGTTTTCAGTTTTCTGTCATTTTTGCATGCCTTTGGATATTGGGAATTATTGTAAGAACTTGTATTTGCCAGTGGTGCAGTGGTTTATGGCTTGTCACATGTTAACCTTCTAGATGCCAGGATTGTGCATTTGAAATGCAATCCAGTAAAAATAGAAAGTTAAAACTGGAGAATCCAAACTGATATCTCTCTGTATTTTCCAAGATACCAGAGAACCTAGACTCTCGAGGCAGAGCGCATGGATGACTTAGTGCAAATCTTTTAAAGGGTCGACTTTGGTACTGTGGATTTTTAAAGCTGGGGTATATGATTTTCACTCTGCAAAACAGAAAGAAGGTGGTTAAATCTATCTAGCTCTCCCAAATTATTCAACACATTACAAGGTAATGGTTGCATTCATTTTTGGCTCCAGTCACGGCTTAAAAACATTTTTTACAAACAGCAAAGTGAAACTGGACTGGACCACCCAAGAACAGCTAATCAAAGCACTGCTTTCGAGCATATTGGAGTTTAAATACTTAGTTCTTTATTTTAGACAGAACACAGAGGTCACATTTACTCACAAAGTGCTGCATTTGGAATATACATTTTGGTGTATATTTTGGTGACGAAGTTTCCTAATTTTACATTTTAAAAGTCAGGTACCCCTTAAAGTAAGCCTTCAGGGCAGTCCAAAATAACTATACAAAACATACAGTATATATAGGTAACTAAAAGTCTGTATTTTCTGTATTGTCTAATCTGAAGGAGTAAGCAGATGCAGAACTGCAGCAGAGATCATCTCCATAATGTTGCGATAGCCTTTGTCAGGGCCTTAGCTGGAGGATTTGGTGCAGGTGGTGCAGGAAACCAACGTGATACATACAGTAGTAGGAGAACATCCCTTCTCAGTTTGTGCATCACAGTCAGGTACAAGTGTTCTATGAAGGGTACTGCAGTATCCACAAGTTGAACTTAAGCTAATGTTACCAAACTAATTGTGGCTTCAAACTACATTAAGTTTTTGAACAAAAGTCTCTAACTGCCCCTTTCTGTCCTCTGCCCAGGTAGTAAAGAGGCTGCCTTTACCTACGCCATCATCGCTGCAGGAGTGGCTCACGCCATTACAGCGGCCTGCACTCAGGGCAATCTGAGCGACTGCAGCTGTGACAAGGAGAAGCAGGGTTTCTACAGCAAAGACCAGGGCTGGAAATGGGGGGGCTGCTCTGCCGACGTCAGCTACGGTCTGGGCTTCTCCAAAGTCTTCATCGACGCCCGGGAAGTCAAGCAGAACGCCCGGACACTCATGAACCTGCACAATAACGAGGTTGGAAGAAAGGTGAGTGTATTTACACATTTAAACCACCTTTTTTCATTGCTTCATATAACAATTTGTATCACAGAGTATGTTTAATGATATAATGCTGCTTTCACAATCATGTCTGATAATTCAGATGGGAGATTTCACTGAGAGCGGAGCTCATTTGACCTGTGCGCGTTCATGTGCTTTTGGTTGAATGGGAAAAAATTGCTTACTGTGTTAACCTAAAATGAACTGGAATCTGTTCTTTTTGGCAATCTACCAATCAAACGTCCATTACGTCACAGTTTGGGTTTTTTGTGCAATTTCCAGGATTCCCATTTGTCCTACTTGGTGCAGTGTTCAGTTGGAAACACATATTTACAATTTAGTCGAGGAGTTGTGAAACCAGCAATAATGAAGGCTAGACCAGAGCTATTCCCAATCTAAACCTGATTTATTAATTTTTTTTGTCTAAAAAGCTGTATGTTTTTTTAATTTTTACAGAGCTTTCAGTCGAATCTACTTTACTCAAAAGATCAAAAATCTACTCTCCATATGTGTTTGTATCTTTAATATATGTATACAATTCTGTCAATTTTTAGATTTTGCTGCCATCAATATGAGCAATTTTGGCTGTTTAGTGTACACACATGAAAAGCCTTATTATCTCAATATTTTGTCTTGCCCAGTACACTACAACTGTTTTCTCAGAGGCCTTTAATGACTGTCAGCTTGGGCTTTAAATTCTCTTCATGAAGTAATAACCACGGTAATAGATTCATCACTCGGTTTACTTAGCACACAGTTTTGTCGTCCAATGCTTTAGAGCCCAGAGTCTTTGAATTCAGGCACAAATGTCTGTCGAAGCCTTGAGAATTGGCTTTAGCAGAGTTAACTTGTTTTCCTTTCTCTGTTGTTTTTCTCTCTTTGCCAAACAAGCCTGATTCTCACCGCTCACACGTCCGAGTTCACAATGGCTCAAAAGGTCTTTTCAGCTTGTTCTTGGGGACTTATTCTCAATGACTTTTTGCATCAATGCATGTGTAAGATTTATATATAATCACATGTTTTAATATTTCTATTTCTACTTATTTTGCTCATATTTTTAAAGTTTAAAATCAACAAGTTATGCAAATCCAACTGGAGAAAACAGGTCCAAAGCAGCTCAAAGTAGACAAAGGCTGTCACTGGAGTTGGTCACACAACAGCTGATGGATACAGGACTTGAGTGGCCATCTTTTTAGGCTATGCCAGGAAAAACAAGCTGTTTTCGGGTTTTCTTTTGTTGTATGTTGTTTATGTTTTGTTATTTTTGATACTATGCGAAAAAAGCAGATTAGCGTTTTGAACTTGACAAAGAGAAAAGTTAAACAATAAGCAAAAAAATAATAATAATCTAAATTGCATTGTGAGGGAAAAATGGTCAAAATTAGGGCTGGACAATATAACAAAAAATGTATATCACGTCTTTCTTGGAGCCATAACCATAATCATTGTCAATTTTCTGATTGGCTTAAATAAAATCTTTTGTGTCTTAAAAAGTGGCTAAATCCAGAACCCACGCTTCAGCAAAGTGGTGGGTCTGGTCACCACGCCCCGTCTGCGTTTCAGATCAAATCTACATCGTACCGGGCAATCAGATTAGTTTATTTGCGTGACGCTGATGAAACAAAGAAGCTGATTGGTCATCTGTCATTTAAACGAAATCTAACTTCTCTCACCTCACATTAAAATAGTTTTTTGCTTCACTCACTGATTCTGCAGAAATCCGCAATGTTTTTCAGTTACACATGATAATTTTTCCATGTATTTTTTTCATCGGAAGCAGCCATGTTGGTTTTCACATGGCAGACAATGAGTCTCTCTGATTGGCTAATTAATCTGTCATCACGGCTACAGAAATTTGAAAGAGGGACATGGAGACTAGATGATATATTTTTATATATCAGACAGTATATTATGGTTATTAGAACAATGTACAGATTCTAGCTTTGCAGCTAATTTGCATCTGTAGTCCTGGGGAGGGAAGAGGCACACTAGATATGTTTTCAGTGTTAGGGGAAACTGGACCATCTGGAGGAAACCTAGGCAGACACAGAGGGAACATGCAAACTCCACAGAGAAAGGCTGCCGGTCGCCTGGGAATTGAACCCAGAATCTTCTGGCCAGAGCTCTAACCATATGTATTTGATCAATCTGTATCATCAATGACGATTTTATCATAAAAAGTAGATTGTCCCAAGAAAGAGCTCACAATTGGATTTTTGTCTCCATATTACCCAGCATTACTCAAGATACAATGTGAATACAAACTTTAGAAACATAGAAAAACTCATTATGCAAACAAGCTGTTAGTAGCATAAATTGGAAAGCTTTCTAACCATTTTATTTTTCTATTCATTATAATGGGTAGATTATGTGACCTGCAAAATCCCCAGCCTTTCCAAAAAGACGGAGTACATTTGACCTGGTGCTACTCATTGTCATCGGCAGAGGCTTTATCCCTAATCCCAGTCACTCGACGCCTTGTACAGTCGCTCTGACATTTGTGTGTTGTGTGTGACTACATACACACAGCCTGAAATCTGAGACACTATTTTGGCTTCTGTGCGGACGCCATCGCACTGCAATGTGGTGGGGCTGCATTTAATCCTAAACCATACAGGAGTTAGTGTGACAGGCACGTTCAGGCTTTCAAGTTGTACTTTTGATGCTTTTGAGTTCAAGTGCAATACACAGCAGCCGTGTATTTGGAGTATGTTGTTTTATTAGTCGGTTTATTTAGTACAATGTGAGAGATATTTCATGGAGTATCATCATTATGAGTCACCCAGAGTTTGTTATGATAAAATATTGAGGAACATATCAGGGAAATGAATAGTTTGTTTAGTTTTGCGTAGGCTTATAAACCGCAGCATAAGAAGCAGCCCACATCAGAGCTACATTTGGGACTATGCTTCTGCCTTACAATGGTGGTATTTGATAGATAAATAAAACAAAAAAGTGGAATACATAAAATGTACAAAACAAACAATGCGATGGAATTAATCTAAATAATGCATGTTTTTAAATACATACATCAGTATAAATTATTATGAATCATGCTTTAGAGCAGGCCTATTCAACTTCAAATCTAGTCCCCAACTCATTTTTTTTTTGTTGGCTGGGTTAATTCTGGGTATACATTTGGTCCCATTTTAGTTTTGGCACTGTTTTAAACTTGACTCGGTATAGGCCTAATGCTGGTTAACGTGGTTCAAACTTGACCAGTACTGGTATAGTCCTTGTTTACTGTAATTCTGGTTTGAAAATTGTTTAGACTAGCAATACAAATCTTAAGAGAAGCAATAGCAGTAGTTATTAACATTACTGAAACAGCTTTTGTACAGTGAATATCTAGTAGAGCCCCAAATGTTTTCAAAAGTTGTGATGTGTTGTAACTACTCGGCCCAGAGACCATGGCTCTCAAAAAAATCTGTCCATTGGGAAAAAGAAGTTGAATAGCCTTCTTTAGAGACTAAGGTTAGACATTTTTAAAGATGCGTGTAAGATTTTTGGTGGAAGGTTTTCAATCACCTTTTTACCGAAGAGATAAAATTGCTTTGCCTAAAGAATGTTACTCAGTAAAACATTTAACTTTGATGTCTCCATGGAGACAAGCATTAGGTCAAGGTAAAAGTCAGATCTACGAAGAGCACACTCAGTATAATAAGCTTGTTTCAGGTTATTTCTAAGCAATAAAAACATGCACAGTGAAATAAATTCAACAACTATGTTTAATGCTGTAGGGAAACTTTCTTGCAAAGGATGTCACCATGAAGTCAAGCAAAGAGTAAAGTTTACCTAAAAACTTACAACTTACAACATTTGATCAGTTAAAACTGAGTGGAAAAAGAAACAATTCAACTGTAATAGTATGTTTGGTTACTTTAGTTAAATAGCCATTTATTGTTAAACTACATTGGAAATAACTTTCGCCAGAGCTCAGCCTATGGCATAAAACAATATGTTGGGCATTAAAAGTACTATGAACCTAATTTACACTGTACATACTATTGTAGCTAAAAATCATCAGACATTAAAAGCAACAAAAAGTAAAACTTGTCTTAAGCATAGTTAAGTCCAAGATTCAACTACAATGAAACTTTCACATAGTTTAGTTCATGCCACTACAGATTAGCAATTACAATTCAATATCAAGCAATTATTCACACTGTTGAGCTTGTGTAGTGAACACCTCTGATGTAGCCTCACTACCAGTTAACTTGTTATCTGTCCTCAGTTATTCAGTGAAGAAAAACACAAACACTAAGCCTTGTAAGCTAGTCTGAAGCATTTCTTAATATTACCATTTTGTTTTGACTGCTTTGTAAATGTGAGTATTTTGTTTGTCTTCAGATCCTGGAGAAGAACATGCGCCTGGAATGCAAGTGTCATGGCGTCTCGGGTTCGTGCACCACCAAAACCTGCTGGACCACCCTCCCCAAGTTCCGCCAGCTCGGCTACATTCTCAAGGAGAAGTATGCCCACGCCGTACACGTGGAGCCCGTCAAAGCCAGCCGACACAAGCGCCCCAAATTCCTCAAGATCAAAAAACCCTACTCGTACCGCAAACCCATGGATACAGACCTAGTTTACATAGACAAATCTCCAAACTACTGCGAGGCTGATCCGGTGACGGGCAGCTTGGGCACGCAGGGGAGGGTTTGCAACAAGACTATGATGCAGCACATTAGCGGATGCGATTTGATGTGCTGCGGACGGGGGTATAACACGCACCAGTATTCGCGGGTTTGGCAATGCAACTGTAAGTTTTTGTGGTGCTGTTACGTCAAGTGCAACACGTGCAGCGAGAGGACAGAAGTGTACACGTGCAAGTGAGGAATATTTATTGGTGAAAATAAATAAATGGATATGTGGGCATTTGGAGACGGCAACAATGATCAGAGGATGCTTGTGTCAGTGGAAGGTGCTTTTAAAATTCACCTGACCATATTGGCTGATCTTTTGCACATCTTCGTGGACGTTCCCTGGACTGTGTTGGAAAGCTAAGATGGAACTGACTATGATCGTAATGCAAGTCACTGAAGTGTCATATGTAAAGCTGTACGGACATTCCTTCTATTATTATGCCATTTCAAATACTGAGTGTGATGTTGTGGTCACCTCCTGTGCACAAATGGCATGAGCTGGAATATTTAACAAGACTTGTATTTAGAAATTAATAATGTTAATTTATTCTGTAAATGAACTACTGATTTCATCCGACTTGGGTGACTACTACTAAATGCTGGGAGATTTCTAGCTTATTTAAATGTTTTTAAAGTCCACACACTGGATTAAAACCAGGCTGTCGAGAGATGTGGGAAAATGGTGTACTTAAACTGCCCTTCTGACCCCACCATGAGGTTGTCTTGCCACTGTTTGCTGCTAGTCCAGAGGAGCCCGGCTGCTGAGGTAGAAGACTGTCCGCTCTGCTGACTGTCTTCAATAGCATTGCTCATTTTCAACTGATTTAGCTTAACACTGGACTTCACTGATCAAACGCCAGCACACTTACCACTTTTGGTAAATAATAGTTTATAGAGTATATTTTGTAAAAGGCTATTTTTATATGAAAGTTTTATTTATGTTTTTTGCATATTCCTTGTACAAATGTCAGATTTTAATCTCTGTGACAAAGCTAATATTTGTGTATTTTGGCCCCTGTTGTCTTGCCATAGTTGTACATTGTAAAACTGTGTTCAAACATGTGCTGCATTCCATGACTACTGAATATAGAAAATAATTAACTCAACGAAATCCCCCTCTCACTTTATTATTGTGTTTTTAAAATCACTTTTTGTATCAGAAAATGAACATTTTATAAAGGTGCACTATTACTACATTTTGTTCTAATGGAATCTTCATGGCATTGTTATTGTCTTGCCTGGTGTACTGTTCTACTGACTCCAAAGCCAGAATCCAATGTGTCTTCAAAGAAAAGCTTCCATGTCACAGGTCAGATCTTTGGAGAGGCAAACTACAGTGAGAAAGCATGTTTTTCATTGTACTTGCAGTATTTATTTAAGATAAATTCCACTCACAATAGAGCACTTTCTGCTTTTTTCTAATAATATCTTTATTAAATGTGCTGTTCATACGTTTTGCCAACTTCAAAATGTAAACTTAACAATTTTAATTATATTTCTTACAAGAGTCTACACATTTGGCTCACTCGCCTAATGGATTCTGAGTCCTATGAATTATTCACCTGTTTTAGAAACACTTTTCACAACTTTCAGAAGCCAGCAGAAGTGTGTGAGCCGTGTTGCTAGGCTTACAGAAACTAGCACAAAACTAATAAGAAATAATTGTAACACACTTCCCTTTTAAGACACAATGTGGTCTATTATTAGACATAAAGACAGCATACTAATATTCACCCAAATGGATACACAGACAATATATCGATACAAAGTGTTACGGTCAATGCATGTAGCCTTAAGCCAAGCTATTGTAGTTTACTTAATTACTGTGCAGACAAGTACTTCAAAAAAAAGTTATATATCATTTGTTGAAACCAAGCTGTTTCCCAACTAAAGGGCTTTATAACGTATGGGAAAGAGAACACATTGTTGAAAAGATTTGCATCAAGTTTAACTACAAATTAACTATGACTGATGGCCGTGGTCTGTGGCATAAAAGAGATGTTCTTTGAGAGAGGGGCGAAAGTTCCTGGGCTTAATTGAGGGCCCTGGTTGCAGACTGGAAGTAACTATGAATGTGGTGCTGCTTTAATACTAGGCTCCCAGTGTAATTGATGAGGCCGCTCGGGCAGACTGTCACTGCTGATGGCTTGCTCAGTCGGGGGAGTGGGAAGCTGTCAGGTGGATAGATGACTAGCACATCTGCCTTATTCAGCTCCTGTGCAGTCCGTTGCTACAACAACTGCAGCGCGGGCCCAGAAAATGCAGGCCAGACTCTGGAAAGGGCCGGTCCGACGTGTCAGGCAAATGTTAACGACGCCAAAGCCCACAGTCGTTAAGGATTCCACTCTCAGGGAACTGGGAAGAGACGAGAGCCGAGTGTTGACGGAAATCTGCTCCCAGTAATCTCGGAGTGACAAATGTGTGGACTGTAAAAAGTTTCGCCTGGCTTCAAACGTTCTCCTGTTTTGTTTTTACAGTAGTAACATAATCATTCTCAAAGTCAACACTGAGAGAAGAATGCAGGGTTAATTTACAGTATGAGTGTCACATGTCACTCGAGTGTAAAGAACAAGTTAGTCTTGGTATTGCCTTTCATCTTTTGTTATATTCTATTCACCTTCAATGGATACACTAAGGACATGTTTGTTGAGAGAAAAATGAAATGTTGTATTATATAGTGATATATAGACCAAATAATTTCAACATTGTTTTAAAAGGCTCAGCTCCAAGCAAGATGTTTCGATTCAAAATAAATTTTCAATTTGAGGGAAATGTATACTATAGATTTATGAAAATGACTTTTGGATGAAAGTCGAAATGTCTCTTCTAATTCTTTGTCTAAATGACAACTTTGAAGCCTATTTCTGTGTACGGATGTTTTAGTTATGTGTACTTTACCCAAGCAGTTTTTACACTAACTATTACACTAACTATTTTTTAAGTTTAGTGGAGTAGGGCTTTATACGCCACTATCATTTTGCATTTTTGAAAATGGATTTTTCAATCTGCCTAACTATTCGGAATTAAAGATTAGATTTTGACAAAATTGCATAAATAAAGAAGATTATGTATAAAATAAGTTGATGGTTCAGTCACTTTCTTTGACCAAAAATCTTTTTTTGTTTGTTTGTTTTTAGTATAAGGCTCGGGAAAGCGACAATGGCTTCCATGGAAATAGTAGCAAATTTGCCATGTCTCTTGGCAGGTTAGCAGAACTTCTATAGAATAGGAATACATTAGCCAAAACAATATGTAAACAAACAACTGGAGCAACCCAAAATTACTAGGTCAGTCTGTAGTCTGTAGTGTCAGATTATGCTTTAATAAATGTTATTTTCAGTATTCTACTGATGTGTGCCTTGTACGAGGCAGCTCTCAGTAACTTTTTGCTTTCGATTCCAAAAATAAATTTTTTGAATTTTATTACAGTAATTTTACCAATGTAGTTTTGTGATACTTTTGCATAGGCACATTTTTGCTCCTGTAACTGAACTTTTTACTTAAGCAACTTCCTCTACCACTGTTCCTCACACATGCACATAATATGCATTATTTTGAAACATGGAGCAAGAGAAAGCCCTTTCCACACCTGCAGAAGCTTCATCTTTGGGTCTCATCTGCTCAATCTAAACCAGTTTTCTGCAGCTAAAAATCTTGAGGTATTTTCCTACATAGAAGAATTTGTTATTTGCACTTTATCTTTCCACAGATAGTTTTCAGTTTGTGATCAAGTGATCAAGTATAGTTGCAGGATAAATAGAGTGATTTGAGCAAGATTTTTTTAGCACATTTTCTTGCCTGATGTCTTCAATGCTTTGACGCACATTCAACATGTAGCTATGATCCTGTGAATCCACCTGCAGTGTGTTCAGACAGGTGCAGCTCATGGCCTCTGGACCACAGCAGCTCCATCTGCACAAATCACCCTCTCTTTGATAGTTCAGCCTAACTCAGACACCCCGAGGATCAATGGAGATACTAATTATACGCTTACCCCTGTTTCCACATAAACAACCTGGGCTGGTGCAGGCTGTAATATGTGTGACGCTCTGAAGTCGAGTTACCTCAGCCTTTGGAGTTGTGTTGATAAGAAACACAGGTATATTCATAGACACATAACAATTGTGCCTGTCACCTGTTGGAGCAGTGGATTTATGGGAGTCTGGGAAGCTTGCTGTGTTGTTGCTGAAGATCTGCTGCAGCTTAACCCTTCTTTGTGACCCCGTTCTTCAGATCAACTAAACTCTGCGTGCCAGTAATTAACTCCAACAATGAAGAAGCGACTATTAGGAAGATATTAGGCAAGACACATCTTGTTTTATGTTTTATTCAAATGAGTGCAAAACTATTCTGAAATCGTTTCATGTTTGATAGATCTACTGGTCAGCTGCCAGACTGACTCTTGCTTCTTACTCAATAAAAAAGTACTTTTAAACTGTGATTGTTACATTGTGTATCAATGCAATAATTGTTTTTTTAACTGCCAATACAATAATAGTGAGTGCATCCAACTTATCACAATATTCACATGTTTTAAAGTTTGTTCCAGATCCTCGCAGCTGGGTTAACCTCATCCCAGAGATGGGTTTGGCTAATATGGGAGACTGTTTGAATATCATATGATGTATTGTTTTCATAAACTTGTCCACTAATCATCATAAATTCAATTTGATTTTTTTTTTTTTTTTTTTTTTTTTTTTTTTTTTTTTTTTTTTTTTTTTTTTTATAACATAAATATCACATTTCTGATACAAAATCCCAAATTGAGTCTAGTGAATATTGTCAATCTATGGCAAAGATGCAGTGAGCCCATTTAAATTATCTTCTGTTTACAGTATATGCTGTCAAAACGTTTGAATCTATCATCAAACATCAATTTTGTATTTCCCTATGTTTAAACATTAAAGTCTGTTAATGGGTTTCAGTCTTGGTGTTTCTTTACCATCAATATAATACCAAGAATCACACCGGGGAAACCTTTTTACGCTTATTTCTGATGTCACTTTATAAACTAAAGATTACAATTCTGCAATACTGTGTTAGATTGAAGAACAAAATCAACTTTTGAAACAAGGTGATGATGCATGAATGTACAACATGGAGGGACATTATGCATGCAGATATATTTCTCCTACTTAAAAGCAGCAGATCTTTAGAATAGAACTTTTGGAATATAAAGGTCCCCAATACCTTTGTTCACACTAGTACCCTTTAAATAATAATACCTGACTGAGGAAAATTTATAGTCCCAATAATTACATATTTACTTAATTGATCACAGTTACCATAGTTGTTGTGTTTGGAATGACAGTCTGGTGGTTGATCACACAGGAGGGAAAACGTGCTGTAAAAGAGTTGTTAAAACATACATCCACAAAGCTGTCATTACCCAAGTCGCTTCATTCTGTTTCCACCATTCTCCCAAACAAGTGGACACAGCTAAACACAATAATCGGACTTGGAGGGAGGATGTACTCTCTAGTTTTAGTTCCCGTCTTTTCCCCGATCTCTCTCTGTCCATAAATCTTCTCACACATGATTATGTCAGCCATACTTGTGTCTCTGCCTCCTGGTTCAGACATGCACAAGCACCTATGAGCAGCGGCTGCACAGTGAAATTGCAGAGCACAAGGTTGTCTTTATGTGATTCCTGAGATACTGCAGTGAGGAGTTCATTCAGGCTGTGTTAAAAGAGCCAGCCGCGTGCGTTTGGGGAAGTGAGCGATGAGAAGGGGAGATAGAGAAGCTGACAAAATCCACTCCCCTGCAACAAGAGAGCCGTATCGGACTTCCCATCTGATTTCACAGGTAAACACAGCGGGCCGAAAGCAGCTTCTTGCATTGTCAGGAGCTTTGGGGTAATCGCCCAAAACACAATCGACTCCGAAGAGGGACTTTTGGGCTTTCGAATGATGAACATACCAGTCTGCCTTGAGTCACCATATTTTAAGATCTTGACTTTTTTTTAGGAGTCATGGCTCATTTTAATCATACAAAACAGAAGTTCAGTTAGGGTCTGATAAGGCAACACCAGGGAGAATAAAGAAAAAAAAAATGCAAACAAAATGAAATTAAAAGATATCAACTAAGGCTATTATTTGCCAGGAAAAAATTTTAGTATATTATTTTTATTTAAGCAACCCAATAACAATCTACATTATTAACCTTTTCTTTTCCCATGTAGGCTACACTTTCTAATGTTAGAACAGAATTACTATTATCAGATTTGACACAAAAAAAAAAAAAAAAATGAATGCATACAGATATGTCCTTAACCCTGGGGATGTAACCACTGTGTTTCTGTCCTGGGGTGCACCTGAGGATATGTCTCTGGAAAAAAACAATAAAGAAAAATCTATTAAATAAAAATTACTGTTTCAAAAGCACTTTATAATTTTGTGTGCAAGCCTTGTAATTTTAAATATTTTAGGTCACCTGTAAGAATATCATAAATGACTCACTTGTTTCGAGTTTGGGGTCACTAAGACCATTCTTTGTTTTCCATGAATGGAGTAGCCTTCATTTCTAAGAGCAAAAATAGATTGTCTAGTTTTACTTGAAAGTTCTCTTTTTCTGTCCTTTTTGAGCTTTTAAACCCACATTGTGATGTACCAGATACTCAACCTGCTCACAGGAAAGACAGTTTTAATGCTTCTCTAACCAGCTAAAGTGTTTCAGCTGTACTAACTTGAGGATTTTCTAATCATACACTAGCTTTCTGACACAATGAGCAAACACAATGTACCATTAGAACACTGGAGTGATAGTTGATGGAAATGGAACATTTGCTGCAAGAATAGTACTTTGCCAAATTAATAATGTATATAGTGTCATTCTGATTAGTTTAAAGTTATGTTTGTTGAAGAAAGACAGTGCTTTTCTTTAAAAATGAAAAGTAACCCAAACTTTTGAACAGTAAGTTTAAATAGGGTATAATGTAATGTAAAGGTTCTATTTATTAGGCTTTCCACTTACAAGCACTCAAGCCTAACAGGATCACTCCCCAGTTAGTAGACACTGAGCAATGGGTTAGTGTCTGCCCAGGACACACACAATCTACTCCTCCTCCCACTGTGCACCTGTGTTCCGCGTCTCCATCCAATACTAACCAGCCTTCTTGCTTAGCTTCTGATCTGACGGATCAGCTTTGACAAGCGGTATGGCCACACACCCCGTCCCCCCAAAAAATATTTGAGCTGTTATATTTTTTCATATATTTTATTTATTTTTCAACCAAAACTTGTGGAAAATCAGATGGAAACTGCAGGACATTTAATTGGCGGAAGAGAGCAATGACAATAATGACCCAGAGCTATTCCTGAAACATAAATTACACATAAACTCTTCATGTTTTGATGACTTTATGTTGTACTTTATACAAAACATATTTTGTGCAGTGAAGAGCTGGACAAAAACAGTATTTAGGATATAATTTAAGCTGATTATGAAAAAATTATTGTCACATGTAGACAGTAGACTCAAACAATAAACCATTCCATGATGTGACACTTTTAAAAACACTTCTTTTGATTTATCATTGGCTGAGAGTGAGTTTATGCTGCTGTATTTGTTTAACAGTGACGAATGATGAAACACATTATCAGAGAATGAATAGTCTTTGATGTCTCTTAAAACAACCCAAGTGCCCCATATTTGATACTTTTCCCTCTGTACATATAGATGGAGGTCCCTCATGGCTTCACACCTTCAGCCGCAGATGTCACCTGAGCTGCAGCTTACAGTAATCCTGGGTCCATGGGATGTTTTCAACCCAAACACCCTGCTCACTACAGCCCTGTAAGACCTCAGACGCTTTGGAAATATCACTGATATCATCCACCAGCAGAACACTTTGTCACGTGCATTAGACACTACTTTACTTGAATCTAACATGAGTTTAGAATGAGTTATAACTGCCTGGGACAATTTGTACCTTAAATATTGCATGTCGCATAACTGATACCACCAAGCCAAGTTACAAGTCTGGGATCTCATTTATAAAGCTTGCTTACATACTAAAATGCTGTGTGTTTCACTTGTCAAGTTAAGTTTTCTGAAAGGACAACATGGCATTTATGAGATTTCCAATCTAAAGAATTCAGAAATTAGGCAAAAGAAAGTTACCCCGGAATACGAGACATAGTGAGTTTGTAGAATTTTGTGTTTTGTTCATTCACATACAACATCTAATACACACATAAGCACAGATTTGAGAAGAGGCCCACACAAAATAGAGCCCAATCTCCAGGAAAAAACGTTGATATACAACTAAATGTAAAAACGTACAATAGCAAGCCCAGTTCTAAACTTATACATTTTAGTAACTTGAAGCCTAAACTTACCCATCAAGCCCAAAAAAAAGTTATCACTTTACTTCAACCAAAGCTTGTGTTTATTTTACATTTTGTGTAAAATATTGATGTAAACAAGGCGTGCACGTATTTTACATTTTGTTGTATATCTACTTTTTCTCCGGCTACTGTGTTGCAAAAAAATAATTATGAAATGTTTTCTTCTTTTTTTCCAATAACACAGTACTATTGCACAAAAGCAAGAACATTTCCATTGGGTCAAGCAGACTCTGCATCTGCATAATATCCACCTCGAAAGAAGAAAGCAATCTATCATGAACTAGTAAAATAATCAATTACATCACAATACTTTTATAAAAGTTATACAATATGGAAGTTCTAAAAACACTTCATAACTAAGAAATTTACTGTGGTTTCTCATTGTTTCACATTATCATTTACAACACAAAGGTACAGCAGTTAGCACTCTGGCTTCATAGCAAGAAACTCTAGGGTTCAATTCTCAGGCGACCTGGGCTTTCCTGTGTGGAGTCTGCATGTTCTTCTCACGTCTGCGTAGGTTTCTTCCAAGTGCTCCAGTTTCCCTTGCCACAAAAAACATGTCCATTAATCTGCCTTAAATTTCTCTACATCTTCTATGGGGTTAGTGCCACCGATGAGCAAAATCTGCGTAAACTGAGGAACCTCTTGAGAAATGTCTCCACCACTTCACTTATCTGAAGGGCCAATTCTCTTGTGGAGTAATGACAAGGGCACCAACTTGCATCTTCTTCAGTTTTTTCCCCTTTCCCCTCCCCCAGGAATCCCCTAAAAACGAGACTCTGAATCTCAATAAAATCTCAATTTACAAATCTGTAACTGTGCATGAACTTATTCATAATTCCAACATTTAGGTGTAAATTTTCTTCATGTAGTTCTTGCCTTGAGGTGTCATAGTTTCCAGATATTTTTCATCTCAAAAACAATGCATTTTCTACTCTTGCCTGTAGTTGCCTCTTCCATGGTACAGAGGAGTCATGTGAAAATCAAAAGCACTCTAATAGAATCAGAAATCGAACATACATGTTTGTCATTTCTTAGCCACCTGTAGTGAGAAAGGTTCAAGTCAGCACAGCACAGGACTCTGAAGAATTCTCGTTTTCTTATCTTTGCACAAAAGAATGAGCAAAACGGAATAACTTGTTTTCTATTAACAGACACTGGCTTAAGGGCTTTTAGGAGGTAAACAACTTCCATGTTCTTGACTGATGGTGTCATAGCTTCCAGACATTTTTGCAGTTCAAGAAGGCAGTCACTACGATAGCATCACGTAACCTCTTTCTCCTCCAACTGACCTGTGTTTGGGTCTGGAAGAACAGTATACATAATGTCCAAATTGTAATCAAAGAAGAAGCACATTTTAAAATCTTAAGAAACTTTCACAAACATTTTTTTAGACTTCTTGACCCCACCAAGAAGCACATAGCAAATTCTACTCCATGCACGCAAGCATGAACAAAATAAAAATGCACAGTTTTTTATTAGCAGAGATTTGAAGTAAACAATCTTTCTGTACTTGAGTGATGGTGTCATAGCTTCCAAACATTTTTCAGTTCAGAAAGCAGTTGCAATGCAGTCTCTCTCACTCTCTCACTCTCACACACACTTCTTCCAACCTGTCTGAACACGCTGCTTAAATGTATCGTTGCAGAAAGCCATGAAACAATTTGAACTGATGCTGCCAGTTTTGGAAATAGCTAAGGCACATGGTCAGGCCTATTATATCATTAATCTTCTGTGCGTCTCTCTTCACTCATGCTTTGCCAAGACGTGGAAACACCCTCACCTTTACCTGAGGAGTCAAGTAGTAAAAAGATCTCTGAAAACTTTGATATGTATCCCATAATGGTGGTGGAAAAGGGTTTTGAAGTCCAAAGAAGCTTTCAATCATGTTATCTGTAGATCGACGCACAGTTGAATCTTTGCATTGCAGGGAAGTGTCTAGAAGGAGAGTGATTTAAGTGAAGTATACTTAAAGTGTCTGGTATATTTGAGGTCAATGAATGAGTCTTATTTGTGCACTCATGAGATCTTGAACTGTAATAACCATCAAATGCTGCCTTCGCTGTTGGCTGTAAACAATGTGTGTGCCAGATGACGTCTTGCCATGCTTTACTGCACCTTTGATCACCGCACAAAGTCAAATAAATATTAGGAAATGTACTGATAACTTTAAATCACATAATTAGATAGAAAATGTTTAGTTACACAAGGTTAACACCCACTGTACACATGGCACTGCCTTCTTTCATGCTTTAATTGGAAGCTTGGTTTGTGCAACACTGAACAATTGGTGACGTTGTCTTCACCGGCTGTTACAACATCAAATATGAAGAAAAAGCTAATAAATGTGGAACAAAAAATAGCATTTGTTTTTCCTGAACTCAAAATCAATAAACCAAAAGGTCTACAACATTTTCTCAGATATTCACAAATCTGTCTTAATCTGATTTAGTGACATATCAAGATGCTGATTAAACAATATGAATGCTGCACATGTGTACCTTAGACTGCCACAATAAAAGGATACGGAATTGTTCTCCTTTAGCACAGCACAATACAACAGATGTCAAAAATTTGACAAAGGGTGAAATTGTCAAACTGATTGAAAGAATGTCCACCAGAGCTGTTGTCTGTGTTCTGCATGTTCATTTCTTTATCATTGTAAGTTGTCTTCATTCTCATTTCAGATACTTTGCCAGTAGATTCAACAATTGCACTTATACTTTTGATTTGTTCATGTGTCTGATCAAAAAACTGTAGCAAGACTACAGTTTTTGTGACAGATATTGGGCTTTGAGCAGTTGGGCAAATACAAATTAGTAGCGTTACCTGGTTGTTTCCATAAAGATGTATGTAGTAGAATAGTTAGAAGTAAAGAAGTCAGTTTTATAACAATACTGTTGTCAAGGTTCTCTCAAGGTTCTCTTTCCATTGAATTGTAGCTGTTTTTTATGAAGTTGCAGGTCTTGATTTTTTAATAGTTGCCTTTGATGCTTTTCTAATATACAGTTTTAAGGTTGTTAGTGTAATGTCGTGCTATTGTATAAGCTACAGGTCTTATTATGTGGATGCTTTTTTGTGTAAATGTGTATCTACTTGCTTTGTTGCACCCCTGGTTAGATGCTAAACAGCATTTTGTCAGAGGCATTGCAACATAACGGGCAAACCAGGCAATTGCTTGGAGCCCCCTTAGACAAAAGGGCCCCCACCAGAGGGTCCCACTGCCCTTGTGCTGAGCTACATGTGCTAATTGTTTATTTCCTGCTGCTTCGCATTGCCTTTCACCTGCTACTCATTTTACCAAAAACTGTTGTCTCTGGGGAGAAACTGACTTGCTTTCGTATCCACAGAACACAAAGTGAGAAGGTCTTTGAATCTGGAAAGTCTTGTAACAGTTTTACCTGAGGCCAAAGCTCATAAACAACATAAATAGGCAACTTTGCACTTTTAAAAATGTTCATAATGCACAATGTTTTTGTGTTAGTTTTGTTTGTTACTATGTTTACTTATAGTTAAAGAATATTTAGTGGTACTTCATTCATTTACCCAATCAATAAGCTAAGAATCTTTAGTATTATAATTTTTACTATTTTTTTTTTTTTTGTATCATCTACAATTCAAATAAAAACATATACATATTTTTTTGTTACAATAGTTGTGTTTATTTACTGTGTTAATATCGGGCCCCATTGTACCACTGCAACAACACGGATAGGTGTATGACAATAAAGATGAATCTATTCTAATCTATGAACAAATAATGTATTGACATTCTATTTAGTATCATCTCTGTCTTTCTTTTGGATACTTCTGCTCTTCTTAGCTGTACTGACAACTTATATGCAAGCGTTACCAACTTTTTAAAAGCGTTCTCATTAGCTGGAAGCCTAGGTTAATACACACAAATTTTGTCCTCGTAGAACAAATATCGAACAGCTGCGTACTGTGTGTCATAGGGACTATGCGGTGCCTGGCTGGTTCGACAGTGTTAGATGACACTGCGGTTCAACACAGGGCCACAAGCTTTAGAGCGGGGCAGGGCGGCACAGCTGGACGTCCCACTCCGAGGTCAGTCTCAGAGATGGTAATGAGATAAAGAATAACACAAAGAACATCTCACTTTCACTGGCCTTAATGATTTTACACAGCCTTTATGCCAACAGTACAGTGATTTATGGTGATTCTATTGCAATACGATGTTGTTGTTCTAACAATAGTGACCTCGGCAATATAAATGGCTCTTTTTTCAGGATGAGCTATTCATTAGTGAGTGTCTCCTCTTGGCCTAGTTAAACAGAATAAAGGCTAATGACAGTGTGATGCCAGAGCAGACAGTGACAAACTCCTCTCTCATTGTAAAGTCTTTAGATTCTTTGGCTTTCTAAGCTTTCAGAAATGGCCCTTCTGTTATTTAAAGGAAACACTGATAAACACACGAGCTATCTCAATATTTAAGAGATAGATTGTATAAAAACATTTAAATATAAGGTAATTTGTTAATTTCCGAAAGTGAGAAACATTAAAAGAAGATTCAGATGTTAAATTAATCACTTTTTGAAACTAAAATAGTTTCTGCAATTACTTAAAGGTACTATTCCAATAAAATAACTTAAAATTAATTCTCCTTGACCTCATGCAATCATGAATTTTGCAGCTAATTGTCTATTGCCACATTTAGACATGAACGACACATGACACATTTTTCCGTCTTCACCAAAGATTAATTTGATCTCTCTCAATAGTTCTCCAGTTTGGTACATTTTGGTAAGTTAAATAGGGATCTTTAATCCACTGTTTCATAAAGTGCAGTATTCTACTCAGGAAAATGAAATAAATAAAAACAAACTTAATTTGTAAATTAATCAATTTGATACATTTTCTATGATGGTGTCAGTTGCGTATTAAAAATGTGCTAACTTTTCCTGTAGACAGCAATCCACCAGCTTGTCTTCATTCAAATGCTTTGGAGGGATTATCAGTTAACCCACTTTCCGCTCTACTGCAAATGCTAAATGCAGAAAGAAACACTGTCCATCTGGTTGTCTGGGGAAACTTCTTTGATTAAAACAATGAAATGGAATGAGAGGTAGCCGTTCCAGTCAGGTATGAACCGGTATGACAGACGTCTGTCTCCTGAAGCTTGAGACAGCTTTTTTATCGCAATTTTTATACATGGGTCGTAGGGACGAATTTCATTCATAAATGTTGAATTAGCAGAGTAATTTTTGTTTTCGCACAGTGATAAACTCTGTAGTTTGCTGACAACAATGCTGGCTAGTGTTGTTGCTCCAGCTTGGTCAAGCAGGGGCAGCTCTTTTTGCATACCCGCTGCGCGCGGATCGCCATGTTGATAAACAAATAATCCCTCTATAGGTCTTATACATTCCCATAGAGATATTACCCAAGTTAAAGCTATAAGCTCTGCAGCGAGATCACTATCTAGTCCAGTGCATGTTTTCAAGATATTTTAAGCAATATAATTGGGCGACTTGGTGGCGCAGCTGTTAGCGCTCTGGAGAACCCAGGACTTTCTTGCTATGAGGCCAGAGCGAAAAGGCCCGGGGGCCTTTCTATGTGGAGTTTGCATGTTCTCCCAGTGTACTGTGTAGGGTTCCTCCGGGTACTCCGGTTTCCTCCTACAACTAAAAACATGTCCATTAATGCCTCCCCTGACCCTTCGACCAGGGCTCCCCTGCAAAAGAGATTCTGAATCTCAGTGGGACTTAACTGTTTAAATAAAGGTCAGTTAAAATTAAAATTGAAATTGAAATTAAAAGTCTAAATACAAGTCAGCATGTTTTTTCTGTCATGAGACAAGTATGGCTTATACTCTCAAAGAGGAAAGTAGCATACTGCATATTTAAAAACAACACTAACCTTGTCACCCTACTTGTCTCTAGTTTTGTCCAGTTTGATCCCAAAAACCTAAAGTAAAAAGACCAGCTTCTCACTTCCCCTTTGCTATGCCAAAAGTGCACAACATTTGCTACAAAACAGTGTCAGGTATTGAATCTGATCTGAAGTATCATCTGCTCATCTAATGCCTGATGAAACAAAGAGGACAAAAGCGAGCGGAGCATTGTGGTACAGCAGCATAAAGCCTTGTCATAAATCACTGTAGTGGAGAAGAATGGGCTTCTGTGACAGCGAGAGCAGCCTGACAATAACCCGGTCTACTGTGACACCGAGCGTGGCCTGGAGGCTCTGCACTGGACGGCCTGTGGGAACATGAGGCGTCCACTACACACACACACTCACCCCCTCTCTCACATACACCTGCTCAAACTATAACTCTATTGTGGTGGAAGGGAAGTGACTCAAATACAAGAACAAGTGCAGTTTATTTCACATTAACATACAGAGGAGAAGTAAGAATCTTTCTAAAATGTCAGAACTCACAATCATATTACCATCAAGAATAAGACAGGCCCCAAAACCTCAAAGCCCAGTGGGTGATGAGATTTACTTATGATGGTGCACCCAACATGTTGGATGTTTGATGGACCTACGACATCCCAGATCTGGGACAAAACGGTGTTCTCTGAGGCTTAGTAGGGAAAGAATTGTATCTCAGACAGAACTCCAGCTGTGTTTTTGACGCATTTAAATTTTTGAATTGAATAATATAAGTGTTAGTGTTAGTATTAGGCACAATGTGTAACCCAAAAATAAATGGTTGAATAAAATCATGCTTTTTGTTTGGATATTTTTAGGTTTAATTTTTTTTTTTTTTTTTCCGTGTTGGCTTGCCTCTTCAAATATTTACTTTCATTCATTGCTGAGGAAGGGCTCTTCCAGTTTGTTTCTATGGACATTTTCTTCCTTTAGCTCCAGAAATCTACTAGGTGCCATAAAACTGATGTGTTTGCATTGAGAATGCTCCAAAGTGTGGTTTGTTTTCATTTGGATTATGCACTCGATTTTTCACCTCCAGAAAGTTACACTTTAAATATAAAGTTAACAAGTCTGAAGATCTCATAATAAATCATTTTATCACTTCATGAAATGAGTCTTTGATGCTATAATAAGGCTAATTAAGGTGTGGTTACAATGTCACTGCTGCGTATCTCATGCCAGGAGCATCATCAGACACATTTTACACCCTCAGCATGCCTTGTTCTTGCTACTGACCAACAAAAAGTTTTTGGAATATAGGGCAACCAATTTTTTTTTTTTTCAAACTGTCAAACTGTGAAATCATTTTAAATGTAAATGTGCTCTGAGACCCAGTAATTATTTATTACAGTCTTTTGCTCTATTTCATTGGTATTTTATCTAATCTATTGGAAATACTGCAATTGTGCCTTAGGCAAGACAATTTACTCATCTTGATTTCAGTAAGATGCAGAATTTTGTGATTTTATCAACAGCTGATGGTACAAAGTATTTTTCAGGAATGGCATCTGGTGTAAATATGAACACAGCATTGCTTTTTGAGTGGTAATTTTGTCAAAAGGTCTGTGCAAGTGGTTTCTCAAATATCTGCTGCTGATTCTGAACCTTTAATTTAGTTTGAAATATTAATATTTCATCTGAACAGTATTTGGATATGATTGGTCCATGAGCACACAAAACTAACCATGACATTAGTGTATCCTTCTGAATGTTCTCCACAGCCTTTGCATAGTCTCAATCTTTCCTCGGGCCAATTCCTTTCGCTGTTGGCCCTCTAAAGCAGACTGAACTGTCAGTCCACTGTCAAAGAAGATACATTTGTGCACAACTGAATAATGGAAAGTACCTGTGTAATTTCCTGCTAAGAAGCTGATTAAGCGTTTACTATTTATCATAAGTGTTGATTTAGACAAGAAGATTTATGCCTAGCCGATCAACCAGTTCACAATGACGCAGCTTTACAACCGCTGAAGTAATGGCTGAAAGTGAAACAAGTGAAATTGCGTTTTGTCAATAGTTAGTGGTTAGACAGTGTACAATCAAGGAAAGATACGCTCCCTTCTCACCAAAGCTGTGCAGAGCCTGTCAGGCAGGTTTCCGTAATTACATGAAAAATGACTTTAGTCCCTAGGGTGCTTTTGGTCACATCTAATAACAGCAGAAATGTGCGTGCTTCTGTTCTGAATATGAACGCTTGCGAGCGATTGTGTTATTAAGAACGGATTAGCAATACAGAAGTAACAATAACAAGAACGCACGAATCATCATGCCATTCTGAATGTCAAGCTATGAGGCTATAATGAACTGAACTGGATTAAAGGTGATGTACCTGCCATCATAAAAACATAAACAAACAACTACAGCAGTCCACATGTGCACTGAGCATAGAGCCTAACGATCTTCACCACGAGTTTAGGCCTTTCACAACTTCAAACCAAAGCTTACTGTTCCATCTAACATGACTATCAATAAAATATAAACAACAAGAAGCTATGCTTGCTACTTACTCTAACTTACTTCAAGCCTCATAATTTCCACACAGAGATTAGAAGTTCTTTTCACAACTTTCAGAAGCAGCATGAGCAGTGTCATGAGCTAGTGCAGGCTAAAAACATAAACAAGCAGACTTTCTAGGTTTTAAAGAACAGAAGATTATATTAGACACATTTGCATTTATTTACTGTAGATGAAATCAATATTTCAGACCATACCAACTCTATGACATCACAACTCTATTAAGTATTTTTTTATAACTCAGAAGTTTGTGCCATTCTGTGGAACATTTGAATTTGAAAGAATAAAAAAAAAAGAATAAGGACAAGACTAGAAGACTATAGAAATGTGGCAGCTTGATCTAACAAAGTTCTCTTATGTTTTGTGAATATTTCATTGTTCAGCTGAGTTTATGGAAGAAAGCCTTTGATATTTTCATCTGCCCTAAGAAGAAAAGCAGCTTAAAATAAGGTAAAATGATAACTGTAGCTTCAAAGTCAGGTAAAATCAATGTTGTAAATATTGATAGGGACAACTCTTTCTGTTTGTAAAAATAAAACAAAGCACATTGAGTTTATTCTGTTTATCCTTTGATTTATATTCTTGTTATCTCAAGTGAATTTACTCTAGTTTTCGGGCATCAAACTGCAAAAAGAAGCCAAAAGCAGAAAAAAGCTGAGATCTATTTTACAATGCAGTAAATGGACATCTGTGCACTCTCAATTAACACATCTGTCAACATCATGAAAGGCCCTGTTTAACTGTTAAGTCTGTTTGAACCACTGTAAAACTCCCTGTGCCACTGGCATCAGGCCTCTCTGTGGTTTACACTCCAGCTCTTTCATGATTTGTGTTAAATTGTTACAGATTCCTCCCTAAATCCTCGTAGTCAATCAAACGCCTTTTCGGAAAACAAGCCTTGGGCAGCAGCAGGTTCAGGAAAAACCCAGATCAGCGGGGAGATGTTTTCAAGCTACTGTGAGGCAAGCTGAAGTGATTTATCTAATTGTCTCAAGAACAACAATAGCGAGATCGAACAAGCTTGTGGAGAGCGACAATGCACGCTAACAAGGGCTAATCTGCAGCAGAACAGATGTTGTGAGAGTTGTGATAGATTTGAGTGCGAGCAGATCGTGTCGAGAGCCAAATGCTTGATATCAACACCTCTTTTATCACTGAAGAGAGCCATCCTCACAACTATGACAGTAATTCCACCTGAGAGGGCCGCACTGACAGACCAATCACCGGCAATGGTTCGTAGTCTGCAGAGGAGGTGCTCAAAATAATATACTGTATGTGTGTTTATAAGCAGAAGTACTGAAGTTCTCTCAGCAAGAAAAAGTACAGTTATACTTGTCTAAACATACTGTAGAAACTCCAACTACATTGTTGCAAACATCAGTAAAAACTTGAATAGAAAAAGTTAATGCTAAAAGGGCTTTAGTGCAGTAATGGTAATAATAATTAACAGAGTTGGTGTATCGATCCATTGTAGTAAAAAAGATGCTGAGTGGAAAGGCAAAGCTCTCAATTTCTCGATTTCAAAGATCTCTATACTGGTCAATCTATGCTCCAACCTTCATCTGTGGTCAGGAGAATTGAGAAATGACCAAAAGAACAAGATTGAGATATGGTGATGAGCTCAGTCACACAGGAGGAACTCAGAGTAGAGCCGCTGCTCCTCCACGTCCAGAAGATACAGCTGAGGTGGCTAGTGCATCTGTTTCAAATGTCTCCTGTAAGCCTCCACTGTGAGGTGTTCAGGGCATGTCCCACCAGGAGGAGGCCCCAAGGAAGCCCGGTAATGCCTTGGTATTCCCTCAAAACAAGAAGTGTGTGTGGGACAGAGAAGTCTAAGCATCCTTGTTCAGACTGAGGCCTCTGCGACCCAACCCTAAATGGATGAATACACTGTACTTTATGCCAGATGACCTTCCAGTCACAGCTCTTTCCTTTTCTGAGTCAGAAAAGTAAAGAGTAGATGCTGATAGTTTTTGATATTGGTCACTTGCTTGATATATTCAACTCATCGTTTTTTTATGAACACAATAAATGAATACGTTTAGAGACTGTTCTGGCAGAAGAACACCATCAAGAAAAATTAATTGCACAAACAGAACCAATAATTGAAGACAGGACCAACTCAAAATTCAACAATCAAAACACTTTTACACTAGTTTGAAATGAACAAATTTTTGGATATGGGACAAAATTGGACAAACATGCCAGACTATGCTGTATTCTTTGTTCTATTTTGTATGCAATATATAATTAGAAAATAAAAAAATATTCATATACAGGAAAATGGACCCCATATGTGGCTTAATCACAATTTGCAGGTGCTCTGAATAATTTTACCAGTGGACTATTTATCACCAGATTATTTGCCAGGTCAGTTCCACAGCAAAGCATCAAACCGCATCATATAGTAGAATTTTAAGTCTTATTCTACTAAAATATACTTAAGTCCCTTACTTAAGAGAACATATTCAGTTACTTACCTCTTATAGCCTTTTGTAGAATCCACCCAAATAGTTAGCACTGTCGGCCAATGTTTGGACTTCCTCAAATTTATGCATTCAATAAAAAGACGAGCGGTGCATTCCAGCCGAGTTCTGTGCCAACCTGCATCACTGTGTTTGCACATCCAGACCCTGCGCCGTGTGAAGGGGAGTGCCAACAAATGGACCGCAGTCATGGCAGGATACTCCTACTACACTAACACCACAACAATGACTTATGACAGATCTCAGGCCTTTTCAAGTATTTTAGTATTGATAGAATTGTGAGTAGATTGTGATTTATATTAATTTCATTGTATATTGGTAGATAAAGAGAGCTCACTAATAGAAATAGGCTCACTGACTTCCTGGTCAAAATGGAGGATCTGATAAGCCTAGTCTCTTCATGGGAAAATAGATCTCAACAGTGACCGCTCACTCTTTGGTTCTGGAAGTAGAGGCTTCCATTATAAACCTCCATCAGGATTTGGAGAAAAATGTATAATAAAAGCTGGAAAAGTTGTATTATTAATAAGGGGTAAATAAGTTATCAGAGTAATGAGCATAAGACCTACATTTTTATTTAAAACCGTTTCTGAAGCTTTATAAAACAGTTAATTAGACGTCTTTTTCAGAATTTTAAGTTCTAGAAGTGCTTTTTAGACTAAAAACAACCAAGTCAACTTACATTAATGAATGAAACTAATGATCCGAGAATGCGGTTTTAGCAAAGTTAAAAGCTCATTAAAGTTGTCCCCTTTAGGAATAACTTTAGCCATTGTCAGAATAGTTCTACATCTTCTCAGATGCGGTTCTGTACATACACATACTTTTACCTCATATTTATTCACTGGTTATTTGTTCTGTTCATATGCTGCAATTGTACATAATCATAGTCATATATTGTACATAATATTGTATACTGATGCCACTTATCGATTTATCCTGTCATATCCTGCCATAGCAAACATTTATTGTAAATAATACTTTTTAACTATTGTAACTTTATATATATTTTAAGTCTATTTTAAAATGATCTTGCTTGACTACATGTTTCTATTTTTCCTGCTGTTCTTAAAATGTGCATTGCAACACTGGAATTTCCCCATTGTGGGACAATAAAAGATATCTTATCTTATCTTATCTTATCATACTGCTAATTAAAATGTTAACGTTTTCAAATCCCACAGTTGCCTGCAGAGAGAGACAGAAACACTGTGATATCACTGTGAATATTTTAAAATTTTTAAATAAAAGATTAGAGTCATGTGTGCAGAGAAATAAAGATTATCCAAGAAAAAAAAAAAAGCATCTTGCCTGGAGAAAAAAGTCTATGTCATGCTTAGATGATCAGCAAAAAATAACATGTTGTTTTACACTTGTCTGATTGTACAAACAATCTCTATGCCATAATCAACTAATCAAGTGGCTCCTTCAGGATTACAGCGAAAGGCGAGAGAATGTGCCAAAAATGCAGAGGTGCGCTCCAAACAGCTCCAGGCTCTACCTCGACCTATGTTCCCAATTTTATAATAAGCCTAAGTACGATTATTACATTTAAAAGTCTCACTTAAAACGTGGTAAAGGCACTTATTAAGTTTCTATTCTATTCTCTGTGTGAGTGAAGCTTTTGTACGTGGCACATTTGTTCAAGCATACCTGATGTCATAAGCATGTCATAACGACTGAAGAATCCTGCCTGTTCTTGTGAGATTCAACATTTGAATTAGAAAAAAAGGGGCTGTGCATAATGAGCACAATAAAGCACAAGATGAAAAGAGAAAAATATGTGATTTGAAGTGCTGCAATTATTCAGATCACTCTTGAAATGAAGAGATTACTTTTCCGAGAAACTAACCCACTCATTATAAACAAATAAAGCATGGTAGCAGAGTGGTTAGCTCTGGCTTTCCAACAAGGAGATTTTGAGTTTGACTTATAGGTCAAGCCATGTCAACATCCCACCATCTCTTTGGAGGATGGAGTTGCATGTTCTTCTACCTCCAAAAACATGTGTGTTTAGGTTGATTGTGCAAATTTCTCTATTAAATGAATGAGAGAGAGGTTGTCAGTTTCTAAGTCTGCGACAAGTAATTGATTTGAATTGATATTAAATAATGTTATCATTACAAAAAAAATTAGGTATATTGCATTTTGTTCAAAATAAAAAAAAATGCATTACACACTCAAATGGCAGATGTCCAGTCCAAAACGTTTTTTATTTTTCAGCATTGGCTATTAGCCTTATCAGATTATTTTTCTTGTTTCTTTTGAACCCCAGTGCACAAAATGAGAGCCCAGGTGCTCAGATGCATTCCAACGACTAGAAGGGCTCAGAAAATACCACCCAGGCCCTCTACAAAACATTTTTTTTTTTTTTTTTTGCTCATAGAAACACTGAAATACATATTAAAAATTTCAATCACTTCAAATCAAAGTCAACATTAAGTCCACGCTTAAGAGTCTTAAGATAGTGAATACAAAATTGCTCCCTCCCTCCCAAATTCCCACCTCTAGTGGGAAATTTTACATTTTATTGAAGATGGTTTTGTTCTACAAAATGATCTGCCACAGGGTAATTCATATTTTTGCATCTTATAATGCACATTTTTTCGGCAATGTGAGTTTTTTAATGCCCAAAGGCATGTGATCAAATATATATATATACAATCCTGCAATACAAACAGATTTTGTATTGCAGGGTTTAATTCCCTGATTGGCATTGTTTTTCCAGAGTGAGGATGTTTTGTAACAATAAGTGTAGTTGCATTGACTCTACAACCACTGCAGCAACGATTTCCATCAGGGATGGGAGTTCGGCTGATATTGCATTTGTTATAATTTTAAACTACATTATGTCTTCCATCAGCTCAGCAAAACATGCCCTTCTTGGAAACCACTACATGTCAAAACTTTGTCCTCAAGAGTGACAAATTGTGGTGACTTATTTTACTCAATAAAAACTCTGAATCAGAATTTGAATGCTCGTATTTTAAATTTAAATCAGAATGAAATTACTTTTAATTATCTCCAAAGAAAACAATGCTGTTAGTTTATACTGTGAATACATCTACCATCAAACCTTTATTCAAACTTGATGTAATAAGGTGAGTCACATTATTATGAAGGTTAAAGTGAAAACATCGTGAGTGTGTTGGCTTAAGCTAGTGGCATTTCAATAAATCAAATTGTTTTTCAAATAATTACTTTGTAGGTGCAAGTCATTAGTGCATTTAACTATCCTATTATTTCTGTTACTCTGAAGTGAGTCATCAGGAGAGAAGGAATAAGCAGAATGAAGCCTAATCATTGTGTATGCTTTATTATAGCTAATGTTTTGGACACAGTGAGGATATTTATGTCAAGTGGGAACTAAAACAACTACAGCACACAAACTTTATCAAGAAACATAATCAAACAGGCAAAAGTTCACCTCGACATCCTTGTAAACACTATAACTCACTCATTTCTCTACCACGAATCTCACACATTGTTATTTTTAGATTTGAATCCTGCTCCACATTTCGCCTGCAGACCAACATGCTGCAGCACAGTCCGTGACCGTACGACGATCGCACCTGAAGAGGGGAAAATGCCTGATTGAAATAACAAACACTCCAAGCCAACTCATTACATTCTGTGACATTGTTTATTCCGAGGCAAGCCCTGACTTTTCATCATTATTCAACTCCGTCCATTGCTCACCCGCTGAAAATTTATTACGTTGACTACACAGAGCAGACATTCCAGCGGCGGTAGTGGAGAGAGTGAGGAGCTACACAGGAATGCCCTTCTGAGGACGCGTCAGTCACCTAGTTTGACATTGACTATTGACCAAGAAAACAAACAATTTAGTCATAGTTGGATGAAGGCTGTTCCAAAGTTTGTGTTTTATAGTTTAAAGCTAAAATAATCCATGGCAGCTTTTCAAAATCATTATCATCAGCTCCTGTGGTGACAAGTCAGAGATAACTACACAATATTATAGTCAATGAGGCAGATTGAAGGAAGGAGAAAAACATGAGGCTTAATTGTTTTCCTAGAAAGATGTCGTATGTCATAAAACTGCACACTTACTGGATGAAGAAGCTAGTTCCTGTTAGCGTAAACAAGTGAAATGAGGCTAACGGCAAGACTCCTCAGAGCAGTTGTCAGAAAAGTTCATTAATCTGATAAGATCTTAGAATAACAGTTGTAAAAGGAGCTCTTTTCTATGTAACATGTGATTTAAGTGCTTCGGTTGACTACATGTTCAAGGCTCCAGACCAGGCAAAGATCAATTAATCATTGATCAGGTACAATCTACTTCTAACTGTGTTTTGGTCCTGCATCATTCACAGATCATTATAAAACACAAACTGTCTACTTACATTCAAGAACCAGCCTGATGTGGCGCACTCATCTGGTGGTCTGATCCACGGTGGTCTGCTTTCACCTACATACGTTTGTTTAAGACATCCAAGATTACCTGCAAGGGATGCATCCACCATTGATTATTCTCTAAATCAGTGTTTCTCAAACTTTTCACACCGAACAATCACCTAAGAGATCCTAGTACCTTCACTGTAATCTTGGACTTATTCAGATCTAAATTTTATCTAAATATGCTGTAGATAAAACAAAGTCCTAACTGAAACAAATCTGGGTAATCAGTTCTTGATAATGGAAAAGAAGAAAGGCATTAATAGATTTGCCTCCAAATAAAAAAAACTTCAAAGGTTTTAAAGTACCTTGCTTATTGTTGTATGGTCTTAGATTAACCCAAAGATGCCATTGGGGTCTAACATTATTTACTTACTCTCATTCAAATGAAGATTATTTTTATGAACAAAAATACTAATATGTAGTAGTGCTAGGGATGAGACGATTCACTTAAGACATGATCAATTCAGTTTTCATTCAGTCAGGTCTTGCACAAGTTTATGGTTTGTTTCTTCAAACATTGTGGCTTTTATTGTATTATTATTTGTAATTTACAACTATAGAGAGTATGTGTTTAAGCAGCTGAAAGAGCAAAACCAATCGATTCTGGCCTTTAGATTCAGTCGCTGCAAACTTCGATCGATTTTCAAAGTTTACAATTGATTTTCCATCCATAGTGCATATTGATTTAAAATGTTGCATTTAAGCAAACAAAAATACTGTATTTTCTAGCTCAGCTTTCTTTAATTCTTGCTGCAGTGCACGGACAACCTGAGGATCCCTCCCAGTGCTCCGGGTGCTTTCAGAAGGTCCTCAACCCTAGTTTGGGAATCACAGCTCAAGAAAGAGACAAAAGCTTAATATAATCACTGATTTCAATAAATGTAAAAATCTATGCGTTCATAAAGAAACACTGCCTTTTGAAGTGTTTCATGATGCCGACATTCAGGGACAACATAAGAACAGTGCAGATAACACCACCACAATCGTAAAGCCTGGATGAAACTGACACAAATGTCTTTGTGTACGTAATGACCTGTAAGGACCACCCACAAGTATGACATCTGTCTTATGGCATCTGCCCGATAGGCGCACAGCCAGACTTTAGATTGCATCACCACTTTCTAGATTCTCTGTTGTTGCTATGGAAAGGTGGAGAAATTTACCAAACATACAAATATTAAAAAGTAACAAAGCAGCAGTCCAGTCAGTAAATACTCTTACTCATTTGAACACAGTGAGCAAGCGCCCCCTATGGGAAAGGAGGTTCAGGACACAGACTGAAATGAGAATGTTTTGATGACTTTTTGCTACATAATATCCCAGTGCGTCTGCCATTTGATAATCATGGAGACAATACAGCACCATGACTGTACACTTTTTAACAATCTTGTTAAAATAATGGATGAAGTCTTTATTGGCATTAGCATTTCAGTGACAATTTGACCTTTGGCATCCAGCTTAGTTTGCCCTTTTATGAAACATATTATCCAATGATCATAAAGGTCCATCTGAAATGACAGGGCTAGAATCTATTTAAAGTTTAAGTCTTGATCTAGGAATGCCTCCTGTTCATCTGCGATTGAGTTTGTGCATAAAAAAGATGAGACGACTCTTTCAAATCAGGCAGAAAGGAATGCACATCTACGTTCTCTTGCCCAGGGCCTTTTCCTGCACCCAACATGTTTTCGGAGCTCAATAAGAAGTCTAATAACAGCTAATAGCCAAGTGCACAAACTGTACACGCTGTTATGGTGACAAGCTTTACCTGCAGTTTCATTTAGCATTGCTCCTCAGACTAATAATTACAGAGGATATCATAAATCTATTAGCTTTGTAAGAGTAATGCCATTTCCACTAATTACCCCACAATTAGATTCTTCAACGAGGATTTAATAGTAATCCCACAAAATGTCCATGCTCAGAGAAACTGCTTTTGATCCTATCCTTTAATTTGGAAGCAAAAGGAAGTTGTTTTGTGTAATGCTAGCATGTAGAGGCATGATTACTATATGCAAGCTTTTTCTCTCTCGCTTTCCTCAAAATTCTATGTACCCAAAGATGTTTTAACTTGGCTCTAAGGCGAAGTGCCACTAATTCTGTGAGTGAGAGTTTAAACAAGCCTTTCATGTGAACTCAACCCTTGCCAAAACAATTCACAGTTCAATAGTTCTTCATAGCAGAGCTGTAAGTGAGACAGAGGAGGTGGCTCTAGTTGTTTGCTCTTGTTATGCGTTATGAATGGAAACAAACAAGATCAAAACAAACTTTATCTAATCAATGGGTTGTCAAAGTCATTTTATTACCACTAAAGATCGAAAATGATCCTTCAAATGGTTTGATGCAGTTTTTGAACAATACTGAATATACTGTATGTTGTAGAATAAAACTGTAAGCATCAAAGTAAATGTTTGAATCATTGTTTGGACTTGAAAGCACAAACAGCAAGAACTTGTGTATTAATGTAGACAAAACAAAAAGACTGCTTTATTTTGACCTGATGTGGCAAAAAAAAAAAGTTTTGAATTTTAATTGTTCAAATGTTCTTAAGGGTAATATATGATGTTGTCATATTTGTTTTAGTTTGTTTCTCATCTAAATCTATGTTGAAGCTTTCCCACTTGGAGTTTAATTCATTGGAACCAGTGACCAGTTTTAAGGATCTTTCCCAGAAGCACCTGTACTGATGATTTAGCTGGATGTATGAGGAAACCCTGACACAAACATTTTATGTCCTTTCCTGAATTGCTTGGACAAACTGCTGTTATTTTTGCTTAAAACAGACTAAAGTACATTTCTGTAGCACTTTGATTTTCAAGAGTCTTAATTTAAAGACCCCTTTGCATATGACAAACAATCCATAAAATGGACCTTTCTCACCAGCATAATAACATTTTTGGAGTTAAATCTGTTCTATTGTAACAAATAACAACATTGTTTGTGTTTACTTAGTTTACCAAACTGAAAATTTACTTTGTTGACAGAGAGGATGTGAAACTGTGCTAGTTTCTGTTTCACGTGGATAGGATAGGCCCAGTAATTACAGGTATTAACCATAATCACAAATATGCACTGTGACAGTAAAACAGCAAATTCACCAACCTCTTTAAATCAGAAACATTCTGCAACTCCTTGAATCCATCATGTCAAAATTGCATAATTTCTTGTAATCACTAAAAAGTAAAAACTCTTCAAAGGCGCCTTAAAGGAGACAGTACAAACCAATAAACCAATGCTGACAGAGGAACAGTTGTTCCAACATAATTGATCAATGATTTTTGTTGTTGAAGTTTTGGCATATTTCTCTAAAGCCTGTCTTGGCTCCCAATTGCCGCTTGACTCTAAATGACGCCTAAATGATCCAGAGGGGGATTTTAGCATATCACACAAACAGCCAATTAAAAACATAAAAGCAACATTTGTTATAGCGAGATATGAGAGACGCTTTGTACACTGCTTCAATCTGATACATGCCGCCAAATGAGCTAAATCCTTGATGACAAAAGTTGAAAGACTCCAGCAGCTTAGCCCTAACCTTAATAGTGTGGCACTGTAGGGACACCTAGAATTAAACACAATTATAGAAAAATGTTTCCAACCCCAGTGAGAAAAAGAGAAACCAGAGAAGCTCTTTTCATTTGTCACAGCCTGAGGTGCTACAGAATATGCCAGGACTTTTCATATTGGCAGTTGTTTGATCAGCTCTCTTTAGCTGAGTGTAGTATCGCTGCAGGTCCCATCTAAACTACATCATCACATTCAAAGGAGACGCCGCGTCGCACACCTCAAGCTGTTTCCATGCACTCACTTTCTGCTTTAGGTCCAAGTCAGGGATACTGGACACCCTGAAATAATATATCGCCTAAAATTTCAAAGGTAACTCTTTTTATAATGGAGCTATATGAAAGCTACTCTGTTAAGGGATTTAGTACAGGAGCAAACTGATTTTAAATGATAATTGTGCAATGATCTATTTTGCACCGTATGCAAGGATGTCTTTAGGTGAAATCTAATTAGCAGTGTCCTGTCTATGTCTAACAAAAGAGCATTTTGTTCCCTAAAACCCAAGAAATGTTTGTTATTGTATTGTATAGCTACCATTAGCTTTATTGACATGCCTCAATTTTTGCTGGATTCTGATTCCTTTAGAGCAGGGGCCTTAATCATTGGTGGAGGACAGAACCTCATTATTGCAAGCACATTTTTGTATATCATAAGCTTTTCAATTTCTATTTTGATCTTTTATTGTGATAATATTAGGATAACAAGCAATGACACATGCTTCATTGCCAAGTCAATCAAATAAAAAATCATAAAGAGTAACATGTGCTTAGGGCCACAGGTGTGCTTCACTTTCTGCTCCATGCAGAAAGAGACAGTGTCCATCTAGCTGGCTGAGGAAACTTGATTGATTAAAACAACAAAACGGGATGAGAGCAGCTGTTTTGGATCTGGTCTGAACTGGTATGACAGACGTCTGGCTCAATGTTTTTCTCTGCATTTTTTCTCTTGCCTGAATGTAACGAGCATGAGTTATAGGGTTGAATTTCATTCAAAAATGTTGAATTAACAGCATAACTTTTGTTTTTGCACAGCTGACAACAGCGATGGCTCGACTTGTTGATCGATCAGCAGCAGCTCTTTCTGCATACCAGATGCACGCCATCTCCCAAGTTGATAAACAAATAATTCAATCTTACTAGTGCTACTACTTTGTCTAATTTTGAACACAGATGTGGTATGTTTTATTATGTCATTGATATTGATAACCCATTGAAGGAAAATGCATTTTGAGAAAAAGGTCCTTGAAAATATAAAGTTTCTTACAGAACATTGGAGATGAAAAAGTTGCTGTTTCCACGTGAAAACCAATGTACTGAGAGAGCAAACTTAACAAAGCAAAATGGGAGTTTTGCATGCAGTGCCTCACCTTAAAACAAGGTTAAAAACTTTTAATTATGTTAAGTATAAGAACCCATTAAAGTGCACAATTCCCACAGATCTGAGGCCAGACTGGGACTGAATGCTTATCACAGTCAAAGATGTCTGATAGCGAAGGTGTGCTTCTTTGTAAGTGTAAGTATTTGTTTGCATGTGCTGTGGCGATGTGAATGAGTGCACAACAAAGAGACTGAATAGATGGGGTCAAACTGATGCGGCGGCATACCACGAGCTTTATGATGTGAAACACCAAAGGAACGACACAATGATCACATTCATAAGATGTCGTTTTAGAAAAGAAGGTACGTAATGTGAACGGGATTTTTGTCCAAGCGTTTGTTGGACAGATCTTGACCAAGACTTATGAGCTCAGATATATCTTTGTTTTATATTCACATGGTCATTTAAACTTTTTAGTCTTGTGGTTCTTAAACCTTTTACACCAAGTACCAATTAATATTATTTTTCCTCTAGAAATGCCACCAGATCCAAACGCTGATGATGTTAGAGCTCAGTTTGAGCTCAAAGGGGTTTAAAATGTGGATAAAGTGTGTCTAAAACTACCATAGACAATGCAGGTCTAAAGGAGACTTAAACAAAAATAGCCTCAAAACATTAAAGGTGCACTGTGTAATTTTCTGAAAGTGAAAAGTCAACTACACATTTCAGTAGAAATAGAAATCTAAAAACCATACTTTTGGGACATTCTGAAGGAGCAAAAATAGGCCTACGTGTAACATATAACTAAAAGAAGAGCTTTTCCATGAAAACAAAGGAGATCCTCCTGTTTGGACCAAATAATGGTCCATTTTGGTCCACCCACAGTAAAAATAAAGATTTAAATTAAATTTTTGTGTACTTCAACAGAGAAATCTGAAGGACAAAAACATGCTTTTTTCAAGTTTACTTTTTGGTCAAAAGGTTACAAAGTAGACCTTTAAAGTTTTATGTTACAATAAAATAACTTAATTTCCTCCAGGCACATATCTCGTGTAAATGTATCTAACGGGGTGGAAATTAGTCCTCACTGTCCTGTCTATGTTTAATAATAATGTTTGTTCACCAAACTAATGAGTTTGTCTGTTGGTACTTCTAGCATTGTGGCTATGCATTGGGTAAGTATAAGCAAAACATGTGGATCAATGTAGGAAGTTTAAAATGAATTATTTCTGCTGCGTTCACATTTTTCAGGAAGCAAAAATTAGGTATAGCACCTTTTCATTTGTCTTTGAATATACAGCTTACTGTAGATGAAAGCAGAACTCTGATTGGCTGTTGGGTGGTCCACTCCTTTTTCACTTTGCTGTCTGTAAAAAAAAAAATTCTTAAACAGCAATATTTAATCAAAATACTATATGAATGAATCAAAAAGAATGATACTTTGTGATATCTGTGACTTCGGGCAAAAACACAGCTTGAATAAAAACATTAAAACCCATTGCAATATATAAAAACAAGTCGAGCGTTTGCTGACAGAGCCACATGAGAGAAGATGGTGCACCTGTGGATCAGAGGACCACAGTGACTCATTGATATTACGGCATTGGCGGTCGGCAGATGACAGGTGATTTCATTGACATAATATAAAGTCTTTGCGCTTTGGTGCCTTTAATTTTCCTTTGATGAATATGTGAGGGTTAGCGCTCTGAAATTACAGATCAGCATGGGACGTTTTGTGGGCAGCCTTTTCAGCACCAGGCTTTTAGATTTTTAATTTGGAAAGTGTGGACCCCTGGAAAGGCACAGAATTGTAAAGAATGTGTGGATGATATAGATATAAAAGAACACATGTTAGCAGAATTAACTTTTTGAGTTTTGGATCATGTTCGAGTATTGTTGCCTAATTAAAAAGGCAGATGGGTTTTTTTGTCCGTCAGATTCTATATTTTTTCTCTCTGTGCCTCAGAAGGAAAAAAATGTGATCCTCCTATATTTGTGATGTCACAGGTAAATCGTCTGCTGTTTTTAAGTCTATAGATCACATGAAATGTATTTTTTTTACATAAGATATAAAGTAAAGGTTCTCAAGAGCATGTTTAAAAGAAAAGAATAGTGCAACTAGTATATCACATTTGTTGTTTAACTCAAAGTGAAATATAATCGTAAAAGTACTAATAGTGTCTGTAATTTATTCTTCTTTTTGTGATATTAGGAAAACATTATAAAACCAAACTATGAAAAAAAGTTCTCAGGTAAAGTTTACATAGTCAGAACACACAATGCTTCAGTCATCTTTGTATTAGTCTCATATGATCCAACACTCTTGAAACGCTTTGAAGGGCTGTTTCAACATGATCAGAATTTCCACTGAGGCTCTGTCTTTCTTCTCGGCCAAAAAACTCCATATATTTTTGAGATGTCTTTCAAGCTCTGTCTGCGATCTCCAGCACAGTTGAAGAGATCCAGGCATAAGGTTCTGGTGAGTTTCTAAAAGAAAAATTCCCTTTGCTCTAAGACCATTATATGGGCGTGTGGTTCTGAGTCATTAGCGTGTGCATCAGTGACAAGTCAGACAATTAGATAGAAATAACAACAAATCAAACCGTCATAAAAATAATATTTTGTCAAGTGTATGAAGTGTGCTGTTGTTTTTGAAGTATAAGTCTTCATGTTGAAAAAGAAAATCCCATTATTACAAATAAAACTGCTCAAAAACCAGAAGAACCATAGGGCAATAATTTAATAACAAAATGACATCAGTGATATCATGGTCCTGAAAGATGAACCGAGTGCACCAAGCTCATTCAAAACCTGAAATTGCTGTATTGATTGACTCAGGAGACAAGTGGGCTCCTGAGATAAAGTGCCTTGCTTTGGGGAACAACATAAACAGTTGTACACAGATCCATTGGTTTAAAGGAGATCTCTCCTGGAAACAGAACACAGAGTTTGGAGCTGAGCCGCCGCGGGGGCCCAGATAAAGAGAGTAATAGTTAGACTGCGGTCACATTGGTATGCAGACAGTCATGAAAGCACTGAACTGCCTGTTGCATCTTGCAAATTCATTTGCTGAATATTGTGAAATTCAGTCACTTATGTATATTGGGAAGGAATTTCTATCTCTATGAATTACAAATAAAACAGAGATAAAGGTTGGACTTACCCTTGAAGTCAGTCGGAGTAATACAATGCTTTAAACCCTCTCTATTGCTATAGTTACCAGATAAGCTTAGTACAATTTAAAAAATATGAGTTATGTTTGACAGAATATCATATTCTTTCAACGCTATTGCACAGACAAGAGTCTGTACAGTACGTAGAAGAAAACAAAATTTATGGTGTCAGAAGTCACATGCCAAAAATGTCTGCCATTATTAAGTGTCAAAATGGCTTTTAACAAGGCACAACATAATTTGTCTCACCTTCCATTGGTCCAGAAGTCTGGAGTCTGAGTGTCACCTGTGATTAGGTCTCCTGTAAATCTTCCCACCCAGGGAGTTGTGGACTGGAGAAAGCCCCGGGTCACAATGCAGTTCTCCACCACAACCACCTCAGGCCTCAGTCTGCTCCTTGGGGCTGTTGTGCAGATTTAACAGGAATGAAAAGTGTCCATTTGAAGGGTATTGGTCAGGGTCATTTTGTGCATGCTGGAAAAGAAAATCAATATTGTTCACTCCAGGGTCCTATCTGCAGAAGTGTGATAAGATGACACGTTGTTTGAGCCCACAGGCAGCTCACAGTGACAGTCAACATTACATACCTCTTCTGTATTCACCTTAAAGGCAAATTCTTCTCCATCTTTGCTCTGCTCTGTTTATCCTTTTTCTCAGTATGGACAGACTGTTTCAGTTATTGCCAAGAGTCTATGCGGTTTGATCACTTATGGTGTCTACTACATTGGCCATCACTTCTCAAATGTATGTCCATTGATAACACTGCATGTGCTGTAAAGTGAAAAGGCATATATCAGGTCATTTTTGTCACTAATATTAAAGTTTCATCACCAAAAAACATTGCTAGAGGTTAGTTTTGCTTAATTCAAACATGTTTAACACACAATTCGTTCAAACTTCGGTTGTGTTCTGTCAGAGTGAAAACACAGTTCCACTGCGTTTATCAAATTCATGCTATTTTACTAGCTTTTTTGAATGATGCCAGATTTTGAATTGTCAGACTTTAAAGCTTGGGCTATTGTTATAGCCTCATTTAAACATATTCACAGTTCAGTGTAACAGAAAAAATTGAGCCTTTTTGTTTCAACTTTACTGTAGAAGGTCAAATAAAACTATTACCAAAACAATTCAGCTCAAGCTTATGCTGTAGTGTTTTGTAAAATTGTTTAGTTGAGGCTTGAAAAAACTTCACTTGATGACATCGCAATGTGGAAAAAAGTGTTTTCAAATTTGGAAATACAGCTCAAGAAGCTGGATTACTAAAACATTTGTAAATAAAATGCTACTCATGGCATGTTTTTTAGTGAAAGAACAGCTTTCAAACATGGCTAAAGCTTACTAGAGTCAATTTTGCATACAGGATCTTTAAATGCAGTAACTATAATCTGTTGTTTTTGAGGAAAATTAATAATGTTTTTCTGTTGTTGTTCGTTTTATGTTTTTATTTTTTTACTTTTCAGTTTAATCCAAAGAAGCAATATTTGTTCTAGCTGTATTCCTTCATCCCACTAAGACCTGTCTGTTCCATAATCCTTTGCTGTTGGGAAAGAGCAGGGGTTGAACTGAAAGTAGTTCAACAAACACATTTAGAACACTATTTTTTGCTTGCAATGCCATTCGATTGACAGTCCAGGCCAATGTCATAATGTATAACTTACAAAAGTTATCGTTATAAGTTATAATATATTAAACATAAATAGGCTTCATGCTTTATTGGTATTCAGAATGTCTGTTTCTTTGACTTATAGTACTAAAGGTTGCAGATTCGACTCCCGGAATGGATCTTTAGCATGCTTCTCTCTCTGGGCTCTTAGTCTCCCCCACCAACCCTAAAAAGATGCACAAAATTGACTTTTTGCCTACTGTGGAGATGGCCTTGTGGCCTTCAGGGGTGGATGGACCAAATGCAGGGGGCATAACATGTGATTTTGATTTTTTTATAGCAACAAAAAAGTGACCTTAAGTTACCTTATGGATAATTATCTTTTTATATGTTCGGTCTAAAACCCAAGATACAAAACAAAAAACAAACAAAAAACAGCATTGAAAAAAAAAATGGGGGGCGTGGTGGGGGGGCACAAATGTAGAATAAAACATCACTTAAGCTTTGCTTTGCTTTGTCAAAATTCAATTGTGTAAGGCAAGCCAATGAAGAGTGCACAATATGCTCAAGGCACTAAAGCAAAAGTATGTTATTACAGTATTTATTCTTGTTTGCTTGTTCTATATTTTTGATTGTTTGAATGCTTGTTTATCTGACTAAAACTGAAGCTCAATTATATTCAAAATTTAGAGGACCATCTCATGTTTCCAAGGAAATGCCAAGCCTACTGTTTTCCCAAAAGAACATCTTATAACATGTTTCTCCATAGAGTGTTTTAAGGTTTATTTAGTTTTTTATTAATAAATTTGCCTTGCCTTGCCTTCTTCAAAGTGCCTTTGGGTTAAGCCAGTGCTCTCTGCTGGCTACTGTATGAAGTGTCCCTGGTGGTGCAGGTAGTTCGGTGAGTCTGATCTAATGATGCATAGTTCCAGTGTTTACGGCAGGAGCAGAGGAGCAGCACGAGCCTGCACTTGTTCTCCTCTCAGAATGCCCATTAACGCTGAGTTCGCCCTCGGGTGCTGACCACCTGAGCTATCAAAGACCTGCGCAGTCTGAGGAGCACCCCACTCCATCTCTCCCCTCCTCTGTCCAACCCTCTCCACCCCAAACACACCTCAGTTTTACCTCCATTGGTCAAACCTCCAAACTCTTCATGCAGTCCAAACTCTAGTTTTCTTTCTCAAACATCAGGGTCTAGAAAAAATTTGCTGCATTATTTAGTGTCAGACAAATGATAGCGTGAAATTTAAAGCAGATATACTTAAGGTGGAGTAGCTGATTTTTACACCACAAAACATTATATCCACACACTTTATTTTTTGTTTGCAATTAAACCTTAAAATCATGTTTTACAGATGACAAATTGAGACTGGAGGTGACCACTGAAGCACAGCCAATCAGAACACTGCATTTAGCTTTGGAGGACAAATTAAATGCCTTACATTCTAATTTAGACAAAACAGTATTTGATTTTGTCTCATTCTGCTTCTTATGCAATTTACTTTTTAGTAGAAAAGACAACGTTTATTAATTTACAAAGAAAAAGTTAAGTACTCCACCTTTAAAATGAAGCTAAACACAAAACACTTTGACTGCTGTTTATAGTTGCTGTTTATATGGTATTTAGATTACTTTGCTTATCAATGTTTTAGGTAATTTTACTGCAAATTAGCAAACCAATAGTTGCAAACCTTCTGTGTCTCTTTGCAAAGGCCAGTGTCATTTCTATGTGACATCAGCATAGATTTATTCACTCAAAATGTTTGCTTTTTTATAAACACCAGCTGTCAAACCAATCAACTGCTGCTCTCCACTCTCAGCCCATCTATTCACCTTCTCCTCATGCTTTTCCAGCATATAGTGTTGTTAGGAGTTATTTTGTGGGAGTAGTTTAGGGGATTAGCCTATAAAAATAACCAGATGTAAAAAAAAAAAAAAAAATGTTTTTGCTTCCTTAAAAAAGTTTAAAACAGTTCTTTACTGTATTATGACTGTAACATGTTTCCTGTTTGTCTTTTTAGACAATTTTATTATAGATTTATAGCCAATAAAGAAAAACATTACATCTGTTATTGCCCCCATAAGTATTACTGCTGTCAATTTTCTTTTGCAGTGAGTCCCAAGTTGGTTGAATGTTTTGTGTGAATTCTCAGACACAATTTTGAGAACTCCAGACTTGCATTAACACAACATTGTGCAATTGTCTCTTTTATAATTCTTCCAGTCTCCTTTTCTTTTTCTCAAACTTCCCGTTTTTAGCCTGAATCAGTGATGGATGGGAGCAGCTTCCTTCTGCACCATATGATTCACTGTTTTTGACAGGACACCACCTAATCTCCCTCTGTGACAGATAAAGCTAATTAGAGGAAAGATAAATCAGTCATAGCTCCAGTTCTTGTCGTGTAAAATTAAAAAGGCTGTTATTGTCAGGGATGGGAAAGAGTTTGGAAACTTAAAATCCTGAAGTATGCAGCGATTGAATCGAAAGACCAGAATTGATCAGTTTTGTTCATGCAGCCACTGACCTACACACACGCTTTAGATATAAAATGCAAATATTGATCAAAATAGCCATGATGTATGAAGAAACAACAAAGCGTGAAATTGACTGAATGTGCATTTATATATGTTTCGTTAACAACTGATGGGTGGACCTCTAAATGTGAACACTAAATATTACTGTTTATTGTTCAAATGTTCATTTAAAACACAAACCAAAGGTGGCTTTGTTTTAAATGTCATTTATCATGGTTTATTTTGTGTCTTAAGGTAAAAATCTAAGAAAATTGAAAATCGTGGCTGCAAAATGAAACAGTGATTTGAATCATGACCTCAGTGAATTGTCCCATCTCTATAGTTATTGTATAATATTGCATTGGATTAGTCTTTAAAAATTAAGTGTTAAACCTTACCAGGGCTATTCAACTCCATTTTGGAGAACATCTGAATGTGTAGATTGTTGCACAACATGTCATTTTGATTTGTTTGAAAAAAAAAAAGCAAAACAACTGGATTATTTTGAATTGTTGAGGAAAAACAAACTAGAAAAGGTTTTAGCAACACTGATCTACAAAACTGTCCTACAAGTCTGTACCAGAACTATGTAAGACTATTTCCTAAACATAGATTAACCTTGTTTGGAGGACCTGATCTGACCCCTAGGTCTCAAGTTGAACACCCCTGTACCAACAGTTGCAGGTAATGCATTTCTTGAGAACAAAAATAGTCTGAACTTTCCACCATATCATAACAATGGGGTCAAAAGCTAACGTTATAGCCAAAGTTATTTTTCAGTCCAATCGCTTTTGTTGAAATTACCTTTTGACCTTTTAACTGAGGTGTATGTCTCATCAATACAACTGTCATCATGAAATATTCCGTTTTTCCGATGATTGAGGCAGGGCGCTGGGCTTTACCGGGACACAAGATAACCCAAAAGAGGACTTCATTTGTAAAACATATCACCCAGGTCTCATTTTAAAGTTTATTTTAGTCTGCTATCTAAATTTGACTCATTCATACACAAAATGAGATGTAATACTGCTCTCTTCCTGTAAGTGTCAGCGTAACCCTTTCTTTCTGTGCTATGGAGTGGTAAATCTGCTTGAAGAGCTTGCAGACAGTCACTCCTATTAATTTAAAATACTGTAATCATTTTTCATATCAAGCCAGTGTGATTATTGGTTTATTGTCTGTAATAAATTGTGAGTGTTGCAATCGTGTGAGAGCAGGATGGAGCTCATGTCGAGTTCAAGGGAAAGGTGTGAACAGGTATGTAAATAGCCATGGATATTTACTGTGGGACATGTCTCACAGGAATGGATTATATACTTTTAACTGCTATAGGAGAGAAAAATGATGTTCTCCATATACTGTACACATTAAAAGATTTTAAAGGGATGAAGATGGGACGATTAAGGAGATAAAACACACACTTTATCATTTAAATCTGTGTATAAAATATTTCCAAGCTTATAGGTCGTAAAAATATATTACATCCAAGTAAAACATCAAGACAGTACACACAATACAAAACACAAACTAAGTGGCATATACTTCACTTAAATACAAAATCATACTGGTCAGATACAGTGGCTTTTGATTCTACCACAGGTCTATAAAATATACATGAATGAAAAATATATGATAAAAGAAAAATGTACGCAAATCAACAGTGTCAGATGCTATAAAAATGTTAGCTACTTGTTCATGCAACTCTTTACAGTCTCTCATTTCGTCTGGGCACAGGACAATTGGGCCAGACAAAACATTTATAGTTAAAAGGAAAATAAATATAACATTGTGGTCCATCTGACATTGGGAAACTATAAAAAAAACATAAAAAATGGCATGTATTTACCACAACCTTTCTGTATTTTCAATCATGTTACAACAGCGTTTTGTCATTAATAGTGTATTTAAAGTTGTATTCAAATTGATCCATTCACGTTTTGTCCTGCAACTGAGGCTCAAGTGCTCAGATAATTTGTGTTTTCACCCATCCCCTATCCCCACCCACTGTCTTTACTTACGATTACTTCAAAGAATTCAAAGTAAAACATACAGAGTTTAAGGTTGCCACTTTCCAACAAGGTAAAATCTGTTCTGCAGTTTTGAACCAGAAGTAAATGACCGTGAATAAAATGTTAAGCCGTTTTAGATCAATGGCATGTTTTACAATAAACAAAAAATACTATTCTACATATACAATTAGAGAAAAACAAGTACTCAGCCTATTTTTACTTTCTTCCACTTACTTACTGAGGACCTTCAGCCTGCCCATGTCACAGGCATCATTTCTACTTTTTAATCTGCTGCCTTGGCTTGCGGAATACAGTTTATTTGTATAAAAATAAGTGTATATACAGATATATATAAAGTACACTGAGATGTGAAAAATAATACAGTATATTGCATTTTTGTCTATATTGCCCAGCCTTATCACATTTCATGATTTTTAAGTCAGGTATTCTAAAACTTTCTGCATCCTTTTTTTACTGTAAGGACAGTGTTGGGAAGTTACTAAATACTTCCACTGAAATATTGTCTTCATATTACTAAATTAGAATAAATGTATTTAGTTATGGTTCCTTTTTTCTTTTGATAAAAGTTTAAGTTTAACCTTTAACCAAATTAGTTCGTCATAATTAATAGTGAATCCACATGTGGTATTTCCTTCTCTGATTACGAATAAATATTATTTTATGTCATAAAAAAAAAAAAAACTGTGAACCAAACATGCAAACCTGCTTCAGAATAAATATAACACACGTTTTCAGAAACAGTACTTTGATTCAAGGACTCAGTATTAGCTGACTAAATACATTTTCAAAGTATTCTTCCTAACACTGGTGAGGACTTATTGGACAAAGAAATATACAATCACAAATGTATGCTTTTGTTAGTGGTACAAAAAGATAAAGTTATGTGGTCAAAAGTCTGCACTGTGTCCTTAGCTTCCGATCTGTTAGAGCAATGTTCCTGTGATAAGACATAGATGCGGGCCTGAAACGTGGTGAATGTCCCCTGACGCCACAGTTTCATCTCCACGGTGATGAGGAAGTCCCTGGGCCCCTCCACCTGCGTATGGAGGTAGACCGCGCCCGTGTAGGCGTTGAGTTTGCGGGTGCTAAAGTAGTTCTCGTCATTGCCCTGGGTGATACTGACAATGACGTTATCCCCGGAATAAGCCGGCGATGGTCCGATTCTGAAGATCTGAGCCGGGATGACGATGTTGGACTGGAAGCTGAGGTAGTAGTAGGTGATGCGCAGAGGTGTGGTCTGACAGTCCAGATAGTTGGGACAGCTCATTCGCTCACAACGGCTGGAACAAAGAATGAGATTGTCAAAGTGTTGATCGCATTAAGAAATGAGTAGATTGTTTGTAAACCCATGCATAGTCATCTCCCATAATGTTCACACTATTGAGCGTCCCTGAATATAAGAGAAACTAGCTGTTTAAATTGACCAAAAAGTACATAGATAAGCCTCATTTGTACAGACCATAGTCAGTGAGAGTTTAGAATTTACTTGCATCTTTTATAGACCACAAGGTTCAAAACTTGTGAAAAAAGTAGTTGTTTTACAGTCCAGAAATTACGATAATTTGATATTTTTTTCTACTTCATGATTATAGGTGCAGTAGCCACTAAAAACTCAAGATAAAATTCTCTACTGTTTATACAATAGTGGCTAATGCTGCTGGTCCTGTGTACTAAGGCTTTTGGTGCTTAGTCATTCAGATGAGACTTAGTCATTACTTGACTTAGATTAAAAGGATTTATTAGAGAGAAGAAAGAAAAATGGGAAAATTATAGACTTTAATCTGACTTTTTACATAAACAGTTTCAGCGCAGTACATAAACAGTGTTATTGTAGACTTTTTGAAGGCTACTTTAAGAGTATTTGCTACAAAACTTTTTTGTCAATTAATTGACTAAAGTGAACAAGAATTTCATTAGTCAATTACAGCTTTACTAATTGTGAGCAGCCTTTTGTTCCCCAATAATATGATTCTACTACTAAATCATGACAACCTAAACATTTTGACAAAGTTCTTACCAGCCTTACCTGGAGCTACTGTTAAAGCTTTATGTTGCCAGAAGATGCTCTTCGAAATACATTTGCTTAAGTAAACAGAACCATTTATAACGCCAGTGATCACTTTACAGTTTCGGAAAAACTATAAATGAACACTAAGGGCCTCGTTATTAATTGAGATTCAAACCTGCAAGTGTAAACTGAAAAACTGCATGTGCTTTTTTGTGAACATTTTGCACTTAATTTATTACTGGAAAATTCCTAAATAATCTCACTCAGACATGCACATTTTACATTTTTAGTGTGTGAGACACAAATGTCAGTTGTGCAGTTAGCATTTAAAAACTCAACTGATTTAACTTTAGATCTTAACATTAGCTCTACAGGTCCTATCTGAACAGATGAACTTACGTGTCAGACACTTTTCTGTAATTGGGTGGACAGTGAAAAGACAGACAGCGGTGTCCTCCTTGAATATTGTAGCAGGTCTCAGACAGAGAGCAGTTGTGAAATCCAGTGGTGCACTCATCAATATCTAAACAAAAGAGAAAATATAAAAGCATTTCCATTACATGTGAAACACAATAAAGAGGACAACTGGGCTATAACATTTTATATCCCAGAGACACAAGAGATGCAATAGTACTAAAACACCACTTACTTTTGCAACTATATGGTTTAAAACCTTTCAAAATTCATCAGGCATAAAATCATTACCACCTGTTTATTGTTAGTGACCATATTGTTTCCTCATCTGCCTAAAATGCAGCCCCATGCAGTACATAATGAAGTGCAATCTACTGCATCCACTTCTAGAGCAATTTCATCCTTGGACCAGTTTCAATAATGACCGCTGTGAACCAACTCATTATCTGTCCTTTTGTGAAATGTTTTGACCCAGGTATGTTCATAATAAACCTTGTGAACTCACTCAAATGTATATATGTATATTTTACAGTGTATTATATTACACAAAATGTTCAATTGTTGCCAGACTCAAATGCAGTGATTGTTTTATCATGTGCTGTTCACTTATCTGTGATAATAATAATAATAATAATAATAATAATAATAATAATAATAATAATAATAATAATAATAATAATAATAATAATAATAATAATAATAATAATAATAATAATAATAATAATAATAATAATAATAATAAATAAAAACTTGTGATGCTAACCTCTGCAGGAGCGACCGTTTGGAGACATTGTGTATCCATGTTCAGGACAAGCACATTGATAGCTGCCAGGGACATTCACACACTTATATGTGCACAGATGGCCAATGCTCTGTGAACACTCATCGATGTCTAAGGAAAATGCAAATGATTACAAGCTTGTAAAACCTTTTTACATATGGTTGCATTCATAAAATGTTTAAATACCATCACAGGAGTGTCCGTCTTCCCTGAGGAAGTATCCCTGATTGCAGTAACACTGGTATGAGCCGTACAAGTTAGAGCACTCCTGACCACACGGGCTGGACAAGCATTCGTTCACATCTGAGGAGAGACATGATTGTATTAAATATCACACATTTCATAATGTATTTAAATTATTAAAAGTAGACAAAAAACAATACATGCCATTTAAAAGTTATTCTTGTTGTAACTGACTTTTTATAGTAATAGAAGGCAAGCTGAAAACTCAGCAAAGTTCTACAATTTCCTATTCCTTAAAGGTGACGGAGCTGTTTTTCACACTGCAAACACAATTTAGGTTTAAATTTGACAACTTCCTGTCATAAATCGTTCAACACATGGTTAATCTTGACATCTATTCATTTTTAGTTGCAATTACTGCTTCCTTTTACAAGCAACAAAGTGAAACTGGAGAGGACCACCCAAGCTCAGCCAATAAGAGAGCTGCATTTGGCTCCTGAGAACTAAAAATCTGTATTACTCTGTTCAGACAGTTCTCAGTGGTCTAGTTTTTCACAAAGTGCTGCATTTAACCTGTACTTTTTACTGGAAAACACAAAGTTAGTTAATTACCCCAACTTTGAAGAATACTTTGAACATGTAATGTATTTCACAACATATTTATGGTTTAAACCTTGTACTGTATGAAAAATCCTTTTTTTTTTTTTTTTACTTATTCGATCAATCAAATACCGCTATCAATTTGGTTTTAGTTAACTGTTTTCTGAAAGCCATCAACTGAAAGAAAATTCGTACTGGAAGTAAGGTTGTCAAAAGTATTAATAAGATACATGACATTAACATGACACAACTGGATTTTTCAATTTTAGAATGAGCTAGAGTTTTTTCAATACTATAACAGCACAGGGTTTAATCATAAAAATGTAATCCTGTTGACTAAAACCTCAAAAATCAAAAGCGATAGAGAGAACTGAGTATATATCAAAATCAACACTTCTATGTAAGTACTGTGACAACACCAATCAGAATACAGCAACTACTTTCTGTATATATTTCTGTACATGCGTTTCGTTACTTTCCCAACACTGTCCACAATATACAAACATATTAGTTGTTTTGAGAGTGAATAACACCAGTTGCTGCATATTTCAGAATCTTCCTCCACCTCGGCTCTGATGTCAAACCCTGCTCCCACCAGCCCTACATACATAGATTCATGATGAACTGTATTTCCATGCGCATATTCCCAGTGCGTGCCGAGACTTGCAGCAGTATACATGGCTGCACTCTGGCTCTCACACCCACATATTCAGACACAGGAGTATTTAACTGTACCTTCACAGTTCTTGGCATCACTGGATAAGCGAAAGCCCACAGTACAGGAACAGTGGTAGGACCCTGGGGTGTTCTCACAGGTCTGAGCACACAGACGACCGGGGTAACGCCAGCACTCATTTATATCTGACAGGAAGCACAAGCAGCAATGTCATCAGCGTGGATAACTTCATCATTATAATGCACTCATAAGTCATTTATTATTGGCCTAAATCCATCACAAAGATATGAGATGGAAATAATAAAAACTATGTTGAAAACTTATAATAGATTGAATAGGAAGCATGTTGTTGTAATATTGAGATTTATTGCGGCTGACAATAGCACTTTATCTGTTTCAGGTGCAGACAAAAATAAGAAATCCTTGCAATTAAGCATGGGTTTTGGACAAAAAGATAAAACATATATTTATAAATGTGACGTGTTTTTATTTATTATTATTTTTATTTTTTTTCATGTATTTAACACTAGACTCTGAAATATGTAAATCTGTAATTTACATTTTGAGTAAAGAACAAAATGTAACTTAATAGAAAACACTTCCATTGACTTCTTGTTTAATACTGACAAGCCCTGCCTCTTCATTGTAAAGGACAATGGAACTTTTTTTGGTTGGAAAGTGGCTACAAAGCCCTTTTTGAACCCTTCATGTTACCCAAAGTCTTAAGTTTTTAGACGATGCTAGCGAGTAGATGAAAAACAGGAATTTTATAAAAACTAATAATAATAATAGTATAATACAAGATAGTAACACTTTAGAATAATTACAAAATAATTAGGCTCAATAAATTATGAATAGCTCCTTAGTTAAGTAGTTGCTAAGCATTAATAAACTTTCTCATTCATTAATTCACCATTAGTTCATGAATAATTAAGGCTTTATTTATGCTTTATTCATGTTTACTAAGGCCAATTAAGGTGTAGATAATATAAGGTGGTACCATACAAGTTTACTCAAAAATGTATGAATCAATTAAACCATAACTTTAAATAAACTAATGATGAGAGAAAACACTGCTATGACATGGTTAAAAGTGGATTTTACATAATGCCCTCAAAACTAAATGATCCAGTAGGCTTTTCTGTCCTTCTCATGTTATCATATGAAACATTTAGGCAGACAAGACAAGAGAAGTGACTTCCCAAAACTGATATTGCCAATTCTTTCATATTTATAAAAATGCTATGCCATCTGAGCCCATGTGACATCCTCAAATTGCAGAACATGAACTCAAACTGCATAAACAATAGGCAGATAGCCTAGTCATCACAACAGGTCTAAATATTGTGCCTTTCTGTGCACTAACCTAAATGCTCTGTGTGCATGTTAACTGTCTGAATGGTGTAGACGGCTCGTGGCAATGTAAACACTTGAGTGGAGTCCATTATCGAGGGTCACACAACAGACTGAATCACAAACAGCAGGGGGCAGCGCGAGCACTCTGCAGCAGGAGGCAGAGAGGCACAGGCCAGTCACAACAGCCATCGAAGCACCAGCACAGCTAGTAAACAGAAGAAGCAGAGCAGTGTGGGCAGGAATATAGTGAAGCAAAGGACTCAGTGAGGAATAATATAGATCTGGAGACGTTTTTCTGTGTGTATCTATTTAAGTCAACAAAAATCATGTTAACTACAAACCTAAAGACATACCAAAACATTCCAATGTATTTGTTTATTATTTTTGTTTTTTGCACAACAGCAGAGTCGCTAAAATTTTGACTTCCCAAGAGGGAGATCATGTGTTTGAATCCGAGGTTGAACCAAAGCAACATCTCATCTATGGTCGGAATTTGCATGTTCTGCATGTGGTACTGTGGGTTTTCTTTGTGAACTCTGGCCTCCTCCCATTTCCAAAAACATGCATGTATAGGTCAACAACACAGTTTATAGCTATAATAGATAGTTTGTTCAGTAAAATCTAGAAAGTATGTTTATTACTGTTCTTAACTCATATTAGCCTGATGGCATGGTTCAACTCATGCTGGCTCAGAAAGGTCACTGTGATTTGCTTATGTTTTGAAGTTTCTTGGTTTTGTTAGGACAAATTTAAATATTGCGTCCTCCTATTGTGGTTTGACGATGAATTTATGTAGCTTTAATGGTTCAATGTAGTATCTTTTATTTGTTTCTAGGTTTGCATCTCCTTTTATGATTTTGTACATTTTGTTTTACAGCCATTGTAAACTGTTTCCAGGTTTATAACTGAGGCAAGGTCGAGATTTATGCATACAGTTACAGTTAATAAAATCTATTAAAAACTGTCACCACTGTCATATAAATTCATAACTACACAAAGAGAGCAACAACTAATAAGATAAAATGCCATAGATTTACTATAAATAGTAAAGAAGAAAACCAGAGAGAAAAATGAGCTCGGGACAGTATGGAGGTTATGCAGATCACAGCATGCTAAATGTCAGCACTGAGTGGATAAAAAGAACCAGAGTGAATAGAGAGAAAGGACCTAAAGTAGGGAAAAGCTGCTACAGTCTGAGAACAATAATAATTGCAAATCACAAACCACAAATCGACTGAATATTGAGCTGGCAAGTGACATACAAAAAAAAAAAAAATCAGGTAAACAAGAAGACTGTAGCTCCTCTCACATTTACCACAGAGTTTGGGATCACTCACAGTTGAACTTATGACATTTTTGTAATTAAAAATATGTTTTTGAGAGTGTTTGATGGAGACATTTGTAGTGATGTAGTTGAAATGTACCTGAATCTCTAATTGTTGTCAGCAACATTAGTAAAACTATTAGTATTACTAATTAAACTAATATACAAGCAGTAGTATAACTCTGGGCTGTTGCCACGAGAAAAGAAAAACTCTTGTCAGTTTCCATGTTACTATAAAGCTAATTTGAGTAAAACAAAAACTCCAAGGTTAAAGATAAGGCCGTAAACAGCAAAAAAAGAACATTTTCCCTATTCTGTTGCTCATAATTTTGCTACTCAGTCAGAATGTTGAGAAGCATTCTTGAATAAACAAAGTCGGTGCGTAATCTGTATTGTAGACATACCTACACACATCCTCCTGAATGAGTCATACTGGTAGCCCGTCTGGCATTCACAACGGTACGAGCCGGCCATATTGTAACAGAGCTGACCCTCCCCGCACCTGTGCAGGCCGTTCTGACACTCATCCACATCTGCAAGAGGTTAGATAAACAAATGGGAACAAGATCTGTGCAGAGATAGTCCTGTGCGTTTGGTGTGATAAAATGATTTGCCTCGATACAGGTGGCTCCATCATAAGGTGTGAAATGAGAAAAATCAACACGCATCAATCTTGCTGTCTGCATATAGATTATTGTTTGTTATTCAATTTAGAAGACTGCTTTAGTAAATATAGATTACAGAATGTTTATTTATGTATGAATAACTCAGGAAAGGTCAGTAATGTGCCAAGGAAACTCATTGTGATGTGGAGAGATTTTAAAGTTTTTCTTTCTTCATATTGCTGATGGTAACTAATGACAGTTTTTGATCCGTAAAGTTGCCGTTTTTGAAGAAAATAAAATGAAAATGAAGGAAGTCGTGCTCTGTAGTATGTCATCAATAAGCGACAATCTGTTGAAAACACTATTTACTGATCATCTTAAATAATCATTACATATATAAAAATGCAATAAATCTAATTTTTGGTTGATAGCAGCAGAGTAGTTAGAGCTCTGGCTTTCCAATAAGGAGATTGTGAGAGGTTGAGTGGTTTTACACTTTTTAGCTTCTTCTCTGGATGGAGTTTGCATGTTCTGCCTGTGTCACCGTGGGTTTTATCTCGTATGAATAAATGTCAGATCTGAACTATTTTGTACTTCATTTGGATTTTGGTCTTGTTTAGAATATGGTTGCTAGGTAACAGCTGTCAATTACCATTCATTATTACAGTCAAACTAATAAACAACACTAACATTATCAAACTGGGGTCAAAAAAGCAAAATTGTTAGATAAATTCTAAATATAATAATGATAACTATGTTAGTTACTTTAAATAATCCATATATTTCAATGTATCTTTAAGTAGGGCTTCTCAAAATTAACACATAAGCTAACATCCACCAAAGAATTTAGAATGTAACAAAAAATTATATAATGATTTGGATGAAAATGTGTCTGTTTGACCTGTAGCTCTAAAACAGAATCCTGGCTGGAAGCACTTGGCTGCAGGATTGGTCTACATTGTGCAGAATAGATGGGAAAAGCCAGTCAGACAAAGGGAGAACAGGTAATTTTCACAGTGAAAGGTTCCAATGTATAGGAATGCTGTAGGCTTTGTGGAGCAATTTCCGCTTTTTCCATTCTGAGTATCACATCTATTCTTTACCAAAGCAAGCAGACAAGTGAGAATTGGTTTTGCACTCTGTTTTAGCTTCTTGTCCATGTGCATCTTTTGCACAATCTTGTGTTTGTCTAACTGTACATCATACCAGTGCATCTAGATCCATCTGGACTGGAGTGATACCCGCGGCTGCAGATAATCTTTCTGTTGCACACATAGGACCCCACTGTGTTGATGCAGTTGAAGCTCGGACCACATGGCTGGCTCAAAGAACACTCGTCAACATCTTTAAAAGAGCACATTAAAATCTGTATTAAAATAAAGGAGGAAGAGGGTGCGGCTTAAAAGCATGGCAGGAGCTTCTACAGGGCAATTCCTTCTATACAAATCAAAGCACAGAGACACATTCCCCCGGTTAACTTTGTTGTGTGACATTTTCTCATTTCTCCGAGCGCTCCTTCAGCTCTCCTCTTTACAGTGCTCAGGCTGCCTCGACATGCCTCAGTTCCTGCCCCTGGGGGCTAATTCCAGTGCATAGGTTTGTACTGAAGGAGGACAGAGCATTGACTTTCATCCACCCCTCTCAGCCTCCGACAGCCCTGCTCTGATCTACTGTCTGTGTGGCATTTAACCCCGCTGACACGGACGCAGAGGTGGGTAATATACCGCTATATACTGAACTTGAGTACAGTAGTAGTCAAAACATGTACTCAAGTAAGTTGCTTCATATTATTTTGCTCAATAAAAAAACAAAAAAGTGCTCCAATATACACTTGAAAGAAGGGCTATTCAACATATTTTTCTCATGTCATTTTCTCAAAATGACATATTTTTATTTTTATTAGTCCTTCTGAGATTACACTGACCCATTCTGAACATTTATGTTAACATTTGAGTTGTTTAATAACTGATTAACATATATACATGCAGTACTGCTTTATAATTTACATAAAAATATGTCTGTAATCATGTAAATGATTGATCATTACCTGCACAGTTTCCCTGCTGGTCTTTGCTGAAGCCTGTGCCGCAGCGAGGTTTGGGGTTGCACCTGAATGACCCCATTGTGTTCACACAGTCAAAGTCAGGACCACAGCTATGGCCTTCCTGAACACACTCATTTATATCTGAAAGAAAACAAACATGTCAAATTAATCAGTGTACTGCAAAACACAGAATCCACCACAGGGTGGCACTGTGGATCAATGGCTTGTTTCTCATTCACGATCCACAGTTCTTCCTCAATCATAGAAAATGACATTTTATTAAGAAATTAATAGGTAATATTACAAGATTGCACCTGAAGACAACATATTATTAAAAATCACCTTTAACAAGCTTTTAATCTTGCTACACCAGTGTTTTCTGATCTATTGTTTACTCAAAAATGTGTTTTCATTTATTCATATTTGAGTAATTCAAATTCTCCTTCAACTGAGGCTCAAGTGCTCAGAGAAAAAGTTGCTTTCACCTACCACCTATCCACACTCATATCCCTGTATTTACTGTAGAAATGAATATTTCAAAAATGAATAAGACTCTTTTAAATGTATGATGGTAAAATGTTATATAGTCACTTTTCAAAAGTAAAAACAGAAGCCTATAAATAACAATTCGCTGCTTGTGACAGTGAAATGTCACTGTGAAAAGATGAGGCCAATTTTAAGCAGGCAGTCAATGATCCATTTCTATTAGTAAGTCCTTTTTGATATAACAGCTCAAAACAAATACTCACTACGTCTCCTTCAAAGCAATTGTTGTTCTTTTCAAACTAGAGAGAATAAATGATTCAATTAAAAGTGAAATTTCAACTAATTATTAAGTGGATCACAAATACTATATCATCTATATATTCGAATGTATTCAAATTGTGACATATTATCTATTTGAAATTAACAGAGTAATAAGTTTAGCTGATTTCTTATGTTTTAAGCAGACACAAGGCTGTAATTACAGAACAGAGGTTCATGAGGTGGGTTGCCCTAAAGACACAGTGGAGCAGTTTTAAAGGTGTGCAGTGATTTAGCCTCTTCCTCTGACACAGGCTTGGCACAGACGGCCTGGAGTGGAAGAAGAGATGGAGAGAGAAGGCTCACTCACTCACAGGTCACACAGTTCACTTACTCAATGCAACTATTCACCCTTAAACCGAATACACTCTTCCTCTCTGTTACTCTAGAAAATGAAAGAATCAGTGTAGAAAGTGTATGCTACTACAAGTATTAGATCCATTCTTCTGTGGTTTATCTGGGGTCAGCCCAAGGAAGGGATGCACCCATCCAGCTTTTTTCACTTTCATACCAATTTCGATGCTGTGGCTTTAAATTTCTGCAGATACTACAAGACTTCATAGATCAATGCAATTATTCAATTCCAGTATTAGATCAGTGTATCACTAGCTCAAGACATCCTCAGCTTAAGCAAATATACTGTATATAGACTTCCCCCTACCCAGGACTACAAATTAGCTGTAAGCTACAATCTGGTACAAGCATCTCTGCCTTTGTGCTTAATGTAATTGTACACTGTCCTTAATAAAAAAACCTTCACATTTTACTTCCTTTACTCCACTTATAAAACATTTCCAAGTCATCCAAATTTGAATGCCTTCTTCTGAATGGGTAGGAGCATTTTTGCTATTAAACATGCTGTTTTCGTAGCATCGTCTATATCTTCAAGTTTTGTTTTGTTTTTGCAAATTTTCTGCAAACTAGGCAAACAATGCAACTGGTCAAAATGTCATAACATGTTGCCTATGACATTTGTAGTTTCTGTTGTGACATCATGCTGGATCATTATTGCCCTAGTTACAATGATCATAAACGCCAGCTGATAGGTGGCTAAGGGCAGAATTCTAGGGGTTTGGTCTACTTAATGTACTGAAGTTTTTATTTATTTGTTTATTTTTTGCATTGGCATTAACATTAGCTACAGTCCAGATTTCTAAAAGAAAATCGATTTTTGACCAAAATAGCACACTTATGACACTTAACTACTTCTTTTCCCATCCTTCAAATGTCTGCAGTTAGTCATATCAAACTAAAATTACAGATTTTACAAATTGTGAGGACAGAAGCAGTGCATAATTAGTTCTTCTTTGTATTCTTCAATTATAGTAATGAAAAAACTTTAAATTGATAATCATTTTCACCGACTCTTCTTTTATGCAGACAGCGTACAAGTGGCAGCTGTTTGGACACTTACCATTGAACCAAATTGTGAAGTAAAGTGCTTTTGCTTGATTAAACATCATTCTAGTTCAAGATGAGCACAAGGAAAATGAGAGAAGACTATCTACCTTAAGAGCTTAAAGTGTCTGGTGGCAATAGTACTAAGAACACATTGAACCCACAACTGAAGTGGTCCATCAGCCTGAACATCGCTGAAGCATCCTGCAAATTTATGGAGCAGAAAAATAAGGAGTTGTTTCTGGGAGGTTTAAAAGTTTGGTTGCAATTTAAAGGTGAAGTGACCGAAACTGGTGCCAGATCGGAAAAGGAATTTGCATGGAGGAAAGTGTGGTTAAGAGGTCTATAAACTCCAAAGAATGATACTTCCTGTTCACACATCTGGCCACTGCTCCTCTCATGTTTGAAATGAGTTTAGTTATTCAGGGCCTTGGATGTGTAATGGTTAATCATGAGGACCAAATTTCTTGGGCAAAAATACGTGAGTTAAAACACATTAATCACATTATGTAAAACAGTTGAATAAAATGTTGATGATTATGATAATCAAAACACCCCATTTGGTTTTTAATTAATGTTGTGTTACTGTGGTCCTTGGAAAAAAGGTAAAAAGTTTTAGAGTTGAAAAATGGCACATGAATGCTTTTACAAGTTAAGAAAAGAACTCAGATCAAAAGCTGCAGCGTGACTTCCACACTTGACAGTCAGTCAAGTAACAGATTTGCATGAATATTCAACATAACATAAACAAACTTTGTTTAATTAATTACTGAATTAATGTCAGTTAACTGAGATAAAATGGCAGGATGTTTTCTCTTAGCTTTTGAGAAGGCTCACAAAAACAAATACTTGGTTAGCTTTAAAACATGCTGTTAACTCAGTGACTTTAATATTGGTGACATCAAAATTCCAACTTTCAGAGATAAAAGCACATGGATGCAAACAAGTTAAAATGCCAACTTCTGATCTCAGAACCCTGAGGGTCGCATGCTCACTGCATAAAGAACACAACACCATCACCACCACACATATATGTATATTAAATTATAAAAAAATTTGTTTTAAAATACTTTTCACTATTCTTTATACCTAAAGTCAAAATTCAAACAAGCAGGACATGCACAGTCACATGATCCTAAGCCAAGGTTGTAGTGTCAGAGGAGAACCTACCCTCACACATGTCGTTTTGGATGTGGTATCCAGCGGGACACGTGATGAGCCTCTGACAGATGTAACTCCCAGCTGTATTCACACAGCGCTCGTTCAGCTGGCAGGCCTGCACCAACAGACACTCATTTATGTCTGTGGCACAAAAACAAAGAAAAGGATGGTCAAAACAATATTAAAAGTATAAAAGACACACAATTTTTTTTTTCTTTCAGAAATCTATATAACAATATAATTAGCTGTATTTTACTTCCTAACCAACTTTTTACCTGATTTAGATGAACAATGCTGTATATTTTGTATGGCTGCAACAAGCTAATCGATTAATTGCAACTGGTTGATTATTGCAGTAAATTCAGCATTCTAATAAGTGCTTAAGTGCAATACAATGGCTCCAAACCCACATGCTAAAAAAAACAACAACCTAGAAATATGTACATTTCTAAAGTTGTCGCTAATGAAAACACATTTCAAGTTTGTTTGAAAATGCTGTTCTCAAGCTTTACCTAATTTGCTTCATAGGTTAGATTTTGTAACCATTTTATGGGTCTTCCTTGGTTCATAAAATGTTTTAGAAAAATACTAATTAGTTGCAGCTGTAATATATTTTGTTACAATGTACCTTTTCTTATGAGTTCAAAGCTTAAAATTTATCTTCAGCATGACTTTGACTCTGAACTGCTTTATTCTGACTGTATATAAAAGCAAAATATTATCTTGTAAGCTTTGGAACAGACAAGATGGCCATTGAAAAATAACCCCTGTTCAGACATAAAGAACAACGTGCGCATAAACTGGAAAAAACACATTTACAGAGTCAGTTTGAGCACCTTCGAAATAAATGGCGTATATGGTATGTAGTCAGAAAGATAAAGTGTGATAATGCATGGATAGTCGGGATAATCCTTTTGGAGAGACTCAGTTCAGGCGAGAGATAAAAGAATGGCTCTGATTTAGTATTTTGTCTGGACGGCGGTGTGCTATGGAGAGTGAAGGGGATTAGGCTGTATCTGCTCTATGGATCTAAAAGCAGTGATGAGACGAAAAGGAAAATGTACTGGACGGTCTACGTGCCAACATGCAGACACTCAAATGAATGATGATTATTTTAAAGCATACAGTAATTTTACACTTAATACACATAATTAAACACGCATTAACTTTCAGAGGAAGGGTTCAACACTTGTCTCCATGGTGATGTTTTTTGCTTTGCCTGAAATGTTCTCCATGCAGATCCAAAGAGTTCAAAAATGAAATTACCATAGACATATAATTTAATTCCTATGTGAAATTACAATTTTAAGTAACTGAATAAATGCACAGTTAATTTTTAGGGGGCACGAAGTAAGATTTTTGGTGGAGGGTCTGCAATCATCTTTTCATCAAAACTTAAATACATTCTAGATATAAGCTGCATTAGAGAACATTCTAGGCAAAGCAACAACAGCATGGAGACAGGCAGTGGACAGAAAAGTTGCACAGAGCATCTTTAAGCCAGGCTTAGCAAAAACATTTCTATAGAGACAAAATCGTGCACACCAGAGAGGTTAGATCATCTTAAGACATATCTCAAAATAAAGTCAATCAGTTAGTTAGAATGAGTTGTTGAATTTGAAATTTTATCAAGCTGAGGCTTGGACGCTAAGCAGGATTATTGACCCTTCACCCTTTGGACAAATGAAATACGACGTTGGTTATTAAAAGCCATCACACAGCATATCTTAATATGCAATGTCTCAATCAATTAAATGAATAAATAATACAGTGCCATTTGAAATTAACTGGTTTGCTGGCAACTCTTCATAGGAAAATGAGTCATGAATGAACTGTAAAGTCAGACAGTTGAATGGCTGGCAGCCAGCAATGCATAATGTTTAAGTATTGATTTCTTGATAATGGCTATTTTGGTATCAAAAAGTTCTAGCATGCTCTACTGTAGGTTTGTACTATAATGGCTCTATATCTCTGTTAGTCTGCCCCATTGTAACTGTAACTCTAAAGACCTGGTACAGTTTACTTAAAGGGGGAAGATTATAAAATGTAAATTAATATAAGTTCACAGCTTGTGTAACTTTGTTGTAACTTTGTTGTTTGTAACCAAAATAGACTTAAATAAAAGCATGTTTTTGCCATTTAGATTTATTTTATTGTTGCACTAAATAAATAATAAAAATCTGTGTGTCCACAAAGTTACCACAAAATGGACTGTACGATGGCCTGAAGAACGGCCCATTCATGTTTGTTTCTATAGGAAAGAGGTTGCTGCATATGTATTTGTTTGCATTAATGTATTTAAACCCATTCAGAGTATCCTAAAGTATGGTTTTAACTTTCTAATTCTAGTGAGTTGTGTAGCTGACCTTTCACCTCCAGAGACTTACACAGTTCATCTTTAACTTCTTAATTTTTAACCGGAACTTTCTAGTTCCATTTTTCTTACTAAGCGATTTTAAACCCTAATTGTGGTTTGAAATGAACAAAATGTAAAACGATGACCAACCTTTGTAATAGTTTCATAGTAAGTGCTAATAAAATGTATTATGTCTCCTTGAGGGCAGTGGAAACACCTACATAATACAATAGAAACTGCCTAAGTGTCCAGACAAATGGACTATAAATTCAGTCCATTGCTTAAACTTATTAACCCACCGGAGTGCACTGTTGTTCACAGGGGTTGATTTCTGAAATGACACAATTACACACATACATCATTATTAAAACGCCTATATAGAGTGATTTACAGTAGTAGAGTTTACACTTCTAATAGGGTCTTTTTCTTCACTTAACCAGCCCATAGTATAGTGTTTCCTGCCTTTATCCAAACTTTGCAGAACCTCCACCCAACGCCATGGCAACCAAACAAGAGACACAGAATGCAACTCTACTCAGACATAACTTCTAATAACGGCTGCTTTATGCTAAAAACAGACTAACCTTTGATACAATCGGAGTGCATGTTGCTCTGACATTTGCAGACCTGCTCCTTTTCATGGTAAATTTCACATAGTAACGTGTCACTTTATGGCCAGGCCCTTTTCTAAACACATTTGACAACATAAGACAAATGTGGTAGCTCATGATTGAGACATGTGTGAATGAAAGTGCTCTTTGTTGGCTGGAGTGACTGCAGTTCCCAAGTTCTTAATTAAACAAGAACGACCTAATGTGTTTTGCTTGGATTGGGGCGAACCTGTGCAGCAATTGTGTTTATTGTGTCACTCTTGGGGTAAATGTAAGAAGGCTGAAGTGAAATTTAATATATTTTAAAGACTTTGTAAACTCTTAATAAAAATACAAGATTTCATCACAACTATTAGTAATAAAAACTTTTAAACATTGTACTTTTGTGAGGACTATCAATTACCCTCGTAGGGACTGGAAAGATTAGAAAAATGCTTCAATTAAATGCAGTGTACGGTAAGTAGTATCAAGATAGCCCTTCCCCAGATTGACTAGTTAGTTAGTTAATTAAGTTAGCTTTGTTATTTATTATTTGGTGCAAAAAAAAACATAGCTTTTTGGTGCAGTATCTTAAAAAAATAATAGCCATAAAATGTGCTTTTTAATAATTTGTCTTACATAGACTAATAACTTAAAAATGTGACATGAAATAATGACAAAGTAATTACCTGTCAGCTAAACTTAGAAGTTATACAGTGTAAGTAATGTGCAATAAGATGTTTCAGTTCAATTCAACTAAAGCTATCCATTTGTTTCTATCTATACATAGCATCTTAATTGTTTTGGTGTGTCAAACTGAATTTAAAATCTGTAAATTATATAAATAGGTAAAGCAGCACTCTGGTTGATACAAGTAAATATGAAAAAAAAACATATCATAACTTTATGACTCCTGCATCTTTAATCTATGTGTCATATGTTGTTGTTGTCTTTTTATTAGTACAAACCTTCACACGGGTTTGAAACAGAGGACTTGGTGGGTGGCGAAAGATTGGGCTCGACTCGTTCAATCTCCTTCAGTCTGTTCTGATCTTCTACGGTCTCTGCAAAAGCACACAGTTATCACACTGTAATCAAAACTCCATGTACTTCAAGGCATGAGCAATTCCTACATTTCCACTTTTTTGAGGTTGAGACGAAATAAAGGCTGTAAGTCAGACAGGAAAATGTGTTGCCTGAAGTCAAAACATTTGGTTTTATTAGTGAATCTCATCCGCCACTGCAATTTGAGTCTTGTCGAGGCAAGTAGGAGAAAAACTAGCAGAAAAACCTTTGCTTTACTTAAACAAACGTGACATTCAATTTGGATAGTAACAAAATTAATAACTGTTAATGAAAATATTTAAGTTATACTAAATGTATAATGTTTTTGCACACACCCAGATGCAAACAAGATTTCTGCAATTAATAATGACAAATGATGTAATCTATGGCACTGGCTCCTCCATTCATTGCAGCTATACCATGAAGACCACACAGTAATCAAACAAATTCATATTGGGATTGAGGGAGAAGTACTGCAATAGTATGAACGTCACTGATAATAACCACTAATGCACGTTGCCATTAAACTACATTTAAAGTTTTGAAACCTATGCTTTAGTTTATTCATATGACTTTAATGCAAGAAAAAATGCATTACAACTTTTTCATTGTTTAATATTTTCATATAAAAAGATGTTATACATGTTATACAAAAAATGTATATACTGTATTTTGGGAAACCAAAACTGAAAAACTGACTGATTAATTACTTTTGTTGACATAGGGTTAGGTGCAACTTTAGCGGGTAATCTTGCTTCCCCTGTGAGGGAAAATGCATTTTGATAAAATGGCCATTGAACCTCATTGATGAAGTGAAGAAAATGAAATCATAAAACATCTTTATAGCCAGATTCTACAATATTGTTGATACCAAAATGAGAATTATATGTTGAGAAAGCAAAGTGGCAACGTTTTGTTTGTAGCGTCTCACCAACAACTGTTTTATGCACACAAATTATTATTAATGTTTTTGTTTGAACTCCAAACCAGTCGAGAGAGTAGAAGGCCAGTTGGATCTCTCTCGAGTTTGTGAATTCACAAATATTGCAAGAGAATCCATCTGGCTGGCCAAATTAAGTGATTGTTCGTGTGGTAAATATTATTATAGTTTTTACATCAGTAAAGTTGTCATTTAACAAAAATCAAGTATTACAAGCTATTATTATTTGTCAGATCCTAACTTCAGTGCCATTTATGTCGATTTTTGCCCTTGTTTAAGACACTGTTGCATGGTAAGAGTTGCAGAATTACAATATTTCTACATGTCATATTTGCTGGACAAAAGACTACGCCAAATTGGGTCAAAACAAGCAAAATCTTTTAGCAAACTCTCACATATAATCCTGTTTACGATGTTTTACTGAAAGAATGTAGTCTAACCCGTCATATGGCTCCATCTGCTCTGAGGCCGCCATATTCTGTCTCAACTGCACAACACACAGTCATTCCTTAGTTCTTCAAACGCTACAGGCAAGGCTGAAGTACTTTGCCAAATGACAAAACTTTTGATTGAACCATAAACTCTTTAGTTGGGTGTCTACCTCCACACCCTGAACTACTGCCCTTTGAGAATTTCTGTCACTGCAGGAAAGGGACGTTAGCACATTATTAGAAAAAACTATTATTAGACAGTATCAGGGCTTGCAGGCAGGAAGGAAGTCACTCAGAAGGGACACCGAAATAATATACTTTTATTTATGGCTCTTCACTAGTATAAAATCTGTCACTGTTGAAGATTTAACTTCACAACCAAATGTCTGGGTTTTGATGTCTATTTTGTTTTTGCCACTAAAATGTACACTAAATGCAACTCTTTGTGAAAAAAATAAATCACTGTGTACTGTTTGAAGCAAATAATAAAGATAGATATCCAAAAGCTGTGCACTGATTGGCTGTGCCTTGGCGATCCAATTCAGTTTCACTTTTTATAAGCTGTAATGATAACCAAAAATGAATGCATGAGTGGATATTAACCATGCGCTGAAGGATTTGTGAGAACTAGGAAGTAGTTTAACAAATTCAATAAACTATTTGCTGCTTTGAAGTGTGAAAATTACGTACTTGAGTTTTAACTCACACTTCTCCTTAATTAATTAGTTTTTGTCCACCATCTGAAGAAAAAAAACTCCTGGACAAGTTAAAGATAAAAGAAATGTGGAACCCTCTTATATACAGTAAAACAAGCCACTCTGGGATGAATTGGGATCACTGTCTCTAAAATTACAAGTAAAAAAGACACACCGCAAAAAAAGACATTTAAAATGCTAGTTTCAAGTACTCTTGACAAGATTTTCAAGCAAATCTATTCTTGATTCAAGCACTTAAAACAGATACAAATTTGCCTGAAATAAGTTTTTATATCTAGATAAGGTAAATCAGGACAGACTTTCTTAAAACAAGTGGAATAATCTTAGTAAGACTTTTAGGCGAAAACAAACACAAAAAAATCTTAAAATTTGTCTTTTGATGATCTGTATTGAGATAATACAGGTCAGTATTTATTTTTTTTTTATGAAAAAGCTTTAGATTTTGAACATAATTTTGAAGAAGAATTGTCAAACAGGTGCCAAATCTAGTGTCATTCTGGCCCAGGATAGTGACACACAAGCTACACTGCAGCTTTTACTTACCAAAGAAAATTTAGACAACTTTTAACTTTAAAATCTGAACTTCTTTTGCCCAGAGCAGCTTCTCGAATCAGTTATCAGATACCAAAACTACAAAACCTCAGCTTCACAAAAAGTCTAGCCACTTTATTGTGGAGTTAAAAACCGTTTCAGGTTGAATTTTAGACTATTTAATCTGCCATTTTAAGAAGGAAAAAAAGCCCCACCCACATTGTAAGGGTAAAGCATTGACACATCATCACAGGTTGAAAAGAAGAAGCAACCGTTCTGATTTTGTTGGGTTTGTTACCTATAGCACAGGTGAAGGCGTCGTCCTGCAGTGTGTATCCTGGGAAACACTCGCAGCGGAAAGAGCCTGGCGTGTTGACACATTTGTGATGGCAGATGCTTCCTTTGTAGATCAGGCACTCATCCATGTCTTCCACCTCCACAGGACTCTCAACTGCGTTTTCACCGTCTTGCCCCAGAGAGAAAGCCTCTTTGGGGAACTCTGGACTGTCGGACACTACAACACAGGAGGAGGTAACAGGTTTTTTTGAGTGAGAGTATACATTACAGAGGATATAGCAAACAAAGTAGAAGATTTATATTAAGTATAAAATCTTTGTGGAATTAAACTTTCTGAATGAAAATCAGAATAATTTAAAAGTTTTCCCCAACTAAGAACGTACTTCAGTGATAACTTAGAAAGACACAGAACAATGAATGATTCACTATGTTGAACTATGCAAGAATAGATTTGGTTTACGTTCTGGACTTCAAGCCAGTTATAAGTCCAAATGGAGGGCAAGAGCCAGTTTTCCTCCTAAAAACATTATTCATTGCCATAAAAAAATCCAGCTATTTCTGAGTTGACTAGACCCATTAATCTTTTGTATTACAAAAATAAACTACATTTAAACAATATTCGTTTTGGCCACCATCCACCTCATTGAAATAACATTGGCTTGTAGAATCTTGTTGTCACGTGAACCAAACCTGTAGCATTATTGCCAAATATTGTAATGTATACCATAAATAGAATAAGACCAAATGAATAAGTTCAAGTACGTATGTGAAGTGCACTCCCGTTGACATGACATATTAAATGACAGATTTTATAAATTGTGTCCAACGTAGCAGCCATAAACGTGTCAGTTTCACAAAATGACAATGTAATCCCTCATTCGTCGAGAAGTGATCCATAATAGAAAGGCTTCAAAGTTGTCATCTGGACACCATTTTTGCAGATCAACGCTGATCTTTGAAAAATGCTGTCCAGATGACAACTTTGAAGCCTTTCTACTGTGTCACAAAAATTCGATACATTTAGAGCTGGGCCATTTTGACAAAAATCAATATTTAAAAATGTTTGGGCATATCTCAATAAAAAAAATCAAATAATATTAAAATACGGCTACCTGATTTTTGTTTTATTGCTGTAAACTTGGATGTTTTGTCTTTTCGAGTAATAAAGTGTTTAAAATCTCGTAAATAGCCAAAAGCAGCGTTCTGATGGCTGGGGGGGTCCATTCCAGTTTCACTTTGCTGTCTGTAAAAAAGTTGTTCTTAAGCTGTGACTCCAACCAAAGATGATGCATGGAGATATTTATCATGAGAATTTGGGAGAGCTTGATAGATGTTCTGTTTTTTTTTTACTTTCCGTTTCCAATGTGAAAATCAGATACCCCTGCTTTAAGCTCATACTCAGCAGAAACATGTCATTAAAAAATCCAATTCAACAGTGAAAAAAATGTGACGTACAGAAATATTCATATTTTGCGTTTGTATTCAAAACAACATTACAATCATTCTAAAATTCGACTAAGCAAACAACCACATCAATCTTTCTTTTTGCTTTTGCTCAGGGCTCCAGTGTTTCATCCTCAGCAAGAGAGACAGCTTTTGTTCAAAAGGTCATTGCAATTACCCTGTTGTAATACCTCCAACATGGCACCAATTCAAAAAGCAGTGGGTTTAAGTGGCTGCGTAACACAATAGGACGCAGAGGCAGAGAGGCAGTATATCTTTAAAAGTTATAGTTGTGGCTTAAACTTCTGGGTGGCAAACGAGGACTGCAGCCTCTCAGCGTGGCAGTGAAACCTTAATACAATCCTCCCTGTGGGCAGTAAAGTCTTGGGTATAAATCTCTTCTTCCCCTTGGCGCTGCTCAGGTGTCTGCAGTGCATTTTGTGGACCAGTGTTTTACCTCTCTTGGGCGGCGCAGTAGGGTCTAAAGCAGGTCTTTCTCTGACAGGGTGCCAGGCGTTACGACCCCCGGCCCTCTCTTCCTCCTCCCCCTCACAGCAGGTCATGAATATGTGTCTGCAGTGGAAGCCCAGGGAGGGTGGGCTTCACAGTTTAGACCCTCAGCACGGAAGTGCAGACCCAGAGAGCAGCAGCCACAGCACTCCTGTAAACCAGACACAGTATAAACAACATACATGTAACAAACATGTCGACAAAGGTGGGAAAATACTGTTAAGATGTGTACTAACTTTTGCCTGCAATATGGCACAAATGCAGACCTATTATCGCATTTAACAGGGTTTCTCAAAAATACTGAGAGCATGGCTTCTTGTTGTCTAATTGCCTAATTGACACTAATTGCTCAGTGTCAATACACTGTGTGAGTGGTACCTTGAAAGTTGGAAAAAGGCTATATAAATGGAGACCATTTACCAAGATGCAGATTGACTGAGTGATTGTGTTGCTTCTTGCTATCTGCACAATATATCATCTAGATTATTATCTAGATTATTTGCATATAAAGGTGATTTATGGAAGTCAGAACTTCATTTACAATGGAAAAAATGGCAAATACGATATGATATCGTTAAACTACTTGTTTTAAGATCCAGTGCTCATTTATGATCTTATTTTGCTTAAAAGTAATATCTTCAGTTGTCATATTTTAGAAATCAAATGCATCATTATCATTTCAGAGTTTGTTACAACAAGAATAATTTTGTTCTGAGGTGGAGAATGAAACTATAGCCAAAACATCTGCAATTGACCATTTACAATTGACTCACATGTAGAGAAAGTGAAATCCCTAAAAACTGTGAGAATGTTGGAGTAACTGGCTTTGACTTATTCTATCCTAACAGAATTAAGTAATCCAATAAGACCGCCTTGATTCTATGAGCGGTCTCTTTCTGAATCTAGACTCCTGAGAACATTTATTTCCGGGAAAGGCCATCTGTGTGTGGACCACTGCACATGTTTTAAATTCTACTGTGACTGATGTGATTGTAAATTGTTAATTTAGGTTGAATTAGAGTTTAATTTGAATTTTACAAGGTCATTAAGTTTGACTGTGAACTCCGGTGAACTGTGAGTGGTCTTTCTGTGGTGGATACTGGCCTTGAAAGAATTGATTCCACATTTATCACTGGAGTCCTTTTCACATGAGGCTCCAGCCGTGGCCGCCTTCACTCCGGACAGGCACTGCTGCTCTCGAAGGAAGCCCAGGCAGCACTGCTGTTGGGACGTCCTGGCACAGAAGAACAGAGACAGAGGAACAACAGAGAGGACAAATGATTTGGATGGGCACCACGGCACTGCAGCAACAAGTGGGATCATTAATCAAGCCTTTCAGAACAGCTATTAGTAACCATGTGGTCATTAACAACACTAAATGAGAACAGAACATTGTGTGAAATGCAAATGTAAACAGAAAGAATAATGTGATCCCCAATCACCAAATTGCAGATATATTTTATGCAGAAAAGAGTCTAATTTAAAGCAATGAAGCACAAACTAAATGCTGTCCAGACACTGCTCTATCTACTGTGTGGTGCTAAGACTACATTTGCATATAGTAGGCTTTTTTTTATATATATAATATACCATTCTCAATACATTTGTAATAGAGCAGGGTAAATTAACATTTTGCAAACCATATCAAAATAATTTGGACAGATACAGTACAACTGTAAGTGACAAAATGGCAGCTGAGGCTTCAAGAACTGATACATAATAAATCACATTGCTAAGGTCATACTGGACCTTTAACCTAGTACACGAACACATATTATGTTGAAACAGTTATATTGTGTGCTAAAGGCTATTGTTTAAAAAAAAAGAGCAAATAGTATCAAGATTGAGTTGACAACACCAAGACCGACGACAGACCATGACCTCAATGCGTAAACAGAGTTAAGATTACGTTGAATGTAATGATTATGGTAATGATGATAATGATGATGATGAGTGGATTGGGCGTTTAATGCGCGCTCACCAGCAGATGGAGTGGCGGTCCAGAGTGGGAGGTTCCATGCTGCTGCAGTGTCCCTTCATCGAGGCCCATTTCTCTCCGGTCTCACAGCAGCTCATCAGCAGCTCATCTGAAGACACTGACAAAAACACAACAATTTCATCAATCATGTCAATGTAAATGTGTTTGTAGAAACTGGGCGCTTGTTGCATCTGCACTGGCAAATACACAACTCTGGTCATTAGGGCTGGGCAGGATCATGTTGCGATTGCGTGTGCATTGCAGCTGATTTTCCTCTCAGTTGTGATGGAAACAGACACAGTTTGTCAGTCTAATTAAAACAATTTTGTCTGATCGCTTTGAAGCCTTGAACAACATAAGCACAAACTGTGGAGGCTCTGCAGAGGCAAAACACAATAGAGACAAAAGTAAAACACGCTGAGAGAAATAAAAAATGACAGCTGTAACTTAAATAGCCTGAAACAAGCACAAATAATACAAAATTCAATGACATAGGTACATCAGCTATTATATTATGTTTATGTTTTTACATATTGAATTTTAGGTCATATTGCTTTGCTCTACTCATAATAGACAATGCTTAGAATGATTTTTAAAGAAGGCTTTGGAATAGATCTCGAATGAAATATTTTAATATGAATTAACAGAATAGCAAATAATGCTTGTTTTTCTACTATGTATTTAAACATAAAAACATTACAGCAATTGTCAGTGGAAATCACAAATTGCCATGTATTATAATCTCCTTTTTAAATACACAAGCAGGAAATTACAATCGTAAATGTTAAGCTTTGATCATTCACATGTATCTGACTGGTTTTCATTTGCCTGAGTCCACTTTTTTTATACTTTAGTTTACAATATTTTGTCTCCATTCCAGAAAAAAAACTGCTTTATTGTTTGTACATTTAAAAAATAAATCTGTTGTCTACTGTCCAATAATGATGGAACGATTCGATTCAGTGTCCAATTTTGCCGCCATGATTTTGTTAGTTTATTTATACAAAATTTTTTTTTATAAACAGTCACTAGTACATTACATATTTAGATATTTACATTGTAGTGTTCCATATTCAGAGGTCTGCACAAATTCACGTTTTTGTTTCTTCAAACATTGTGACTGTTATTGTATTATTGTGTGTATTATACAAATATAGAGTGTGTGTAAGTCAGTGGTTGCATGAGCAAAACTGATTCTGGTCTTTCGATTCGATTGCTGCAAACTTCAATCGATTTTTTAAGTTTTCGATCAATTTTCCATCCCTAGTGTCCACGCATTTTGAATGAACTGCCTACTTACTTTATAATGCAAGGTCTTTGATACTTTACAAAAAAAAAAGGAATATTATAAATCCTAAATGATTCCTCCAAAGATTGAACTCTCAAGCTAATTACTGGCCATTTAAAATGCTTACATCTTGGTTTGATTACATTTTTGATCAATAAGCATCCTAAATATAAGCACGTCATTAAAGCTTATTATTTTTTCCACATTATCTATCACAAAAATTCCATAAATGTGTCTACCATTCAACAGTGGCTGCCTTTTTCAAACACAACCTATTGTTCAATCAAACTTAACTTTCATACTTGGCAAGAAAGTTTGTGCCCTTGGATACAACAACATTAAGTCCCATCAAAAGCTGTGAGAGAACCACCAATCTTATTTTAGTGCCTAACATTGTCATCAAAATGATCTGCGGCTGTTATGGTTCAGCTAATTAAAGCACATTTTCCTGTTTGATTAGTGGTGTTACATTATCAGAGGCAGACTTTTTGCAACAAATTTTAAAATAGGTCAAACAGGGGAGAGATAAAACACTGTTAATCTAGTTTACAGGGGAATACTTTCTTCAATAACAGGCCAGCGCATTCCTGCTTTGATTTGTGTCCACTACATTAGGGACTCACTTATGACAGTTTGGATGATAGAGAAAAAAACATGCTTACAGATCAGAGGACTAATTATACTGTAGCATGTACTTCATTGTTCGTGATAGTATCGCTCGCTGACTTCCCTAAACAAAATAGAACAAGCTGCCGTGGCTTCCATAATTTAAAGCCACGAGGAAAAGCGAAACCCGGACAGAGGCACAATGAGCCTTTGATATGTCTAAGTACAGTATCTGCCAGTCTCTTTGAACTGTCAGAAACTATATTAAAGGATAGGAAAGTAATTATTCATCATTTCTGCATCCTAGTAATTTTCTCTTTCTGCCATATCTTCTTCTATATAAAAATAAAACAGTAGCGTGTGGATGTAAAGACGTACAAGTTGACTTTGAATAAACATTTTGTCACTTTTGTTCTCCTGTTAGTTTGATTGTCTTTTCAACAATGCATGAATTATTTCTTAAACTTGCACAATGGAGCAGGTGGAGAAGGCAAACAAAAGCAGCTCTCAAGGTAGCTTAAAATTAAGAAGAAGAAAGACAACCAAATATACAACCTTTTTTTGATGGTAAGAGAAAAGCTGGATTGTGTGGATTCATACTGAACAGAAACAGCAAGTGAGTTAGTTGAGATATGAGAGCGAATACAGGTGGGATCATTTGCATTTTTACATAAGCTATAAATCAGTGGTGGTACATGGCCAAAGTGGAGCCAGCGGGTCAAACTTGCCCATCCAGGGGGTCTAATTTGGCCTGCGAATGGGTGGTGATGTTTGCAAGGATTATCTTTTGATTAAAGTTTGTGCTGAAAAGACTGTCAAAGCACACCAAAGCAGGTGTAATCTTCCAAAACATGTTAATAAAAGACAGTCTGTTGTTTTTGCGTAAACTCTATGGCACTGTAGTCTTTTTGAGGGAACAGTGAGACAGAAGTTCATATGCCAAGTAGTGCTGTATTCTTTTAGTAGTTCAGTCAATTTCAATGCATTCTTAGTTGACCAACATTTTTATTAGTTGACTAATTCCTTTATTTACTGTTGATGATAAAGATTTAAATTGAAAAATACAATTATGTTAAATTAAGTATCAAGTAACTATGTGTCTGAAATAAGGAATATTTTAACATATTTTGACTAGCTTAAAAAAGCAAGCATAAAATATCTTGTTTTACTTAAAATATGAAAAATACACATATTCTAACATGAAATCAGCAAAAATGCTTTTGTACTGAATAAGAGTAAGAACTAAATGTATGTGTTGCACTGGCAAATCGTCATGAAACACATCTTAATATTGTTATACTGTATATTATGATAGATTAGCATTAAAAGTTTGTGTTTTTCCTTGCTTAGTATCCAAAACCCACGCTTCAGCAAACTGCAAGAGTGGGTCTGGTCACCACGCCAACCGCCTGTGTTTCAGATCAAATTTACATCATACCGGGCAATCAGAGTACTGTAATTTCTGCCCTATTGAGCGCACCTGAATATAAGCCACACCCACTTAAGTAAGAAAAATGATAAAGTACACATATAGGCCGCACTTGTTAATAGTAAGTCTATGAGAATCTATATTTTGCTGCATTGCCTTATAAGCCGCATAGTTCAAAGCTCATGAAAAAAGTAGCGGCTTATAATTCAGAAATTACGGTAGTTTTTTTGTGTGACACAGATAAAACAAAGAAGTTGATTGGTCGTATGTCATTTAGACCAAAATCTAACTTCACTCACCTCACATTAAAATTGTTTTTTTGCTTCGCTCATTGATTCTGCAGAAATCTTTGATGTTTTTCAGTTCCACCTGATATTTTTCTAATTTTTGTCAGGAGCATCCATGTTGGTTTTCACACGGCAGAAGATGCAAGTATCTGATTGGCTACTTAATCTGTCAATCACGGTTACAGAAATTTGAAAGAGGGACATGGTGGCCAGACGATATATTTTTCTAGATTTTCCAGGCAATTTTTTTCCCCTTTTAGTCGACTAATCGATGCATTGGCCACACCCCCTTTTAGTCTACTAATTAATCGATAGGGCATGTGTTTAATCAATTAAAAAAACACAATTTCACTGATTTTCTCCAATGTAAGAAAAAACACGTATTGACGTAAATGCTATTAGAACTCCATTTTCAAATGCATTTAGAGACCTATAGGGTACTGATTGGGTAAACACCAATACCAATACAGGGGATCGGATTATTGCACTCTCACACCATTTTTCTGGATCGGGTATCTTTCCCATTATAATTGGTTCAACTGATCTCCTGGCCTTTAGTTGGATGCGATAAGTCTGTTCACAGGCTGTTGTTGCCCCATGTTTGAAATTGTATTCACACACATTTGTTCGTCGCTACATGCAGGATAATCAACAGTTACATAAAAGAACTGAATTACTAATTGGTATAAACTGTTTTTCAAGATGAAATAAAGTCATTTTCACTGGTGTCAAATGATGTAGAGTATATTGGCTGATTTTTAAAACAAATTATCAATTCTGGAACTGAAAAGGTTGTAATGTTACATACCAAGAACTAAAAAACCACCATTTCTCCACATAAATTCTGCTTATTCCTCTTTCTTGTGTAGTAGAAAACAAGACATTTACTAGTACTGTACTTCATACTTCAAGAAAAACTTCCAAGCCAAAAGTGAGATTCCGCCTTTCCATTACTTTACAAATAACATTATTTAGACTAAACCAGTCTCCTTGAGTCAGAAAATTATTACCACAGAGCTACATTTCCCTCCAAAATTGTGTCATTCGCTGCAGTATCTAGTTACATTCTGTAAATCCCATGACAGAAGCCTTGAAGGTGCACATCTTTTTTTCAACACTCCTCTGTAATACATACGTATGTTTATTAGCCTAGCATTAACACCAGATGGTTATGTCTTGTCCAAATCCACAACACTGACATCACATCCTTCAAAAATATAAAATAACCACCTTAAAACAGGGCAAATCTCAACATGCCTGGGGCTGTCGGAGAGCCTGGTGGTATCTCCTCCTTTGTGACTGTGATTTACAATACAGGTGGGTCTGGAGGCAGCAGGTCTACTACGGGTCACTCCACATACAAACTCAAGCAGCGAAAGTTGACAGATGATTAATGCAACGGGCTTAAAGAAATAGCGAACATGCTTCGGTCTGTTTATCTTTTTTCAGTGAAAGAAATTTAAGCAATGTTCCTCACACCTTAGACATGACCTTAGTGAGATCGTCTGTCTTTTGCAATCACCGTCCAAAAACAGCTGGCTATGACATAACACGGACAGGGATTTTCTCTATCAAGAAATCCAGTCAGCTAAAAGGCTAAACAAAGATCATTCATTTTAATCAAAGAAAGATTCTGGTCAATTGTTGGGGGACATGAAACGTAATCTGTGCTTTCTTGTAAACTGAACTTGTTTTAGTTCCTGTCAGTGCTTTGAGTGTTTGGCGGTAACATCTGAAATTATGTGTTTGGCTGTGGTTACTCAAATGTGGTTAGAGAGATCATGCTGAAATACAATATACAGTTGTCAAAACCTGTGTAACAGATTAGTAGGTTGGTTACTGAAAATTAGTATGAACAAGTGCTATCAAAAGCTTTGTTACCAGAGATGGGATGATATCAAAAATAGTATGGAATCGATAGTGCTGTTTCAATTCATTTCTGTGCTTGATCCTTATATGTCTCTGCTTTTCGAAACATATTAGAATCGTGACCCATGTTTCGAGACAAAAATGGAAAAATAACAAAGCGGAATCATCGGATTCCTAATTGTTACTATCTGGGACTTCAAAAATTAAGGTTAACCGCATTATTTATTTTCACAGCTTTGCCGCATTATCTTGCAATTCATTAAGTCTTAAGTTTTAGGTCAAAGTGATTTACTACTTTGAATGAGCAATTAAATTTACTTAATTGGTTTAGGCCTGGGCTGGACTGTTTTTGACCTTCTATGCTGAATTATCGCTTGTTTGCTCAGTCTCAAACACTTTCTTACTAACACCAAGCCATTACGCACATTTGGGTGTCAAGAAAAATCTACACAAATTGTTACACAAAGTGCTTCCCTGTGGAGAGAAGTCAATCTTCATTGGACTATTTTACATAATAAATAGTTTGAGTATATTCTCCAGCACACCTGTGACCAACTCTTTCCACAGCCTTTAATATGAATACACTAATATAATTATGCTCAGTGTTGAGTGTCACAAACCACTAGTTTCTGCCAGAGATGAAAATCGGTCCAAATCCAGATTTTGGACTTGATGAACACAAATAGCATTGATTCCAGTCTAGCCTCTTATTTGGCAGGGAATATTTAGATCATTAGAGCAGGGTGTTTTCAATGGAACAAACTGATTATACAGACAAAGCACATTTTGTATCCCAAATGCTTGTTCTTTTCTTTCTGTATTTCTCTTTTTGTCATTACACAGCTGCCTCTTATTGCATACATGTCTTAAAAAACTAGATGAGCTTTGTATCTTATGTAGAATGTTTGAGCAATACAAACTAACATCAAAAGCAGATACTGATTTCTCTTTAAACACAAACCCATACAGTGCATAGGACAGAACTGTACCTTTCCTGAATAGTTTTAAGAAGAAAACACGGATCTAGTTAAAGGTTTCTCTACTGATTCACACCAAGTACCACCTTAAAATAAAATGCTTTCCAAGAACAAACACATCTTGAATATGACTACCTCATTGCTAGATACAGTGGCTCAAATCAAGACATTATCCAAGAGAATCTAAAAGTTGGTAAATTAGACAAATATTAGAACAACTGAGAGCCTCAAATACAACACCAAGGAGAACATGTATCATGATGTACGTGTTTTACAGTTTGAAAAACACAGATCTACACTATACAAGAATAGTACGACATGGTGGCAATGCTGAAGAAACAACAAGTCTAAGAGTGTTTTATTGGTTTGATTATTTATTTGTTTGTGTATATACTTATATGTCAAAATCAAGCATCAAGTATTTTATTTGGTACAGAAATTCAGTTTAAAATGTTGGTATTGAAGTAAACTCTAGTGCACATTAATAAGTGTCATCACTCATGCTTCTTTTCAACTGGTCTTAGAAGGGACAGTGATTTAAAGGTGTTCAACAGCATGTAAACACTGATATTACACAGGCAAAAAGTAAGACTATTTGCAGTAGCAGTACCTGAAGCATGGTCAATAGTGGTAAAAGTAGCAGGACAATTAAAGTTTCTTGTTTTTTTATCAGAATTAGAAACAGCACAAAAAGTGGACTTTTGACCTCTTGTGGTTCTATTTATGATTTCCAAATCATAAGGCGGGTCCACGTTGTCCTCAAATTTATCACTCAAATAGCATTCTCCTTAAAACCCTTTAATGAGCGGTTTACCAAATCTTGAGAGCAGATGTTTTTTTCATTTATTTATAATTACTGGTGACATGCACTGTGGACATTTATCTCCAGCAGGATATGTTTCAGATGGTGAAAAATTCCAGGAAATGATGTGGAAGACACCCCAGATTAAGTGACTATCTGCCAGCTCTGGCTTCCACAGTAGTTCTACAGTAAATGCACTGGAATTCAGCTTCTCTTTCATCTTCAAGAAAATTATACATGTGTGAAAATTACTGCCATATGTAACGTGTTGTGACAGTGCAATTGACAAAAACAAGTGCTTCGTGTATGGATTTTTTGCATATTATGTCAAGCTGACACTGCAGGTGGATAGATTTTGTGTCTATATACTTACCGACACAGAAAAATGAACTAAAAACTTCAGTTGTGTAAATAAGGCAGAAACAACTGGTTACTTCGTATATACTTTTGAATCACTTGTGTCAACTTTAAAATGCCTGATCCATTTTGTGGTCAACTTTAGCTTGCAAAAGTCTAAGAACAGGTCTGTCAAACATAGATCAAACTTTTTAGGCCGGGACTACCAAATATGTTACTAATCAAGTGCCACATAGCAAAAAAAAATTGAACAGATAGTGAAAAAGCAACCCTCCTCTGTCTCAACCTCCCAAGATCTAGAGAAGACCTATTGTGTTTCTTAAGCTAAGAACACCGAGATTACAGCCATGATCTGCAGGAAATGTTTGGGAAGCCTGAAGTAAAGGCATCAAGGCACTGACTAAGTTGTTTATTATAAGTAAACAACACAAAATTGAGTGACATGGTGGTGCAGCGATTAGCCTCATAGCAAGTCCGGGGTTCGATCCATGGGTGGTTTCTAGTTTTTCTGCACCTACCACTAAAAACATGTACAAAGGTTCCATCTCTCTGTACCACCACCTGGACTCCTCTAAAAATAGATTACGATCCCAGCTGGACTATCCTGTTTAAAAAAACAAAGGTCAATAAAATAGCTCCAGCATTGTTAGCAGCAGAGGTGTGGACTTGCAAGTCATGATTTGGACTTGCCAGACTTGAGTCAGTATTTTGATGACTTGGGACTTGACTTGATAAAATGGACTAAGATTTGGGAGAGTGTGTCAGAGGGTGTGTCAATTTGATCAGTTTAAGTCATTCAACCATAGTTGTTGATCAGAACTTAGACACTGCAGACACGAAGCACAAATAAAAGTCCACTTTATGACAAAACTCTAAGTAATGCACAAAAATAGCAAATCCAACTTCCATATGTTTTCTTACTTGTAACCACAGTATTTAATGTCATTTAGCCTGTTCTTAGGTGACTGCGCTGAGGCTGGGGCAGGCAGAGGGAAGTATGGGTAATCAGTGTGCAGTGACCAGCGTCTGGCAATCACACCACAACAGAGCTCTCATTCATCACTGCAGCATTATCCCACTAACAGGTACAGCCCACGAAATTCAACCCCCGAGTCCAGCCAAAATACCCCTCCCCCTCCATATGTGTCTGCTTTTAGACAGGAGAAGACAAAAAATAAACATTGATGTTGTTATGTGATCCACTAAAATAAGCTTATGTTTAGTGTAAAGTTTATGAAGTTTTAGTGGTTTTCAGTTCAATAACAAAGGCGCGCTGATGAAAAGTGTGGAGGATCCCACCAAGGGGATTGTTATTCCCCCTGTGTAAGTTGTAATGTCTGGAGAGCTCTTCCTGGGGCAATGACCTTCACCATTGAACCATTACACAGTGTTAGTTGAAGTCAAGACTTCTGAGTGAGATGGGAAGAACAGAACAAAAGAGTTTAGCTTAAGAAAAAAACAGCAGCTGTGGTTAGAGTAGTTTTCAGCTATAATGTGGTTAAATATAAAAGAGCACTGCCTTAATTTAGCTAATTACAAAACATAATATAAGGCTTTGAAATGCACACTATACTTTGATTAAACTGAAAACCCAATCAATATCAGCAAACATCTAATAGTAAAAACTGGAAATATTAGTATTTAGCTTTTTTGGTTACCCTAACACACCACCTACAAGCATGTTTTATTTCACATTCTAATATAGAAAGCGGTATAGAGAACCAAATATATTCTCTATTCTAGTTTTAAATTTTAGTTCTGTGACAACACGACCACGACCAAAACTCTTAGTACCAAAATGTAATAATGTGATGAATAATGTCTGTCCAACAGTTTGGCCTAATACATTTGGGTTTATTTTAGTTTTGCTTCGTTGGTACATACAGTATGTATTTAGACCTAGATTAAGGTTTAAGACTCCGAACTATTTAAAATGCATATGACAGGTTAGAAAAAAAAAAATCTTAAAATACATTGAACATTATTATATTTCATTAATATTTTTTTACCCAATTTGGCTGTTTTGATGAGTTTTATATTTGTCTTTTGTCCAGTAAATATGACATGTGTAGAGGTAATTCCACAACTGTTACCTAGCAACCATAATGTAAAGATAGGCCAAAATCCAAAATCCAAATAAAACAACTTGTAGGAAACTGTGCCAGTTGTGTATAAATGGTCTTTTTGATGACAAAAGAGGAGGGCTTCTGCTTTAGAACTCAAATTGCTTCCAATAATTTTCAATTTTTAGGTGTCAATGTCTTTATACTTTGCAAGTTAACTGCTGTAAACTAGGATAAATATTTAGCACAAGGTCAAATGGGCGTGAAGTATTCATTTAAACCTATGCATGAATGTTTTTTCAAGCACACTGGCCAAACGTCAAGGCAGACTATTGTTCCTCGGCACACTGGTTGAATGTCAAAGATAAAGATGATAAAATGTCCTGTGCAAAACCAAAGAATGCACTATTATTATTTTTTTAATCTTGTCAAATTCAAAAATGTGCAACAGGGCTAGTGGTTTTATTAATGTTCTAATCAGGTAAGCACCGTCACTATATAGGGTTTTAAGGTTAAGGTACACTTTATTGTCCCCGTAGGGAAATTTGTCCTCTGCATTTGACCCATCCATCAATGCCTCTGGGGCATCTCCTCAGAAGCAGTGATCGCCACAGTGCAGCGCTCGGGGACCCATCTCCAGGTGTTGTTGCTAGGCTTGGTCAGGACTATCGTAGCTGGAGGATATTACCCTAACGTGCATGTTATTGGTTTATCTTTGTTTTTTTTATATCAGACATTAGGTGGCATGTAATTAGCTTCATCTCACCTATTGTCTGAGAGAGAAGAAACTCAGAGCCTATTCTACTGGAAGACAACAAGATTCTTATTCTTAATCAATTTATCTATTTAATCTACCCTATTCTTAAGGCAGGACACTTCAACTTACAATCAGTTTGCAGTTGCAACAGTAAAGACAGACTTAAAATATATATTTGCACTTATCTGTAGAAAATTTTACTGAGTGGCTCTAATTTTGTGGATTGAGGTGGAATTGGGAAACTTTACTGTATAGCCAAGTATGAGCAGTTCCGTCTTACATTGGGCTTTGTTCCGCACCATCAGGCTTTGTTCTGCACAATCAGGTTTTAATTCTCTAAATCTCCATAATGATTTTAAAATAAAACATACGACCACATCCGTCATAGAATGATTTTACTTCAAAAACTATCTGTTGCCCACATTTTCCAAAGTGATCCAGGGCTGTAACATTCCATCCCCAAATGTGCGAACAGCAAAAGAAAACAGTTTGTCCATCAGCTCTTTTTATAGTGACGCTTTGTAGTAGTAATGGCTTTGACAGGCAGCTCTCTTGGCTCCCTGTTTCCAATACTACAACTACACACTACATACCTATGGAGGCCAGGTGCTGAAAGCCAGAGAGCTCCTGACACGTTTAAACAGCAGTCATACAGAGCTGTAAAGTGGCTAGTGCTGCACCTCGGGACTACTGTGCACAATCACACAAAATGCTGCCACTACAAGGTAAAACATGACAAAGTCCAAGAAGTTTGGTTACTTCAACTGGTGGAAAACAGATTATTCTAAGTGTTGACAGGTAACAGGAAAAAATGTTGAATGAAACTATTTGTTTATTCATGTAAATGTAGGAAAACATGTGTAGTATTTAATTTTATTCATCACAAGCATTCATATAGAAACAAAACCAAATGGATAGAGTTAAGTCAATTTTTTTGTTTTGGATACTGAGTAAACTTGAACAGACTAGAAAGCTGCCTATTAAATTTGAAATAAATATTTGATGATGTTTTTAAACTTAAAACTTTAATTAAGTAGATTAGAAATAGGTTATTAACAGATTTTGGTGTATGCAAAAATTAACGTTACAAGGTGATATCACGGCTTCTGTGCAGTTAAAATGCATTTGAATGAAGTGGATTAAACTAAATAATAAAAATTTCTTTAGGAGCAGATTGGATAACTGTGTTGGTTCTTTATGAAAAACTATATAGTGAGAGACTAAACTGAGTGGCCAATGACTACAAGGGGCTGGTAGTCATAACTGTTTTGTAAGATCAGCATTCTCAATAAATGTCTCAGAACTTGGAGAAAACATTACACATTAGAGGAACTTAAAGTTATTTTAAAATTCTTCCTAAAAACAGTTTACTGAGAAACTGACACATTATAGCAAGCTTACAGTATACCTTCTTGAGCAAGAAAGATGCAAAAGTACTATCCTTTAAATATATGTTAACTCCCCTGACTATGACTGACATTCATAAAACAATAAAATTATAGATTACAACAGTACTATTGTGCCATAAAATATAAATAATTTATTATGCAATTAAGATTTCCTTCGTCCAGTGGTCAGTCCCGGAAATATATAGTTTTATACCTGATTAATTTAACTATAAAGGTATGAGCTGGGCAGTCATAAAGAAAGAATAATTGCTAATACCAATGTCCCTGTTAAATATGTGAGCTTCAAGGTTAAGATTTTCCACGATTTATAAACCAAGAAGGAAGCACCAACTCAATAATAATCCTAAATATTTGGCTTTTTCTGAACAAGGTAGATAAATCCTATCAAGGGAAAACAAACTAGAATGGGCAATTGTTTTTCCTGGACTGGCGCCAAACGGATAATTGTGAAAACTTCCAGTGAAGACAAGATGTGGCTAAATATGTCAAAATATGCCAGTGTATAAATCACAAGTTAGCTTTGATTTGTTTTTTCGAAATCATATGTCATGTCTTACCTTCTGCATCCTGATAGGTGAGAAGTGTCTGGGCCTCTCTTCTTGGCTGCTCTCCAAAATCCCTCATCCGAACTGGAGGTTTGCTGGTTGGGCTAAACTGTATTGTAGGATAGGATCTTTCCTCTTGGTTCTTGACAGATTGGTGTCCATTTTGGCTGTGTTTTGGATGCCTGGCGGAGTTCCTGCTAGCCTTATGTACACGTGTAGAGTTGCTTCTTTCACTGTTATGTCTTATGGTCCTATCCGCGCTCCCCTGCTGTGGTCTGTGGCTGACTGTGGTCTTCCCCTCTGAGGTTTTGCCCGTTTGAAGTGACTCCTTTTGGACCTCCGTAACTGTTGGATTTGTGTTACGCGATACTTTGCCTGGCCACTTTGCCCGGGATTAGACCTGCCATGTGTCTGCTTGGGTTCACGTCTGCGCTCGTCATGCGAATTGGAGGTTGACTCTTGGTGAGGTGGTGGTAATGTAGTAGATTCCAGCGGTTGTTCCAGTTCTTGAGTGGAAGATGTGGGCTTTGCCAATGTGTATTCAGAATCGACGGTGCCAGAATTGGGTGGGTCTGGCTTGTACAAAGGTAAAGTGTTTCCAAAATTGGATGCAGATTTGGCGCGATTTGTCTGACTAACGTCTTTCAAAGGGCCATTGTTTTCTCTGACACAACCAGGGACAATGGAGCACATCAAACTCCCACCTTCATTTGGACAGTGACAAACTTGACAGCTTTCAATCTGGAATGAATGTCCTGCATCATATTTTTTATTTCCATGCACACATCCAATCCTACCACACTGCGGGCATCCATCTTGGGGCTGCAATACGTCTATGCAGTTTGGAGAGATTTCAGGACATGGTATAAAGTGGCAACTGATATTCCCTCCGCCTCTGGGACAGGAGCATTCTGTACTTCCAAAATCTACAAAGTAAGACTCTCCTTCTGGGACTTTCCCATGCCGGAAGCCTGCCTGGACGCAGTCGTATTTCTGATAGCCCTCACAGGTGCAGCCCCTCTGTGAGCAGGTGGGACAGCAGGCTCCAGTCTCCAAAATAGTGTCAATACAGTTGCTTATTACGGGACAGTTCACCCCAGAGCAGTCTCTCTGAGCAAAAGACATATCCAGGTAAAGAAATAGCAAGAACAGAAATATCTTTTGAGGCCTCATGATTCCTGAAAGATAAAACATAGCATTTACTTTGTGAAAAATTTACATATTTTGCAAAATACACTTTTTGATCTAAACGTGTTACAATTAAATTTGACAATAAAGAGGTGAGGCTTATGAGTTCAGCAGTTTTTACTAAGTTTTGGATCAATTTGTGCTTTACAATGAACAAAATAAAGTTTGTTCAGTTTATTACTAAATCCATAGAAAAAACATGATTCCTTTATACAGAAAAGAAAATACTATAAAAATGTCAAGTAGAAGCCGATGTCTGTAAATACCATGTGACCGTGTGATGTGAATTTAGATTAGAGCTCAAGCATCTGTTTTCTATTTTTGTCTCGATTTGCTTCACCATTTGATTTAGACAAAAATAAAACACTACTTGTAATGAAGAACAATTCATATTTTGAAATAAAGGGTTAACATGCTTGTTTTTTTAGTCTCTGCCCTTATCTTGTTTGCCCCACTCTCTGCGTCCTTGTAACAGACTCCCACTAAACTGTGTTTTGGCAAAGCAATAAAACATGTCTTTAACTCAAGAGCTTTGAAATCTATTTAGCTATATTTTTAGAGTATCACAAATGAGTTTACATGCCAACATTAAAGTTAAACGAGCCCACTTGAAAAAAAAAAAAGTCTATCCAGACCATAACTTGGAGAGAATTTTAAAGCTAACAGCCAATAGTTGTAAAGGTTGTGAATAAAATGCAGCAGCATCTGCAGCAAATGTCTCCCTAAAGTGTATTATGGGTCCATTAGAGAATCAATGCTGTCTTTGTGCTCTCTCAAAATATTTTAACAGATCTGAAAACGCCAACTAACAAGTGCCCTGGAGTTTCAGCCTGTTTGTGGGCTGTCAGAGAAGTCAAGTACGTGGAGTATATAAAACCCACAAAAGTCAGATGATGAAATAAGAAAAAATGCCTGTTAGGAGCACTTGGAATAACAGCAACTTCAAACATGAGAGAAACACGTGCAAAATCAAACGAAATTGTACAATGTATTGTCTTTAAAGTTTCGTACAGTCTTGCTGCAAAGTGCATTCCCAATAACACAAATCATTCATCCTCATTTAGGTAAAATCGTGACTGTTCGTTTACAGTAAAGTAATGTTAGGTCTTATATGCATTAAAATCGACATTGTTTAACCATTTACCTTACTAAGTAGATTGTAAAAACGCGCGTATCCATAGCGGTATCTAAACATCACAGCTCGTGCAAAATACGTTTTAAATACTAAGTGCGCCTAAGTGTTTAAATTCTCAGTGACATGGACAGATACGAGACAAAAATCCAGTCTACCTTGTGTCTCTCGCCTCACGGTGCCGCTGAACTCCGCAGGGAAACTTGTGCGTAAAGTTCGTGCCCGGGCTCAAACTTGGGAGCGCTTCTCAGGAACGAGGGCGGGGCAACATGTTCGTGGAAATACTTTCTCTAATCCTGATTTTTTTTCTTCTTCTGTATGTGTCAGGCGCGAGTTACTCATGAAATAACCCCAGAGAAATTACCTAACGTGCTACACTGACGTAAAGGTTAAAAGAAGCGATGGTTATCTGCTAGCATAAACATGGGGAACCCTTGCAACAACGTTTTAGTCTTTGCTGCATGAAGGCTATTATAAGTTATATAATAAGTTTGAATAGACAGAAAAGCAACTATAATACTTTAGAGACTTTGGAATTTATCATTAATGCTTTAGTTTGATTTGCATTCACAAGTTTATGTCAAACAAAGTTAGTTCTATACAGTATTATAAAGGTGTTAATATTATTTGCAAGGTGAGAGGTGGTGAAAAAAAAATAACTTCAGTAAAAAATATATATTTTGGGAAACAGGTAGAGTAAATTTAAGAATAACTGTCATTGTAACTTATTATCCTTAAGTTGATCAAGGCCAATTGGAAGGACAAAATAGATTCAGAAAAAACACTTTTGTTTCTTTGCAAATTTGCAAAGTTCTATTGTCAACATACAGTTTTATCATTTTAATGTAAAGTAGGAAAAATAACCCGATCTATTAAGCATATGTGCTGTTATTTCAAACTACATCGTAACTGAATAGTGGATAAAATAACTACTCTGTGTTGATATGTTGAGTAGTGCGTAAATGTAACTGTGTGCTACCCATCTCTCCTGATCATATTAATGCAAAAACCCATCTTGTTGCCACTCACATATTTCACTTTTCTTCTGTTTGATCTTCAGGGTCATTTGGTCATTTCTACACATAAATAGAGACAATAGCATCAGATGAATGGCCTGATCATTGAAGGCACAGGGCGACTGAAGAGGCCACTGGTCACTGTGTTCTAGGGGTCTGCTATGACTAATCAATGTCAGACAGGAGTTAGACACTCATTATTACTTCTCCTGGTCTGCATAATCAAATTTACCCACGGCTGTGTCATGCATTTCAATGGTTTGTACTTGTTATTCTGCAGCCATAGTTCAGCTTCAACAATCTCTAACATTAAGGTTTCTCTATATAAGTATTGATTTGAGGAAGAAAAAAAAATCTACAGGTACAGTAGAGTTTCTGAGATTAGCAGCCACAAACAGACCTCAGCTTTGCACTTTCATCATCACAGAACGTTAGCATAAATAGTATGCAACATAGTTTATTGTTGTTGTGAATGTAATAATTATATCTACATGCAGTATGTTCAAAGTTAAGACCATATAATGTTTTCCTTACTTTTAACTTTTGAAGGCTGTGACTTGGGTGTACTAAAATACACTTGGACACGCTTTATTCCTTTTTAAGTCGTCTAAAATTGGTATCCTTGTTTGAACTTGATCCTTGTTTGCCTGTGTCTTATGGGACTCCGCTCTAGACCCTCCACGTTGACCATTCATTACACTGACTAATGTAATACTAAGTACACTAGGGGGTGAAACATATTAAAACACAATACCTATTCTGCACTGTGCAAAAATGTTGTTACATAACGTTAAACAAGTATTCATTGGAACAAGTGAGAAACAATGGCGTATTGTTTTGACTGTATCTCTCAGGTGGTCTCTGACACTTAATGCAAATCTGTTTCAATTAAAGTTGCAAATTCCTAGTATGTTACACTAACGGAGGCACTCCTAAGGGATGCCCTCAGTGTTGACCTATCTCTCTCTCCCCCCGTCATTGTAACTAATGACTTTTAGTTTGCGAGATAATGCCAGCTGACACGCACTTATTGGGCAGACCTAATTGCACCTCTCTCTCTTGTGATTTCTCATTCATGCATGTCTAAGAAGTGACTTATGCCACTGCTAAATGACCGAGTCGGATAACTGTCTACCCTTGGCTCATCATAATGTGTGTTAATGGGCATTTGTCGGCATTTCGTAACATATATTGTATTGCAAACCAAAAGAGATAGTGTTTATTATTTGTTCCCCTGGATAAGCTGATGTAATTGTTGCATCAGAGCTTTGGTTTTCATTAAAAGAGGTGCCAGTGATCGTGACATCATTGTCTACTCAGGCCCCTGTTCAGTCTATTGTGTGATGCATGGTCTGACTCCTTGTTTAAACAGGTGGTTAGAGTTCCCCTAAACCCAGCTTTAGAAATTTGTGGAGTTGGATTAGCTATTGCAATTTAATTTGATTTGGTTAACTTTTTTATCCAAATGCAAATTTCATCATCTCGTACTAAGATAATAGCAGTAATTTAGTTGTGAAATGTAGTGCATGCTTGCCAGTATTCCACAAATATAAGATGTTTTTAATTATGCTTAATGACGGAAAAATAAACAAAATATAACCTAAGCCCTGTGTTTGATCATATCATATCTTTTTTAATATGATGCTGTCTCATTGCAACATTTCTCATCAGTCAGGAACTTTTTCTGCCAACATTTGTCATAAGTTCTCTTTTGTCCAAGATTTTGAAGTTGCAAATTTGTCAACAAAGAAACACCATAATGAAAGATTGTTGTATGAGTATATCATATTGTTTTTGTCCGTGTTCATTTCTTTCATATGGGTTTCATATTTGCTTAAAAACAAAAAGATTGCTGGCTGACTGCTTTAGTAAAACATGTTGTTTAAATCAAAGTTTGTTTTTTTATGTGAAGGATTTAAAATAAGCTTGTTGAATTGTCTGTCTGTGTTTTTAATTGCACACATTTTCAAGCAATAAATGAATAAATAAAATACAAACATGTGTCTCTTTTCTTCTATTCTTTGAACTTGTTTTTTTTCGGTTTTTAAAACTACAGAGAAAAAAGCGGAAGTCATTAACAGGCAAATACTCAATCGTGGCACAGCAGTGGGCTTTGGAGTAAAGAAATTAGGAACAGTAAGTAAATAGGGTGAAGGGACTCCCCACCTGGGTCTTGTAAAGTCCTTGCAGGCTCTCGTTAATGGGACGAGAGCTGGAGCGGAACATGCCACAACTGCAGACTGAACCAAGGCTACCACATCAATGTTTACTGAGCTTCAGTGAAATAGATTAGACTGACAAAATGGATTCAAACATTCAAATTAACTGGCAGATTACAATGTTAAATACACTGATTTTTTTTTTTTTTTTAATGAATTATATTTTCTTAAGGATTGTAAAAGTTGAGTGACAACTTTGCTCCATGAGTAGATCCACAGAAATGTTATTTCAGTTTAAGGTTATAACAAATGTTCTTGACCACTGTATGTCAAGCTAATTGAAAATAATAAAGACTGCAGTCTTTATTATTTAGAAAACAAAACTTGCAGACATTAGCTTTACAAAACCAAGCAGTAAAACATCTTCAGCACATACAATACTTACGACAACATTTGTATTTCTTTCATGTACTAGCTCTTTAGACAGTAGACAGAGATGTCCATGAATGTCTCTAAGCTGACACCAGGAAGGATGTGACTTCTGATGCAACCCAGATGAGAGAACAGACTTAGGCTTTAAAGATAGACAGCTGCATGAGGGTGGAAGATCTGTAAAATATTTGCCCCGAGAATGTGAAATATTCATACATTAGCAAATATTAAAATAGCTTTGCAAACTAAGACATTAGAAACAGTCAAATAAAGTGATTCAGATCTGATCTTCACAAAGTAAATAATTTGATAATTTTGATAATTTGCAATCCCCAAATAGGCTTAGAACATTTTTTTTACATGTCCTTCTCCCAAAAAGCTCAAGACCATAAAGGAATTGGAATGACGTGTGAGTCAGCAAAAAACAAACTCATTGGAAATCTATTTTGATCACTGAAATCCTAAACACACTACATGCAAAACGTAAAAGATCAAAGCAAAAGCAAAATGTGAGTAAATGGATCAGTTCACCAATTTAATTCGTAATATCTGGAAGCTTTCAGTAACAATAGTTGAACATTTGATAAGCTTTCATGCTTAAAAAATGTCGCTTCCATGCAAGAGATGTACTCGTTGGCACTTATGTGTCGACTATTTTACTTACCGCCAAGAGTTTTGGTCAGTGTAAACAAAGGCACACTGTTGCTTTAAGAAATGTCGTCATCCCGTTGACGCCAGTCCAGCACGTTCATGACGTTTTCTCCGCTCCCGGCATGCACGCTTCAAGTCCAATTATTGCTAATGGCGGGTTTTTGTACGAAACATGCGCGTTTTAAGCTTTTGCACTTATAATATTTGCACTTCAGATGTGTCGGAAGTTAGACGTTGTTCAGTTTGCGTATTTAGATTGATTTTGGAGGAGAAACAACGCCAGAAATTGGATAATAATACAACTTGAAAACCCTGTAACTAACATGAGGCAGCTTTTTTTACTACTGTAACTGAAACCAAACAGGAAGGCAGCTTTTGTTTGAATGTAAACTTTATTTTTTTTATATGTATATTTTTCCACGCTTTAACGTGGTCTGCGCAGTTTCTAATACTTGGACGGTAGCCAAGTGTGCACATTGAGCATACCGTTAACTATATAATATAGGAAATCTCAGTGTCTAGGCGCTTAGCGGAAATGATTTATTCAAATCGTCATTCATTTTTCTTATCAGTAAAACTACTAGTGTTAATCTCCGTTATACAAGTCCATGGCACCTCTAAGCTAAATATCCCCAAAGTGTTATTGCCATTAGCCAGAAGTACACGGATCAACTTTATTCTTGAAACAACGGAGGGCTGCTACAGATGGTGAGTAGATATAAAAGCTGAAGTTTGTGATGCTGAAACAGAAGCAGGGGAGCTGGACACAGTGGAAGGCGTGTCATGTTACACAGGACAAATGTGAACTGCACTGTTTGTCTCCAACTGTTAGCTAGGTCTCTGTACATGCAAGTAATGAGTAATGCTCAGCCCTGCGAAAGGTAGCCATTTGTGTCAAAGGCATGTGTGTTTATTGCAGTTTTAAAACTTGCATAATACTGAAGAGGAATTGCACAAGCACTTTTGCTCAGTTTAAAAAAATGCTCATTTTAAACATGCCACAGATAAAAATCTTCTAGCTTAGGCTTTCCTAACCAGCAGAAATTGGGTTCTGGGGGCTGTTGCAAAAGCACTGTGATAAATGTAACTACAGGGATAAGTTAACTATAGCTTAACATATTATATTTTATCTTAACTTTAACAATGTGGTGTTAAGCATATTAGTTTTCACCATATGTAGTGATTGCAATGTTTCCCATTAATATAGGAGAGTAAGTATGGTCCCATATTCTCTTAAAAACAAGCTAAGCCAGAAATTAGCATTAAAAGTGTGTGTTTTGCTTGTTGCGGTTCACAAATATATAAAAATACATTAGAAACACTGAATCAGGTTTAATCGGTTTTCTATGTTTGTGAAAACATAGTTGTTCTGAAAATGTGTATCCCAGTAGTCTATGAATACTGACTAACCTGAAGGTTTAATTGTAGTTCGTCATACAATATGAATGCCTTCTAATGACAACAAGCGAAAACCATCTTGTATATATATATTTTTTGTGCAGGACTTCAACCAGACCAGAAGTAGCCAGCATTCAGGCTTTGGAAGAAGACACAAGCAGAGGATGTTCCAGGAAAGCTCTTCTTCAAGCCATGTCCACTCAGCCATCCAGACTGACCAGCATCATTTTTGCTGAGGATATTGGTAAATAAACAAGAATCTACAAACTGCACTCAGTCTCTATGATTGCTCTCACATCATCACACAGACCCATCTACTCATTCATTCATTGCTAGCTTGACAGGGCTTCCTTGTTCTATTTTAGTAGCCCCAACCCTTAAATACTTACACATTATTTCACAACAGACAAATGGAATTGCTGTACATGTGACATTTTATATTGCTCATTTTCTTGTTACAGTTACAGGACAGGTGCTTCGCTGTGATGCCATTGTTGATGTCATCGATGAAATTCAAATTGTTTCTACAACACGAGAACTACATCTGGAAGACTCCCCATTGGCTCTTAGGATTCATGCACTGGATTCAGAAGGTCAGTTACACTTCAGATAAGTTATGTTTTGCTTTGGGAAAGTAAATGTATTTATTTAGTGTGTGTTTGTAATTCAAACACTTTTAATTTTTTATTGTTGCAGGAAACACCTTCAGCACTCTGGCAGGTCTAGTTTTTGATTGGACTTTGGTAAAGGACGTGGGAACAAATGGTTTCTCAGATTCATATAATTCGCTGAGGTGAGCTTTTATAGTAATCTTTGACTCCTTAATGACAAACAATTTTTATATCTAATAACTAATATGTAAATTTGATGTTCCATAGGGTGTTGAAGTTTTCAGAGTCCACTTATACTCCCCCGCCTTACATATCAGAAATGGAGCGTGTTGGAAAGCAGGGTGACTTAATTCTAGTTTCGGGACTGAAAACAGGACATGCTAAACTGAAGGCCAAAATACAGGAATCACTGTATAAGGTAAACTCAGGGCATAGTACATTGCTAAAATTGTCAGATTTAGAGAGATCCAGTTCAGCAATTTACATGTTTCAAAAATTAGTCAATAGTATATAAGCTTTTTTTTCTACTAAGCGTGCAACCACTCTCTCTTGGTTTGATGTGGCAGGAAGCTGACAAACTAGTTTGCCACCGTAACCATGGTGTTTTTGTGCTACAGGATGTGGGTGCTGCTGAAGTGAAACTGTTGATTTTGGAGAACATCATGCTGAGCCCGGCCTATGACGTGTACCTGCTCGTGGGGACCTCCATCCGATATAAAGTACTGAAGATACGACAGGGCACAATTACTGGTGTGTGAGATGCACTTTCTGACTTTTCAACCACATCCACTGCTAATACCATGACTACATCTTACTTACAATCTGTGACCTTTTCCTTTTTGTGAACCCATATCGTTTTATCTTTTTCAGAGCTGGTAATGCCTTGTGATCAATATGAGCTGCACCTTGCGAACAGTGTAGTTGGATCCAATGGAAATCCAGACCTTGCCGTGGCCAGTCTGGATCAAAGCAGTTCAAAAGTTACTGCAGCTCAACTTGGCCATATCAATGTGGTGTTAGACCATAAGAGTATCCTTTTCACAAACTACACCTGATGTTGTCGTTCTCTTTCTTATTTTTCCTTTTTGATTTCTACTGTGTAGCTGTTTTGGTAGAAGGCACACACCTGCAGTTTGCATATTAAAGGAAATGCTTTACAAGACATATCTGTGGAGAGGCAAATTTCTTTCTGCAAAATCTAGGGCTAGGCAATATGGACAAAAAACAATAATATTTGTTTTCTTGTACTGATACATTTTGATTTGATTTCATTGTCTTTATATAATCTAAATAATACAGACTTTTACTTTATCAATGGTTTAATTAACATACACGATACAAACATTTAGGCCATTGAGCATCAAAGTAGTAGTCATTCCAGGTTCTTTTGGTAGCTTCAAGACTCAACCCAGTACCAGAAGTTGTATAGAATAACAGAGAGATATACTATATGGAATTTGGAATTTCCCAGTGAAAGTTTACTGTACATTCTCTAGATTTACTACATTGGATTTCAAATGAAAATGTACAGTGCATAATCTGTTTTAACCTGTAATTTAACACATTATAAGATAAATTTTCCTTTCACAAGGTCTGACTTTTTTCTGTTTCTATCTGTTTTTATTGACAGAGGATTTACTGTGGACCCCTCAAATTAAAAACTTCAACTGCTCCTTGTTTGATTTGACCTTGACACTTGACTTTAAGCTGCCTATTTGAGTGACGTGATGCAATCACTTAAATTAATTGTCCAGCCCTAGTAATGAAAGCTTTAAAAGTAATTTTAAGCAAAACCACACCCGTAACTCATTATATGCAAGGTGGATACGTTTGATGCAATACATGAACATTCCTGTCAAAGAAATTACTACCAGAAGTTCTCACCAAAGTTCACCTTCAACAGTTTTTTATTACAGAAAAATAATAATTTGGCTAATAATTGTTAACTAACTAAATGTTTTGCAATGTTGATTGACTTGCTGTTATACTCTTTGATCCTTGTGTGAATTTCCTAAACAAACTGAACCTAGGTCTTCGAATGCAAGGAGTGTCTCGTTTACCCAACAGCACCTTGTATGTTGTTGAACCTGGTTATTTAGGTCGGTGTTATGCATCATTATTAAGTACAGTTTTAGAACATGCAGATGTATTTGCATGAAAGTGATCACATTAAATTTGATTTGTATTTTCCAGGCTTTAAAATTCACCCTGGAGACACTTGGGTCCTTGAAACGGGCAGAGTGTATGATGTAGTGATTGAAGTATTTGATAAGACTGGCAACAAAATTTACCTTTCTGATGTAAGAATTTGTGTTCGTTGTTTTTTTTTTTCTTCAAGCACTGTATGTTTACCTGACTTAACTGGATTTTCTTGTTTTTTTGCAGAATGTGCGTATTGACACTGTGTTCCCTGCGGAGTACTTTGAAACTCTGGACTCATCACTGAACGGCTCATACCACAGAGTCAAAGCACTCAATGACGGCTTAACTATAATTGATGCAACTTTAACAGCTGTTGTCGGAGAAGTGAGTTTAGTTGTTTCCTTTGCTGCTTTAAAATGATTAATAACGGGTGTTTTAATAATGATTAACTTGTGTTGCTTTCAGAATGGCCAGATTTTTCCTCTTTCAAACCCAGTTCACAATGAGCAAGATGTAGAAATATATAACCCAATAGTTTTGCGTCCCAGCATTCTGACGTTTCCATGGCAGCCAAAGATTGGAGCTTATCAATACACTATAAAGGTAATTGTGATATATTCATATGCATTAATTAAGTAATGAAAATGCATGTAACAAACTAAAACTGTAAAAAAAAAAAAAAATTTACCAAATGTAAAATAATTAACTGTTAAAATGTCTCTGTTGTTGCAGGCTTCTGGAGGCAGTGGCAATTTCAGCTGGTCTTCCTCCAATAAGGCCGTGGCCACAGTGACTGTGAAGGGGCTGATGACGACTGTCAGTGATATTGGTCTGAGTGTGGTTTATGCTCATGATCTACGCAACCCACTGCATTTTGGCCAGATGAAGGTAAAATGTCGATGGGAAGTGGCCCAATATTTAATTGCCCCAAGAGTTCCTTTGGCACAGAAAAGTTAATTTCTCTGCATTGTTAATGGCTTTTACCTTTATTATGTTGTAAGTCATTTTTGTACCAAGTGAATTAAAAAGCTAAAATGTTAAGTGTTTCCGTCCGATGCTTACAAATTAGGGAAAGTAAACAGCGGAGTTGTTTTTAACTGTGAAAAAATGCAGTACTTCAGGTATTTTAAAGTAAAGAAACTGTAATAATTGGGCATCAATCAAATACTTCTGATTCAGACAAGCGACAAATGTATTCTTAAATCAAAACGCTGACATCTCATTAACTGTTTTGACACTTAATCCATTTGTGTTGTAATTGTCGTTTTTATGTGGCCATTGTGTTGTAGAGTTTCTTTGTGAAAGATCTATCATTTCTTCCCTCAGGTGTATGTGGTGGAGCCGGTTGCCATGGATTTTGCTCCCTGTCCTGTAGAGGCCAGAATTGAGCAGGTCCTGGAGCTACCCCTCAGGATTTTTGGACTGCTCGAGGAGATGGAGAAATATCAAGTGATGCTGAGCGACTGCTCTCACTTTGACCTGCAGGTAGAGGAGGAAAACCAGGGAGTCTTCCAGCTACTGGATGGTAAGAATGAGTTTGAAAGACAGGGCATTTTGATTAAAGGTTTTTGATTTACTTTATTACAAAATCTGTAAATTGGACATTTTAATAACCAAAACATTACAAAATTTTTATAAATTAGTTTGACCCACGAGTAACAGATCCCTAAATAATAATCAAGGGTTGTGGGGGAACAAATGTAAAAAAAAATAATAATAATGAGATAGGGCACGCCTTGTGTTCATTTTGAGGTACTGCTGTTGAATAAAGTAATTGTAGTTTGAATATATGTGACACGTTATCGATCTAACTTGCATGATTCTCTTTGGTTCTTGTTTGTAGGGAGACTGGCCCCAGGTCAGGACCACTGCAGCGGAGTGAGAGTGAAAGCTGTAGTGGCAGGTTACACCTTGCTCACTGTCAGCTACACTCATGGCAATGTACACCTTAGTGCCAAAATCACCATTGCTGCATACCTCCCGTTAAAAGTGAGTGCACTGTTTTTGACATATTTCTTCCCTTATTCTGTTAAGCATTCAAAATGGAAGTGTATGACTAATATTTTTTTTTTATCTAATTTGAAATAGTCTTTAAAATACATTTTTACGTGTATAACCGAACTAGCCCTCTATTTCAGGGGTGGCGAACCTGAAGCTTGTGAGCCACATGGACTTCTTGTCAGAGCTGAATGTGACTCTTTGGCTCAAACATTTGCGCCTCCACACGCTCTTTCTCTCTCCCTCTCTCTACAATAAGCGATAAGCTGCATGCAACTGTCGGTGCAATGTAAAAGCAGAGCTATTTAACAGAAAGTTTCTTTCAAGATGTGTTTCAAACCCAGTGAGATTCTGTGAAACTGGAGCTTCATAATGATCCCTATTTTGTGCAAATCTGCCTTATATCCACAGAGAAAAGGTCCAAAATACAGCAGTGCAAATCACACGAAATGGTGCTGCACATAAATCTTTAAAGCTTTGCTTTTGCAAGAATGTGACACATAACAGAAGTTTAGACACTGCCCAGACTAAAGTTTGTGTAGCAGTGTTTTTGAATTGTATTTTCTATTAATATTATAACCTAAGTACTTTTCCTGTACTTTTCTCTCACAGGCAGTTGACCCCATGTCAGTGGCGGTGGTGACTCTGGGTTCCTCTAAAGACATGCTGTTTGAGGGAGGACCATGGCCCTGGGTTCTGGAGCCCTCAAAATTCTTTCGTAACTTGACTTCTGAAGATGAGTCCTCTGTGAGCCTCTCTCACATCAGCCCTCCATCCTCCAGCACCAAACAGCACTGGGTTAGAGCCACGTGCCGTGCCCTTGGAGAACAGGTTGGCTTTTCTTTTATTATGTACACTCCAGCTAAAGTTCACCCTGACAGCTCTCTGTATAAAGGGTCTATAGAACTAAAACTGGTAATAATCTGCTGATGTCTGTGCTTTAGGTGCTGCAGGTGACGGTGGGGAACAAAGCTAGTGTAACTAATCCGTTCCCCGCGGTAGAGCCAGCAGTAGTAAAGTTTGTCTGCGCTCCTCCATCTCGACTCACTCTGGTCCCAGTCTACGACAGTCCTCAGCTCGACTTCACCTGCCCTCTTCTCCAGCAGAACAAACAAGTGGTCCGTCTCTCAACGCATTTTAGATTCATGCCAGAACAGCCAGGAGTCAGTGCTACATTTTAATTGGTATTTTATGTATTATTTATTCCAGGTGCCCGTTTCCAACTACCGAAACCCAATTCTGGAGCTTGCTGCTTTTGATCATCAAGGAAGAAAGTTTGATAACTTCAGCTCTTTAAGCCTGTTTTGGGAATCGACAAAAGTTTCACTGGCCAGCATTGAGCCCAGTTTACCCATGGAGCATCAGCTGATTGAGGATGACAACAATCAAAAGAAACTTCATGGTAAAAGAAAATAAAGTTGTTTTTTTTTTACTTATTGTTTATAACAGCACTCATTAAAGAAATTTGACTTAATTAGGACATCAGACCATTCTTGTCCATCATCAGACTGGGATAGCTGCTATTACTGTGACTACTTTGGGGTACCAAGTTTCACATCTTGCAGCAGCTAAAGTTTCCAGCCCTGTAAGAACATTTTACATCTTTTTATTTGTTGAATTACGTTGTCTTGGGTGGTATTGATTTTCTTTTCTTTTTTTTTTTTTGAGACAGTATGAACCCCTGACCCCCGTGTCTGCAACTCTCGAGCTGCTGTTGGTGGAAGATGTCAAAGTTACTCCAAACACTGTAACAATTTATAACCACCCTGAAGTGCGGGTAAGATCGATCAATTTTGCACTGTTATACTTGCCGTTCTTATAACTTTTAATACAGTTTAATAACTGAATCGCATTTATTTGTCTTCCAGTTAAACCTTGCCTTGCTGGAAGGATCCGGGCACTTCTTTGTGAACACCAGCACTAAAGGAATCGCAGCTGTCACTTTTCAGGAAGTTAGAAAAACTGCTGAGGTAAGAATTTTTGTTTCAAGCTTGTTTATATAAGTGTGAATGCCAGTAAAATTCTTTATAACAAATTAGGGCAAATGTATGATTCCACAGGTGGTGCCACTTCACTCCGGGACAGTGAAGGTGATGATCCATGATCTTTGTTTAGCGTTTCCAGCTCCAGCTAAAGCTACAGTTCATGTATCGGACATTTTGGAGGTTTACATCAGAGTAGTGGACAAGGTCAGACTATATATATCAATGTATGCAAATAACCAGATTTATCATTGGTGGGCTCAGTGTTAATTAATGATTTCTGATTTGCAGGTGGAGATTGGTAAATCTGTCAGAGCCTATGTGAGAGTATTAGACGAGAACAAAATGCCGTTCCCTGTTAGTTACTTCAAGTATATGGGACTAAAACTCAAAGCTGCGTCACAAGTTGTTTCTTTAAAGTAAGTACACAATTTAGGACAGCACATTGTTTTGGGAAATGATTTAATAAAATATATATTTCTCTACAGACATTTAGTTGAATCAGCAGAAAAAGATACTGCCGTTTTCCTTGTGAAAGGTGTTTCTATCGGGCAAACTACATTGATGCCCTAGTCATGGACAAAAATGAAAGACCGATTACATCTGCACCACAACCAATTGAAGTACATGCTATTTGTTATTTTGCCACGAATTGTTTATGTATACAAGTATTTGTTTAATAACGTGGAATGTTATTTTGAAGGTATTTCCTCCTTTCAAACTCATCCCAAAAAGGATGACTTTACTTATTGGAGCAATGATGCAGGTATTTTTTACATGTTTAAATACTGTGTAGGGTATTCTCTTAAGCCATAGTTTTATGATCAATGTACTGATGATTTCTTTTCTTGTCATTTTAGATTACATCTGAGGGTGGTCCACAGCCACAGTCCAACATCATTTTCTCAGTTTCTAAAGAGGAGGTGGCGTCTGTCAGTGCTATTGGTCATGTCAAAGGAACCACTGTCGGCAATGTCACAGTAACTGGACTGGTGCAAGCTGTTGATGCAGAAACCGGGAAGCTTATTGTTGTTTCTCAGGTAAAATCAGAATATATATTTGATTTACTCAGCCTTGATCTGTTAACATGGGCTAATCTTTATTTTGTTTACAGGACCAAGTAGAAGTTGAGGTTGTGCAACTGACTGCCATTCGTATAAAAGCACCTATTACAAGAATGAAGACAGGAGCACAGGTATAAATGTGTATATTGTGTAATAGAAATACAAAGTATCCACTGATGTGTTTCATGTCTCTTGTAGATGCCCGTCTATGTGATTGGTCTGACCAGCAGTCAGACACCTTTTTTTTTTGCTAATGCTCTACCAGGCCTCACTTTTCATTGGTCCACCACCAAAAGAGACATCCTGGACGTCCAGACAAGACACTCTGAGGTGCCACTGACAGTTTTATTATCATACATTTGATCAAGCAGTATATTTTGGCATTATCTTGTGAAGAAGGAGAATTATTTTGATACTTGCAGTATGATGGGATTGTGTCTGCTTTGCTGCTGTCCCTGTTCCTACATCCTCATCTAGTCTTTATTTGATTTGCTGTAGCTATTTTTAACATTCTCATAATGCTGTATTCTTCAGACTAATGTGGAGCTCCAGGCAGAGCATAATTTTGGCATGAGAGTGACTGGAAAAACCAGAGGGCGGACTGGACTCAAGGTGGTTCTGAGGGTGAAGGACCCTGCTGCAGGGCAGCTTGTGGGCAGCTTATATGAGCTTAAAGATGAGATACAGATACAGGTAAACTCCTACATTATCTAGAGCTGTCTCAAAGCAAGAACCAGAGAAAATGCTCAATATCACAATAATAGTTTCTTTAATAATAATGTTTATTGGTAATCCAAAAACTATTTATAAAAATAATTTCATCATAAAATTTTTCTTCTTTCTTATTATTGCTCGATTCAGTATCTAATTTCAATTCTAGTTTTAGTATCTGCCTGTATATTCATGTAAACAAAATCTAAAAACAGCCTATGAAAAGATTGATGTTACATTGCTTGCCACTACAGAAGTAAATGTGTCTTCTAAATTGTCTAACTTTGGAAGAGCAAGAGTATTTTAGAACAAAGTGATTAAACTACTGATTAGTTGGTGGTGAATGCATTCAACTTCAAACTAAATCCAACTATGACATGCCGCCTCTGCTGAAACATCAAAGAATGATTAGAGCTTTTTAATAATTAGAGTTTTACATTTTTGCTTTGAACAAGGTCTATGACAAGCTGCGCATGCTAAATCCTGAAGTCGAGCCTGGAGAAATATTGATGGCACCAAACTCAGCCCTCAAGCTACAAACCAACAGGTAATGTTGTAGACTTTGTTCGTTTATTTTGAGAATTATTTTTTTATTGATCTATGCTTTTATTTTCTGACAAATGTGTGCTGTCCAACAGAGATGGAGTGGGCCTGCTCTCCTACCAGATGCTGGACTTCCCTGACCAGGTTGTTATCGCACAAGTGGATGATAAAGGCTTCCTCTCCTCCAGCTCTCTTACTGGCATCGCCTCTCTCCTGATCACCTCACAAGAGACATTTGGTGTCAATCAAACGCTCATTCTGGCTGTCAAGGTCAGTCGGTCATCTGCAGCATTCAAGATGTTTGATATTTTTAGTTTCATCATTTTATTGGCATATAAGATACTGCTTTTTGCTTTGCGTTGTATCCTAAAAAACATTTTTGGGGGCAACTTTAGGTAATGTTTGCATTATTTTCTGTGCTAAAGAATTGGTCCAAAGGTAAACAGTTGAAACATTTTGAATTAGTATCATGTTCGGCAAGTAAGTGGTGGATTGTTTGTTTAGAATGGAAGCCGAAAGAGATAGAATTAATAATAATGATGAGGCAACATTAATCATTGTTGTCATACCTCATTATTAGCTTGAACACAATTTTAAACATTTAGATTTGACTAAAACAAATGTGGGAAACAAAATGCTTAACAAAGAGGGTAGACTGACTTAGGAACATTTTAATTTGAAAAACCTGTAAAAGACATTGGCGTCACTGAACTGGTCCTTTTAAAAATGCATTCATACATACATTGACATCATAGTACAAAGACTGATACTTTCTCGGAGTGATATTTTTGTGTTCACATAATTACTCCGAGGAACAAATCAAATCAACGTTGCTTGATATGCTAATGATTAAGAAATGCTCAAGTCTAGTCTGGATAATTTATGGACAAAAAGTGCAGAAGATCCCAGACATCTAACTATGACATCACACTTCTGGGACAAAACTTCATCCACACCAGTCAAAATGATTTACACACTTGTAGAAAAGTTGTAATCAGAACATTGGTCTGTATAAGAATCAGACAATCTTCCAGTAGTGAGTAAATAGGAAAATGTTTGTTTTTGTGTAAAGTGAGTCTGTAGCTGAACTGTAGCATTGTGGCTGTTGTTTGTTTTGTAGGTGGTCCCTGTGTCCTATGTGCAGTTCATTACCAGCCCTGTCCTGCCAATAGCCACCAGAGACAAACTGAGAGCCTTTCCTTTGGGAATGGTCCTCACCTTCTCCGTCCAATTTCACTCTAGCACTGGAGACACACTGCACAGCTCCAGCTCCCGCCTCACCTTCACCACTAACAGGTTTCACCACAGACATGTTATTACTGCTCTGTTCTTTGGCTTGTCACTACCTCTGTTTTATGACAGCAGCGCCACATTGTGAGAGAATAGCCAACAGTGCAATGTTAAAATTCTAAACATTGTTTTGCTGTTGGCCTACAGCTGTTAAAGCTACTTTTGTTTATACCTTTGGTATATACTGTAGAATGGGAGAACGAGACAGAATAGCTAATCTTGTTGATTCGTATATTTTGATATTTGAGGGATTACTTGTCTTACATAACTGATGATAAAAGTTTACTCTTTTAACTAAATCATTCCTACAACACACTTTGAGAATTAATGTCTGTAGAACAAGATGTATAAATGCCATTTTGAGTGAGAGGTCATTTTGCCAGTTCACACCATTAATTCACTGCAGTTCCTTCAGCCTCATTTCAGATGGAGCGGTTTCCACCTCAGTGAGTGAGCTAAATTAATGGGAGTGTTGGGCAGGAGCACAGCAGTCCCAATGAGGGACACTCTCATCAGTCCACACAATAAATGATTCTATTAGCTTGTTCTCAAGGTGCTGACACACTATTTTATGGGGAAATATCCAAATCACTGCAGTAAACTAGAGAACTGTAAGAGGACTACTCTGTGATCACACATTTTTTGTCTCAAAAGACTTGAGTGAGTGAGCCATTATGAACAGTAGATATTTTTGTTGATATTTTTACTTGTACTGTCTGCTGTTTTCTCTCTGTTATTTTAAGACTTATCTTTGTTTGTGTCCCGCAGAGAGGACCTGGTGCAGGTGGGCTTTGGTGCAGATAATCACACTCTGACAGTGCGGACAGTAATGTTGGGCTCACGTTGCTCGCAGTGTGGGACAGTGAGAACCATGGTGTGGCAGACTTCATCCCTCTGCCTGTGGAGCATGTTATCCTCCCTGATGACGCCACCAGACTCGTGGTGGGAGACGTGGTCTGCTTCAGCGCCCCTCCTCTAAGCCCAGATGGTTGGATATGTTTGTTCAAAATGTATTTTAATTCACTAAAACTGAGGAATTGTGTATTCATTTAACTTACATTTGCAGGTGTCCAGGGCACATGGAGCTCTTCTTCTAGTGGTGTTCTTCAGGTGGACCCTAAAAGTGGTGCAGCTGTTGCCAGAGATGCTGGGACAGTGACTGTGTACTATCAGATACCTGGATTATTGAAAACATATAGAGAGGTGTGCTTTAGTCTATGTTCTGACAAATATTCACCAGACAACTTTGTTTTCTTTTTAAAGACATGGTATTGATGTATTTACATTGTAGACATGTTTTTGGCTCAGGACAGTCCTGAAGATGGCTCGCTGATAGCAGCCGAAACATGTCAACAAGGTAAATACCACGTACCATTGTCTTTAAAAAAAACAAAGTTGTGAAGTAAATGAAGACAAAAATGTTGGAGTAAATATTCACCAGTCCTAAAACAGTTCTCTCCTAAAGCCTTTTCTAACCTTGTTTTGATTTTCTAAAGCTTGACACTTTGTTGTAATAAGTATTTTTGTTTTCTGTTTGAATTGTTGCAGGTGTTTGTGGAACCCTCTTCTAAAATAATTGCTCAGACTGAGGCGACATCATTAAGATGTGGTGAAGAGACTAAGATTTACATTTCGACCAGAGAAAGAGGAACTAACCTTATTGGTAATCATAGAACTCCCTTTACATTTTTTACATTTAAAAGTATTTTCTCGTGATTTTATGTTTGTTTTATTTTCTTGCAGGGACGTGTTCCTCTGCCCAGATTGAAGCCATCCCTCTGCTCCGTCCTGAGGCCTCTGTCCGCTGCCTCTTGAGTTTCACAAGTGACTCTGTTGGATTCTTTCCAAACGATGTCTTCAAACACACACAAGCTTCGACTATAACATGGGTAACTCTTTCTGCCTTTTTTAATTTGAATACATTTGGTTACACAGGTGAGAAATCTGGCCAAATATATTTTATTATCAACATTGTTGTTTGTTTTTGATAATTAAAACAACACTAAAGTACAGAGTAAATCCTTACAACAAAAAAAAAGTTAACAGAGAGCAGAAAGAAAATACGCTTGCGTATTCTCAAATCAGTTTAAATTGATTTGTCCTTGCTTTACTAGTGATTTTCTAATCCATTCGATATTTCTGATACTTGAACTTCAATCAGGAATTTTGCTAACATTGTTTTTGATTGGTTGCAGTTTTTATCATTGGAATAATCAAAATAATTTATTCATTTTGTCTGTGTCTTCCACCGTTGATGGTCTTTGGCAGCGGCATTTGTATCGTAAACTTTTATCTAGGAAGCTATAAAAATATCATCACTCAAGAGGGGCTTGGACATAAAATGCATCTTTATGTCAATTCAGCTACACAGAAACCTGAGACCAAATCATTTTTTTCTCCCATTCCTACAATTTCTGAGAGTCACCCTGAAGTCATGTTTTGTTAAAATCTCATCTAAATCTCATTCTTCTTGTGTTTCTCTTGGATTTAAACTGGAAAGAAGTGAATTTATGCATATGCTCAAAGGGCCAGGAAAGTACCATTTATAAGGCTGTAATCAATACCTGTTTTGCCAGTGGAATGAATTTAGCTGGTGCCATAAAAAGTGTCACTGTGATGTATTGGACTGAAGAGGGTCCTTGTGCTTGCTCCCTATAATTGTGTTTGGGGTTTGGGACTCCCACTTATTGGTTTTCCCTCTAAGGAGCACTGTGAAATGTTTTCCTCCCAAATGCACGTTTAATAGTTTTACTCTCCTGTTCAAAAGTTACATAATCCCATCAAACCATTGCTGTATTGCGTTGTCTTCCGGCTTATAGGCCTCTACACCTGTTCCCTGACCTTGCAACCGTTGTCGGAGCAACAGACCCGTATACTCAGCATGTCCCTGACTAATGTGCTGGTCAGAGCGGCGCTGGAGGGCAGTGCGTTCTCCGGGGAGCAGGTCAGCGCTCGGCTTCCTCTGGAGCTAGGACTCTACTCGGACCAGACCGAAGTGCTGCTGTCCAGCCTCCATCCCTCCGCTGAGATCAAGGTCTACGGGCCCACCGCTGCCCTGTCCACTGTGGAGGTCAGGCTTTGTTGTTTGGATTATGTTGTCACACCTTTTAGAATTTGTTTTGACTAATTGCTTGATCAAAACTGACTGGTTAATACAGCAGCTCATCGCTTTTTTAATAGTGTTTGTTGATATAAACATTTAACAGCAATAATGGTGGATTTTCTCTGCTTGATTAAGTTAATTTCACAATTTATGTTATTCATTGACTTTATAAACCAAAAACTAACCTTACTTTTTCTTTTGTTGTGTTTCATCATTATATTCAAGCCATTTTTAACAATAGTTTTACTAAACTGACATTATAAAAAAATTAAATATTTGTCTAACCACCTAACGTGTATTAAATTATCATCTTAAAAATATATATATATTATTTTGCTTCATGACATTTTGCATGTGCCATAGAATCAATCTTATTTGAACTACTGACCTCCATATTAAAGTCCTAGGATCTCAATTTCATAATGTATTTTTGGGGGGATTTACTCCACAGGCCACTTCTACCTCTCCAGACATTTCCATCCAGGAGTCGGAGGTTTACCACGGCTTCCCCAGCTTCATAAAGTACTTCATCTCTGTGGCACAAGCTTCAGCTGCAGTTTCTGCCTCTGTTTCTATCAGTAGCTCCTCGTGTGGACAGAGCCTGCTCATCCCTGTCACTGTGACGCATGTCGCTGACCCCAGTGCTGCTAAACTAGGTGAGGACCTTTTAAGTGCTTTTAAATGTCACTGTCTAAGGTTGTGAATGTTGAAGTGCACACAATATTCTTGATAATAAAACCTCGAAACACGCAGTGAGAACTAAGTCAGAAGATGCATTATAGCACATACAAGATAATATTGAAATCTTCCAAACGAGCATAAAGTGGCTTTTCTGTACTTTTGTGTGCAATTTTGCATTACTGGAACATCACCATTTCCTTTGTACGCACATTTTAGCACAATTTTGATAGATTGACAATATATACAGTATATTAATAGACATTGCCAGAGACTTTGCTTGCCCCTGTAGCGCTCAGAATTAAATATCAAAAAACAACTGTTATCGTAGCGATTTGGTATCTTTGCATCTCTTGGCATGTGCTAAGCCTCTATAGGGAGACATCATCCAAAAGAATGGGGAAAAAAAGTAAAAAGAAGAGCCAACCAGCTAAACTGCTAAGTCATTACTGCTAAATATATCTATCACTCTGTATTGTCAAAAGGAATTTTAATGAACGCTAATTTCAGTATTTAGCACTTTAAGATCTGAATTTCATTTGACATTTGGCTAACTAAAAATCTTTGTATGTGATATCAATAGTGAGACATTTTCTGTAAGAGCTCAAAACACAGTTAAAACTATAACAATTGTGTGCCCATAAACACAAAATAGAGAAGCAACAGGAAGACATTTGCTTCTCCAATATTTCTCACATACATAATCATGTTTATTATGGTCAACTTATTTGTAGTGCAGCTGTTAAAAATGTCATAAATCATCAACAAAAAAGCTAGCGTAAGCTGAGTTCTGCACAGTTGCCAGCCACGACAACAAAAACTACTTTTAGTGTACATTTGGTCACATAAAAATAATTTCTGCCAATTGAAAGCTCAATGAACAAAAATAAGCCCAACATAAAACAGGTGTTTCACAGCGTAACACCTCTATTGCCCAGTCCTACAAACAAGAAGTTATTATCCCAGTCCGTGCAACAGAGGGCAACAATCATCTATTGCTTGACTTGTGGCTGGTTATAGATGCAGTGATGAGAAGTTCTGTCATGTGTCTGCACAAAGCGATCTGTTGTGGCCCTTGTTATCTCAGTGTGCCAGGTCTCATATTAGTCTGTGCGCTGCAGCAGTACACTGTCTGACAGGCTGTTGTTTGATCCACTGCGCCCTCAGCAGCTGTTGCGCCGCTCGGGAGTTTGGAGGGGGGCTCGTCTCTGCACAGCTTCATCAACTGTTACCAGACGATGTTCTTCACCCTCTTCGCTCTGCTCGCTGGTTCTGCCATCATCATCATCGGTCGGTCAATTTTCATGGCATTCTGTGTATCTATTTGCATTTTGATAGATTCAGTTTGGGGGTTAGAGTGTGTTTTGTTGCATGTTTTACAAATCCAGTAACTCTACTTCTAATATGCAGCAGTAAGTTGTTGTTTTTTTTACTTGGACAACTTTTTTCATTACTTCTTTTTAGTCTTAGTTTGCAGTTTTTGGTTACTCCAATATGTCATTGTCTAGTCTCCTCTAACACTTGGATTCTTTTGCAGTACTCCACAGTTGGTTTTCTCCCAGAGAACCGCCTTATCATCCTGCCTTCATTCAGAGAACTCCACCAGTAATGAGTAAGAAATTATCACTGCAGTTAATGCTACACCAAAAACACCAAACGCAGAATTTTTTAAAGCCCTATTGATTTTAATAAGAAAAGGGATCCATCATGCAGCCGGCTTTTGCACAATGAATCACACAAGCATTTAGTTACGCTTAAACTCACTATTGTGTAACATTTTCAGTAATTATGAAATAATTCCCATTTTGATGTAAAAATAAGAATGTGAATGATTTCAGATCACGCATTTGCAAGAACCATTTGTCATAATTTAGAATTGTTGCGAAGCAATTAATCAGTGTTTCCCAAACCAATCAGGGTTTTTATTTTCTTCATTTCAGAAAGTGCAGCAAGTCCAATGTACAATGTCACTTTAAATTGTCTTTCAGTCGTCATAACTTTGCACTAAACTGTTTTTATCCAGGTTTGAACTCGCCCGAAACCAACTCATTCAATAATTCGATCTCGAGGTTGGACGCGAGCCGGAATACCAGATTGCGGCTCTTCTCTCCCAATTATGCATCCTGATACATCCTGTGAAGCACATTAGGACTTTCTGTTTGTGCCTCTGAATCTCAGGAGAAATGCTTTGTAGTGTGTGACTGAACAATAAATAGTCACATGTAACAAATACTTGGTACATATGCAAATACATTTTCAAGCTCATGTTTATTGTTATTATTAAGAACTGCAAAAAATAATATTTGGACTGATTAATTTTGCTTATTTTGAGTGGCGTGCTTCATTTATTCTGTAATTTACTTGTTTTATTCCTTTTTTTCTTTTTATGCTTCAAGAATGCTGAAAAACCATCACTAGTTTTGCTTCAAGTGACTGCATTTGCTTTTTATTTGCATGCTTTCTGATGTGAATTTTGTTAAGACATTCTCCTGTGGCAAAAAGAGAACTTTACCTCTGTATTTATTAGGACAGAAAGCCATGTGTGAAGCTAAAATGTCCATTTCACTCATAACTCATTGTGAAAAATCCTACAAATGTGCAGAAATTTGATTGGAAAAAAGCTTTTTTTTTTTTCTTCTTCATTTTGGGGCATTTTGATCACTGAGACATCACTGAATTTTATAAAGGAACTAATGTGAATCAGTTAGCCTGTGAATGTTAAGATTTTACCTGGACATTTTTCATTTCAAAGCTGTGCAGTATGGTGTGTTTCGTCCAGGGAGGGATTACTGTACACTGAATCACAGGGAAACTAGTGTGACTTGACTTTCAATGACTGCCACTCGGAGGATCATTTGTTGAAAACATTATTTATGTGTATTCTGTTGGGTGGTAAAAATGAGAAACTGTTTTGTTCAGTTCAGTATCAGCCATGTGTATAGCTCAGACTTATTTGTATATACACTTACTTTTGCTAATTAAAAGTTTTTATTCTTTGATGTAAATTTGTGTGCTTTTTCTTACAAACCATAAAACTGTTATTTTGTCTTTGATTTGCTTAGTCGGGTTGTCATAAGTATCAAAAAGATTAGTATTAATCCGAACAAAATGTGACCTTTTCTGCAGTTGAACTAAATGAATGCAATTGTGAGTTCTAGAATAACCTGGAGCTGTTTTAAGGCAAGGCAAATTTGTACACAAAGCAATTCAAAAAGCTTAAGCAAGATGCTTTGTAATATAAAACCTAAAGTAAAAGGTATAAATAATCATAAACACTAGTTTTAGGGTGCATGGTACTATTATTACTTAAAACAAACAGGCGGCATGGTGGCAGAGCCGATAGCGCTCTGGCCTCACAGCAAGAAGGTCGCGGGTTCGATTCCCGCTCAGGCCCGGACCTTTCTGTGTGGAGTTTGCATGTTCCTCCCCGTGTCTGGGTGGTTTCCTCCGGGCACTCCGGTTTCCCCACCAACTGATAACATGCATGTTAGGGAACACTTGGTGATAGTCGGAAGTTGAGGCGCCAGGTGTTAGGTGAATCGCCTCTGCTGAGTTGCCCCAGGGCAGCTTACTGTCACTGAGTGGGGAGGGGAGGGGTTCATCTCACTGTGAAGCGCTTTGTGACTCTGTGTCTGTGAAATGCGCTATACAAATAAAGATAACTTACTTACTTACTTACAAACTGTTGTAAAGTAGTAAGTCTTGGAAAACAGCCCTCTGATTGGTTGCACTGTTTTTAAGTCAAACATGTTTCCATAAATGAATACATTTTGATATGAACCATGTTCTGAAGAATTTGTGAGAGCTGACTTGGTTGAAAAGATTATAATACCTACTTTCTCTTTTGCAACATTAATATCATGTTCCCCAGCATATTTTTTTTTATTGTTTTTATTTACACTTCAATCAAAATGAGTATTGAGTATGGTCAGGTTTTCTTAAGTTTGAAAATAAGTTTCATTGAGCCTTGTATAAGGATTTCACATGAACTGTGTGCACATTAGATCCACATTTTACTGTGCCTCTCACTGGCCACTGGGAATACAATTGTTATAGTATAATTGACCCTAAACTGAAGATCATCAATTTAGTTGCTGCCAAAAATTAATATAATGAATGGTGTGGCTCAAAATCCAGGTAATACAGGGACTATATGTAAAACACACTTATTTAAAACCATCATTTGTTACTCGGTTGTTATTTACAATTACTCAGAATCTGAGTAAAAGATGTAAGTTCCAAGATTGTTAGCCTCTTTCCAACAACAGCAAAATAGTAAAATTTACAACACAGACAGCACAGTTTGAACAGGAAGTCATTATCTGTTTCTATTTCTAAGTCATTTTAAGATTTTTTTTTTTTTTTACATTGATTAAAATGTTAATTATATATGAATTTATACATGAAAAATAAAAAACACAAGTATTTTATCAACTGGTGAGTAGCTGGATTTGTAATGGATTTTTTAAATTTTGGCTTCATTTCAAATGACCAGCTGAGCTAAAGAATTGCATGTGGCTATAAAACCCTAGGATACTTTTAAGGTGCACAACAAGTATCCCAAACAGCTCTCATTGTTAAAGCAAGGAACATCTTACAAAGCAAACGTGATTACAGTTTGTGGCTTTTGGCATCATTCCACTGCTTAAAACGATGTAATTGGCTTGTGTACCCTGCCTAAAGTCCTATTTGGTGAGGTAGACTTTATTATACGTGACCCTAAACAGTGGTTGGAGACAGTAAATCAATGTTATAATATTTCTAGTGCATTTTACCAATTCTGCATTTCCGACATTGTCCCTGACTGAACCCCAGTTTATTACCCCTGCCCTCTTGGTCCAAATATACGTTTCTAGAGTGTGCTGCTGGGACAAAATGAATGTAAAAGTGATCTACAACTTAGATTCCCTGAGGATGTGTAAAAACCTGGGATCCATCTGCCGTCTCATCTGTATGCAGCTGTCACCACCTCCACTATCAGCTATAGGTACAATATATAACATCACACGCACTTACACCTGACTGTTTGTGAGACTAGTCTTGGCTTTGTCGCTATAAAACTCTCCCTGGGGAACGTACACTGTAAAAACAATAAAAATGAATTAAAATTACAATAACTTGAGTTTAGTTCATTTTATATAGTTTATTGAATTTGTTTGGATGTTTCAAGTTACTTTTGGTTGGCAGTGTTGTGAAGAATACTTTGAAAATATCATTAGTTGCAGAATATTAAACACATGAATGTATTTAATTTTTCCAATCCAATTTAATTTATTTTTATATAGCGCCAAATCACAACAACAGTAATCAGAGGAACTCACACAATTGTTAACTTAGCTAACAGGGTCGTCAGAAAATCAAATAATGAAACAATTATTGGTCAATAATAACAGAAGCATAAGAAAATCAGATACAGTCATTATTCAGAAATACAGAAGCATATTGTCCAACAGCAAACAGGCAGATAGATAATTCTCAGAGCATTCCCTGTCCTTAGACTTTCCTTCTCGACAAGGAAAAACAATTAGTGAGTGAAGCCAAAGTCCAATGGCAGAGGGAAACATTTCATCTAGCCGGACGAGGACGGCCAATCCGAGGTGGGGAAGAATCCTAAGTCCAGGTCCTTAATATTAGGGGCATCAAAGGTCCAGACTTGGAGACTGGAGCAGCAGCATCTGAAACAGATACACTTCCTAAAGAGGAGTGGGACAAGGGACAGCATGTGAATAGCAAACAACAGGGTACGGATGAATTTAGTAATGAAATATTCTTAGATTAGATTAGCCTTTATTGTCCCCTCGCAGAAGAAAATTGTCTTGGACATCAGGGCAAAAACATACATTACATACATACAGTATCAACAAATTCAACCACGAGAAAGGAACAGCATTTATATTCACACTGCACAAACAACATTGCACAATCCATATGCCCTTAGAGTGCATTTTATGCACTTGATAGGGAAGTAGGAGAAGTAAAGAGGATAGGCAAGGAAGGGCAAGGCAAGTTTATTTATATTGCACAATTTGTAACTAGTAGTAAGTAATTCAGGAAGCTTTTAAAGCAGGAAGACTAATTTACACATTCATGAATCACTATGCAAGGAAAAAAAAGTGCTGTCCAATCAGAATGTTGTATTCTGAATATTATATTCTGAATCACACTGAATTACACTGAATTACACTGAATTTATAGTCTAAAGACAACTTGATTCCCAGTTTGCGTTGGCATTTGTAAGATAAGAGCGTGTGTTAATTAGACTTTTTCTCTAAGTCCATGAAGTGTGTAGCCTAAAATAAAATGTAATGTATTGCTCTGATTTTAGAAAATATTTGAGTACTACCAACTGAGAAAGAAACTGTGCTGGAAAACAGTTACACAAAGTTAGTTGAATACATGATTAGCCTACAAATTTTTTTTTTTCTGCAATTATGAAATTGCTTCCCAACACTGCTGTTTGGTATAAAATATAAGTTTGTAATGTATCTGTGTTTATTACAATTTTCAGTCTTTACATTTTTACAATGTCAAAATTGTTGTGTATACTAATTGGATGCCTATTTTGTTTTGCACTGTCTTCCTTTGTATTCGGTTTACATTAACTTAAAAGTCAGCATGCGCCTACACTATGTTTACTAAACCCACAACAGCCCACCAGCAGTTTTTAGTCTGCCTGGAGAATAATCCTAAATGGGACATGCACAGAACAAGCTATAATCTGTGCATTATTCTCCCGCAGAGCTTCATTCCTCAGAGGGTGGCCACAGACGCAGACGTAGCTCGTCGTAGCCTTGAGGTGTTTATGAGGAAACACTGGGTGTGTAGTGTTGTTATATGTATAAACTTTCAAGGAAAAAGCTCCTTAAGGAAAATAATAAAAACACATTTTTTCTTTTTTCAAACTGGGATGCATGGTAGAAGAGTTGTTAGAGCTCCAATAAAGACATTGTATACTTTTGAATATGGAGTCAGATCAAATCAATATCTCATGATCTCTTTGGGTGGAGTTTGCATGTTCTCCAAGTGTTTTTGTGGGCTCTCTCCAGCTTCCTTCCACCTCCAAAAACAGCCATGGACAGGTCAATTGGCAACACTAAATTCCTCTAATGAATGAATGACAGACTCACTGATTGTCTGTCTGTGTCTGTCTCTATGTGTTAACCCTGTGATGTGTTGGCCTCTGTCTAGTGTTGCACTGCCTAAGGCCCAAAGTCACTGGGCTAGGCTCTAGTCACTCACCAAGGAATAACAAGTAAGTAGCTAGTTTCAGTACTAGTTTTTATATCTGAGTGGGCAAATTTGGCAACTGTGTATTTATGTCACAACAGGAGCTCTACGTACAGTATAATGAGGACTGTGTAAAGGAAGTCAAAAGCATTTATAAGTGGTACTGGAAAACGGAAAATATTAAAGTGTCTTGCATGCCAGTGCATTAGCCTAACTCTGTCTGACATTTTAACCTCTTACCACCAACAACAATAATAATACCGCAATGTCTAAAGTGCTTTCATCTGCTCATGCAAACATTGTTAGCTTAATAAAGTTGTAGTTCTTCTGTGTCTTCACACAGGCAACCGAGATGAGTGGAAAAACAATCCTCCAGTGAATAGGATATCACATGAATGCACCGAGGAGCAGACTATAGGTTAGGCTATAATGTCAATTTTTAAAGTTGTTATAAAGATAGTTTAATACTCATAAATATAGTTTACAGCTGATCTAAATGTGTAGTAAAAGCACTCATTTTTAGAGATTTAGATACTTTAAGATAAAGTAATGACAACTTTTCCTTAAAAAGAAAACATAATGAATTGATCAACTGACCTTGTGAAATTTTAGCTTTAGAGGAGCGTTAAGTACTTACCTTGTACTGCCCCATTCTATAATAAAGTACTAGTATTACAGAATAAGCAGTTCCGTGTTTTCATGCTCAGATGAAGTTTATATTGTGGCCCTAGAAGTGCAGTAGAAGCATCAATCTGTCCCTAACCAATAACAGTATATTAGTATCCGTAACTGAGTCTATTTTGGCAGCGTTCAAGTGGCTGTTTTATTGTAACATTACATTCAGTTCCTTTTATGTGATACATCGTGTACAGATGTGTAAATTATTGCCTTCTCGAGTTTTGAGCACACCTCCTCAATAGTTTAAATTTAGTGTGATGAGATTTAGAAGTGGAAATGACCATTTTTAAATTACTTCCATCAAGAGCGAGCGAGAAGTGGCTTTTTAAACCATCTAGTGTATCTATAGCTCATTAGGGCAGCCATCCGTGATAAGCTAAAATGACACCCAATTTATTTTCTCGATTAAGTCGGAGGGGGAGTGTAAACCCCACCTGTCAGGCCTGTCCGGTGGGAGAGGCATCGGGCTGTGTGTCCCCCGGTGAGGCCAAAGCACCACTGCTCCAGATGGCTCACTGCGCTGTCAGCGGAGGACATTTTGAATGAGAGCTGACATGAATGGTAAAAGAGGTTTTCATAAGGACAAGAGGGATTGTGCATGTGTTTGAGGAGAGAAGTCAGGCATATTTATAAGCAGCACATGTATGTTTTGAATGCTGACACTTGTCCCGTGCATTGATTCTAACTGTGTGCTGTGAAAGGCAAATTAGGTTTTTCCTATAGAATACTTATATGGTTCTTTTATAGACTTAAGTTTGTAAAAGAACTAGAACTCAATCTTTCTCAGAGTTTCTTAATGTTCCTGTCTCTTGTCCTGTCTTGATTGACAGGTTTTAGTGCCAGTGGAGACAGGACAACAGCGCCATCTGCAGTTTGATTTATTGAGGACAGGATGGCAGGAGTGGGAGAGTACTAAAAGCCCCATCATCCCAGTTTGTAGTTCTGTGAGCGCAATTACGTTTTTCAATCTTTTTTGGACATTGTCACTGATAAGAACCCTGCTGTGAAATTCTCTAGAATTCTGATTTGTTTATTCAAGCCTGGGCAAAGTTTCATTGTTGTGAAATATGCTGGGTAAATGAATATCATCATTTTTTTTGGAGATTATTTTGTTTATACTGTCTTCAAGAGCATTTTTGAAATAATTTCTAAAGAATGTGATTTTTTTACAGCATCAAGTTCCATTCAAGAGAAAATACTGAATTATGACACTGTGATTGCACTTAAACAGCAGATTGTCATGAGAATAAGCTAAACAACTGCCGTCTCAACCTCTGACTATCGCCAAGCGTTCCCTAATGTTATTGGTTTGTGGGGAAACTTGTGTGCCCGGAGGAAACCACACATACAAACTCCACACTGAAAGTGGGAGTCCAACTCGCAAACTTGTTGGTGTGAGGCGAGGCGAGGCCACTATCCGCTCTGCTACTGTGCCTCTTGTTAAATTGTTTTGATATAGAAGATATGTGGCAAAGATGCTTTGATAACATCACTACTAATAACTTTGTCTGATGACTGCTTGTAGATGAAAATAATTGACGACATTAAAGGTTAAACAACAAGCAAAGGCGCAGAAAAAACTATTTTTTGAAAAGTTCACAAAGATGTAATTTATCTTCTGACCCTCTTGAGTAAAGCACAAAAGTCAATAAGTAAACACTCCATGGCATCTAAGGAGAATATACATTTTTGGTAAAAGTTGCAGCACAGTCTAACTGAAAAGTGTATGATACCACGACATGTTATTGCTACATGAACATGTTCTACTTCTTTTTTTTTTTTTCCTTGATTATACATCGTCTATTTCACGCTGTCAAAGTGTCAATAGAGTCGCTATTTTCTTAATTCTGGTTGAAGCCACGTAGGTCTAAAGTTACAAAAATTGATACCTTTGGGCTGAGAGTTTGTTAAGATTAGGATTAGGATTTTGTTAATATTCATAAATGCATTTTTATGCATTTCATTATTCTTAAACACATTTTTACATCCACCACAGAAATTAACAGGGCAGCAATGCATATCTTATACGCAAAAAAGGACAAATTGGTGTGCATTTTAGTGAGCTGATATCTGCTTTTCTCATTTTGTGGCAAAAAAAAACCTCATATCTGTCATTGACATTTTTTGTTTACTTATTTTCTTCTTATTATATATTTTTTTAATTCTATGCTGTAGACTCTGAACAGGTTGCGTTCACGTTCTAGATGTGATGAAGTCCAGATAGTGGGCAAAAGTGAGTGATTTTTTTTATTAACGTGAAAGCTCAATTATTCATTGATAATTGATACTTTTAGATGCACAGATTATTGATACATTTTTAAAAGTACTGTAGCTGCAGAACTGAACTGCTTTAGGTGTGACTGAGTGGAGCCAAGCCAGCTGTCATCGACACTCTCCTGGGTAAAAGAGACGCACAATACAGTTTTGGACTCAAGGCTAATACAATTTTGGACCCAAGGATTTTAAGATGATGGACAATGGCTTCACATCCTTTTATGGTTGTGAGATACAGAACAGTCTAAGGGGCCTGACCTGAGGATACTCTGGTGACCACTTCAAGAGAGAATTTCTCTTCATAAGCAACTTTGATTGTATCATTTCAGGCAGAAACATCAAAAGATCTGAAAGACAAATGTTTGTGTAAATGTGCTATATAAATAAATCCATCTATCATCCATATCCAACTCCTGACGATAATAGAACTGCACATTTTTGTAGAGCCCAAAATCACAACACCAGTTGCTCTGCATGTCTTCAAAATTGGTTACAAAATTTAGTTTTAGTCAACAGAAGCAGAATAACCAACACACCCAAGAAAAGAATCATTGTCCCAGTCAGTCCTCTGTCCTTAGATCTTTCTTTCTTCAACAAACCTATCTGGACAAATCAAAACTGCTGCAATGGATGGGCAGTTCAAAGATGTCACACTGAACACTGAAGTCCACTCAAACCACGAGGAAAAAAGTTATCTCATCAAGAGAGGTAAGGGGTTTTCCTAATTGCATTGTTATTTTTTAACAGTTTGTTGAAATCTATTTTTCAATATCTTAAAAAAATGTGTCCAGAAATATTACCCTTTCCTCCACAGCTGGCATCACTCACAGTAGCTCTGTGCAAATATACGATTCGTTTCCACAAAATAAATCTCTCTGGCCAGCAGCAGCACCCACGCTGGCACCCACATGCGACTGTCCGGCCAAAAGGAAAAAGAGGGAGAACCTAAGAGCGCAGTGAGGACAAGCAGTATGTTTTCAAGTGCTTAATATCCTGTGGTTCACTGAAGGCACAGCCACAAATCACAGTCTGCAGCAGTTTCAGAGTACACCGAGTCACTGAGAGAGAGAGAGGAGGCGACGCTGTGATAGAAATTGCAGCTATTTCACCCCCACTCTCATATGTTAATGAGGATACTTCGTCAAAATGCAGCAAGACATTTCAAATCTAGCAAGCTTTTAAGCACAAACAAATTATCCAGGTGAAGTTGGGATGTTGGTAATAGTGTAAATAGTGTGCAGCTACTTTTTATAATGGGTCAAGTGCTACATGAAAAGATTTTGAGTGGTAAAATCATACATTATTTTACAGTCTGAATGCAGCAACGCAGTTCAAGGATGTAGGAGTATTGGCAACAAGCTTTGGAAACTGTGTCAAGTGAGTTAATAGACTTTGTGGGTCATAATTCAAAACATTTTGCTGTTAGAGATCCTGCACAGGTTTTCAAATGGCTGATAAAGAAGTGTCTGATGTAAACTAAAAGTATTGAATTGTGCATGTAGAGTTGGCAAGTAATTTTCAGCCAGAAGAACAGTAGTGTGCTTAGAGAAATTGCCAGTTGTGTCATGAAAACATTAATCACTCTTAATTCACTCTTCCAAACTGTAAAATCTGATTCATAGATTAAATTGAATAATTCACCAGGTCAGAGTGGGCAGCATGACTTTTCAACAAAATTGAAAACATATTAATCACTTAGGTCCTACTAATTTGAAGTGCATATGACAGGTTAGACTACATTTTTAGTAAAACATAGTAAACATGATTATGATTTACATTTAGCTTGTTTTTACCCAATTTATTGTTTGGTGAAGTTCATTATCGTCTTTTGTCCAGTAAATATGACATACGTGTAGGGGAATCCACAAATGCTACCTAGCAGCAACCACATTGTAAACCTGGGCCAAACTCAACATAATAAAACACAGGAGCGACAATGTGACAAATTATTATAACATATAACACTTTAATTGTGTTAAACGATTGTTCAAACTCACAGGAAATGGTCAGTTGTGTGTAAATTGTCTTTGCATTTGGCGATTTTTATCCCCGTCTCATTAGTGCTATAAAACTCTGCTTACTATTACGTTCACAAACTTGTACTTGATTCATACAAAACTATAATACATACTGCAGGTATTAATCTACCAAATTAAGTTAAAATTTTAAAATCATAAAAACTTGTCATACGCACTTTTAAAGCCCACTGTAAAACTTTCTAGCCAAACTGTTTGAAATTTAAATGTTGTTGCACTAAATAAAAATAAAAAGATAGCACCTTATAACATCTACATCTTCATTCTTAATAAACCCCTTTATAAAGCATGAATAAAGACTTATTCATTATGGACAAAAGACAAATTAATTAAAAAAAAGTTAATTCAACCATACTCCTCAGTTTTAAATCCTAACCATAGCTTCTTAAATAAGTAGTTACTAAGCCTCTTTTCATCTATTAATTGATCATTTATTCATGAATAACTAACTCATTATGCATGCTTTATTAAGGCTTTATTAAGGCTACATAAGATTATAAGGTGATAAAAAAAAAAAAACCCTGATTGTAAGTGTTGATATCATAGTAAAAAACGTGTAACTCTTTCCAAGCAACAATATGTTAGGCCCATCAGAAAAATGCACCAAAACTGCATCTTATTTATTATGTCCTAATCATTTTGTGTCTTTTGTTTCAACACCTCCCGCTCCTATAGAGGCCAGTACAATGATGTCATACCTCCCACAGTATTGTCACCACTGGGAACCATGGCAGCCTTGGATTTGGGATGTGTACAGTTGTATATCTTTGTGGATGGCAGGTCAAGGCTTGTTGTCCAATCTGGCCTTTTGCCTCTGGGATTAAAATAACAGGCAATCTACACTCCTGCTCCCTTTGGCTTTTCACTTATTGTCACCAGATTGATGCACCTATTCCAGTTTTACAAGTTATATGAGGAAACCTTACTGTCATTTTCACGCCGTTTGGACTGACTGTACAGGAAGGAATGCAGAGCCATTGTGTAAAATAGGAACCTTACAAATCTTTCTGACCCGGGAACAACTGATAACGCTGCAATGCACAGTAAAGTAAACTTCCTTTCTGTTCCTGACACTGAAATATAAGCTTCCCCTGTTGCATGCTGGTACATGCATAATGATTGTATAACATTTTGTAAAAAATATAGTTTATATTTGGGTAAAACACCATGACTTAAACAGACCAGAACAGATTCTCTTAAACTAAATATATTTGGAATAATTTTGGTGATTGAAGAGAGTTTGAAAAGTCTTATACATAACAGGTTATATGTAAAATGCTCAAAACAGGGTCATACCAGGACAACAAATCGTTTGCAAAACAAACTAAAAAAAAAGTGTATTAACCTTAGCCTTGACAATCCAAACCGATTTCTCTCAGTTTTATTGGTACAAAGTTGAGTCTGGAATTTTCTAAATGACTGAAACGAGGAACCTGGAATCTGGAGACTCAACGTCTGAAGAGACTTCTAGCGGAATTCTTTGGCACACAAAAGGTTAAATATGCGTTGTGTGCTTTTTTATACTGTTTTAATTGTACTTCTTGGTTGGACATGGACACCAAATAATGACATAGAAAGTGGTTCTTGCACTACTACATCTAATAATATTTTTTCATCTATTGCTATTTTAATCCTGTTTAGATTTTTTGACAAATAGCCTTTTCAATGGTTACCTAGCAACCATATTGTTAAAAAAAAAAATCTGCACAAATCTGATAAATAATACTTGAAAGCACATTTATTCTATTAAAGTTTGCTTGTATTGTATCTGCATTTATTTATGTATTTATTTTGTTGTGTTGTTTATTGATTACTTGGAGGATTTCTGTTCTAGATCTTATCATATTCTTATCATATTTTTGATAAATTAGAGAAGAAATTCTTTTAAACCTATAAAGTCTACAACTTTTGTTTGGCATTTTTCTTCACAAACTGTAACGTTGGCGCTATACACATCTTACCTAAGGACTATCACAACAAATAAGCAAAAGAAAAAAGAAGAGAACATTCGCTTTAAACTAGAGCTGCATTACACATTCTTTAGGACTCGCTCAGGACTAAAGTCAGAATATCTGTTACAAATATTAGTGTAGCTTTACACCAACTTAGAACCAGCTGGTAAAGTGTAAAAACATGTTGAAAATAACAGGAACTGGAGCAGATGACAAACTGATGACACAGTAAACTCGACTCACACTCAGCACGTATGTTTTCTGATGCTTCATTCATTCTGGCATCGGAAGAGTTTTAGACCGGTTTGCTCAGATGAAAGACTTCTAGATTTCATGCTGTGATGTCATAAATTACTACCAGAAAGTAAATATTTAGGCCTAAAAATCACTAAACTTGTTTTTTTTTTTTTAAACTACGTATAATCCATGTAGTCTAACCTACTATGCACTATAACAAAAAGCCCAAACTTAGACTTTCAGCCAAATGCAATGTAGATCCAGCAGCTTGATATAGAATTTTTGTACTGTCGAATCAAACCAAAACGTAAATTTTTTTTTCTCATAGATGGTCAAAAGCAGCATTCTGGTTGTGCTTGAGTGGTCTACCTCTTTTTCACTTTGTTCTTTGTAAAAAGACATTCTTAAGCTGTAATTGCAGTCAAACATATTTGCATGTGGATTGTAATTGCACCTTGAGAGATTTAAACACAATCTACAAACTAGATTGACAGATTTAAATAGCCAATATACTTCCTTGAAGGAGACATATATTTGCATTGTTCTTGTAACATGTTCTGAGAACCCTGACTTTGGCAACTTGTATGTCACAACCTAAAAGTCGTGTGTAGTAAAGCACACATGACTGTCATTGTTTCCTACATTAGGAATTGAGTTAGAGCTACATCTACTGGTTCCGAAGAAAATTACACAATCAAATAATCAAAGTGATCTTGCCTGATATGCTAACGATGATGCAATAAGTCTAGATGATTTTATTCTCAGAGATCTACGATGACAATGCAAATCAAATTTAGTATCTAAATTTATCTCAAAAGTATCTCAAGAATAGTCAGTTTTGCATATGTGTTATTTAAGCAGCATAAAAGTCAGGAACCTCAATCAGCTATGAACCTCAGCTATAATCATCTTAAACTAGAGAGACCTCATCGAGAAAGAAAGGAGATAAACCAACTTCTTTACATATATTGCTCCACCTTTTGGGAAGCTTATAACTTGCTCATAGTTGAGTGGCACTTTCCCTCCAGTGATGCTGAGGCCTCAGTCTGCTCACTGTTGCTTTTATAGAGGGCATATTGAAGACTCAGGCAAGCAGAGCAAATGGCAAAAAGATAGCAGCCATAAAAGTTGGATGATGCCTTTCTTTCCTCTAATAGCCAGCAGCACCAAAATATAAGTGTCTATGCCAGAAGTTTTATGCCTGCACATCCCCTGCAATTTAAACACTTTTGAATAAATTCCTATTAACATGGACAGCAGAATTCTGTCAGACTCCATCTGAAACATAAGCAAATTCAGCCTCTTGCTAAAGTAATATGCTAAATATGCGATCAATGCAATATTTTAAAGTGAATATTATGGTAAGTAGATTCTGAAATTCCCCTCTGTCAAATTGATTAACAGCACTGCAACATTGAATAGTCTTGCTTAAAATGAGTGATATCAGAATATTAATCTTGATTTGAGAGCCTGGTTCACTTTGATTTAGCCTATGGTGCAGGGGTGGGCAATTATATTGACATCGGGCCATATTCAAACTTAATTTAATGAAGAAAGTCCTTATTTTATGAGAAAAAGGTAATAATTTTATAGAACTTAATTTTTAGACTAAACTGTGAGACTGAATAAGTAATTTTATGAGATAAAGTCAAAGTATCAGAACTTCAGCAAATGTCTTCAATGTCTGTAACAGATGAAGAATAGTAGTTTATGTTCACTCAGAATCCAGAGGAATGGACTCGGTGTCTCAAGTTTACAGTTTGTATCTAAGAAAATATGCTACTTTATTCTCAAAAAAATACCAATACAATTTTTTTTTTTTTTTTAGTTTTACGTTGTTTTTATTTCTTCCTTGTAGTTCGTCATTTCTTTCTATTTCTCAAATAGTGCCAGGAGCCTGATTAAAACAGGTCGAGGGCCGCTTCTGGCCCCTGGGCCGCAGTTTGTCCAGGTCTGCTATGGGGCATATACTTGTAATTGCTCTGGTTTTAAGACACTTTTGGTTGCAAGATAATTTGACTATAGGGAAAAATAAAATAAATTAATTAAATAAATAAATTACCCAAGACTAGTGAAAGAGTAGGCTATAATAAGTATAACTGACAATTTATTGACATAGATGTGCCTGTTTAAATAGGCTGTTGAATTAACCGCAATAATCTTGTTCATAGCCCAATGGCGCGACGTAAAGAAGAAAAATGTGCGCTCGAGGCTACCATCCATCCGTGTGTATGCCCACCGTGGAGGGAAAGTTCGCGAGTTCATGTCAAGCTAAGGCCAGGAGAGAGAGAGAGAAAAAGCTCATTCTGTTTGCAGTCTCTGCGTGAGGAAGTGTGCACTTGCTCTCTGCCCCGCTGCGCGCGACTGCAAAGCCATTATGCGCCTATAATGCGACCTGCAGATTCATAAAACTTGGAAGTCCCGCCCACCTGACAGACATCCAGCCTGCCAGTGTTTACGAAAAGTCACGGGAGAGGCGGCGTGGAGCCAGAGACACCTCCACCTCCGAGAAAATGCCACACGTTAGCTTTGGCAGCGAGCACAAGGAAGAAGAAGCTCACTCCACGGATCCACGGAACTACAGCCCGCGCGATGTGGACCCTCTGTGCGCCTGACAGCACTCAGCTTCTCATGACGGATTCATTTGACCAAACCAGGAGCTTCTAGTGCTTTTCTTTTGCTTTTCTCGACTTAAACTTTGACCGAAAGGAAGTGGGTTTTAATTTTTGATTCACCGTCCACTTTATTAAAACAATGGCGAGGCGTAAAAGGCGCAACCTCTACTTGGATTGTTAGTACACGGAGCAGAACCGACCCGCCTCTGCTGCTGTTGGCGTGAGTGTGGGGAATACGCGGACATGGATAGCCTCTCGGAGAACCCAACACGAGCTTCGGAATACCTTAATGAGCTGAATAAAATCATAGAGACGCAGCAGGAGTTGTTGGAGAGGCAGAGGGCAGGATAGAGGAGCTGGAGCAGCAAGTGTCCGACTTGTGCACGGAGAATGTGTGTTTGAAGGAGCAGTACCAGCGACACCTGGCAACCTGCAGGCTGCAGCAGGGCAACAGCCTGAGCGCACTGGGAGCCATCAAGGAACACATCACACACGAGAAGTAAGACACACACACACAGCCTCATGATGATGACACACATGTATGAGACAAGCAGCTGCTCTTCTTTCATAAATGTGTTGTCCATTTCCTGCACTTTGGCACTGCTTCTGCAATATTGTTCACTATGTTCATGCCTGATTGGCACTGAGCCCAGATTCCTATAAATTTTATATAAACATCCAATCAGGTCATATAGCCTACAATCCTCACATTATGTATATTTATGAACCTTCCTTTTAAATGATAACCAGCAATCTAAACTTTTATCCTACCTTCCTACTCTGCATCTTAGTATCTTGATTTTTTCTGTTCAGAACACCTATTTATTGGTAATTGAGTCGTTTTTGTTTTCCTTTCCCTTACACTGTCTGCATTGTAAATCAAAGGCGTGCTGTTGCATTCTAATCCCAGACTTAGCAATGAACAACAGTTAGTTTGCTCTGCACAGTATGGTCATGCATTCTCAAATTCTTGATAGTTACTTGTAGCTCAGCTGCACTGTCCTTTATATTGTACTCTTTTTTAGAGTATACAGATTTAACATATTTGTGAACAACATATTCTTATTTACCTGCCTTAAAATAATATCAGTAGCCCACATTAAGGAGATAAAACTTTTGACTAGATCATATCTGATTTCTATTCTACTTCTGCATTAGTGTGAACTTCCAGATAAAGTCAAGCTACTGTACAACACCTGGGCATATTGAATTACACTTTCCTATTTTCCCTGAACAGTTTGTATTGTCAATCATTACAATGATGCATTCTAGCTCCACAGACTTTGCAACTGACTGATTTGTTTGTCTTGCGAAACAGTCACATAGAATAGGACAATACTCATGCGTGTTCATCTTCTTGTTTGTTACTAGTAGCTACATTGCAGCTTACATTTTATAAGTTCTTTCCTTTTATTTAAATCCGTAGAATGTGAATCCTGGATCATTATGAAAGCAGATCAAGTGCTTGGAGTTATGAAATACTCATTCTCAGCCATTCTGCTTTGTCATCTTTCTCCCATCTGTAACTTCAGACCCTACTTTCCCCTTACTTCTTTAGGACACTTCATCTATGATATATGGACTTTGCAATCTTCCCCATAACCTCTGGACCATCCCGGGTATAGATGCAGTTTTATTTTAAGAGTTGCATGTACCGGCTTAGCCCCTAGCTGGGTTGAATGTATAGGACAGACTGGTACATCAGGAGTGCGGCTTTAAAGACCTTCACAGAGGGATATAGGGGACTCGGGGGATTAGCGGCTAACCTCTCTAGCTTCACACTCCACTGGCTAAATCTAAAAAATGTCCCGGGATGTAGACACTTAACTCACTTGTGACAGTTTGCTAAAATCCCCTGGACGCGCTTGACCTTTGTCTCCAGGGGCATGTTGGATTCATGAATATCGGTGGCAGCAAATCAATACAGATGAGGCACATACTGTACGTCTTTACTGGAGGAGAGGAGATTAGGACGTAGAGTAACCTTTGGAGTGCATCATTAATAAATCATAAATGTAGCTAAGAATGAGATAAAAGCTGCATGTTACCAGCATCTGTGTTTGATTACTGTCTGGTCAGGATTAGAGCTTTTCCATGGATCAAGTGTTATCACGTTACATTTTGTGAAAAGCAAATGTATTAAGGCAGGGTTAGTACTAAACCAACAGCCTGAATTCTCCAAGCAAGGCAGATATTATGCTTTGGCCAAACTGCTGCCTGAAGAACACCAATAAAGCTTAATTTGAACAATTTAGTGAGAAAAGGAAACAGCAGCAAACAGGACTACACTCTTGTCTTACATGTTTGTGCTAAAGCAGGACTGAGGCTGAGTTTGAAATTTGTCTAAGTTGCGTAACTTGGAGAAAAATTATACAAAAAAATCAGCAACTTATTGACCTAAGACTACCAGCAAGAGTTGGATGAGATATAATTCCTTCAAGAGTCCACAAATATGAGACAAGTCGAAATTTTGACAGAAATTATAATAAATTGTGCAATCCAAAGTTGCCCTGCAATTTTTGGCTCCACAATTTTAATTTTAATTTTTTGCTGTAATTGCAGCACTGCTTTTCGGAACTACAAATTCACAAGAGGGGCACTTCACCAGCGCTCATCCAATTTTAGTTTTAGCCAAACATAAATGAGGGAAAAAATGGTATCAGATGTAGTAATTTTGTCTCTCAAGATCTTGTGGATAAAAATATCAATGTTTTGAAGGTCTAGGATTTAATCAATGTGAATTTTGTATTGTGTCAAAGCTGGACAGAGCTGGCTAAAGATTGTTAAAAATCTATAAGAGAAGTATTGGTGATAGTTGTGACTTCATTTTATATGTCAATTAAGGGTCAAATTAAGTACAAAGAAAACATGGATGTAAAGTTTGCTCTTTTTAGTCATTGCAACCCAATGGAAGAAAATGTAAACAGGGTCATAACAAGGCTTTTTTTGTAACAGTTTGCATTTCTGTTGAATCAGAATTTGTGATGCAAGAAGCCACAGATACAGTTGTGTTGGAAAGATAACACTGAAGGATTACTCAAGATGCTTGAACACAAAGTTTTAATCTTTTTATGCAAGGTTAAGAAACTTCTGCTTATTGATTAATCTAGCACTCATTATTTTGGTTAATTTGCTTATTTAGAGTTCCCAAACTTTTCCGACACGGACCTCCAAAACAGCCATGCAACTAACTCCCGAAAACCATTAAAATGGGGTTAAAATGTATATATTTTTTAGTAGTTATTTGCTTTATAGGACCAAAATTCACTCAACCATGATGCATTCAGTTAGCAGAACAGAATAAATGCCAAGTCATCATATTGCGACCCCTAGATTTTGCTTCACAGCCGACCAAAGAAGCACCATGGTTTGTGAAAATTGATGAAGCTACATTTATTTTTCAAAATCCAACTGATACGAAAGTCATACATAATTTAGACAAATATTTGTTTGATTCGTAAATGAGACTGATCAGTTGCATTTAATCTGTGACTTGTTTTCAGTCCATTTTTGTGCTTTGATACACATGTTTGATACAGATACAACATTACATTCACATGTCATCTTTAAATAACAAGAGGAAGTTGAAGTGCCGAAGCAGAACAAGTCAGTATAGTAATGTAACCCACAACCTCTCTGCTGTGTGAATGCTGCCCTTATATGGCTTGAGAAGCACAAAAATACTTACTTATTGGTTTGGCATAGCAGTGCAAGTGTAAACAAGCTCACATCCCCAAATCTGTAAACATTGAGTGCTGACAGTTTTTTTTATCACCAATGGTACTTTCATATTTTCCATCCCAGGAGTGTAGTAGCAATAAACTGCATCCTGTTCCAACAACTTCCAGCATTTTTGACACAAATCCAGCGCCAGCTTTACCTACTGCCATGAGCTTTGTGATCAGGAACTGAACGTGTCTGAAGAAAAACTTTACAGAAGTGAGCAGAGTGTCAAGGCCAAAAAAAAATCTTCCTTAAAAGCATTATTTAACAGGGCAACAGCAGCGTGAAAGGGAATAAGAGAGGTAGAGAGATTGAGATAACTGTTGAGACCAAAATGTGAAAACAACAAAGCTGTAAGCTGCACGTTTTTTTTTTTCCGTCTGCGATTCAATATTTGTGATTGTATTTCTTTCTGATCTTAGGTTTTGTCTCAGAATCGTGGCTCGTACTATAAATCTTGGAGTACGACAGAGCAAAAGATTGGACAAGCCTTATTTCCCAATTTTCTTTTTATCTAGTAACTTTTATAACGGCATACACTGCTAACATGATGCACTAGACTCAACTATCTGGTAGAATTCAGATAACTTTACCATGTGGAGTGAAGAGAGTAAGATATACTCAGATTATCTTGAACCATTGCTAAGATTGTGAGCATGGTAGTGTGACTGCAGCTTAATGTTGGGATACCTACATTTTTATGCTGAAACAGCAAGTAAGTATTGCTATCTGTTGAAAACTACTTCTACTACTACACAGATGCCACATGGTTAACATCTGCATATCATGATTTTTGGCTGCCAATATGGTTAACATTCTCCTATAAATGAGAAATAAAATAATAATACTGCACTGCATTTGCTTCAGACAGATCTGATATTTTCACAACGGTGCTGTGGTTACAATATGTTTTTGGTTGAAAAGACAAAGTTTTACAACATAAAAAAAATAAGATTTATAATTTATCATGTCATGTAGTGTGACAATCAGAAAAAGGAATTCTTTGATACAGACTTAAAAAAATAACCCATTTAAGACTAGGGAGCTTAGATCATCCATTTTTAACATTTGCTTTATGCCTTTAGTTTAGTTTATTTACTTTGTTTGTTCTTCCATTATTCTACAGTTTTTTTTTAGTATTCTTTTGCAAAACTAGACTACTTTGTTGGCTTCAAAACAGCACTTGTTTTCTATGTGCTGCATGCTTGAATTTTATGTAAAAGAGATGTATTAGTGCCACGTATTGCCTGTTAGCCTCATCTAAGGACATGCTTGTTTTTATGATTTGGGAATAGGCCTGCTTCTGTAAATTTAGCTTAAACTGTTGGAGAAAGTCCTTGGGAAATCTATATCACCTCAAATTGCTTTAGCCTGTCATATTTTATTAACACCATAACTCTAACTGCACTGCACATTTTCTTATTATACCCATATCATTTGGTAAACCGCTAGCTTCTTAAATGCAAGTCTCCATCACATTTAACAAGTTTTAGTTTAATTCTTACGAGACTTTGACCATTTAATGAGCAAAAGATGCAAACGCTGTCTCTTAGCTAACATCAAACAAGCATTACCATGGAAACAGCCTTTTATATCCCGCAAAAACATGAACAAAATACTTTGCTTTCAGTCGTGTTTTTCTCCATCTTGTCAATAGGGCCCACTTGATGTTTCCATGGCAACAAAGGGTCCTAATGTCAGCCTTTAATCTACAGAATCGCTCCCAAAATAATGTATATTTGCTTGTTAGATGAATTTAAAGTTTATGGATTTCCTGAAGAAGGTAATGCTTGTTTTGATCTCTATCTCTCCAGGCATCCAGACAAAGAGACACCACATAGGCAGGCTGTATTTGAGGAAAACATGAGGAATGCGTAGACAGAAAGCCCCGGTCTAGTCCCAACCCACAGACTCGTAGCTCTGGGGCACAATGTTACCTGCCGAGTTCAAGCTGAGAGTTTTATTGCATAAAAAAAATATGACACTTATTTAATCGCCGCCTCAGGTGAATGATGTTGATTTGTAGGTTTGTCTTTATTTGATTCTTCTCAAAATTCTGCATATATATTGCATTATTACAATATATATTTGTTGAACATTGGTTTATGTAATAACAAGTTTGACTCAGGGACAAAGATCAGTGTTTATAATTTATTCATGAGGTCAAGTAAACCAACAATGCGTTGACTTTCGGAAGATATTTTGTATAGGGAAAGTGCATCAAATAGTGTAAGTTACAAAATATTTTTAGTCACAATGTTAAGAGCATCACATTTAAAACTTTTATTGTAGCCCGAGAAATCAAATAAGTTGATTTATATTAATATTGGGGTTTACAGTTTACAACATGTTAAGTCATGATCTATCTCCACTTACTGAAAATATGTCTCCTTAGGGCACATATTATGCAAAATCAACTTTTTGTTAGTTTTTCTTCCTATTACAAAACATCATTCTGAATGTCCTTGATCTGGGATGTTATAAATAGATCTCTGAAATCTTCTGTAGTGTCCGTAAGTCCATAAATTGTCAATATTCATTTCTGCAGCTGCAAATCAGGCGAGATCAGTTTGTTTGTCATGTGTCATTTTCTTTGCAGCCAGTAAGTGGAGCTCTAACTCAATTCTTGATGTGGGAAACACATGACTGTAATTTGTGCCTTACTACGCAGTTTTTTATTGGCTCTGGTGTCTGTGTTGTTGCTCAGGAACATGTTTTAAAGGACTGAAACAACACAAAAAGAGATAATCAAACTGTCAACTATCAAACTGTGGTGCTTGTACCAATAGTGGTACAGAGGCAGCTCTCTGTGGTCCACGAAGCCTTCTGAAGTTTAAGTTATTTTGGTCAGATGTCTATGACCTTTTTGTTAAATAAATAACTTAACTTAGTTACATTTTAAGATTGGTTTAGACTACCGCTAACTTTAGAGCATTAGTGGTGGTACACAAAAAGACAAATACTCATTTAGATGGTGGGAAAAGTTTGAAAACCAATGAGCTAAAGTATACAGACATTTTGTTCAGGTACACAGTTGGTCAAGTCCCGTTCGGTATGCAAAACATAATTAGAAAATGACTTGGAAGATGATCATATTGAGTGTTTATCATAATAACTAAAATGTCTCATAAGTAAATAAATATATATATAAATATCTTCTGATTATTAGAATTCTTCCCCAATACAGTGGTTTCTTCCTTTTTGTCAACATCACCGACTCCCTGCAGAAATATTGACAGTGTTTCACCTGATGCAAACCTTGCACAACAACAGCAAAAACCCCTTACTTAACATGATATCGGATACAATTAGGCCTAGTTGTCGAATTGTAGTAGACAAGGAAAAGCTCTTTCAATGGCGCCTCTTCGAATGACAGCTACTAAATCTTTTCTCCCGTAATGATACATGGCATGACAATTGGTTGTTGGAAACTTTTAACCTGTGTTGTTTTTTCCCATCAACAAAGAACGTAGAGGAAGCGCAGGAAATGTGATGCTCAGCTGATAGTGGACTGATGGTGCCAAGTCAACACTTTTCTGTTAACACCCAAGGACCTTTCTCTCTCACTCCCTCTTGAGCACTCTCTTGCCTCTCTTTCTCTTTGTCTTTCTTTCCTCCACCCCCCCTCTCTTTTCTCTTGCTTTCTCTCATTCTGTCTTTCTCTCTCTACCTCACTTTCTTCTTTGCCCTTTTCACTCTCTTTCTCTGTCTTACTCACTTTTTTCTCACTCCCCTTCCCACCCCCTCTCTCTTTCTCTCTTTCTCTTTCCTTCTTTCCCTCTCTTTCACACGCTATCTTCTCACCTCTGTTCTTCTCTCTCTCTCTCTCTCTCTCTCTCTCTCTCTCTCTCTCTCACTCTCTCTCTCTCTCTATTCTCTCTCTCTACTGTATGTTCTCTGCCTCTGTTTCTCTTTCTCTCCCTTGCTCTCTCTCCTCTCTCACACACACTCATTTCTACCTCTCTCTCTTTGTCCCTTTCTCTTTCCCTTGTTCTCTTCTCTCTCTCTCTCTCTCTCTCTCTCTCTGTCTCTCATTCTCTCTCTCTGTCTCTCTCTCTCACACACTCTTTTCTACCTTTCTTTGTCTCTTTCTCTCTCACAAACTATCTTCTCTGCCTCTCTTTCTCTGTTTCTCTCTCTCAGCTTCCTCTCCTCTTTCTCTCTCTTCCTCTTTGTCTCTTCTTCTCTCCCTCTTCTTCCTCTCTCCTCTCCCCCCTCCTCCTCCTTCTCTCTCGATGACGCGCTTTAGGCCATTCATGTAAACCTATTGGAAATTGCCTGGCTGCTCACTGACCCTAATGTGGATCCATAAACTTCTTCCCCTCCTGGTGATTACCCGTAAGGAGCACTAAAGCCACCTCAGCGCCGTAGTCAATCTCAGGCAAAAAAAACCCCTAAAAAAATGTCTTCTTTCTTGAGCTGTTCTAATGGTGAATTACAAGTTGCGAGCACGTCTCACGTTTCTTAGGTTTAATGGCTCCTAAAGCTGCCTGCAGTGTCAGCCCTTTACCCCACACTATTTATGCTGACCATATGCAGTTCTCTTACAGCTCTCTCTTCCAACAGTGTTTGTTTCGAAAGGCACGTCCAGGGTTACTTGTATCCTGCACGCACTCTCTTAGCTGAATGAGATGACGAGACGTTTTGCAAGGTGTCGCGAAGCACATTGCTGATAAATGACCCCCTCATTGTCAGTTAGCTCAAAATGTATCGCCGCAGCAAACATCTGCTCCCTCTGTAATAAATTCTCATCTAAGTCCAGGTGTTTGTGAAGTTTGGAAAATGACTGGAGCAGTTTGAAGTGACTGCTTTAATCGAAGGAGATATGAAGGCGTCCATTGGGGTTGCAGGCAGAATTGTGTGATTTCCTTTCTTATCTCGAAGTCAGTGAATGCATCTGGCAGGACCGCGTTTAACATTCAGACCCCGTACTAGACCTGGCATAGGTCTGAGTGTAAACAGTATTGGAGATGCTGATGTGATGGGAGATAATGTTCTCAAACTATACATGACAAACTAGCAGATTTACTTTTTTCATGTGAGAAGTCTTACCAACTTTGTACAGTTAAAGTATGCAAAATATGTAATATTGCATTTGCAGAACTATAAAAATGTCAATCTACAATCTCTCAAGCAAGGAAAGTGATATTTTTGTCCTCAGTTCAATTTACTTCATAAAAATACAGAATGATAAATCTTTGTTTTATGTACTGTATGTGATGACAACATTTGACCTTTGGTCATGGCTAATGTAAGGGTAATCACAGCTGAACTGGAAGCTAGCTGGCAGGGCGGAATAAAGGGAATGTCAGTTTGGTGACGTTTAGGTGAGTATGATTGACAGATGGACTAGCCAATAAAGGTTGTGCATAATCAGTTTAGAGCAAAACTAATGCTTAATGGGACAAAAAACAAACATTGTGCAGTTCTACAGAATCATTAAGTGAAGCAAAATACTTTCAATGTAGCTTGAAGTTTGATTTTGTTTGTAAATGACAGATGACCAATGAGCTCCTTTGTTTCATGCATGATACACAAAGAATCAAATATAAAGATGTTACTAAGGAAGTGGTGACCAAACTCACTTTTGGTGACGTACTGAAGAAGTTTGAGTTTGTGAAGAATCGCACTGCAAAAAGTGCATGATTCTAGGATTTAAACCCTAATTTCAAGCATTTTGATTAATTTAAGCTAGGTTTGTTGCAGAGACCTAGATCATTTTCTTGTTTCAAATAGTTTTGAACTAATTTCAAGACATTACTTTTTGTTTGAGTCAAAGTATTTGCCAATGGGTCAAGAAAATTGTTCGTATTCCATTGGAAATTTTAGTTTTTATCTTAAACCAAATTCTCTTATAATTAGTCAAAAACACCATGAAACAAGTGAAATTTTCTACAACACTAAAGCTCTTAAATCTTATCAAGTTAAAATGACTCAAGTCCAGATTAAACGTCTGATTCCAAGTCACTTTAAGCAAGTCTAGTTACAGTATATCGTTTTTGCAGTGCGCACATTTGATTTTAAAGTCAACCAGTACATTTGCAGACATATAGCCCTTTCCTGATACATTGTTAATACAATGTCTGAGTATTATTAAAAAGATTTAAATATTTATTAGTTTTGTCTATATCGCCGTCCTCTAGGTTGGAGATGCCAGCCATGTCCTCATACCAGCTGCCTCCTGCCGATATATGTAGCGTAACACCACACTGGTTATCAAGCTTGTGAATAACAATTAGTCAAAGTTTATTAGCCAGTGCATTACATTGAGCACTCTCATATTACTTATGAATCTTATTCAAGTTTTAATAAATGTGGCTAAATGCATTAGTTGTGGCAGATGAGATGCACATGCAATGAGCTGCAGCATATTGATATGCAAACGTCCATTTTACTTGATTAGGATTTTCAACAATTATTTTGATAGTCGACTAGTCAGCAATTACTTTTCGATAACTGACTAGTCCATTTTTATTGCATAGGAGAGTTTTAACTAAATAAAAACTGAAATATAGTGACAAAGGGCTTGTAGTTAACACACATTCCAGTGTTGCAATGCAGCAAGAAACATGCAATAAAACAAAATAATCATTTTAAAATGGGCCTAGATTTAACCCAATTTTTAGATAAAGCAAAAATATAAAGTTACAAGAAATTAAGCTCCCATGTACAATAAGTTGCTGTTATTGTTGAGCACTGTGCAGCATATGACAGTATTTATGTCATCACTTCCTTTATGTCTCACACAGTTTTCACCTAAGTTTATTTACATGTTTGTTTATTAGCCCTAAATCATGCTTTAAACCATAATCTTAAGTGTTCAAATATTGATGGATGATGTGACAACTCTGGGACTCCGTCTGCGTTAAGGCTTTAATGGAGCTAATATGGCCCTTCTCTCCTTGAACATGTGCCAAGTCTAAAAACAGGACGTGTGCCAGAGCTACGCAAAGTTAACATCTCTAAAGAGCTGTGAAAGCAGAAAAACACCAGCATACCCAGGCTAAATCCATATTTGGTTGTAGTTTACATTCTCAAATGTGATCATCTGCTGCACAAACAACACTTGCAATAATCCGCATGATGACTTTTATTGGTTTATAGGCAGAGAAAAGTATTTCTGACCACATTGGCAATCATTTTCTGTAGTAATTCATGTGTATTTCTGTTTAGTTTCATCATTTTATCATGTTAAGATTACAATTGAGTATTAGTTGATCAAATTAAATTTTTTGTCAATTTGTTCAGATTTGTGTAAACCACTACAAAAACATTGCCATGAATTGATTTAACTGGATGCTTTAAATGTATGTTTTTTACTTACACAATGGGTTAAATACAGTTTATGATCAGACCAGAATAGATCTGTCTACACTTCCTTAGGACAGTATAATGAAATATAGATGGAGTGATGGTCCAGTTGGGTTTCATGGTCAATTATAACAGAATCAATGGAGCGAGCACAGCTTTTTTCTGCCTCGGACGGAAACCTTCACTTTGAATCTATCGGTTAATCCTTGTATTGGTTTAGTTCATGTTCAGGTCAACTTTGGTTCTATTTTCACTTTATTGCACACAAATTGCTTTATTTTAATGGTGTGATGGCAGTCAAACAAACTACTTTTTAGACAATTTTGACATCTTGGGAAGATAGTTTTAAGAGCTTTTGCTAATGTCACTTCCCTATTTAGTCCATCTAGTTCACTTATTGATGCACATAGCAATACTTTAATCAACTAAAAATGATAATTCTGATAAATGTATTGCTTCTAGTAGCAGAATTAACATTAACAGTAAAAATGTATGTCAAAAGTATTGATAACATGTAATTACATAAATTGATGCACTTCTCGATTTCTTCTATCTCTTCTTCCAGCCCATAAATATTACACTGCTCGTTACATTAATGCCACTGAAGAGGTGACCGTCTCCTGCACCTATGACTCCACTAATGACATTAAATGGAGGGTCACTGATCTGACTTTGATCTGCTCTTATTGACTTTCGTGGCCTGGATTTATTGTAGAAGTTAAACTCCGCCTCTGTGCAGATTTGGATACAAGCCAGCTAAGGCCACATGCATAACTTTGTGAGGGAAAGAGATTTACAGGGTTTAAGTAGCTCAGTATGTTGTAATAAATAGGTTGGCATTTTCTTCTGGATAACTAACGGTGCAGGCATTTTCATATAGTGAGAGAAAATAATTGTGCCATTCAGTGCATTCTCTTTTTGCATCATGTTATATCTGTTTAGTATCAACAGGAGGTCATGAGGGCATCAGTTGAGTTTGCAGACCTGAAGCGTGTGGGCAGCTAATGGCCATTCTGTCCTTGGGCAAGACACTCGACTTTGCCAGCATGAATGTGACTGTGTGGGTGGAGACTGAGAGGTTGGAGGGTGCCAGAGCAGCTGTAGTTTGAGTAGTCTAAAAATAACTACTTGATTGTTAAACTGTAACTTGTATCGAGAGTAGCTACTCATTTGAGTTGGTTCTAGTATTAGTTTAGTTTAGTTTATTAGTTTATTTATCAGGGACAGTGCACAAAAACATTATCCTATACAAAGGAGGAGAGATGTTTGTGCCAGGTTGTAGCAAAGTTGCTAATTTCCACCTGGAGTCCCTGGACAAGTTGTTGTTAAAGATGGCGTACATGCCAATAAAATACATATTTACGTACAAAAGTAGTTAGTTCATTCTCGCATCCAGCAATGCATTAGTCAAACATACTTGCATCAGTAGTACAAAATTTGGTGCTTAGACCCTGGTGGGAATGATGATCGCTGCAGGAGGATCAAATATAATAGGAATCTTCCCGCAGAGAGACAGTGGTGTGGTGAAAAGTTAAACCTGAAACCTGATTGATGAGTGGGGAAGTGAAAGGCTCAGTTAAAACGAGTTAGAACCTATGATATGAACTACAACTACTTGAAATATAACTTTTCAGTTAATTTTTTAAGGTGGCATGTTGGTACTTGCATTCACGTGAGGTCAACTCCTGAGATGGATCCCAAGCGCTGCCCCGCTGTGCTCACTGTTTCTGCCTGTGGGGACAATAAAGTGTACCTTATCCTTAACCGTAGTATTAGCTTTGAGATACAAACATGTCCATTTAAGAACACACACAAGTAGCCTTTGATGAGGATTTCTCCTGTTTTTGTTTTTGTTTCCAGAGAGATCCACCAAAACTCACTGACATGAAATATAAAGGAAGTACACAGAAGGAAAAAGTTAGCTATTTTAATGATAAACAAGCCAACTGACATTATGCACAGGATGAATTAGTTGTAGAACAATTTGTCTGAGATATTACATTTATTGCAAGTCACTTTTATTTAATGACACACAGTAAAAAGCAGTTTTAGAGCATTTGGAAAATAATGTTTTAGAAATGATCTAATCACTCAACGTAAAATAACATTGACAAAAATATTAAACTCAAGCTGTGCCAAAAATTAAAAGATTGTTAGATCATGATTCTACTTTTTTCTCATTCTCAATAATTGCTTAGCACATTTTAATTGTCTGGTCCATCATCCAATCCTGTGGTAAGCACAGCACAAGTATAAGCTTTTTCTGTTGAAAACAGATAAAGACTTAATATTGTACTGAAAAGCTGTCCAAAGATAAAATGTAGATTTTACATGTGGATATTTTGTCATATACTAAATAAAAATGGTAATAATCTTGACAATTCATCCTATTTACTTTAAGCTAAGGCAGCTGTCTGTTTTCAATACGAAGAAAGACAACTGAATTGAAAATCAAGATTATTCAGTATAGAAAAGTCATCAATTTTTTTCATCAGTTTTTTCCCCAGATCATCTGGATCTAAACAAACCTCTCTTGGTCTATTGGTGCTATGAGTGTTTCCCAATCAGGGGAACAGGGAGGTACACAAACAAGTACTTGGAATGACTTCAGACTTCAAAAGAATGATACTTTTTTTTTTTTAATTTTTCGCATTTTGAATAATTTTTAATCATTTTTGTACTTTTGGGCAATATTAGAATTAATAAACCACAAGAAAACATGACCTTAAAATCTTTAGGTAGGGTGCACTTGAAGTGATACTTTGGGCAAAAAAGGTTGGAACTACTGCTTTAAGCCCGTATAGAGCTGCTTACTTCCTGTATCTGTGATAGACAGCTTTGAATAACAAATCTTTCTTAGTTTCAAAATCAAGTTTGAAGTTTTTCTATTGTGACTGCACAGTCACTGGAGACATATTTTTCCAGCGCTGAATGTAACAGCAGGAGAAGATAACTAAATTAATAAAAGATTACAGTATTCTTCTAAGTCATATTCAAATGTTCTTTTTTCCATCTGAAACTTGCTGTTTCTTTTTCATGTGACAATGTAAAAGAATACCAGCCTCTCTGTAAGCGCATCAAAGACCTATGTCATTTTTACATCTCGACTCTTTGGCTGACTGACACTTTCATAAATGGCCCACTGTAGCTCTCACCGCTGTAGCATGTGTTTTGGGAATCAGCGGGCACAAAATAATCATGATGTAGACCGCTGTTGTAGCTGTCCGGTCATTTGCCGAGCCGATCTGCTGAACAATCACAGTGCCAAACTAAATTTACGAGCACTCACAAGTCTCCCTCTCCTCCACACACCCTCTAATGAAATGCCCCCGCCGGATTAATGTCCACGCTGGGATGATTTGCATTCAAGTACAGCCATAAATCTGCACAAATGTTCTAAGACATTTTACTATAGCTACACTGACCAAATGTCTTTTTCTTCGTTTGTCATTTCGCGTCCGAAGCTGTGCACTAACCCCCGTTGACTCCCATTAGACCAGTGCGGACAGAAGTTAGTGTCCTTTTGATGTGCCTCCTAAATAGAAACGATAATGATGTCTGTAATGAGGATGTGCAGGTGGAGCTGGGAAATGGCGCACAGCTGGAGGTAAGGCGGGACAGCTCAGTGGAACATGCCAAAATGTTCAATTTGCCAAGCTACAAATTTCGATCGAGAGTAAGAGTTTTAATGAGAAGGAGAACCTTTTTTGGAAACGCTAAGTTATTCTTGGGTAAATTTCAAAAGCAAACATTTATGGAAGTTTTGTCATTTATTTTTCTGCCTTTGCTCAATGAGTGACATTTAGAGGTTCTTACAGAGAGCTGCACTTAGATGGGCCATGATTAAGTTGGAATCTTCTGCTGTTTTTCCACTAGCCTCTTCTTTTTAAAAGAAGCACATGTATATGTAATGCAATATGAATTATGTATTTCAGGCCTTTACAAACATGCACCCCCATACTGACTGCAGCCTAACGTTTCCAGAGCGCCTGCTTGTTTGTCCACAGTGTCGCCGACTTTCTCACCCGAGTTGACACTTCCCCTTGTGCTAACTGCGAGTGAGTTTGCTTTTTGTCATGAGCAGGAGATCTTCAGGTGCAGAGAGAGGTGCCTCTAGTGCCCATCAAAGCGTGCCATGCTGTCTGTACTGTCATGTGCTTTTGTTTTTATTTCCTTTATTAATGTAGGGCACTGGATGTGGACATGTGGTGAATATTGCTGTTATATCTCTATCTCGTGCACGGTAGCCAAGTGGTTAGAGCTCTGGCTTCCAATAAGGAGGTCGCGGGTTCGACTCCCGGTCGGACCATATCAACATCTCACGATCTCTCTGGTGGACTTTGCATGTTCTCCCGTGTCACCGTGGTTTTCCAGATACTCCGGTTCCTCCCACCTCCAAAACATGCATGTTTAGGTAATTGGCATCACTGTAATTCCTTAGTGAGTGAATGAGAGAGTGAATGTTTGTCTGTCTAACCCGCGGCATTGGCCACTGTCCAGGGTGTTCCTGCTAAGGCCAAAGTCATGGATAGCTCCAGTCACCGCGACCCTAACGGATTAAGCGTAGAAATGAATGAATGAATGATGAATGAATATCTTTATGAGCTGTTTTAAAAAATATTTCAATATACAGCATCTCCTAACTCTACTGCCAAACAAACGCACTCATACTCTTTACTAGTGTATTAGTCAGACTACAGTAATCAACCTTTCTGAGACCACAGAGTCCCAAGACCCAGACTTTTAAAGGTTGAGCTGAAGACGCGATCTATCAAGACCAAATTTAGACCATTTTTGTAATTGTATACAATTATCAGAGTCTGTAAGATCTGATTGTGAAGGCCTTTTACAAACTGTGTCTGGGACAGGTCACTGAACTCCTGGGAAGCTTGCAGAGCGGGTGGCAATGAAAGTTTGGACACCAAGACCAAGTCCAAGACCAGGTTCAAAATAAGATTTGAGTCCAAGCAACCTCGAGACCAAGACAAGACCGAATTCAAATGTGCTCGAGTCCTGGAGCTACTCTTCACTCGCTACTCTTTACTTACTAAAAAATTTGATTTACAAACCAGTTTCCTTTTATTGGTTCAAATAGTCATAGAAATTTGACTTGTATTAATGTACCATGCATTTTGAGTCAATTTTCCTCCAGCCAAACGGTTTGTGCTTATTTTTGGAACCTTTTTTCAGACAGCTTGACTGCAGAAAACACGGCCAAAACTAATGATGTACTGAAGATGCCCAGTTGTAACAGTGTTGTATAGATGGTTCTGAAAAAACATTTTTGGAATCCTAATGAGGTTGTAAAAAGTTTCAGAAATAAAAAATACACTATTGTTGGATCTAAAAACAATTACAGACAAAGCAAAGTTGAGTCTTTTCTGAACCGCTTTCGAATGAGCTTGCACTGTACTGATCAAACGTGACCTAATGTATTGGTATCAAAACTTTATGAGCACTGATTTGTATCTTATCAATATCAAGCTTGAAATACAGATCATTCCATGAAGATCATTACTAACTATATCGCATTTTATTAGATTCATCAATGGACAAAAATGTATATCCCAGTCTTTTGGGCATATTTCGATAAAGATATTGAGATAATAGTCAGTCCAACAGAAATGTGTTCAAACCTGTCTATTAGTTTAGGTTTGCACATTTTCTTAAAAATATAACAAATTTATAAATGTGAATAAGTAACATTTGTTTTGTTCTGCGAACTTTTTAAAAGTTCTAGATTTACCAGTGAAACAAGCATGAAAAATGTAGCTTTTAGTTCAGTTAGGAAAATTATTTCCAGAAAAAATGTGTCTCGAAAGTGGGATTAAACTTGCTAGCTTTATCATTGATAATTAAAATGATTAATTTAGACACTTTTTATAGCTGTTTTTTTCTTATAATGTAAACATTAGATACATGTGAAACATTTTCACAAAAAAATGATATACCTGATATTAGAGGTAGGCAATATATCACATTTGAGATAATGTTTTAGAGATATCCAAAAATTAAACACCAAGTATATTGTTAATAGCAAAAAACACGTGCTTAGAAATACAAATAAAAAAGCTACATTGTAAATTTTCAATTAAGGGGAAACAAAGGTGATATCTTGGCCCATTTATTATTGGTGTCTTTGCTGACCAAATTTAGTTTTAGTCAAATTTTTTTTAGACACGGAAATCTCATTTAGCTGCATTTTTGCTTTACAAATAGTTATTTAAAATGTCTCTGGGGCATCTCCTCGGGAGCAGTGATCGCCGCTGTGCAGCGCTCAGGGACCCATCTCCAGATGTTCTTGCTAGGCTTGGTCAGGACTACCGTAGCTGGAGGTTATTACCCTAACATGCATGTTAATGTTTGAATATTTTCATTTTGGAATGGCTTAAAGTTGGGGTAGCCAACTTTTTTTGTAAATTAGTAAATTGTGTGTTTTCCACTTAAAAGTACATGATAAATGCAGCACTTTGTGAAAAAAATTAGAATACTGAGAGGTGTCTGAACGGAAAAATAAGAACTTCTACTCAGGAGCCAAATGCTCCTGATTGGCTGTACTTGAGTGGTTTTCTCAAGTTTCAATTTGTTGTTTGCAAAAACAAGTTTATAAATCATAATTGTAACCAAAAATGAATACATGTCGATGTCAACCGTGTGACGAAGGATTTATGAGAGGAAGTTGCCAGATTGAAAACCTAAATCATGTTTGCGCTGTGAAAATCATGCAGCTACCCCACCTTTAGCATCATCTGGAGAATAGAAGTACGCCCCCCAAAAATTCAGAATATGTATTTTTGTCAAAATCGCCCATCCCTAATTGATATTTAGTTTTGCATATATTCAAAACAACTTTCACAATACAATCTGAAAACTGATATATTGCTCAAAATAAGGTGCTGCAAAGGTGCTGCTACAAGTGGTCTCATACATCTGTTTGTTTCATTTTTTTCACTTCTTTCTCTCCGGCAATAAAGATTTGTAGATTTCCATATTGAGTTCATTCTAAGCTCATAGTCTTTGTTTTTGCGTAGGCTCGAGCCTTTGGGCCTGCTGAATCCTGGTCTTACGTCTCATTTTCATTTGTTTCCACATGCGGAGTGACAGGTGGAATATCGGCTCCATCTCAGGGCTCAGTGCTGGTGAATTGGCTTCAAGGTTGAATCTACTCAATGTGGATTTCCATGACAACGAGCTGGGTCCTATTTGCATTTTATCAGCGCTCGGTAATGTGTAGCATGTACTGCAATAGGAGAGTTTTGTCTTATCAAGAGAAGGTAATGAAACAATTAGTCAACATCGCATTGAAATTTACCCCGAGCTGATAGTACGTGGTGTTATCTTTACAAAGACAAGAGTGTGTACATGATTTGCTTACAACACAAGTCATGCTTTGCCATTTAGTATTTTCTAGTAGCACTTGAATAGGAAATCTTGTAATCATGTGCTGCTCAGTGGAAGTCGAAAGCGTGCAGTGTGCAGCCAGCCGTAGTGTCAGAAGTTTGATTATTGGTGCGATATATTGCTGCATTTTCTTTTCCCTCTTGTCCCCATTTTCCACAACCATTCTTGTAAATCCTACAAAGCAACAAAATATTAATCTTTTTTAAGCATTTTCTTTCACTTGTCAATTAATGGTTAATTTAAAAGACCCTATATTATTCGTCTTATTATTTATTTATTTTAAGGTCAAATTATTGTTTCTTCATCATAGTAGAAAGTCTTCAGAGTTGTCATCTGGACAGCGTTTCTTTCTACTATGGATCACTCCTGGACGAATGAGGGATTAGACATTTCTTCATCATAGAAATAGCTGCAGTTGTGTAGTGTTTCATTCAAACTTGTCTAAAAGGCAAATCCTGCATATTTAAACTGTGTTCTTCTGTTGAACTGAAGCACTTTGTTCCATTTTATTCCACGTTGTGATGTGACAAATTGAAGTTTTACGATGGCAGTTTTATCTGAACAAAAAGAAAAAACAAAAGTTATTGCTGTGTCTTGAGTAAAACAGTGCAATTGAGTTAAAGATGTACTATGTAACTTGTAACTTTAATATTAGCTACTGCTTTGCATAAAAATAGTTCAATAGGACAACCTTAAAAAAATACAATATCTAGACGTGACCTCACTGTGAATGGTTTATTGCTCAAAATTTTTGAAAAAAATACTTTATTACAGTGAGCAGGTGCACCTCTCCCTACAGATCTGACTTTTATTTTTTCTGGTTGCACCACATCTTGTTTCTATGGAGATAGCTAAGTTTAAAGCCATAGTGTGTAACAGAGCACAACATATGACAAAAGTTGACAGAGACGAGATTATGGCTATAGTTCTTCCAATGTCTATCTAAACACTAACTATTATTTTTATAGTTGACTCATCAGCAGTTCATCAAACAATAACCTGCAACATGCTCTGGGACGGTTTTAAAAAAGGTGGCTATAGACTTCTGCACACTACAGAAGTCTTGGCCCAATTTTAAGCTTGATGTGCCCCTTTAGGAAGGTGTGGCTAGACTAAGGATTTTCATAAGAGTATTGTTGTGTTGCTTTCCTTATGTCTGTGCGTTACTGCGACTCTGTTATGACTATTGTTAGGGAGAATCATCGTGAGGTTCACACTCTGCACGAGCGCGAAGACCTTTACTACAGAAGCATCTGGTGCATCTGCAAGCTCCTGCTTTAATCCACTGGCGTTGTTGTTATTGTTGTTGTTGTTTCACTTGTATAAATGTGCACATGAAAGAAAACATGCTGCCTCAATCAATCACGTGACTACTTTTCTTGCTTGCTTCCTCCAAATAATGTTCTTTCTGTTCTTTTTCTTCCGTCTAAAAAAAGATCGTAAACTAGTGTGCAGCGGGATTTACCCACCGCAGGTGGGTGGTAAGAGCACCACCTCAAGGAGACCTCTGGGAAGACTCAGGATACAATGGAGCGACGATGACTTTCAACTGGCCTGGGAACACTTCCCCTGAAAGAGCTGGAGGAAGTGTGTGTGGACAGGGAAGTCTGAGCCTCCCTGTTCAGACTGCTGCCTTCACAACTCGATCTCATAGAGGATGAAAAATAATGAAACGATTATGAAGCGATTATTCTTTGGATCATTCGACTAGATTCTTTTTGTGCATTAAAATCTTTTTAGATAGTTATACTAAGCAAATAATCTTCTGAACAAATGTGTTTTCAATTATTGTTTAAATAACCGTAATTATGTATTTTATTATAATCAAGTAGCTCTATGGTATAGTTCCACATTGTGTAACCTACTGTCTGCTTATGTTGTTTATTATCAGTCATTATCTTTAAACACTCACTCTGTCATCACTTCTAACTGTAATCACCACCCACGAGGTCCAGCGCAGAGGAGCCAAAAGGCAGCGCATGGTCAACCATTCATTTCACATATTTTTATCTTATTTATTTTTTCACAGTTGAACCAATTATCCAGCTTGCAGCTGTCAAAAGCAGCTGATGCAGCAGTTGAATCGAAAGCAATTTGTAGCTGTGTAGCCGTGTACCTGCGGAGCGCGTTTTTGAAAGCCTGCTGCGGTTCTGTGCCAAGAGGGAGGAGACTCTGTGGCTTGTTTCTGAGGCTGACTCAACACATCCACATGAGAGGCTCCAGCGGACGATTCATCTGAGCTGGTCTGACACAGCTCCAGATCTGACAGGACACATATTCAAACTGAAAGACATATGTTATCTTGTGTTTGATGGGTAAGAAATCTAATAATACAAATTAATTTTTAAGTAGGGATGGGACTGTACCGAAAAATAGCATAAAAAAGTTTGATAGTAGTGGTTCAATTCAATTCTGGTGTTGGTTCGATTCTCATATGTCGCTCCAACACATTTTCATGCAGAAAGCTTTTGCATCCACCGTCATTTCTCAGTCAGAGATAAAAACAGCAGGATTATTTAGCTATATTATTATTGAGGCGAGTTTTGTCATTCTGTTTGTTAATGTTGGTTATATGTTCACAGAAAAGTAGTTTGTTCTTCTTGTGAGGCTTAGCAAAATTGAAAAAAAACATGAATCGAGACAAGAATCCCTTACTATTTTTAACAGTATCTTTCTATACATTTTAAAAAGGATTAAAAGGCAATCAATGGCACAAGATTGGCTCCGTTGATGTAACACACTTGTGCTGTATTGTAAACCAAAACATCTTGTCCATCTCTTCTGTAGCACATGTTGAATAGACTGATTTGCATACCTCTGACCTTTGTGAATCTGAAGTGGCTTTGCTCAGAGCGTTTGGCGGAATACGTTGTTCTGCTCTGCCACGGTTGTGTAGCTTTATGTGTTCTCTCTAAACCGGGACTTTATTAGAAATCCCAGGAGCAGAGCTAAATCCAGCCAATATGTTGAGGAATGCAGTTGGAATAAGCTCTCCAGGTATTCACCCCTGTGAGTGAACTGAAGTCGAGACCGAAATGGACTTTCCAGTATTTTTCATCTTGGATACAAGGACCATGGGTTTATTGAAAAACTTATAGATCTACAGTTTCAGGGTTGAATTGTTATGCATGAGGGAGGACCCGGGTTTAACGTCTTAAGACATAAATTACTCCTCCCTCCATTGTAAGAGTGGTGTAACTGCTGTTTTGCAATGTAAAGAAAAATATGACCACATTGGCTTATGCCAAAGTCATGGTTCGATTGTCCAATAACAAAAACTGTTGCTATGTGGAATCAACACAATTTTTTGTATTGACTAGTCTAGTTTTTTCCATTAGAAACCTTACCAAGTAAACACATACAATAAAATAAAATTAGATAACCTTTATTTATCCCACAATAAATAAATCAGTTGATGGTGTCTAAGTCACCCCAAATTTTATTGGTCAACTAAAAGCTTTTAAAAGGACAATTTAAGTTTGTTTATTTTGACTTTTGGGAAAACAAGAAGCAAGCTAACTGAAGATTTGGAAGCTAATGCAGTAATTTGGCTGAACACTGCTTCCTAATAGTTTTCCACATTTTTTATTTACATCTAATGCTTTTTTTTTTTAGTTTGTCATATATTTTTTAGTTTACATTAAGTTTACGCACCATTTTTAGTCAGTTATTCAATTAGCAGTGCATGCCTTTACCAATGAATTCGTTTGGTTGACCACAATTCTAGTTCAATGCACAGTTCAGTACAGCAGGAGAATAGAAACATGTTGTTAAAAGAAAAACACAAAAATGCCTTTTATAAAGACTATTCTATAGACTGTTCAGAGGGAGTTAAATATAAGGCTACAAACACCGTAATGTACAAGTGACTATGGCTGAGTAGGGCTGTAGTCAACTAAAGAAATTCTTAGTCGAGAAAATAAAAAAAGTAATAGAGTTCATCCAAAAACAGCTATTTATTGAAAATGAGTAGGAAACAGTGTATCATTTCTTAGAAGGCAGTTTAGACCAAGGATTTGGTAAACAATCTCACATATTTTTGTTGCTGTTCATATAAATCCTTATAATCAAAACTATCTACTTTATCTACAAAAAAAATTTGGTCGACTAAGACTCCATCGACAGATAAAGAACAGCAACCATATACCAACCAATAGACAGAAAAATAGCAGGTCAGTGAGAACTAGTGCACAATTACCTTTGTTTATCAAACATAACAACAGCTGATTTTATTGAGCTTGGCCTGCACTAAACCAGAAAAGACTGTTGAAAATGTCTTGTCAAAAACATCTTGTCATTTGCCTTTAACCATACTACTGCAGCTTCTTGGAGTGCTTTTGTTGCTCTCACTGACATCGAGTGGGAGTGGAAGCAGCAGGATATATGCAAAAACACCACTCCAACTATGCAAATATAAACTATGATTTAACAGCTTGGAGGCATTTACTCTCATTAATAAAACCCACTTCAGGCTACACCTTGGAAATCCCACTCTAGCAAGGCAGAAAAGACCTTTTGCCATCTGTCTCATAATATCGCATTTAAAGGGCATAATGACAGATTAAACTACACTTTTCACTAAAATGAGCATGATTTTATTAAGATTCTCATTTAAGATTCAAAAATGTAATTTTACTTTCAGTTTTGTTTTTACATTAATGTATTTTGACCAGTCAATATGACTTTTTTGATGACATAGACAGATTCTGTAATTAAACTCAGCTGTACTGTACTGCAATTTTCAACTATTATTTTCATTTTTTCTACACAAACTTCAACTTTACTACTGTGCATTATAAATATTTAGCAAATGTCTATCTTGCCAAGCTTAGTGATAAACAGAAAAACATCAGTCTGTCAAATGCTGGAATCATTCTCCGATTCATCATTTCTCTTTTGAATGCAGTTGTCGATATAAGTAGACTTTTTTTCTCACTTACTGTAGATCTACATCACCTACTGGTCAGTTTTTGTTATGCTTTGAGTGAGTGACGAATCGATTTAATCAATCACAGTGAAGTGTGAACTTTCTGAAATAGAGTCATGCTTTGTTTACCTCAAAGTCATATCAAAAGGAATTAAAAGTCTTTGACGGTTTTAGACATTTATATTAGTTCACAGTCGGATCAGTCGCAGGAAGGAGATGCAAGTGTTACCTGATCACTCAGAGTTGTCGTCATTTGCACTGAGACTGGAGATCTTAAACCCGGCTTGTACATAAAGACTATGAAAAGAGGAGATATTTATTGAAAAGTAAATGTTTGGTTGCACTTACTCATTATGGGTGTGATTACTTACTTATACTTTTACACATTAAACCCTACAATGTTAAATCTGCCAAAAGGTTATAACAGAGTCACACTGAGGTTACAGACATGACAAGATTCATGACAAATCTCTTAAAGTTGTTGCAGCTGATTTTTACACAGCAAGCATGATTTGAGTTTTAAATATGGCAACTTTTTCTCAGAATTTCTCTGACACATGGTTTAATTTGGACTTGTATTCATTTTGGTTGGAGATATGGTCAATACACGTCTTTTTACTTTTTGCAAAGTAAAACAAGAGAGGGAATGGAACTAAAATTCTTTGAATATGCACTTCAGACCGTACTCAGCAGTTTTCACAAAGTGCTGCATTTAGCATAGACTTTTTGTGGAAAGCACACTATTAGCTTCTCCATCTTTAAAAAAAATTGTAACTTGGACCACAGCTCCCCAAGCGTGAACTTATTATCGATGACGTGATAGTAAGCAGCTCTGAGGCAACTCAGCAGAAGCAAGCCTCCTAAACACCTGACGCTTTAACCTCCGATCAACGGCAAGCTTTGCTTAACCGAACAGACATGGGGAGAAACATGCAAACTTCACACAGAAAGACCCAGACCAGCAGATTTGAACCTGTGGCCTCATTGCTGCAAAGCGAAAGTACTACCCACTCAACTATTGTGCTGCCATTATTATTGGACCAAAGCTTTTCTAGTCTGCATAACAATGTAGATTGTAATAAAACTAAAATTGTATTGTGGTTCCAAAAAAAACAATAATTTTTGCCATTTCCCCCACACAATCCAAGTTTGAACAATCCAAGTGCATTGGTATTCGATTTTCACCTTGGCGCGTGTACTGCCTGAAGCCTGGACTGATAAAGAGGAAAACATTTCCTATGGGTATTTGAATGGCTCACGTCTTGACAACAATACTGATGAGTGACAGGCTGCAGTCCATCATATCTCAAGTCCACCAGTCTGGCATTTGTCTAAATAAACTACCGCACTCAAGATCAATGTAGATGAGAAATGAAGGCCACAGCTCGAAGAGAACTGCTTTATGGAGTGATTTTGTGTGCGTGTGAAGGCAAAGGGGTCACGCACCACTACTCCTTTAGAGATATAGGCCGGGCCATTAGATATACTTAGTCAGACACATTCAAGTCTGTAATTACATACTGATGAGGACAGATCATTAACTCATACAGGCAGCAGTATGTGCATTAACCATTGAACATCATTTTACACTGTAGATACTGAAGCACTGAAACCCACACATACTTCAGTATAGATTTCAGCTCCCTTAAAATGTTTTGTTTAGAATGATTGATTGCTATGGCGACAGTGCATATTTTTCATCAATCTGAAACACAGATGGAGATGCGGAGATGCCAATCAATTGATGTAATAAGACTGTTTACTGGGGCAGAAAGAGTTTCAACTTTTTATGCTGTTTCATTGTTATTTGTGTAATGAATAGCAGTTTTGTTACATAATGGACACTTTTGTATGAATTAAATTTTAACAAAAGAAATAACTCTGTGCTGCATCTGTTAAGGTTTCATACTGATGGAAAGTTAAAACCAAAACCGCATCACAATTTTCTGTAACTAAAAACGAGCTATTGTTTAAATCAGGGTTCTCAAAATTGAAATGATCAGAGCCAGAGTTGATTAAGGTGTCACATTTTCAAATATTGTTTTATCAATCTTATATTCTACTTAAATATGGGTATTATTGTATATATTAAGACTATAACATATACTACACATTTATTATTTGTGTTGCTTTATCTTGTACAGTATTATAGGCCCATTGCAAAAGAGAGAAGCTGCCAGTTAATAAAATGAGTAATCTGGAAAATCTGGGATTAATTATGCACAATTTGCAGCCTTCCAGTGCATTTTACAGTGCTTTACGAGACATGTAGTTCAATGGGTTACATGCATTTTTATCAGCGGCCACTGTCAATAATAAACAGAAATCATGGTCCACATGAAATCATCTTGAGGGCCAATTTGGCCCAGTTTAAATACAGTTTGTTGCAACAGTAAAATGTAACAAATTTTGTCAATATTAGAAATCACTAGATGTAAAATGTGTGAAAGTATAATACAATGTTATTATTAAGAACAAACTGTCTCTTGTCCACCATCTGACTTGTTATCCATTATATATATTTGATCTCTTACTGTATGGTTAAGACCCTAATCAGTGGATCAGTAAATCTAAAACTGCTGATTAAGTATTACCAACTTAATTTTTAGTTCTCTAAAACATTTTTTTAATTATAATTCCCTCCTATGCACATACAATAAGGTCTCCATTGTCTCCAAACTGCAGTTCGACTTATAAGTAAGCTTCACTTGGAGGAAGGCTTACAGTCTTCAATTTCTTTAACCTGAGCACTATTGTGCTTCAGAAAACCTTGACAAGAATGAAATGGTTCTCAAAAACGTCAGACTCCCCAATGTTCCTTTAAACCAAGCTGTCAGTCCGAGTGAGCCCTCCACAGCAGGCGCAGGTTCAACTCGATCATTCAGTGACGTGATTTTTAAGGAAAATTTAGAAATACAGGATTTGTGTTCTAATCAATTGCAATAGTACAGTTAGTTCAATCTAATTTTAAATGTTGTATTGGGTCAGAGGTGTCTATGTTTGTCCATAGTGTGGAATAATCTTTAAAAAAAACACATTGATATAAATATTTTTAGAATGAATTCCACTGGATTAATTTATGTCAAATCTCTCATTCATATTTTAAAAAAACGGATGCAATTACCTCACATCACATTTGTTTGCAACAGTAAATCACTGTGTCAAGTCCCTCATATTGTTTGAATAAAGTGTAATGTTTTTTGTAAAAATAGCTTTAACCAAAGCTAATTGTTGACAAAATGTTTTCATCGTGAAAGTAGATACGTAGTAATTGCTTGAAGCGGGAAAATGCTCTTTATGGATTTGATCAAGTTTTGCCAAATAGTTGTGACTGTAGTGTCTTGTGGGCTGATCCCAGTGGTAGTAATGAATTTTACCTTCAATTAAAATATGTTAAATGTTATTCACATATACAGCATTTATTTATTCTATTTTCAGTGGGAAAAAAAAATAATACTAGTTCCCATATTTTTTACTGGACTGAGAAGTGAAGAAGTGTCAATAATGAGGCTAAAATGACAACTGTTGTTTAAAGATGGAAAAGTCTGAATATTAAAGCGGTATCACAAAAAAACATGTTTTCAGTTTAAGAGCAGAACAGGGCCTAAATATGCAAGGTTGGATTTGTGTTAGTAAACGAAAAAAAGAACAACTTCAGTTTTTGGTGAAGAGACTAAGGATGCCCCGATCCAGCTTTTTCAGTTCTGATACCGATCTTGATACTTTGGAAATAATTATTTGTCAATACCAGATTTCAAACGACTGAAATAGCTTTTTTTACTTTTCAAAATCTATGAAATGTGATCATATTGTGCTATGTAGCTGTTATTACAGTGCAAAATTAATAAAATAAAACATTGTGAGACGTTCTGGTCAATATCAGCCTGTAGCCAAATAAGTTTCACTATGCCAATTAAAGGCACAACTAGGATATCGACTGAACCGATATATTGAGCTGATACTTAATCCAGCAAAATTTCCTGGATTGACACCGATATCCGATCCTAGTATCGGACCGATGCATCCCTAGAGGAAACAACATAGATTAAAAAATAAATGCTATTTTCGCCCCTTAATAAGGTCAGAGTTTCTCAAACTGTGGTATGTGTACCAGTGGTGGGACTTGGGCTGCCTCTGGTGGTTCTTAAAGCCATGTGCAGTTTGATTATTTGTTTCATTTAGAGATGCAGTAAATGTATTCATGTTCTTTGACCTCTTTTAGGGCTAAGAGTCTTTTAGAATTCAATCAATGTTTTGATCTTATCTTAAACCATTTTGAGTTTTTATTAAGGCCTATTACAGCCTGAGTTTTAATCTGGTGGTACTTTGAGTGCAATTTATCATATTAGGTGGTACTTTGCATGAAAAGTGTGAGAACCACTGGTCTAGGTTATGCATGGATATAACGGTAGTTTCACAGATTTAAAAGCCTTATTTGTAGAAGGACAAGCATATCCTTTTCTTCTCTTGATTTTCTGCTTTTCTTTTCTGCTTTTCTTTCTCACCATAATGAGTGCAAATGTGATCAAGTCCCACCAGCGTTTTCTTCAAGGCTGAGCTCCACTCAATACTTCACAGAGGAAAAAAAACAAATAACAGATTCATAATTACTTTCCCAAATGTTTCTCGTCAGAAATAGAGAGCCAAGTAAACATCCCCAGGGGAGAAAAGCGCTCCAACCTTTTACTGTAGAAACCACTGTATTTGCAAGAGATTGAAAACAAAAATACACAATGAAAGCACAATACAAAAATATTGGTGTTATATTAGTGTTCACTTAGTAACATAACTATCTGCTAATTTGCATACAATATTTTGATGCCAATTTCCTTTTATTATTAAAGATGCACTATGTAAGTTTTTTAGTGGAGGGTTTGCAATAACCTTTTCTCCATGAAAATGTTATTGTTTTGCCTCTAGCACAGTGTTTCCCAGTGTGAGGTCTGAGGTCTTCTGGGAGGCCACAAAGGCACGGCATGTGAACCTCTAAAAGGTTATCAACACAACATGGAGTTAAGTTTGAAAACAAATGTACTATATCTCTTTAAAACTACAAATGCTACTTTTTATATCTTAGGTTCTTGTATTTACAGTTTTATACTTAAAGAAATCTGCAATTGCAGAGAAAGTGAATTGTTACTGTCATAAGTGATATTTGGATCAATAAGAAGGTTGTACTGTTCTAGACTTCTGCCCTATAAAATGTCCCACAGTGGGTTTAAATTTATACATTTATATCCCAAACGACACTATAACATGACTCTATCATACCAAAAGTGAGATCTGTATAGAGGTGAGTCATTTGCTGTATGAAGCATGTTTTAAGGTATTTTGAGCAATAAAAACATCCATAGTGAAAAGAATTCTAGATGTAATAAGTGTTTGTCATACTAAGGAACATTCTTGGTAAATATCACCACTGGGTCAGACAGGAGGCTGAGGCTCAACTAAAAAAGTTACACAAAGCAACTGTAATGGTTTATTCTGTTGCTGTAGACATTTATTAACTGTATGGATGGGACAATTCAACTTTTTTTTTTTACCTTAAAACATTAAGAAATCATAATAAATTACATTTAAAACAAAGCCACTGTTGTTAGTGCTCAGAACTGGTATGTTTATGAAAATGTGATCAGTAAACACAGTCATATAGAGGTTCACCATCAGTTGTTAACGCAGCATAACAATGCACATTCAGTAAGCACAAGTTCATGCTTTGTTTTTCATACATGTGGCTATTTAGTATTATTATTTGCATTTTACAATTAAAGTGTGTGTATGTGTGTAGGTCATTGGCTGCACGTGTTTTTAGCGCATAAACAAAACTGATTGATGCTGGGCTTTTGATTGAATAATGAATCATATTCTGTCATTGCATAATTAATTCCTTTATGTATTCATTGTATGCAGGTAACTGTTTTGAATGACCGCAACAGCATTTGATAATGTTCTGGTTCATTTGAGGAGAAGATCAGAGCTGTGAGTCAAAGCGTTTGTGTCCGGTTGATCTCAAAAGCAGATTGATAAAGTCTGATTCAGCAGTTTCTCTGAGCTGGGTGTTGCCTCTGTCCATTTCCTCTGCACAACAGGAAACAGGCACTGGATTCTGTGACAGCTTTTCCAGAAAGATAGTACACTCACTGACCAAATATTTATATTTTTGTTAGTGAAATGTGAACATTTGAGTAATTTCCTTGTTTGCCTTTGGAACAGACCTGTTTTTAAAAAAATCTGTCCCAAAGCATTCATCAGACATCTGTAGCGTGAGATTGATTGAAAGAGGGCAGAAACATTCGGCAAATGTTTGAGAGAAGTGAAATAATAACACACTCTATGCCAGATGTTGTTTTATGACATAATGAAATAAATAAATGAATCAAACAAACTATTTAGCTGATTCAAATTAAAATCCTGTAATATACTTTATTGGTATTCTGTCGCATGCACAGTTGTAAAGTGCACTTGGTTAACACAGGACTTACAGACTTAGCTCTAATCTTAGCGGCTGTCGTGGATGGAGCCAGTGTAATTCAGCTGGTGGAAGCTGTCCTGTTGAATGATAGCTTCAGTGGGATTTTGCGCCTCATACATTATTGAAAAGGCTTCAGAATGGACCTAAATGAACTTTTGCCCTGCATTTTCTGAACACAATCTGTCTGTGTACGATCTGAGCTCTGTAGCCCTTTAATAATGTTTGAATAGCTAATCTTCATTTATTATAACTTGGGCGGAGTGATAGGACATTCATTTTTTATGACTGTAAATTTGCGATAATGATATATTTGACGATATACTGTATATTGAAAAATTGCCTAAGCATTCATCTATTTGTGTGTAGTTGTGCTTAAGCTGTTTTTGACTCTCTTTGATACTGCAGTCAATTATATCACAAAATGTCAAAATGTATATCATCAATCATGTCTTTTTTGCACTGCTGTCATCAGCAATATATCGCCCTGCCCTAATTAGAACACACTAGCCTGTAGTTTGTAGTATACGAAGCTGGAATACATATAAGGGCCAAAGAACTGATAAATATGACCCAGTTTCTCAAACATACTGCTAGCCTACTTTCTGAGACGGTCACAACAGCACAATAGGCTTTGATGTAAGCTGCAACATGAGAGAAAAACTAGCTTTCATCAATAACTTATTGAGTGGTGTATAGTACAATTTAAACAGCAACTCTTTTGAACCTTGGTGTAATTTTCTTCACTATCACGTTTGGGCAAATCCTCATGAGGAATTCTCTAAACCATTATTCATTTTCAAACTGGTTTAGTCTCACTTAAAACATGTTTAGCTAAAAATTTAACCTGATTTAATCCACTCTTCGATTTTGTGGTGCTTGAAAAGTAAAACGCTATCTTAAGTGAAGCTTGAGAACTAACTGCTTCATATCAATATAAACTTGGAACACTTCTACTGACGTTTTTTACACTTTCGATATTGTGATTAGGGCTGGGCAATATTGTGATAAAAATCGAATTGTGAGCTCATCTCTGTGACAATCTGCTTTTTGGTGAAATCGTCACATCGTGATTTTCCTGTTCTCTATTTGATCTGTCTGTTAAAATACGTAGACTTTTTTTCCAATCTTAAAGGGACTGTACTTGATTTTTTGCAACAAGATAACTTAAAAACAATTTCCCCCTAGCACTAATGCCTTGTTAATGTATCTAATCAGGTGGAAATTAGTCCCAAAGTCCTGTCTATGTCTAAAAAATCCTGTTTGTGTGCAGCTTTTTCTGTTTTGTTTTTAGCATTGTGCTAACTGTTGTTAGCATAGTGACTCACCTCGCTGCTAAAAGCTGTGAAAAAACATTAAAACTCATCATGATGAACAATTCTGAAGCTCAGAATGCATTAGCTACATGAGGAAATCATGTAGCCTGAAGGAAAAGGTTAAATTAATTATATCTGTTTGTTTACATTTTTAGGATGCAAAAATCAGGTACAGTCCTTTAAGCTTGGTCTTAGAATTGCCAAATACAAGTCTTTATAGCGACTGGACTTCTTTTTTGAAGTCTCTTTTGGACTACGCTTTTTGTTCATAAAAAGAATGATTATTATATTTATGAAAATATATCAATCTTTATAACTGAAACATACATTTTTAGCATGTTTTTATTTCTAAAAGTCGCTATTAATGTAAGAAAAACACACACACTTGTTTTGCAGCAACACACACAATTAATTGATTCTTTGTTTGAGTTTGCTTGTTTCTCTCTGAAAATCTGGCAACACTGGTCAGATTTTGACAGCTGGATTTAGCTAATGATAGTTGATTGTAATTACCTCAAAGAAAATAAACAGTCTACAAGAATCGTAATAAAATCGAAATTGTAATCTGAGCTGTTCCTATTGACAATCTACTTTTTGATGAAGTCGATGAGTTCATATTTTTTCTATCTGATGCAGTTGTTTGTTCCAATTATTATATTATTAATATTATTTGGACATACATATCCAAAAGGCTTTGTCATGTTTTGATTGACAAAACTGAAATAGTGATCTTTCTTGATACATTTTATGCCATAGTGCTAAATGTTGTTTGAAATAAGGCTGGGTGATATTGTGATAAAAACTGATTCATGAGCTGATCTCTGTGACAATCGTTTTTTTTTTTTTTTTTTTTTTTTTTTTTAACACATATCATAATTTACATTTCTGTTTAATGCAGTTTGTTCAAAAACAGTTTTCCCACTCATTCCTCTGGTTGGTTAGCCTTTCTAATGCGTTTGAGCTGGATAAAATTGAGATATTAATTCCTTGCCATGTCAGCTATAGCCTCAATTAATTATTTGACTGTTTTGTTTGTAGAGGAAATTGCGCTACTCAAATATTTAGCTAATTGCGACTGTTCAAGCTGTGACTTCCATCTGTTTTTGACTCATTTAGCAAATTCAGTACAATGCCAAATCTGAATGTAACTTAGTGAAATTATTTTCTGACATAACGCTGCCACTCCAAAGCGCTGCCACCATTACTGGACTCATTATGCGCAGACAGCTGATGGCATTAACGTGAGGATCTTTTGTCAGTTGGCAGTTCACCTAACGCTGTGAAATGAGGACATGAAGAAATGAAGTTCCACTTGACTAACAGTGACTGATGAGGCCTTAGTCAGAGAAGATGTGGCTGACACTCTCCATCTGTCTTCTGCACAAGTACCAAACGTTGACAGGCGTGAGCTAAAAATAGTGACAGTAGTTAATGTTTTTACAGTAGTCCTCAAAGAATTTACAATACTCAATATACTAATCATAGTATTTGGATTTTATTATTTTTTTAAACATTCTGTCTCTAAATATGAACCAAATTGTCAAATTTTACTGACACTTGCAATGTTATTCTGCTGTCATTTCTGCAGTATATTTCTTCATTCATATCAGGGAACCTTTTTTCAGTTATATGGCAAGAAATTAATATAAATCTATGAAAATGTGTTTGCTATAAAATAATTGATTATTAATCACTATATTAATCGTCATTTAAATTTAATAATCAAATAATCCCTTTTTTTCAGCATTACACAGACTCCCAACCCTCCCACCAAAAAAGATTTGTAGTATTTTTTTTTTTTTTTTTTTTGCTAGTGGCATATTTTTACCTTCATATTAAATGGAAAATCATTCAAAAACTTAAAAAATTGTTCAAAGTTTGCAGCAATCAAATTGAAAGGCTAGAATCGATCTGTTTTGCTCATGCAGCCACTGACTTACAAACACAAATTAGTTGTGTAAGGCAAAATTTAATAAAAAATTACAAAAATAGCCACAACGTCTGAAGAAACATAGTGTGAACTTGTGCAAGACCTGACTGTATGTGCATTAATATGACTGATGGGTGGGTTTAAATGTACTGTGGTTTATTTTGTGTTTTAAGGTAAAAAAAAAAGGTTAATATAGATAAACTAACAAACTTAAAAATTGTGGCTGCAAAATTGAAAACTGAATCAAATCGTGACTTAAGTGAATCATTCCATCTCTACTTCATATTGATCAATGTTGGTAAAAATGTAATACAGTATTTGCAATATCTAAACAACTAATTGAGTATTCAAAACAAATATGGCAAATTAATGTATATTTACTTACAAAAATCCCTACACCATCCCTGTTTTTTACTCATAAAACCAAAATTAAATTTTAAATTATGCCTCATATATATATACACATATTACCTCATATTACCTGTTTTATAACACTGGTTTATAATCATATAAACAGAAAGCTGAGCTCCTTCATTTGTGTTGCCAAATCCTGTTACTATCAGCTAGAGCCAGCTTCTTTTGTTGCCTCAATATATGGCAGCTAATGATATTCTGAGTGGAATGGTTTTATAAGTAGAGATGCATCAATGTATAATGTCTATAATCTAGAGCACTTTCATTAGACTTTAGTGGAGTCAGTATAATCAAAATATTAAAACAAAGCAGCACTTGCTTAGGAAATAATTTCTTTATCTTTGTTGCACAGGACTAGGGCTAATTAAAATAAAATTGTGAGCTCATCCCTATAACAATTATTTTCGGTGAATAACGTGACTCATCTTTTTCTCTTAACTACATCTGTCCATCTCTTCAATTGGTCAACCTTGGGAAAACTCAGTAACAAAGCAGCTAAGTTTACAATCACAGGGAAGAGTGGCCTTTCAGAACAAGCAGATTGCTTTATTTACTTTGTGAAATCACTTGAGAAATACAAAGAATCCATGAGTCGTGACAAAACTAAATTGTATATATATATATTTTTTTTTTCACATGCACTACTGCAACGCAATATGTGTTTCTCCATGAACTTACAACTTGACATATTGTGAAGTTCATGATGGTAATGTGAGACTAGTGATTCTTCAGTATATTTGCTGCAGTTGCATCTCCAGATTCCTTTTAGGAGCCATTTTGTCTGGAGGAAGTTGTGGGGGAGCTGTCCAGGGTACTGACCGACCGGAGTCTTGCTGACCATGTGAATTTCTATTGGACATTGCACATTTGGATGGGCCACACTAAATGATGGACTCATCGCTCAGCAAAAAGATTACTGAATTATAGTTTTGTCCTGATCATTTTTTCCTGTGATGCATTGTGTACACAGAGATCGATGGCTCTCGTAATTGCCATTGGATCTGCAGTGCCGTATGTGTGTCAATGAATCTCACACTAAACCACTGCGTTGTATTGACCCAGGCCGAGCTGCGTCTCAGTCTTGGTCCACTCAAAGGTGCAACAGAAATACACTACCATCGTGCAGAGGATTTGTTAAAAAGATCGCTCTGCTTTTTTTTTACTTTGACGTGTTTGGAAATTATTATCAAATGAATCTGGATGCATATTCATACTATGTCAAAGAAAAAAAGGAATCTTGTTTAGGAAAAAAAAACAAGAAGAGCAAAAAGTGTTCCAGTAAGAGCTAGAGCTGTCATTAAGATTTTAAATGATTGGTTTGTGATCAAATTTGATTAATTGCACAGCTCTGTGTGTTAGTATTATGAGGTCTCTGGCGATCGCTTAGGAACCAGTTATAAAAGGATACTTTACAGATAATTAGCTTTATTCCTTAATTACTGTTGCAGTGTGGGTAAACATGGTCTTTTTGAATGAAGTAATTACCGTCTTGAGGCAATTAAATGTATGTTGCATTTCCCCTGAGGTGATAAGTAGAACGTGTGCAAATGGAACAGTCCTACATATAGGCATAATCAATCCTGATTTGCATCTAGAATATACAGTATTTTTTGTCTTATTGAAAGCAAATAAAATGGCTTTTCACTGTTTTCACTGACCATATGCAAACTTTGTGTAATTTTTAACAATAGCAAAAAACAATAACTAAATGGACTTTTCAGAAAGACTCAACAGTAAATCAACAATTAGAGATGACAGTTTTGGTTAAAGTAACTGACAGCTGATAGCACATCTCAAGCATAAAAATACTTGAGAAACAGTTCTGTCTGTACCTTTGCAAATCTCGGTTCGCACATCTTCATTACTTGTTTGGATCTTTGCTTTGCCAGACATCTGTTACTTGCACACTGAAGCTTGTCTTTGCTGTTTCATATCGCATTAAAGACTTTTCACAGTACTGTATATTCTGAGTAAACAAATGGTGATGTAACAAAAGCAGGCAGATTTTACAGGGCTCTCTTGGGTAGATATGGGCCCATGCACCAACAGAAAGAACAACTAATTAAGGAGCACGAAGCGCGGCTCAGATTTCCCTCAAGCGAACTCCGCTGAATCCTTTGCAGTCTTACAATTACCTTTGCGAGCCACAGCGGCTAATGGTACAGTCACTCATAGGCCTGTCTTTCTTCCATGAATACTTCATTGTTTTCTCATGGTGTGAAGTGAAAAGAGGCGACAAGGGGCCTCATAAATTTGCGTCTGTTCGGACTCTTTATTGCCCCTCAGTGCTGGCGAACACAGAATAGACCACATTTTACATTTGCAGCTAACCATGCACCTTTATAGATGAAGAGTGGGGTTTGAAATGGGGAATGGATGTCTTAAGTACAGAGTTATGGTATAATGACACGGCAGCACATGTGTTTCAGTCCTGAGGGCTTAGTGTGTCTGCAATGCTTCTGAATATTTTGACAGTTTCGTGGGGTCAATTGTGGTTTCATTGTCAGCTATAAAGCACAGGCAAAGGAATAAATGTTGCGCTCTAAGATATGGTTTTACTATTGTGCTGTTATATAACATGATTATACATAATGAATGTCGATTGAGCCAAACTCATAGCTTCCAGGAGTGCATTTACATTTTCCTTTAACCTTTTCCAGACATATGAAAGCCTAGAAAAGAAAAACACACTGCTGGTTATCATGGCTACAAAAATAAAATAGCGATGTCAAAAACGTTTGTATTTAAAAAGTTACAAACAAAGATACAAATCAAGCAACTATTAATTAGTTCATGTCAGATAATGTTTGACACTATGACAATAATGTAAATCACTAATTTGGATATTATCTCTTTCATACTGGCTTTAGAGCAAATATATATATAATAGCAAATGATTTACTTTTTCACACTTCATTGTGATTGGTTCAATCCAGCTATCACTCACTCTCACCATGATAAAGATTGACCAGTTAGAGAAGTATGTAGAGAAATGTGTCATCAATAAGAGGAACTACAATATGAAGATTTCTTAAAATGAGTAGCACTGAGGTTTGTTTGCTCTACATGGGCTAGTACTTTTTGCTTTCACCAGCAATCGTTTTTGTTTCAGTGCAGTAAACTTACAAATTAGAAGTACAAAAACAAATTCTAAGTGAATATTTGACACAAGGTAAAATAAGGAGAACATTAACAGTCTGCTAACTCAACAAAGGTTCCATACTTCCTGTTTTTGGGAACCGTATGCACTTTTGTGATACCTGACCATGTAGCTGGAGAGAAATTAAACTGAGTGGAGGCACTAGACATTGTCAGCCTGATTAACATTGCCCATCCAGTGTTAAATGAATTCAATTAGATTAATTTAATACATTCATTTTACTGAATGCACTTCAGCCTTAGATGTATATAGAACATTGTAACTTGAAAGGTCAGTTTTCTCCAAATGCATAGGAACGTATAAGATCACCCCTTGAAATACCTCCTTCACACGAAGGTTTTACAGTTTTTACTTTAATTCTGGGGAATGTGTCAAAATGTTTATGACAATTGTTTGTCAGATATACTTTACTCAAATATTTATTAAGATATACAAATTACTGACAAATTGCCTTAATTCTATTTGGAAACATTACAACATAAAAATATATATTTTTTTTTTTCACATTTTGGTAAGTAAGCTAGAAAGATCTCAAGGTTATGTTCACTTCTAATGTCTCTTATTGCAGTGGTTATCAAATCTGCTATACTAAGTGCCATCTCCACCAATATTTGGGTTTCCAAGTACCAAATCAAGCAAACTATTCTTTTTATTTGAAGGCTTTCTCAACTTACATCTTGACAAAGAAGCAGATTAACCAGTATTCACAGGTAATAAGCAAATGGAGAACTGCTCCAGAGCCTGTCATTAGACTCTTCTTTTCTGCGAGGAAAAATTCAACAAACCAAGTGGGGAAAAAGAGCCACAGTGGAGGAGAGATAAACAGGTCTAAAAGGACTAACTCAAAGGAGGAAAAATGTGGATTAAATTGACTTGAAATTCAGCTAAATATTTGAACTGCAGGGAAATCCACGTCCCACCTGAAGGCGCTCGCGGACTATTAGTGATACACCAATCCCAATTTGAGAATTTTGCTCTAAAGCTTTCTGTACTTTTCAAACGTTTGTGTGTGTGAACTCCTGTCTCCTGTAAGCTGGAGGAAAGCTGTGTACTGCCAAAAATAAATGAAAAATAAAGTGAAAAACATTTTGAAAGAGGTGATAGACAGGTGCTAGACACTGGCTGATGTGTGAATAGAAACTATTTTCCATTCAATATGTGCTTGTCACGTGATATTTTCTGCCCTCGCTTTGACTCCCCAAAATCTTAAATAATGCACCACCAGCACTGTGAAGTTTGAAAACTTTAGAGATGTAACAGTGACTTTTTAGTTTAAAAGTACACTCTAAAACACAGTAAAGAATTAATATTGAATTTTGACAATATATTAAGAATACATTAGCTGTTATAATTCAGCATGCACAGATTATTTTCTGTTACAGGATACTCTTGCCATGCCGTGTGCTAAACTAAAATAGTAACATACTAAAGGGATAAATCTATGAAGAATTCTGATTAATTGCCCCTCTAAGTGGATTAACATGACAACAAGATTAGATTACAGTTGATCACACACTAACTAATAATTATTATACAGAAAATAGTTTAAAAACAGTGCACTTATCTGTAAAAAGGCAGTTTAAACTCACTGTTCTCACCCAAATCTCAAGATGACTCACTACTTTCTCCTTTGTGCTGTTGTGAATATAAATTACTTAAAACACATCAAAACTATTCAATTAAAATGATTATTATTTTAAAAAATGTTGATGACTAAGACAAAATAATTGAAGCTCTAAAAGTCTGCAGCACTGGTGTTTTTCAAGGACTCTTTGAGCAATAAAACACGATTGAATGAATTTAAAAGCTCGTGTTAATGCTGTAGATTTTTCCAGGAAAAGCAGTGACTTTTCACTTCCAAATGGACAACTGAATTAGCACTGGCATTGCTAAAGGTTAATGTGTGCATTTGTAAGCACTTAAAAACATAATAAAATACATGTGTGAGGTGTGATGCATCTGAATATTGTCTCTCACCCATACGATATTTACCAGTATATGATATGATGATTAAATGATCTTTATGGCAATGTTTGATGCTTGTCTGATTGTTGAAATGTCAGATGAAGACAAACTGGAGTTTTTGTTTAAGACTAGGTGTTCACTTGGCTCAGTTTATAGTGAAGGCTTGGAATCTTCGAAAGGACACTTTATGTTTGAATTTGTGTAATCTTGTCTGTGAATCTGTGAATTTTTATTGTGTCTTATAAGCCATGAGGCTGGCCCTTTGGTGTATGACACAAAGAAAATAAATTACTTATTATTACTTACTTACTTACGTACGCTGTAGATTTGGGGACGTGGTTTGTTTTAAGACAGAGCTTTCCTGTTGAGCCATGCATTCTTCTTTAGCTTTTGAGGTCTTTTCTTTGTCCTCCACATGTTAAATTCACCACCTGTTTTTGAGTTATTGCAAACATCTATCTATTAGAAGAAAAAAAGGGATTGGAATTTTACAAATTGAGGTTTCATGTGCAATTTTTTCTTTTTTTTGCAACACTATATATATATATTTTGTTTTCTCATTTTTTTCGTATACTTTTATTGTTATATTTTTAGATTTTATTTTACTATTGCCACTATACAGAGCTTCCCTAATGCATTTTAAACTTTTGAATTATTTGAAGTGTGTGAAAGCACACTTTTTTGTGAACAAACTTTCTGTTATCGTATGTTTCACACAAATACAATATTAATCAAGATGAAAAGTCAACTACACAATTCAATGTACTTAAGAACATCATCATAAGTGTGAATTGTGCTAGGCCATAATGTGAAAAAATATATATAACTAAAGGAAAAGCATTTCCATTATTTATTAATTATTTAGTGCAACAAAGAGATCTAAATGACAAAAAATGATAGTAACTTTAGGTTGTATCTTCATATCAAACTTTACAAACAAGAAAATGTCATACAAAAAAAAAAAAAAAATCGGTGACTGATTCTTACACTAAAAAGTAGAGATACGATATGGTTTTTGGTGCCGATGCGTTTTACGCGATTTGACCAGCCGATGCCGATTCAGTGGCCGTATGCAATTCTGCATGTTGTTTCACCCTTTTGATGACAGTGTGTCTTTTCCGAGTGCTGCAACAGCACGACGAAAGAAAGCACGTGCATGTTCTTGTAAACAAACACCGTGATGCTTACAGAAACTTGCAAGCAAAAGTTCAAAAATATGGCTAAGCTAATGCAAAAAAACAATAAAGAAAAAAATCTTACATTTTTCTCTCCGTTCACTTTGGTCTGATGCTTAGTGTCTCTTATTGTGTTTTTCTGGCTATGGCTGCCGTGGTGTCTGATGAAAAACTGACTTTCTTACATAATATTTTCTAGTTCTTCATTAAAAAATGAAACGAATAAAAAAAAAAAAAAAAAAAAAAAAAAAAAAAGCCAAAAAAAACGAAAAAAAATGGCTAACCCGAATACGGAAATATCTATCTCTACAAAAGGCTACATGGTGCACCTTTTAAACAAAATTGCATCCAACACTTTCTTTACTTGCATAAGACCTCTGCTCTGAACAGCTTAATTATGCAATGGTTCGACCCGCTCCCCTAAACCACAAAACATAAAGTCATCCTCGTGTAGTGCGTGCCATTCCCTTAACACACGCAGCAGATGATAGATGTATTATTTTATGTACATTGTCACGCTGAGTCAAAGAGCAATCTGCCTGATAGCATACACCGGACCTCTCTTTTAATAGACTTGCTGAATCAAGTGATAGTAGCATCCGAGCATTTTACAATCTGTCAGTGTGCACGTCTTTAGCTGCATCCTCATTCTTATCCAATAAAAACCACTGAACCGCCATTTTTCTGTCTTTCCAGGTCTGACGAGGATACACATCGACTAGTCAGGTATGTATTTCAATTACTGTCTTGTATTCACATAAAATCTAACATCTTGTTCCTGGCTCTAACATGACATATGCATGGTGGGGTGGAGAAATGTTGGTTGTCACTGTAGCCATATACCGTACATGGGAAATAATAAGGGTTTATGTCCAGTGCAAGGTCATTGGCTGCACCTGTGTTGGTTGAGAGGTGATTTGTGGGGCTGTCCCGTCTGACACGCTACAGACGAACGCTGATTTAAAACCGCTGTATGAATCTATCATTGCAGTCAAACGTAGCAGTGAAATATGGGACAGATTAAATGTGGTGAACTATACTAGGCCTATGTGTTGTATTTGCAAATGTATTGTTCAAAGAATCCATATGGCAAGAAGTTACGGTGCTTTTTCTAACCCGATTACTGTGAAATTGTCTTTGCCCTTTAAAGAAACTGATAGTTATGGGCATTAGATGTGGCTTTGTTTTGCTTTTCCACATTAAGTTGTCTTGTTTTAGGTTCCAAGTATAAACGCAACCTTCCTCTTGATTAATATTTTTAAGCTCTTCTGTTCATTTCTGTCAAAAGCAGGCCTACTGTATATAATTGTTATACAATCCTAAATAATACATTTTATTAAATGACCCATATAGAACGTTTATTTGCTTTCTCTATCTGCCAATCTTGTTATATATCGTCTGGTCACTACGTTCCTCTCTGTTTCAGTGGGCCTGATTGATACATGGATTAGGTCAGTGGTTCCCAAAGTGGGGGTCGGAACCCCTCAAGAGGTCGCATAGTAAAATCTGGGGGGTCACGAGATGATTTCAAGATGTAGTTTTCCAGTTATGACTTGGTATTTAATCTGTTTTTAACTGGAACCATCATGTTTAACTGGAGTTTGGTAATCTAAAGCAATAAACTACAAATATAAATGCTTTTGGCGCAGTTTTGATAGTTTTCCAACTTGAAATTATTGCAGACATCTATTTAATTTTACAGTGGAGGTCACGAGTTGGTTACATAATTATGTTGGGAGTCTGAAAAGTTTGTTCTGAATGACATAACCAATTAGCTTTTAATTATGCGTCTTCCAATTTGAACATTTGATGCAGTACACAATGGATTTGATTCTAAATATGGAGAAAAGGGTGACCAGCAGTCTTTGGAAAGAATTTAGGAAGTAGGCCTACTTTTTCTGGATACCAGGCAACTTCCAATCCATGAACAATCAGAAAAGAACTACTTCAGTCATATATTTATTTTTAACCATGTTTCTAGTAAAATTTGGTGTGACTGTCAATAGCATTCACACATATATTTTATCTGTTACAATATAAAACATGCAACAAAGTGTTCTAACCTCTAGCTCTCTCCTCATGACTTTAGACTTCTGCTTGTGAGTCCCAGCAGTGTCTAGACAAGCAGCCAGGGAGCACTTCTTGTGTTTTTGTGAAGTCTTTCCAGGCCAAGTCATTTTTCTCTAGGTGCTGCTGTCTCCTCAGGCCTCGTTCCTTCTGCTCTAAATGTCCCATTGCGACGATGAGCTCTACACAGGCAGATGTGTGTCAGTCTGGCCCTTTGTGCTGCCAGTTTTAAGTGATGAAATATATTTGGGGATTCAAGTAGCCTGTCCTAAAACAGACCTGTCCAGGCAGTCACGGTGAAATGTTGGACAGATTTTTACACCATGTACAAGGCTGAAAGAAAATGTTGTGGATGGTTCTTGCCATTTCTGCTAAAAGGTACTGAGAAGTATCACACAAAGCTGGAACGGATACATAAGTTAAACATTAAATAACTCCACACAGTGGCTTGAGAGTTTAATCTATTACTAATTTAATTGTAGAATGGTATGTGGCAAATATTTTTATTAATTGTTCAATTCTGTAAAATGAATCATTTTGAATAATTTACATTTAATTCATTAAAAAAATGGTCATGCATCATTTGCACTGGACTAGAAACTGAGGTCATGTAATTACAATTTACCTGGTCCTAAGGAATATGTCTAAGTACAAATAGAGCTTAAGGTTGAGCTGGAGAAGGTCAACAGTGTATTTCTGTTTAGCTGTCCTATTTTGGTTTTGCTTTCCTGGTTTTAATACTTACACGTGAAACATATGTAGTTTCTGTCAATATAAATAGACTTTTTTTTCTCCCCAAACAGCCACAAAATGTGGTGTAGTTATTTCAACTTTTAAGATGTAGTAGTTGTCAGAAAGAAAGAACTTCAAGACATGAGATTACTTTAGCAAGTTTGCGGAGTAACCAATCTTAATGTATACCATTAATATGCTGTTGTATCAATATTGTCTTTTTTTTTTTCAATATATTAACAAATCTCATTTTTTTAAGCATTTTTGTGGTTACAAATAGATGATTTTGGTCATAATATAAGTACTCTATGCTGCACCAAGTAAAGAACCAAAATTAAAGTCCATGAAGTTTGCCTGCCTGCTAACTCACTTTGCTGTGAACTGCTCCATGTGTCCCAAATTTGACCACTTTAAGGTATAAGAAAAGGTAGAGAAACAAAAGAAATAGATCTCAGGAATAGATCTCCCCTGCCCACCATCTAAAGCTGCATTCACCAAGGTTCAGGATTCGTTTGCCTGGATCGTCCGGTTCGATTTGAAAACGCAAACAAACTCTGATACGGTCCAAAATTTCAAAATCTAGTCTGGTTGGAGAGGTTGGTGTCTCGGCTTGGTTGAATCGAGCTCTGGAGCGACTTGTTTATATTGTGAATACAAACGGACCGAGAGCGGAACAAAACGTGAACAGTGAAATCATGCACGTAAGGCTCAGAATCACAACAAGACAAATAATATGTAAAAACAAATGGAAGTAAGAGGAGAAGAGCAGTGGCTGTATCAGTTATAATTCATTATGATCACACAACCGTATGTCACTCATGTAGTTTTTTCCCGTTTTTTACAAAAATTACAAAGTTATAAATCTTAGATGAACTCAAACAACACTAGAGCTCGCTTTAGTGCCAGAAAAAAAAAAAGGTCTATATTCATCCAATATTTAGCTAAAATGTTAACTGAGCAAATGACAGACCTTTCAGAGCCAGTTTTACTCAAATAAATCAACCTTTTGTTACATTTCCGTCTTTATACTGGACATTTGGAACGAAATGCCCAGCCCTCCTCTCTCGTCTTCTGAAGTGAAAGTCAGGCATATTCAACTTACACATTTTTTAGATAAAATCATTCTTTAGAACATTGTTATTGGGAATAAATAAGTTTTTATGTCATAATGTGAGAAAATAAATGAGCTGCTTTTCCATAGAAATACACAGGAGGCCCAAATAATGATTCATGTTGGGGCCACGCAAGCCCGCTCAGAGTAAAGTTACACAAGTTTATCATTTATTTTGTGTCACAAAGACATCTAAACTAGAAAAACATGCTTTTATTCAAGTTTATTTTTTGGCCAGAAAGTTACACAGTGCACCTTGAAAATATGCGAAAACCAAGATAAATATGACTTAAGCATTTTTCTCTCATTTCCAATTTAAGATAATTTTTGCATGTTGCATATTTCAGTCCTGAATGAATCCCGCTTTAGGCCTGGCTTAGTCCTGGTTGTGATTTGGTTTAATGCTGGGATGCTCCTAGTTCAAATTTGGTTATTTGGGTTAATACTGTTTTGGACATTTTGTAGAGCAATAAAAATGGGCTGCAGCATTACAGTAGTTGGTATCACTATAGAAATAAATCTAGTCCCATGAATGTTGATGCAACCTCGTGTCAAAAAAGGCAACGCATTGTGCAACTACCCGACCCAGAAGCCGTGATTCTTGGTCAAATCTGGCCCTCTGGAAAACTAAGTTGAAAAGCCCTGGTCTATGTTGTCCACGCTCCGACACTTGGTCTGTCACTCACACTGGGCCTGTTAATGTGAGAGAAGTTGTGGGATAGATCCATAAAAATAAAAATAAGAAATCCAGCAGCATGTTTGTTTTGGATGGAGCCGTAGCCGCTGAGAAGCCAAGTGTCTTCTTTTTTGTTTGCGTAACGTGTTTTTGTCCCACAGATGTGGCTTTACTGCGCTGGTTCAAGTGGTAAGTGTATTGTGAATGCTGGCCAGTTTAGAGAAAGATACATGTTTGCAACTTTGGTTTCCAATCAAGCCCAGTCCGCTTCAGTTTGTATTGTGAATGCAGCCTTAGTTTATGCTATCATCACATAGTAGAACCAGACCAACCTATTACACCAATTTCTTCAACTTCTCTCACTTCTTCTGCCGCTGCTGCTGTAACTGCTGAGGAAATGTTAAAACACACAGCCGCACACACAAAAGCCCTCTCACCAAACTGACGCTTTGATGTGATTGGAGCTCTCCCAAATGGCATGAGTTCTTCCTCGTGCTTCTTGAGGCTGGGCGCTTGGCCACGGTCCCCAGTGCCTCTCCGCTCATTAATCCAACACGCGCTCGTTTTAATTATGCGCACGGACAGGCCAAGTTTCTGTCCTCACCTGCACACCCTTTCAGCCGCCGCGTGGAGTTCCTTGAAAGCACAAACCATGACTGAATCGATCGCTGCTTTTCAGTTGTTTAGCGTTGAGTTGCCAGGATAATGGGACTGATTCTGCACATCAGCAAAAAGGGTTAAGACCTCAAACAAGAGCAGCTGATTACTATGGATGTTTTATTGTAATCAAAGTCTAGGCCAGCCAAGACCGTGAACATTTCCAAGTCTATATTTCAAGAAATTACATGTATACTGTTAGTTATAAATAAATAAATGTAACATTAAAAACAGTGCAACCCCCTTTGTTAGAAAAATTATGTGTTTCTGCTCAAGTACAGGAGTTAACTTCCCAAACTTTTCAGACTGGAACCCCCAAAATTGTTATGCCAGTGACTCTCAGCTCCCAGAACAAAATTAAATAAATAGTTGTGGAAAAAGGATTTAAAACACTTTTTATTTAAGCATTTTATTGTGTTACAGGATTATAATTTACTATCTACAACATACATTTCATTGTAAATAATTAAGTAGATAAAAAGAAACTGTGAAGTACATTACTTGAAACTCACAGCGCTCAGATTTTGTTTCACAACCCTTTACTTTGGGAACCACAGAAGAAATAGCATACAGCTAGTAATAGCACAATTTGTCTAACTAAAAAGATCTTGCGTACACACTTTTGATTTTCCTCCAGCTTTTGAAGAGGAAAACCCCAAAACCCCAAATATACCAAAGTCTTTTCAGGCCCTGGCTGATATATTGCTTTTTTTTATTTACCAAACAAAATTTAGATCTAAATTAAATTCTGACTGTTTTTTAATTCTGAGCTGGTTCTCATTTATAACTAGTGCAAATCAGGCATCAGAAATCCAGTCATTTGTTTGTGTTCCAAAGGATTCAGAAACAGTTTATTAAGGAGTGTAAAGACTAATTAACCTTTCATGTGCCGATTGGAAGAGTGGGTAGCACCCATACCTGTCAGTAAAGGGTCAATCAGTCATAAAGGCCAATTCTATAGCATCACAGAGTCTGTATGTGTTAAAGGTCAGACTTGCTGGTTTGAGCCCAGTGCTGCTACGAATATTTTGGTGGTCGACTTGGAGAACTGATATTTATATGTGTTCATCTTTAATTTTTAAAGGTACTATACTTGATTTTTGCCTCCTTAAAAGCGTAAACAAACAGAAATAATTAATTTTAAGCTTCTTTTTTCAGTCTGCATGTTTTGCTCACTTACCTAATGCATTCTGAGCCTCCAAATTGATGTGTTTTAAGCTTTTTTTCTGATGTGTTTTTTTTTTTTCAACATGGTGTTAGTTTGCTGAACAAACGGAACATTATTAGACGAAAACAGGACAGTGTGGACGAATTTCTACCTGAAAAGATGCATTCACTAGTAGGGATGTCACGATATAAAATTTTAGAATCACGATTATAGCAAAAGGAAAAATCACGATTTTGCGATTATTCACGATTATCGGCATAATAAGATCGCCATCTTCCCAGGGAGTGCCTGGGAAGATGGCGCACGCTCTGCTGCGACAACACAGCCTGTACACTCGAACGCTACGTTTGTTTGTTTAGTTCTGTATGTCATAATAATGGCAAAATACAAGTGCATAATAACAATCTGCGTGTTTATAACGCTACTGCTTTACTGTGAATGCTTCGAGAAGAACACCGCTACTGGTGACAAGCTACTCACCTATAGCAGGCTCGAATTGCTGTCTCTCCGGAACTCCCCATTATGCAACATCAAACCAGCCATAGAGTTGGAAAAAGAGCTTCGACCAAGGAAAAGAGGCAAACGTGGAGGAATCCGAGTTCGACTGCGAAGACGTCCATTCAAACCACCTTTACCATCCATTATTCTGGCAAATGTCCGATCACTTCGGAACAAGATGGACCTGTTGCATGCTCGATGTCGGTTCGAGCGGGCCTTCAGGGATATTTGCATCATTGCCCTTACAGAGACGTGGCTGGACAACTCTGTACCCGACGATGAGGTGAGCTTGGACAATTTCACCCTCATCAGAGCAGATAGAACGACAAACTCGGGCAAAACAAGGGGAGGGGGAGTGTGTCTCTACATCAATAATCAGTGGTGTAGTAACATAAAAGTACATAGCATCTCATGCACCCCGGACCTTGAAATGCTCACAATATCACTACGCCCCTTCTATCTCCCACGGGAATTTCCTGCTATTGCTGTGAGTTGTGTATACATCCCACCAGACTCTAACTACAACAGAGCGGCAGAAGCTATAGCCGGAGAAGCTAACACCATGCTAGCCAGGTATCCCGGCGCTCCTGTTTTACTATGGGAGATTACAACAACTGCAGACTAGATCGTGCCTTGCCATCGTTCCAGCAATATGTGGACATACCAACAAGAAGGGGAAATATACTTGATCTATGTTATGGAAACATTGCAAATGCTTTTAGTGCACGCTCCTACCCTCCGCTCGGTCTTGCAGACCATAATGTGATCTGTTTACTTCCGGCATACAGGCAGGAACTAAAGCGGAGCAAACCTCAGACCTACAGCGCCCAACAGTGGACGGAGGAGGGTATTGCCCAACTTCAAGGTTCACTGGCATGTACAAACTGGGAAGTGTTTGAGGGGGATCTGGATGACAGAGTAACAACAATCACGGACTATATCAACTTCTGTATTAATGCTACCATCCCAGCCAAAACTATTAAAAAATACCCCAACTCCAGGCCATGGATAACGCCTCAATTCAAAAAGTGCCTTAAAGAGAAGCACAAGGCTTATATGACTAAAGACCAGGATGCACTCAGGTCAGCAAATCATTCAGTGAGAGTTGAGGTTTTTAATGCCAAACAAAATATAAAAAGAAAATTGAGCTCAAATTTGGCAACATGAACACTAGACAGGCCTTTCAGATGGTTAAGACCTTAACAGGAGGTCCTCCTAGATCGCAACGAGTTACATCAGTGGAGTTGGGTAATGACTTAAACACTTTCTTTAATAGATTTGACACTCAAGATTTTTCACAGGAGTGTCTCAAGGAACTTATTAATCTTCCTCCTCTGGATCCTGGTGATGTGGCTCCTTTCACTGTGGAAGAAGTACGGTGCCAGCTTCAAAGGTGCAAGCCCGGAAAAGCTCCAGGACCGGATGGTATCTCAGGGAGGGTACTGAAAAACTGTGCATCAGAACTAGCACCTCTGATCCACTCTCTCTTCTGTGAGACATATGCCAGCTGCAGGATCCCTTCACTCTGGAAAAAAGCCACAATCATCCCGATACCAAAAAAACCTCGACCAAAAGACCTCAATGACTATAGGCCAATAGCCTTAACATCACTGATCATGAAATGCCTAGAGCATTTACTTCTAGGTATAATTTTACCAGTGGTCAAAGAGCAACTGGACCCACTTCAATTCGCCTATAAAGCCAAGAGAGGGACGGAGGACGCTGTGGCCTGCCTGCTGCATTTTCTCCTGGAACATCTCGATTCTCCTGGCACCTCAGCACGAATTCTTTTCGCAGATTTTAGCTCTGCATTCAACACTATACAACCTCATAGACTCATACCAAAACTAAATCAACTCCAGGTTCCATCACGACTCATTCAGATAATATACAACTTTCTTTCCAACAGACAACAGGCCGTCCGAGTCAACATGGGAACCACAGCTCACCTCACCACCAACACAGGAGCACCACAGGGCTGTGTATTAAGTCCATTTTTGTACACACTGTACACAAATGACTGCACCAGCCCATCATCTGGAACTGTGTACATTAAGTACGCAGATGACACTGCCATAGTGGGACTTCTGTCGGCCAGCACTTCCCTTGGACAATATCAGAACTCTATATTCCACTTCACCACATGGTGTAAAGATAATAACCTTCAACTTAATCTCAAAAAAACTCAAGAAATGATTTTTGGACATAAAACCTTTGACCCAATCATCATTGATAATATCACAATTGACACTGTAGAGCATTTTAAATACCTTGGACTCACAATTGACAATAAATTCACTTTTGATTCACACACTCTGGACATTACAAAAAGGTGCAACCAAAGACTCTCTGTTATTCGCAAGTTAAAAGGACTTTATGTTTCACCACATTTACTGCTTATGTTATATACCAGTATCATCCAGCCTGTTCTTCTGTACTGTTCACCATGTTTTCTAACAATGCTCACACTTAAAACCGCAATTCTTTCATAAAAATAACCAACATATCATCGAAGATCATTGGCCTACCTCTTCCCAGTCTCTCACAGTTAAACTCTAAAGCCATTCTACGTTTGGCACAGACAATAACACAAGACCACACTCATCCACTACACTGTTATTTCACTCTGCTCCCCTCCGGACGACGATACAGGACTCTAAGATGTAATAAAGCACGTTTCAAAAACAGTCTCATACCTACAGCCATTATTAGTTTAAACAAACAATAGGCCTTATTTTTGGATACATCTTGCACTTGAATTATGTCACCTATTTGTCTATGTCATGTCAAATGTATGTGGTGTTATATGTTTGTAAAATGGCGTTCCTTATGTTAATGTACAACTGTGAAGACAAATTTCCCCTCGGGGACAATAAAGTAACTAACTAACTAACATAAAGAAAAAATATATACACATATATATTTAAAATCTAAATTATTGGTATTTGATTTGCTGACAGTGACAAAACACTGATTGTATTACATAAATAATAAATGCAATTATTTTAAATAATTATCCTTTGAAAAAAATATATAATAATTTTATGTTTTAAACAAAATTTTAATCAAGCTTTTTTTTTTTTTTTCATTATTGTCCCTTTAATGATTGCTTTAATATTCTCAATATACTTACAAAAAGAGATTCATTACTAACTAATAATATATTATGTGTGATATCTGTCACGTGACTCACAAAGGCAACGTCATCCACACGTTTTGTTTTTCCAGCGTCGTCACGTGACCTGCAGCGTCTCTGCTTTTGTTTTACTTTCAGGTCAGAGTTTATGTCAAATGAAGCATAAATACTGTTCATTTTTGCCGTGAGCTGTGCGACACTCTCTGGAGTGCTTCGTTTAAAGGATTTACGTTGTTTCTTTACCTTTACTTGGACGAACAGCGAGGGATGATCGAATCGAAGATGCTAGATCATGTTGGATAAGTTAGCGCTTTTAGCGGCAGCTTTTCAAGGACACGTTTTGCGTATTGGACACTCTTCAGCCGCACAAAGCCCTGGTTATCTTTAAAACAACCCCTGACTTGATTATTTGAATGGATACAACTCCTGAAGCGCTAACTTCAGCAGCCTTACCCCGTTCTCAGCGGTGAGTTGACGACACACGCCGTTCTCCGCTGGCGCTGCCCACGCACGTCACAGAAGACGTAAAAGACGTGTTTGCGGTTTACCGTGAGTTGTAAAAAGTCTACGAATAATCTACCGTGGGGACAATATTCGCGATTATTGAAAAACCGGTTAATCTTGACATCCCTATTCACTAGATATTTGTGCTGGGAGATAAATAGATTTTAATTTTTTTTATTGTAAAATTGTGTATTGTCCCTTTAAATACATTATCAACCTAATGAATGCTAGAGTTAGTGCTAGAGAGTCTGGTCCAGAGGAACAAAAGTGAACTGGTTGCCATGGTAATGAGTTTATTTCTTTTGCTATAACCTATACTTACATTTACCTTACATTTTTTATGTTAACCTTTAGCCACATTTTTTCCCTAAACATTTATGCAAATCAGAAATATTATATGTATTTTTGGGTCACTTTGATTTAATAATGCTGCAGTATTTGTTGAAAATGAAAATGATTGTTTGAGGTTTGTATAGTGTAGTGCACTGTTATTGCTGCATAAGTCAATTTTTATAGTTGACTTGTCATGGTTGCTTGATCAATTACTGTTGCACTACTTTAGTCCCACTTTTGATGTGGTAGGAATTTAGCCTTTGTCTCTTTTTCTAAATGCACTTGCCAAATTTGCTTAGCTTACAATTTTGTTTACTATTTTTTCTTCACCATTCAGACATTTAGTTAGTTTTTAAATTTTGATATGCAAGTATACTGTAAAAGAAGATTGCCAAACTAAGCTACCACTATGTCACTTAAAAGCAGTTACTATCGCTTTCCATTTGCTGACAACGAAGAGGCAGATGTAGCTTTAGAAGTGCATGGTAAACGTCAGAATAAAATTCAACTCAGCCTATATAATATCTCTGCCACTGTTACAGTCACATTCTTTCAAACACTTTCTTTTTCTTGCTTCAAATCACACTAACTTTCCCCGTGCTGACTGCTGACAACCCCTCTATGCATTCACTTACATCTCTCCCATCACTAATATCCAAATCTGTGACACGGGCCTCAAGATTTCCTTGTGTTACACGCCTTGGTAGATTTCATTATCATTAATAATAAAAGAAGGAGTGAACTTGGCCCAGGCGCTATAAATAAATAAGGTTTCCTCCTTCCCATAAGGATTGCATTGGGTTTGATAGAAGTTGGGGGAGTGCAACTGATGGCCCTGTTGCTGTTTCAAAGTGTGTGAATGTGTGTGTGTGTGTGCGTGTGCTGGTTAATGAGAAAGGAATAACAACATGGCAGCTTTTAATTGGTGTTCTGTTGTGTAATCAGAATGGATGGCTTGATTCAGATGTGATTAGGAGCCGGTGAAGAAGGGACCGACACAAACTCGACAGCCACCCCTGACCCGCTTTTATTGGATTGTTCTTCTGTCAGCGACTCCATGATGAGAAGCTCCTTGTGCTTGCAGAATTCAGAGTTTACACGATTGGTTGCTCTGCTGAAATAATAAAAAAAAACACCACACATTTGTACTTGATTGAAAGTACAAATGTGGGCACTTTTTCTCTAGATTACAGTATTTGTAACACCCAGTTTGTTTCTAGCCTTTTGCTTCCACCTTTTTTAAGGACAATCTGTAAACTTCCACAACAAGGTGTGTTAGGCTGTGTGTGCAAGCCAGTGGTGGGTCGCAACCCCCTTGGGAATTTCTATTGCAGTAATCGATTCTTGTCTAGCCTATAGATGAATTTATATAGGCTTATGTCTTCAAAATAAAATAACAATAACCCTAATTCTAACATTATTATTTTGTGCTTGGCCTATATTTTGTCGAGAATGCATACGGTTGATATTTGGGGGCCACGACGGATGGTTATAAACCACTGTGTTAGGCAATAGATAAACTTTTTCATGCTTTCCGTTTTAAAGAAGACCTATGGTGATTTTTCTGTACATTTAGCAAGAAACTATGGCATATTGACACTGTGTATGCCATAGATTTACCACAATATGATAATGCTATTATGTTAAGGATAGAGGTAATGCTGTCAAAAGTATTTAAAGACAATTTTTGTCTCTATACTGTATGTTCACTAATTACTTTTCCAACTCTAATCTTGATGAAACCAGCCTCAGCACAAGCGAAATCCCTCTTCTCCCTCCATCATTAGACACAGAACAGTTTCAAACGAGATCTGAAAACTCTCTTGTCTTTTCTATTGAGGGCCTCATTTGTGCTGCCATATTTTGTCCCTGTTTACACCGGCCGGTCTGATGGATGGCACACGTCTGTTTGGAGTCGTGATAGGCTAATTGAAATTTCACATTGTTCAGGAGAGTGAATAAGGAGTGGATGGTGCTTGAAGCGACTGTCTTTGCAGCACACTGAAGAGAATGGTTAGTAACAGCATCTCTATGGGCGTTCTGCACAGCGCTGGCAGTGCCTTTTTATTTGCCCGTAATTCTCTCCGGAGAGTTGGGGGAAACTGAGTGGATGGGATTATGGAGCCTCCTCTGCTATTACAGCCAGGACAATGAAAAGAATGAAGCTGTGCGGGCTTTGATTGTTGCAGGGGTCAAAACCTTTTAAATAGTTTCTCCAAGGACTGCGAGGGAACAAAGATGACCCAATCTATCAATGTAGAAAACAATAATTCAATTGTGTTTAGTATGATGTGTTTATTACGCAAGACAATATGACAAACAATAAACTGAAGGCTGTGAAGTGGAAGCAGTCAGAAGTCTGTCTGTCAATGCATTATCATCTTTCAACAGTGGTGGAAAGTCATGAAATGTACACTTACACATTTGAAGTACATGCAAACTGGACACTGGCTGGAAAACTAAAGGTGACACAGAGAGACAGTCTAAAGAGGAGAAGCTTTGCAGCAGATTTAGTAAAAATTCATAAATAAAAAATCAAATAAATAATTACAGTAAATAAAAAGGCTACATGTAACTATACATTCTATAAAAGTTTCCACCATACAATCATTGTTGATTTTGAAGAAACAATCAAACAAACAAATAAAAAGAGTTAATTCTTATAACTTTTTAAAGGAACTATATATGATTTTTGCATTCTTAAAAATGTAAACAAACAGAAATTATTCATTTTAAACTTTTTACTTCAGTCTACATGATTTGGTCACTTTGCTAATGAATTCTGAGCTTCAGAATTGTTCATCAATGATGAGTTTTAATCTATTTTTTTTTACAGCTGTTTGTGACAAGGTGAATCAGTATGCTAACAACAGTTAGCCACAATGCTAAAACAACAACTGACAAGTTGGGCACAAACAGGACTTTATTAGACAAAGACAGCACATTGCGGACTAATTGAACTTGAACTTGAACAGATACATTAACAAAAGATCAGTGCTTGGGGGAAATTGTTTTAAGTTATTTTGTTAAAAAAAAAAAATCAATTATAGTCTCTTTAAGATCACAAGTAAATGTAATTTTCAAAATTGCTGGGAAGCATTTAAGACTTTTTTTTAATGCAAAGTTTTTATTTTTTATTTTTTGGTTTGCTCTTATATCTGTACTAGGACTTTACCTTATGGAGTTTTTCCCTCTTCAGTCATTCAAGATCAACTTACATAGTAGTACATCTTTTAAAATGATAATTGATTATTTTATCTGTCTCAATTGCAATATGGTTTTCTAAATGTTAATAGCATTCCAACAACACAAGGATGCAGATGGTCTTTGTTTTATGTGTCCAGTATGACAATAACAGATGCTGCTGTCTTTACAGAACAATTTTTACTTTATCCAAATAAATATTTGTGGACATATGTAAGACTAAAATCCAATTATGGGTTTTGTGTAACCTCTGTTGTGGAGACTAGTGGTACAGATGAAGTACTTGACAAATTCAATTGCACCAATCAAAGCCAAAATGCATATTAATTATTGTTAGAAAAACATAGTGAGTCACACGACCAAGTCCATTATGCATCGTGTGCACAACAACTTCACGCCCACATTAGAAATGACTTTGACTACCTGCATCTGCTGCTGGAATAAATAGAAGTATTAGATTATTGTAGGATCATAAAGATTTTTACCTATGAGATTGTTATAATAGAGACATTGTGGAAAGAGATATTGTCCCAGGCAGGCCTACTGTAAAGCTGAATGTCCATCTTGTGTTTGATGCATTTCAGGCTGTCCTTTCTGCTGCTTTGTCATCGCGTGTCAAAACTGTAGCCTGATATTTTGTCTGCCGGGACCCGAGGTGACAGTGGACCTCCTCAGCTCTGTCTCTCACCCCTGTCCCTCTCCACCACCACCGCTTTTCCCCCCTGTCTCCCGTTGCCATGGCGAGGGATACTTGAGTACCACTAGGAGCCTGTCGCCTTCGTCCTTGTGCACATTTCTCTTTCTCAAGATTCCAGTTTTTTAGCCAGGCTTCGTGACATAAACAAAGTATTGGGGCGATAAATGAACTGCTGTCCCCAGTGGGAAAGAATGGCGTTTGGTGAATCATTTGTTATTGCACAGACAGATACAAAACAAGGCAGAGCTTTCAGTAATGGAAAAGAGAGACTGTTACTTATTCAAGCTATTCAATTCACAAAGAGAATTCATTCATTCCCTTCTGCTTATTCCCATTAGAGTGACTGGTGCATATCCCAGCAACTATTGCATGAAGATTAGATGTGTTTCAGTGTGGACAAAGCAACCCATTTGGATTTAGCAACATATGTTCAACAAGCCTGCAAGATTAATTGCATTCGAATCGAAATTTGAATAGATGCAAATCACAAAGGCGGCATTTTTGTTAAATTTTTTGTACAAATATCATTTTGCATGAGAAACGCTAATTGTGTAGTTTAAATTCTGCTATCATTTGACAAAATATTGCTTTTTTTTGTCAGTACATCTCTTTTTGGCAATTGGGCCTATTAAAAATCCAAACTTTGAACAGAAAGCACTACTCAGAGCTGCAGTACTTATCGAAAAACAATATCTTTTTTCCAAATTGTGAGAAGCTACAGAGAAGAAATGTAGCATGAAACTTGCAATCACAACTAACCACTCTGCTTCCATTCACAACAGAATCATACATTCATCACCACTCCACTGAAATCATTGTTTCTGCCAGTTTTTTACTGCTGCGATGAGCCAAGCAATGACTTAATTTTGAATAGTGTTTTGGAGAATAAATTGACTATTATTGTCTATAATTTACCACTTATTACAAGTTGAAAAGAATGACTTGCTTTATGTTATGTTTCAGCTTATTTTTAGCTTTGAGAGAAAGATCTATGCAGGCTTCAGTAGTTAATGGAAAACAGTAAATCAATAGTTAATGACTGTAGGACTATGGTACATACTGTTGGTGTGGATAAAACTGATGTTGCAGGAAAATGTGGTTACACGGAAACATATTCATGTTTATTGGCTATGGAGGTCTTAGATTCTCTTGCTATACTATACTGATAGCTGGAACAGTTTGGAAGCTTTGTAGGCTACTTTTTCTTTGTATGGGATTTAATAATGAATGGGATTTTCCTCTGTGGGAAAGTTGTACTCACAGTGATCACCTGAGCTCTTAGTTAGTTTGGAGAGAAACTATTCTCTCCTTTTCTATGTCTGCAGTTTGGATTTATCATTAACATGACTTTAAGTTTTATTCTTGTTCTATGACTTTGACTGCAGCATAGGATTTAAAAAGGGCTTGTTTGTTTGTAATATGAACAATATGAATATCCTTCATGTCACAATGAAATGATTTTTCTTGGACCAAAATACAACCCAGTGTCATTACATGTGAAAGAGACGTATGTACTGTGGTGAATAATAAGTTTAAGTTGAAGGTTTTTTTGGTTATACTATCCCAGCCCAGCTATGCTTTTAAAACTTAAAATAACAAAATTGGCCTTAGGAATCGTCCCCATGAAAATCGGTATTTGGTATCAGCCAAAGAGAATGCTCATCAGTTTGATATCTATTATTTACTTTCTATTTGATTATAATCATTAGAAATATACCAATATGGATGATTTTTAACCCTTTAAGCGTATCGGCTTTCAAACAAAATTTTCCAGGCATGGTCGAACTGTTTTAGCCAAGACATCAGCCCCCAAAAAATCATCCATAAGCTTGACTGATTGGTTACAACTAGTGTTGACATTAGCCTGAAAAAATCTTTATCTATAATTTAATATTATCTACAACAATAGATCACACTTTAAACTTTACTAGAGTGACAGGGAGAGCTGGACAATATCATATTGTATATCTTATATCGTAATATACATCTGGAAAAGTTGAAATTTTAAATATTGTGCTATGAATACGGCTGATTTTATTTATGATTTTGATAACAGTAGACATAAATTGTGGCCATTTTGTGCAATTTTGGTGTGATTTGAGACACGACCTTAACACAAACTGAGGCGGCTCTGCAAAAGCTAAAACACTAATAATGACAAAATAACAGGAGAAGCAACAGAACGCAACAGCTATAACTTAAATATGATGAATTTACTTGGTACTTCTATTAAAAAAGCCTCTGTTGCAACACCTTGAACATATTGTCAAATATATAATTATCGCAAATCATTTCTTTTACATCTTGATACAATTTTTAGTTTGCATTGCCCTGCTGTAGTGACAGACCTATTATAATAGAAGCAGCATGTCCCTAACTCTTTCAGAAATATTACTTAGGAGAGTTGAACCCATCTTTTATTCTGCAAATTGAAATATACCGAGAATATAATACCATGACACTAACCCTCCATTGTAGTATTATGCCTCTATTATGTAACCTTTATTTAAATACGCTCATTTATACACTATGGAAAGGCCATTATGGCGATAAACAGCTATTGCAGCGGGCCAGATGTGCCTGTGGATTTGGGATAAAGAGCTCATCCCTCAGAGAGATGGAGGCTGCTGGTGTTTGACTCGAGGTTGACAGGCGGAGAAATGCGAGCGGGACGTTTTGAGGCGAGATTCTCTGAGGTGGCACGGCTCGATGAAAACCTTAACAAACACTAGATGAGAGGAGAGCGTCTCTGTGGAAACCGAGATGGGATACGTCTGAGCAATGATGAGTGGAGGACAAAAACGGTCTAAGTGAAGGCGACTGAGAGGAATCGCATATCAAGTCACCAAAGTCACTGCAAAGGGAAAAGGCCAATGATGCGATGTAATGTGTTTTTGATAACGTCACAAGATACTGCAGAAGTATAAATTAGAAATGAGAAATGTATTGAAACGTGTAATAAACAGACTAGTTTTCTCATGTTGATTTTACAGCCCATTAAAATGGCCAATATTTTGTGATTTTTATAATGTTATTTCCTCACCAAAAACACAGCTGGAATTGCGTTTGGTTTCATTTACACACATTTAGCACAAATTCTGCCTATTACAAGGCTGGATAATCAGAAAACAAGCTGTTCCACCATGTCATTAAGTGATAACAGGAAGTGTTCTGTCCAGCCCACTTTTCATGGCAGTACACTTCCTCTTTAGCTCTGTTAAGATAGCTAACATGTTAACTTGTCTGTCTTGCATTAAAATAAACTCAGTGACTGAATTTTACAGGCTAACCTCAGGCAAACAGGTTTGTGTCATTTGAATCATTTCAGCCTTGAAATTGCCTAATTTTGTTGCTATAGTTTGTTTAAGCTGCTTATTTGATTGTTGGACTTGAAAATATTTAAAGGCTTTGGAGCAGTCGCACCTGAACAACAACAAAAAAAGACTTTCAAAACAAAAAAGACAACAACTCAAACAATGAACTGAAAAGTTCATTGTCATTTTATCAGTTAATTTGGGGCTATAATGGCTGTTAATGTTAAAACTAGGTAATGACACCACAAAGTGGAACGAATCATTTTGAGCATTGTAATAGAGACAGCAGGACTACTCATATTTGCAAAATGAAAAAAAAATAAATAAAATAAAATAAATACACAGTTTTAAACAAGAGCGACATGGTGGTGCAGTGTTAGCACTCTGGCCTCATAAGAAGAAGGTCCTTTTTTGGGTTTGTCTCCTGAGTGGCCCAGGGCCTTTTTATGTGGAGTTTCCATGTTCTCTCCGTGTCTGCTTAGATTTCTTCTAGGTACTTAACCCTAACCAGGTACTTTCCTCTACGACTAAAACATGACACCCTCCCTCCGACTACAGATGAAAATTAGCTACAAGCTACAATCTGGTACAAGCATCTCTGCGTAATTGTACATTGTCCTTAATAAACATTACCTAATAATAAAAAAAATAAGTTACAGCAGACTAACACAGCCATAATACTAGTAAATATTACACATAGTAACATAGGACCTTTAGGTTTACTGTGATATTTCAGCTGAAGACTTACTGTAACAAGCATGTTTTTGCCATAGTAATTATTTAATAACGTCAATCGATAATCCAAGTAAAAAATATGATTTTTTTTTGTAACAACTTCTATCCAAGCTAAGTTAATTGTTCAATTGTATCGAGCCAATGATTATAATCTTTTACCTGTTTCTGTCTGGGTTAGATCAAAATGAGTGAATGGTCTCCCTGTTATATAACGAATTTTACACACTTTCACTCCATTGTAAGCACTGAGGCAATTTGCACTGGGGTTAGGTGGGTCAAGTGTCTTGCCCAAAAGCACCTCAGCAGTGTTCACAAGAGGTTTATGGAGGTTAATTAAGATCGGAACTCTCTCTATAAGACATTGGGATAAATCAAGTAGTTGTGAGTTAGCACTTTGTGATGAAAAATACTTTTTCACACAAGAGATTACATAATGGTGTACTGTAGGCCTATATACTGTACTGTAGTGTACTGTATGTGTGATGCAAACGCAGCTTTCTAAAAAGATCTGGGGCAAAGACAAAATAGGAATGTACAACTTACTAAGCATTTTAAATTTGATTTCTGCTGTTGTGCTGCTTCTAGGGAAGTTTGTTTTCTGATGTTGCACATTCCTGTACAATTTGCATAGGGCAATGTAGCAAAGTGTAATAAAAATAAAAAGCTTTCTTTATATTAGTTGCAGGTTTTGCTCCCTTAATATATTCCAAGCATCATAATTCTTCACCACAATGAGTTATGAACCGCATTCACAAGAGACCAGCACAAGTTGAGCCGTTCAGTATGTTGTAGGGGTGTGAATTGCCATGAATCTGCGATTCGATTCGTATCACGATACACACGTCACATTCGATTAATCCCGATTAATCCCGATACTACACAAACGATTATAAATTGCAATTAATGATAATTATTCTGTTTTATAGATCTATACTATTAAAGTACACTTAAAAAACAAATTATTCTTGTGCAAGGTTAACATTAGATTGTCTTCTTAAAGACAGTGCTGCCCTCTACTGTCCTGGCTGAATATGCACATTTGAACCACTATTGACATTGAATTCAGTTGAATCAATGATATAAAAGCATCCTCATTAATATGCATGACGTCATCAAAAGAATTGATATCGGAATTTTAGTATCGATTCGAGTATCGCGGGATCGAGTATCGCGATATATTGCCGAATCGATATTTTTGACACCTCTAGTATGTTGCTATGCTAAAAAACATATTTCCTGGAGTATATTAACACACACTGAGAAGACACTGAAATTATATTCTCCCAAATAGTTCCTTTGATAATATATTGAAGAAAAGAATGTGTATAGTGCCTTTTACATTTGGAACAGAAATATGATCCTTGTTGACAGTCAGTGCAGTAAAGCCACAAATGCAAGAACCAAAATGCAAAAGAGCTCGTCTCCAGGGATATGCTTTTACTTGGAATGTGCATTACAGCAGTATCTTCTCCATGGAAACAAATAATAAGCCGCCAGGTCAAGGAACAGGTCACAGATCTGGGTGCGTTTGCTAATGTTCTTTGGAAATACCAGTAGCAACCACTGACTTCTTATAGTGACTTGGGAAATTCTAATTGAAAATAATTTAAAAACAGGCCACATAATTCATAGATTAAAGAGAGTAATTCAGCACTCAATGATATATTTGTGGTTCTAAAAACACAGTTAACTCAATCTTTAATTATATTTGTATGTCATTACATTTAGCATTAATAAATAGACAAATACGAAAATGTTCAGTTAAGTATTTGTGTGAAATTGTAATTTAAAAGTTCACCGTTCTAGTTTTGCCTGGCTGCTGGAATTGGACATCTGTTGCTATAGGTTACCATAACTGTGCTCTTTCTAGACAATAGAAGAAAACAAACAAACAAAAAAACGTAATTTTCCTAAGACCACTTGCTGCAAATACTTACTTAAATGCCTCAGAATATAAAATGCAAATGGTAAAACCAGTTAGACCCACTTTCAAAGACTGTTGCTGTGTGAAAAAAAAAGCAGACTGGGTGGTTTCTCTGACTGAACAAGGAATGGGGGAATGCAGTGACTTAGTTCTTATACTTTCATGTGTGAAAATGCCTTATGTGGAAGATTTCGACCATCTTGGAGGCTCATTCATGGAAGCAGGAGAGTTCTGATGGGTGATTGACAGACAAATTAGCGTTTCAGCAGAAGTAATGTACCGCTCGGGCACTCTATTGAAGAAGCTGAGCTGAAAAGCAAAGATCTTGATTCACCATCGATCCTGCTTCTTACCTTCATAATGAGCTGCAGATCTTACCCTTGGAGGAGTTGGAGGAAGTGTCTGAGGAGAGGGAAGTCTGCTCAGGATATCTCTAAGGATCTTACTTTGTGGGTTTAGTCCTCCTGATTATGTTGTATTTCTAGGAAAGTTGTTGCTGATAAAAAAAAATCTGGAATACAGATCTGGAGTAGTACACCCCTGGGTCCACTGATTTTGAGAATTTAATTATAATAGATATACTGTATACTTCATAACAAAAAAAATGTGTTGAACAAAAAATGACCACAAGCTTTGTACACATTCAAGCAAGGATTCAAAGGGAGGTCTAGTTCTGCTCTTTTAATGTATTTTTACAATCTTTTACATTTGTCTCACACCTAAGTCCTTGTTTACTTGGCAACTGTTGTCAGAAAACACACCATTCTTGCCATATTCGGTCTGTATTTAGATACAAACAGCTATGTGTGAAGAGAAACTGGTTTAGGTGTGAAAAGGTGCATTATTCCAGCAAACCGCACAAGAGAGTTGTATTTTGTAGTCATGTGTATGTATGCATGCTGCTCCAGAGCGACCAATCAAAGCACAGATTGTGACTGTGCTCCTGTGAAATTATACATGTTTGTGAAATGGCCTCCGGTATCCAGCAAGACCCCCTGACAGCGTAGCTCAATGTCTTAAGACTTGTTGCCATGTAAACTAAAGCTCAAATCTCAATTAGTAATGTTTCAAAGGGGCACATTTATGATAAAAATATAATTGTTACAGTCGGCTTTTTTAACAAACCCACCATTTGTTGTTTCTTTGTTTGATGCAGCTGTTTGTTCACTGTTTTTTCCCACTTACTTCTTTTGTTAGTCAGCCTTTGTCATTCTTTGTCACTGCTGGTCTCTTTCCAAAAGCACATTAGTGGAAAATACACATTATTGTGTTCTTAAAAAAATCTACTTTCAACCCAAATTCATTGATATCTTGCAGTTTACTTTGTGCAAAGCAAATGTCATTCAAAACCATTTCAAAATTTATTTCAACCCTCCTTAATAAAATCCAGCAGTATTGTCATAACAAAAAATCTTGAGGACAGTTTTTCCACAAACGAGATATCTGTTTTTCCCTATTTGATTTGTAATTTAGCTCCAGTGTCGTTTTTGTTTGTTTGTTTTTGTATATCACTACTTTATCTACTTTTAGTTGGGTTGCCAAAATATCTTCTCATTATTGCTTTTGTGAAACACCAATATTTTTGTGAAGTTCAACATAACGAATGTACAAATGTTCAAAGACACAATGAGAGCTGTTGTCTTTCCACAGAGCGGGAAGCAGCGTTTAGCTAATACAGCTGAGAGCGAATTGATGTGATTTAGTGTCTACTGGTCAGGGCAAGCTGTTCATCTGGAACTTGTGCGTCATCCTTTTGATATGGGCTGATCATGGACGCACAACCCCCCCAAATAATTACACCAGTGTGCTTCTTTACTGTTGTAGCTTTTCTGACACAGGAATCTCTCTCTTCTGTGCCTCTAAAATATTCCTCTTTTGAAATATTACGCTGACAGTGTGTGGAAAAAAAAGTCACCCAAAAGTCAGCGGGCCCCACAGGAACACCTCAGAGGAGCCAGAATGATTACAATGCAGCACCTCTCCTCTCAGTTCACCTCTTTTTCCTTTTACCCTTTCATGTCAGCGCCACAAGAAATGCATTCTGCCCTAATATGGTGTGTCCTTATTTTTGTTACAGGAGACATGCCTCTTTACCTCTGGAGGTCACGGAAAACCCCGGGAGGATCACATCCACGGCGGGCTGCAGGAGGGCCACGCCGTGTCGTCAGTGGAAATCCGCCTCTTTTGGGTACAGTCAGACTTTTTTTACACTAATATTTGTTCAGTTTAATGAAAATTTTGCTGATCCACAGTTGATTGCTGATTGTAATTAAGTGTCATCAAGTTTTTGAAATTTCAAACTGGAATGATACGACGTATTCTCTGTACAGTTTTGAATCCACAACTAGGCATGGGACGATATTAAAATTTGCACGCACGATTATTGTGACCAAAATAATCGCGATAAACAATATTATCTCGATAATTTACTACACATAGTGCACAGATTCAAAATCACTGAAATATTTATTAGCGCACAATATGTATGTGTTTGAACATCTAGGTATTGTATTTTGGTCAAAGTACAATCAATAATGATTCAAAGTGAACAAATGTTTACAATTTTGAGCAAAAATCTACTAACATTGTCTCGGCGTCATTAATTAACTTTAACACATGAACCTTTTCTTTGTTTAACCATAATACAGCTTTTACTGAGTTCACAGCAGTCAGATTTTAGATGCTCTTAAGAAGACACAGCGCGCGCCTGCTGCTTTTATTGCAATTATTGCGATTAATTGCGATTACACGATTATGAAAAAACACCACGATTATTTAATTGCAGCCCTTAATTATTGCGAATAGCGATAATATCGTATAGAGGGATTTTCGGGCGATGTCACTTCCGCCCTACTGCGCTTGCTCATGCAGAAAGCACGCCTCTCCATGTGTTTACATTGGGAAAATTGTTCCAATTAAACAACAAACGGAAAAACAAAACGGGATGACAGACGCCTGTCCCCTCAAGCTTGAGACAGAGTTTTTCTCGGTTTTTCTCACTTACCTGAAAGTAACTTCTAAGGGTCGTAGGATCGAATTTCATCCATAAATGTTAACTTAGCAGCATACCTTTTGTTTTCGCAAAGTGATAAACTCTTGACATTGGCTGACAACGGAGCTTTTTTGACTTGTTTCCACTGTTTGTGTCTATGTGCAGAGGCTCTTTCTACAGGCGGGGTGCGCGCGCATCGCCCGTGTTGATAAACAAAAAATCCCTCTATATCGTCCCATCCCTATCCACAACAAAGTAGTGATGCATCGATAAGCAAATCTCAGAGTACAAGATTCGTCGTTACGGTAACGATAATAAAGCATGAACAAAGACCTAATTTATCACTAACAACTGACAAATTATTGGATGAAAAATATATTTAGGCATTAGGGCTGTAGTCCTTTAGTTGTTTAGTCAATTAATTGGTTGATGGCATCTTAGTCGATCAAAATTATATTAGTTGTCTAATTTTATTTATAGATTATGAGCTTTTATATTGAACAGGACAAAAATGTGTGATTTAGTTGAGGATTTAAGACCAGATCATTCGTCTGATCCGCTGTTGTATACCTAAATATCATGTTTTCATTTCATTCTGTGTATAAATTGTTGTTTTTGCATGAACTCTATTGGATTTTTAGTCTTTCGTGTGGGTTAGATAAATAGAATAAAACATACTTTTAGCTTCAAAACTTCTGCCACGGTGATTAATCAGTTGATGGGACATAATTTTAGTCGACCAAGAATTTCTTTGGTTGACCACTAACTTAGTTACTACCACAAATCTATATCCTCACCTTAACTTTTTAAATAAGTTGTTATTGGATTTTCATTTTTATTCATCTATTAAAATTACACCATGTAACTTTCTAGGGCTAAAAAAATCCAAATGCATAATCCCACTGAAATAGAAAGTAAAATAACATTATTTTGTGGCATTCGTCATCAATATACATCAGTTTCATACTATACTGTGGAATATGTTAGTTAAAACATTTCAATGGAAACAAACAAGTGGAGACCCTACTCATCAATCAATTCTCAGAGTAGACACAGAATGTTTTAGTCTCACAAAAACATTCAGAACAATGCTTTTGTTCAAATCTCTTTTTGGTCAGAATCTACACAATGTACCTTCAATTCATCATTTGTTCATGAATAATTAAATCTTTGCTCCTGTTTTATTAAGGTTTATTAAAGTGTAGTTGTTGTAAATGATATTGATGGTGCAATGTTTATTCCTTATTGTGTGGAGAAACTAATAGAATTTAAGGTATCATTTTACGATGCCTTGAAAGTGCTTGGTAGCTTATTTGTTTTGTGTGCTTTGAAGTGGAGGATTATGGTCTTGAAGTTCATTGTTTTTTCCCCTGACAAAACGTTGACATTAAGCAAACAAAATAAAAGTAAATCACTTTATATTGTGACAACCCACAGTATTTTTCTTTCAACAATACCACACCACTATATTCCGTTATTGTTACATCCTTAACAAACTTAAAAACAATGTAATCTTCAACATTTTCTATGTCACCATGCAGTCATGTCTGTTCAAAACAAACATTTTCGGATTAACTATGATATGCATTTCCCTTTGGTGGTGTTTCGACTTTAAACCAGCCTTTCAGAGGCAGTCTATTGTAAAAGTAGATTGCATTTGTAAATTTGAACATAAAAGTGTTTACCAGAAAGCACTGAATCACAATACAACTATCTCTCCAAGTTGGCAGATTCTCAGAGGGTCAGATCTCAATCCAATGTTATTTTCCTATGCCAAGCCCAGTCTCTGGTGTCTCCCTTGGGTGCCGCTGTATTACTTGAACTTCTTCATCTTGTCATTGCAGTGTTGATAATTAGCCTCCCTTTGGCAGATGGGTCATGACAGCTTGACAGATCCAAAGTTTGGACCGTTCCTTTTGCAGCTGGTCTCTTAATGGCATCGTGGTTTTCGTTTTGGAGTAAAATTTTGTGAATATATTGTGAGAAGAGCTCATTATGGCTAATTAACTATGATGGCTGAGAAAGTGAATCCACTATTAGCTTGTGCTGTGGTGCGTGGAGCTAGAAGGCAGTGGGACAGACACTTTATACAGTGGCTCCAAGTTCTTCAAAGATGCTTATTGCAACATCATTAAACAGCAATGTCAGCCGTAACCGTAGCCTACTTTTGACTCATGTGCGGGCTAAAATAGAGGGTGTCGAGGGGATGGGGGCTATATTTAAACACATGCACTAGCAGTACAGTAGTTTGTGATGAGTAAGAACTTCGACAATGGCATTTTATAGGTCAGTACACTTTTGAGTTTGTTTTCCAGCAAATGTGTAGTTGCAATAATGTTGCCTAGATTTTGAATATTTTTATTAATTTATTAGAATATCATTGCTTTACACTGCAGAGGACCACCCAAGCTCAGCCAATCAGAGAGCTGCATTCGGCTCCTGGTGGGAAACTAAAATCTTTTAGTTAGTACTCTGTGGTCTTATTTTTTCCAAAGTGCTGCATTTACCATATACTTTTTAAAGGAAAGCACAAACTTAACAAACGTACAACTAAAAAGGTGAGTTATCCCAACTTTAAAGTATTTATTCAAGTGAAAATGAGTTTGCAGTGTTTCTTTTTACAGTTAAATGTTTGTTCACTAAAATCAATCCAATTTTTTTATTGTTAGCATTTTACAGTTCAACTTGCGCTGGTAAGTGCCTCAAATTTCATCTTGGTAAATAGTTAGGAGACTCAGAATGTATTAGATACATGACAAAAACACATGGACTTGTGTTACAATTTTAAAACTTTTTATTTGTTCATCTTTTGAAGACCAATATAATATTCCATTAGACTTTTACAGCAGTCCTATGTTTGTTCACTACCATATTACTCTCATAATTCCTTACCACAATGTGTTTAGAAGCGTTTTCTCAACATTCAGAGGCCCGTGCAAGTTGAACAGTGTCGGTTTGCTGGCGGAAGCTAGCCTATCTTCTAAAAAGCTTAAACAAACGTAACTCCTGAAGATAGTGCTTTTTTATTTATCATTATAAGACATAGTCAGAAACTTTTTTGTTCAAAAGGATGCCTCAAATGGATATCTGGTTTTGATATTGGATTTAAAATGCATCCTTGTATCTTTAACTACGTGGTATTTTGGAAAGATGAACAATCATCAGAAATCTAGTAAAGTGTATTGATTGAACTTTGATTATAGATGTTTAAAATAAGTCAGTAGTTGTTGTAAATTAAGTTAGCAAACTAAATTGTAATTTACACAGTGCTGCAAACAGAGCTGGAGATAATGTGCTTGTTTGATTGCTCCTTATTGTGCTTTAAAAGTCTCAAGCAAGTGAACAAAATATCCCAAAGCAACGTAGCACTCAACACAAAAAGCATAATGAAGATGAGAATGAAATTTTAGGTTTGAGAGTTAGTCTAGTAGCACCAGAGCGTGTTATTACTTAAAGTGAATGATGAAGCCCTTAAAAAAGACCAGGATTTATAACAATAATGTCACGATCAGAAGAAAGTTTTGCTAAACTTAATAGTTCTGCTTTCAAACATAAGTGATTACATACTATGATACTGATAGGATGATTTCTTGAACTGAAGAGAAGTTCTGATTTGCTATTAGAAACATTATTTATTAAGTTGTACTCCTCATCAAATACATGTAGACTTGTTTGTGTTGTTGTCACTTATGTTTTCAATACAATGCTGATGCTTGTGAAACGTTTGCAAGCCGACCAGCAGAATTTAAAGTTGTTTTATTGTAGAACATGATCAGATGGACAGGCTCAGACATCAGGCTTAGTGCCGAAGGGGTAGGTCTCTGGGGACAGCCAATCACTCACGAGCTGAGCCGGACTGCTGCTGCTGCTACCATGTAATAGAGAAAACATACCCCAGGGATGAGCTTGAATCATTTGATAGTTTCTTTCTTTACTTCTCATTTTGCTGTTTGTCCTCTACTTGTTTTGCTTAGGACCTGTTCTTTATATTGCAGCTCGAAGCCCAAACAACTGAGATTGAAGAAGCAGGTCGAAGTGCAGTCAGAATCTAGGTTTAATATGCCAGACAGTGTTGCAGTTGCAGTCATTGTTTTATATAGTTTAGTTTAGTTTATCTATTTGAGCAACATGTTAAAAACATGAACACATATAAGAAGAAGCAGTACTCAAAAGGTATAGAAAGAAGTTTAAGGAACTTATAGGGACCCCTTATATAAACTAGCATTGCTGCAATGCTAAATTTTAAACTACATTCTCTAATAAAACACTTTTAGTAAGTGGCATTTCAATTTCAACATGGATTAATTTAGATAATCTCCTGAAACTTGATTTTAATAGTCTATGTTGAAATCCATATGACATGGCATAGTTTAGAGAACAACTGTGTTTTGGCCGGACTCTCTTGAAAAAGACACGATATTTGTAAGTTCGCAAATTCTTAAGAATCCATCCGGTCCGACCCCCATTGTATGGTTAAATGGTACCGACGGTGGAACGTCATGACGTTCTACACTTTTCCTGTGGCGTTCAGCGAGCATATTTCCAGAAAAATCCTCAATTCAGAAATACAGGTCAATCTGGCACAAGCTAGGTCATCATAAAATGACTGTCTTATTTTACCAAGATTATTAGACATTGCGACTTTATTACTTAATAATAGTTTTTTAGCATGGTGGGTTTCCATCTGTCATGGGGACATTACATTGACTTACATTTATTCATGGACCCTTACCCTAACCTTAACCTTAGTGGCTACTTGCCTAAACTTCACTCAACCCTCACCCTAATCCTAACCTTAACCTTATTTGAACTTAAAACCATGTTGCTGATCTCATAATGAAGGATTTACATCATGGGGACCTGCTTTTTGTCCCCATAAGGAAGGCAGGTCCCCAGAAAGTGAGTGTGTATACAACTTTTGGTCCTCACAAAGTGATGAATACACGCTCACCTTATTGCACATGCAAAAGGAAAACAAATGCACTTGATGGAGACCAAAAGATGAGGTGTGTGAGCAAAACCGAGCTTAGTCCTAGAACTTTTTCCGTACTTAGTTTATTTTTATTATCATTTAGTAATGTGGCGCTTCCTAATTTATAACCTTACACTTTATTTCTCAATATATATAAAAATGACTCCTGTTTATTCAGCCACCAACCTGAATTTAGATAACAAGCAGATAACACTTTGAATTGCAATATGTTTCTGTGGGTGTTGCTCAACGATATGTTTAGTTATTAAAAGTGGAGAGAGCCGCAGCGATGACAGTTTATCATATTGGAGGATGGAATAGATGCACTGCGCTGTGTTACATAAACTGAAGCAGAAATTGTTTTTGAAGGCAGGTAGCTCCGGTTCTAATTACTGAGTGGCAACATCAGAAGCGTGTCTTGTATTTTGATCAGGACAATGTTGTCACTGTTACTGAGAAATGCTTTCAGTGATGTTGTCAGTCTGAAGGTTTTGTTCTGTTTCTTTAGTGTTGTACCTCCCGCTTTCATTTCCTCTTATCTTCTGCAGTTGACTTTAAATTTCAGACAATCCAATGATTAGAAAGCACAAGGATTTAGTGTGACCGTGGGTTTGTAAACAAGGTTAAAGCGTGTTTGGATTTTACATTTCTGATTACATCTAGATGCTTTTAGTAATGGTAATTATAATGCTTGGTTCGTTCTCTCAGTCATAAAGTTGAACAAGTTTTATATTGTTTTCCCATATCAAAGCTGAAATTCAGTTGCTTTGAATCTAAGACCTTGTTCATAGGGCAATTGTGGTCAGGTAATACACAATTCTGGCCCAATTTGAATTCTGGCCCAGAGTCATTTTCTTTTCATTGATTCTGCATAAATTCTTGTTTTTATTTCGTCATGATATATATATTTTTTTCATTTATTTTTCTCTCTTAAAGGTGCACCATGTAACTTTTTGACCAAAAAATAAACTTGAAGAAAATCATGTTTTTCTGGATTAAATGTCTTTGTGGGACTAAATAAATAATACAAATCTATGACTTTATTCTGAGTGAGCTTGCATGGCCCCAAAATGAACAATTTTAATTGTTAAGAGCAGGGCCTTGTCTGTTTATTTTCATAGAACAGTTGCTCCTTTAGACGTATTTTTTTTCCCCTAAAGCATAAAAACTATTTATCCCCAAACGATTGTTCTAAAAAATGATTTTATCTTTCTGTTTCTATTGAATTGAGCAATCACTCCCTTTGAAACTCAGGAGATGAACATGATGGCAAGACAAAATATTTATCTGGATGTCTCACCTTAAACCGAAATCATCTGACTTTTTCCAATCCACTTTATTTAACTATGGACCTGTATGTGCTTGTTGTGTCCTTAATAAAAGATTAATATTACTACTAATAATAATAATATTTATACTGTATAGAACATTTTAAAAACAAAAAAGTTTCCAAAGTGCTGCACAGACACAGTGACAACTATAATTAAAGTAAACATTAAAAAATAAACGCTTTGCTGATTTTACTGATCTTATTATCTTAATAATAAAAGTATTTAATTTCTAGCCATTAGCATTGCTCTGATTGGTTGTGTGAACCACCCTGTCTATAAAACCTTGAGTAGTATAGACAGATGTTTTTACAGTATCTGAGCTTTAATGAATGAATATTATTTTATTCTGTAAATACCATTTTGAAGTGTGAATCTCTCCGTAGCCAAAGCATTTTAAATCTGCTTTTATTACGTCCCATTTATTCGTGTCCAACAAAACTATCTGAATCATCTTTTTAATTTAAAGTTTATACTATTCTCTATTTCCTCTTCTGTGATTATCTCCCGAGCGCACCATCACTGCCATAATAACCCTGCCCATTTTATTGATTTCTGTAAATGACTTGACCCTCACAGCGGCGGGGGTTAATACGGTGGACAGAGTGCAGAGAGAAATTATGAATTATTATGATTAGGTCAACAACAGTGTTTATTTTCTGGAATGATTGATCTTGTTTCGTCAATCCATTAACCAAGGAGGAAATCATCTGTCCACAGATTGTTTGTTGTCGTATCAGCCACTTCAGACTGGTAATTAATAGATTTGGAGGCTTCTTTTAATATTCCCAGCTTCTCAACCTTCATGCGGACAAAAGACAGAGCCATGAGTGGTTTTTTGTTCAAACATTTAATTCATGTATGTTTTTGACCTCACAGCTTCATTGTTTGGGAACTGATATACTATTTAAGGCATTTACCCTTGAATTAAAAGAATTCTTCTTCCAAAGTCTAGTACATTTATAGAGAAGACTATGAAGGCTTTCCTGAAGTCCAAGATCATCTTCACTGTCTCTTGCATCAGCTGGTCCACCCACCTTCCTCCGACAGGGACTCACCTTTTCCCCGTAGGCAGAATCATCACTTTTGGAGATGAGCTCATGAGGGTGGTGTCATCCGCATTTAACAGAGTCACGGTTGGAGTTGCAGCAGTTAGTTAACATTGAGAAGAGCAGAGGAGAAAGTACACAGCCCTGTGGAGATCTTGAGTTGATTTTCAAAGTTTTGACACATTCTTCCTCAGCCGCACACACTGCCTCCGGTCCGTCAGGAAGTGAGTGATCTATACCTGCAGGTGTAGTCGGGCACGTTGAGCGAGGAGAGCTTGTTCTGGTGCAGAGCACAGAGGTTGGTGTTGAATGCAGAAATTAAGTATAAAAACAGGATCTAACTTAGGTTCGGGAGTCCATGTGCTGTACAATGAAGGTTAATAGCATTATTTACACACCTGTTGACTCTTTAGGTGAACTGTAGAGGGTTCAGAAGGTTGGAGGTGAAGGACTTGAGGTGGTGGTGAATGAGTTGGAGGAGGGTTGTGGCTCCAAATTGGCTAAAGAGACCTGTTTTTTTTTTTTTCGGTACTGTGCCTGCTGCCATTAGCGTTTTCTGGCTGTTGGCTGTTTCTTCCTCTTTCCTTTTAAACTTCTTTTCTAAATACATTTCTTCATACCACTTGGACCAGAGCAGTCTTTGTATAAACACGTGGAAAACAATAAAAGTCTGACCTCTGTTTGACACCTTATGCTTTGAGGATTGTCGGTGAAACCACAATCTGAATGGACAACTAAACATGACTCTTTTGTCCATCCCAATGAATAGATTCTTTAGAAAATCCCAGCTTCTTCTTGTCAAGAAATGTCAACAAATTGAAAACCATACCATTTTCTCTTCTGCAGTGCGCTCATTTGTGCACAAGCCTTGGCACCATCTGAGGTCATGAGGCGAGGGGCTTTACGACACAGTAAACATTTATTACATGTGGCAGCAAACATTCTGGTTCAAACACGGAGGAAGCTGTTATCAAACCAGGATTAAAAACACACAATGAAACTGTCTCCTTTATCCAAGCACATGTTGATTTTTTTTTTCTTTATTGACCGCCTTTATTTTCAGCTGTTGGCATTGTAAACGTTTGATTCAGGCAGATGGGAAATCACAAAGACACAATGATTTAACAGGGCTGTGAAGCAGAGGGCACACTTCCGTAATGTTTGGGAGCTCTTGGGAAATCGACCGGTCGCCTTTGATGTTCCCCGCCACTGTTTCGTCATCACATTTTCTAAGAGTTAATTATGGACTCCATGCTGAGAAAGAGAAGGCAAAGGCTCGAACACACTGTTAAGAATAAGCACTTTTTCCCTAGCCCATAATAGATAAGTTGCTTTAAATCTAGCGGGGGCTTTTGGTGCCAGTTACTTAATTTATAATGTGTTTCCTTTAGGGCATAGGAAGAAAGATGGTTGTTTATATTTGCATTTTGTCCCAGTCCCAAACAGCTTCTTGCATAATCTGTTTTGCCAGCAGTCAATGTGCTTCTATGTTGTATATTTTCTAACCAATACTCAATGGCAAAGACAAGGGTTGCTGTCAAACATGAGGCTACTCAAATAGTTCACTTTGAAACTTTCAAAAGTTATGTGAAAAATCCAGTGAATAGAGCTACAAATTGTCAAGGACCTAGTGCTGCTATAGATGTCTCATTTTAGTGGAAAACAATCTTGTAACATTTTATTATTGCTATTAATCTTCCCCAAAAGCTGCAAGTCGTGAGATCAGCTATACAGTCTATAACATAATTGTTTCAAGATAGGTTTGTTTGTTTGTTGTTTTTGAAGGCCTCTGTCCAAAATAGAGGTGTCACAATATCAAATTTTAATATTGTGATTATTGTGAGACAATATATCACGACTTCACAATTATTCACGATTACGATTGCTTATTTTATTGCATTTGCTTTGTCTAACACGTCACTTTTTCTCCAGATTTTGATGACCATTTTCTTAAAGCAAACTTCTGAATTAAAAAAATGTCAATATGACAGAAACATTTAGATGCCTTTAGAAATTTGCTTCTAAAACATTAATATTTGTATAAGTTAAAAAATGAAAGTTTGCTTCTTAAATGTCAACATTAACTAAGGTTGAGTTGAACCAATACTGATATCTGAACCTCGTGCTGTGGCAAACAATTAATGACCAATATTTGGAAATAAATATCCATAACAATTTTCTTGTCACTGTAGTAAAAAATAATAAGTAAAACAATGGTAGATTGTTCTGGTAGATAACACATCTTCGCCTTAAACTGAAAGTGATATTTTGCTACTGTTTCTATAGAATAAACTAAAAAGGCTTTTGATTTTGCTTCTAAAATTGTCACGATTATTTTTCTTTTGTTCTTGCGATTACATTGGATTACATTGAATAATCACGATTATTGTTTGACTTGATAATCTTGACATCTCTAGTCCAAAACGTGTTCAACAATTTAAATAAAAAGTAACTTGTATTTTAACAGACTTTTTAAACATGCAGTGTTAAGACTTGGAGTGTAAAAAGCAATCAAGTGCACTTTCAAGATGTTGTCAAGAGGCATTACTTTAGCCTCACTTCACTCAAATTTAGTAAAAGAAAAACCTCATTCATGGGTCTGTTGTGAGAGAAGAATCCACTTAATAAATTATTGGATTCATTCGTTTCATCCCGTAACTCCACAGCTCTAAAGTTTCAATTTTCTTTCAGTTGTGCTGTTTGTTATAGGTCTTAAAAGTTTGGCTGCCTGCACGCTATTATCAGACACTTAAATGAGTGCAATCTATTGTAGACAAATTAGCCCAAAAAGACCTGATGTCCCAAGTCACTGGGTGTGTAGTGTTTAGTGAATATTTCCCACTGGCACCTGTGCATCATTAATTCCAGCTCTGGCGCTAATAGATTTGTGCGGACAAGGACATTTTGTCAAACAGAACTCGCCGCTTTCTCCAAAAACCTCTCCATGGCTGCTTTCCATTTTCATAATTTTCATAACAATATTAGCCAACCACATGATGAGACTTTTGGCCTTCAGTTTTGTTGCTGCTAATGCTGATGGTAACCATGGCAACAGCATGAGTTGGCATGAGTTGTATCTTGTATAAACTAAAGTAACATTTGCTCCAATGTTTTTGTTCTTTTTTTCTTTCGCTAAAATTGACATTGTGCATTTAATTGTCTATTGTCTGTTTTTACTGTGTCCTAGTCTAGTGAAATCCAGTTTCCGGGACCATTTAAAAGCTTGTAAAGTGAAGCTAAACCCTAAAACTTTTTTTTTTGGTTGCTAAACTGTGTAAATAGTGTTTAAATAACAATGCCCACTGTTCATTTTTGACCATTTTAGTGCAAGCTGAGCAAATTAGAAAGTTTCAGGTCAAAACAGTCACAAACTGACTCATTCTTACCGCTGGGGTCAATGTCATTTATCGACTGACATCAGTGTGTATTGCCCTTTTAAAACTGAGCACTAATTACAAAGACCTGCTGTCAAAATCACGCTGCGCTCCACTCTGACCTCCTCCAATCCCCTTTTCCTGCTTTTGAAATAATTGTGGGTGGAGTTTGGGGGGTGAGCTTCTCTTAAAATAAAGAGAGGGAGACCTGTTCTGTCTTCCTTCTCTTATTTATTGTCATTTGTAGATTTGTAATTTGCACTTGCTTAGCAGATGGTCCTTAGTCCAAATTTTGGCCTGGTAATTGGATAGCTCTTCTTTTTTGTGTCAGAACATGAATGAATATAGTATTTAGCATCTTAAATACTATACATTCTATCACTAAGTGGGCAGAGGGTCTCACTGTGAAGCACTTTGTGACCATCAGTGCATTTACATGATCAGAGAAATCAGACTAGGCTAAAAATCCAGACTATGCTTGGTTTTCCCCGAAAACCGGTCGGACCAGTTTTGCTCCTGTTTACATGCATGAGAGTAAACTGATTACCCTGGAGAGACATGTCCTGCTGTGTCATACTGCATGATGAGGATAAAATAGGTCTGTCCGGGTTACTTACGCTTTGGAAAACTGGTTCAAATCGGACAAGGCTTAGTTTTCCTGGCCTCCATGTAAACATCCTGTATGTCTGTGAAAAGCGCTGGCAATACAACTATAGCTTAACTTACTTACTAACTCATAATTCTAATAATTTGTATGTCACAGATCAAATGTTGATGTATTAATAAATAATGACATATCCAGTGCTGGTAAGAAAAGCTAAAATACTGAATACTGGTATAAACTGCATTTTCTATTGTTTTCCTTAGTTACCTTAACTGTATTTGGAACACTTAAAATGAAAGAGAAAAACCACACATTTTCACACACATTTGAAGCCTACAATTGCTCAAATATCAAAATGTACTGTATTCTTTTGAGTTTAGAAAACCAAGCATAATCCAAATGAAATGACTAACTTTGAACTACATACAGCCACTCAAAATAAATTCTCAGTAACTATTTGGTACAATCATAATTGGCACATTCAGTTACTTCTCACTCATTCTACTATTTTTAGGTAAGCTGTTTAAATCATTTCTCACATATTCATTTTGTGGAGTACATTTACTTCCGTCTCTTCATCATGAAATCACTACGCGTTTTCCGCTGCTGCTGGTTTAAAAAACATGTCACTAGTTATTCTGTGTAGGACATCTAGATCACCTTAACCCCAGTGTCGGATCTCTGTATAGTTCAAAGTCTGCTCTGTGTTTGCTAAAGCCCCACCGCGCTGTTTGCCTTAGATACTGTGTGAGACGTGCCCAGTGCAACACAGCCTTATGTCATATTCACCACAACGTCCCACGACACCCTATTATCATTGTAATAAACCAGACCCTCGTCGCTGTAGCCTCAAACCCACAGAAAGCCCTATCGGTGACGTGATCTATAAAATGGTCATGCCTTCACGCACTGTCCAGAATACCAATTTAGTTATCTCTTTCTCCCTTTGCGACTGGCTGTGTGCATGCATGAAGAAGCGGTACAATTATACAAGTGGATGTGCGATTTGGGCAAAGACAGCTGGAGTCTGTGCTGAGTGAATGCAGTGGTGGTAAAAGCTCCCATCAGAGATAATGGGAAGTCTCACAGATGTGCGCAGACAGGGCACAGGTGTTAAGACAAGATCATGTGTGACGTTTTACCCACAACACGTCAGCAATATGTCAAAACAAGGCTTTGTTATTTCATGCCAGAGGAAACAAGAATTTTTCTGTGTAAATTGACAATTTTATTTTTGCAGGAAAAAAAACAACAACAATACAATGTTTTTTGTTTGTTTGTACAATTATAACAAATAAAAATAAATTTAAGAGAATGTAATACAATTTTATTCATTGTGGTAAAATACATTTGTTTTTTCAACACTGAGTTCAAACAATTTTAAGTCATCAATAAAAGTCAATAAATATGTTTGAGAAAACATATCTCACTAACCATATCCAGACAGAAATGCGTTTGGATGCTGAGTTAAATATTATTGATGAATGTCACATGAACACCATTCAGACAAAAGTATGTTTTCTTTTTTTCTTTTTTCTTTTTGCAATGAACAATGTATTGAGTATATAATTTTTGGATCGCTTGAAAATGCTCATTGATCAAGAGGAACAAGTCGAGCCAGCGCTGTTGTCTGCTAACTACAAAAGTTTATCACAAAACAAACCTTATGCTGCTAATTCAACATTTGTGAATGAAATTCGACCCATACGACCTATACACGTTACATTCAGATGAGTGAAAAAAACGCAGAGAAAAACACTGTTTCAAGCTCCAAGAGCCAGACACCTGTCACATCAAACAGCTAGCTCTTGTCTCGTTTTGTTGGTTTAATCAAAGAAGTTTCCCCAGCCAACTAGATGGACAGGATCTCTTTCTGCATGGGGCATGCGCAATTGAGCGGAAAGTGATGTCGACCAATAATCCCTCTGTATGTCTTACAGAGGAATTTGATTTTATTTGTCTCACCACATTACTTCTTTCAATACATACAGTAGTATATCAGCTTTTCTTCACAAACTGACACAGTTATTAATCTATCAAATACAATCTAATTTGTTAAATTCAAAAAGTGTTTTGCGTTGCAGTTTTGATAGTTTAATTTTGTGCAGTGGATACACATCAAGAGCATCCACTTTTGAGAAAGAAATCTAAACTAATCTCATAATTAAGAAACTCTCTCATTGCAGATTTGCTAATAATAAATACCATAAAGCTCTGGCTTGGTTTTGTCCTTGTGGTGATGTAATTGCTTTGTTTAGCCTTGACCATTACAGAAAAAGTTTAATAATGATCGTTACAAATGTAATGATTTTTTCCTCCTTGTTTTGATCTATTTCAATTTTCAATTTTTTTTCTCTTTGTTAGTCAAATGCTAATGATGAATTTGTATTAATTTTCTGAACGTAAACAAGATTTTAATCGAGTGCACAAACAATAATAGGATTAATTAATTCCTTCAAAGTCTAAACGCTGCACAAACTTTGATTAAATCTTCATCTTCATTAAAATCTGATGGCGCAGCCCTAAATGTTTATCTTTTTATTAGTTAGTTTGGCTTCTTGTTGAACTATAATCACAAGGAAAGCAGTTAAAGTTGAAGAAGCTGATCTGCTAAAAATCTTTCAAGCCTGTCTGTCTTCAACAACTGGGATTAAAGCTGCACTCCAGTCGTCCTCGGAGTTTGGAAGTCAGAGGATATTTTCTCTGAGTGTTGTGTGTTCTAATGATCAAGTCACATTGGCAAAGAGCCTACAGAACTAACAAATTTGTCAACTCAAACATTACAATCTTGTTGTTTAATTGCTAGAATAAAAGTATGTTTTGTTTTGTTTGTTTTGAAAAGCATAAACTTGAACAAGTCAGTGTTGATAGCACAAAGTTGAGCTTGATTTAAGTAAATGTGACTACAGTTGAGGGCTTCTGAAAATACAATTCAAATCTACCAAGAGAACTATAGAGGGATTATCAGTCAACGTCACTTTCCGCTCTCCTGTGCATGCCCCACGAAGAGAAAAACTGTCCATCTAGTTGACTGGGGAAACAAAATGGGACGAGAGCTAGCTGTTTCGATCATGTATGAACTTGTATGACAGACATCTGTCTCCTGAAGCTTGGGACTGTTTTTTCACTTGCCTGAATGTAATGTTTAATAGTGGTAGGGTCAAATTTCATTCACAAATGTTGATTTAGCAGCATAACTTTTGTTTTCGCACAGTGATAAACTCTTAGCTGACAACAGCACTGGCTGGACTTGTTGCTACATCTTGGTCAATCAGCAGCAGCTCTACCAAGTTGATAAACAAAATATTCCTCTATATATTTATGTGATTGTTACAAGTATACAGTAGATATTTTTGATAATTTCCAATGAAAAAACGCTGGTCCATCTCTATTTTTTGCAAAGCAATACATTTTTATGATTGTTCTATTGGCAAATCTTTTTTCAGACCATAAAACTCTTAGCAGTCAATAATGAACCCAGGGTCTAATTTAATTTGAGTTTTTTTTACAAATTGAAATTTGTTCAAATCTTATAGTCACGTGACTTTTGATTAATCAAAAGAATAACCACCCAACTAATCAATTACCAAAATGACGTTAGTTGCAGCCCTACTTCCTGTTAGTTTGTATGAATTCTTTAGTAGACTCTCCCTTCACAAGATGGACATGTGTTGCTTTATAACTTACAATGGCCACCCTTTGTCTAGTAGTCAATATAATAACTCAATGAGCTTGACATTTGGACACTCGTTTTAGAGCTACTATAGCCTTTAGCTACTTGTGTAAATGTTAGTATCAAAACCTATGGTCACTATGGTTACTGTTTCCAGGGTTTTAGTTGATACTCTCTGTAATAAACCTGTTTCTCAATCAATCTTGCAGAATAAATTAATGTTAAATATAAAATATTTGTATTATTGATTCTCTTTATAACTTGATGAGCCTTGTTTAATGTTAAGTGTCAGGTTAGTTCTGTAGGCTCTTTACCAGACCACAGCCTAAATAAATGAAAATGGTTATATCAGAATGAGTTTCCAGTGTCCACATCACCATTACAATCCTCATTCAGCAAGGGCCAGATAGGGTAACCTCATAAAGGAAAACCAAAATGAACCCCCGTAGAAAAAGCTGCTTTGAAATATGATCTAATAATGCCTCGGACAGTTAACATGTCTTCTGGCATCTTGTTTATTTTTCTATCCAGGCAACAAGCTCCGCAGTTTCTTTGACTCCAATAGCCAGGCAGCACCACTCTCCGGAAAATTAGATCTACAGTGGCAGATTAGTAATATTGTGCCGTTTCCTTATCCTTTCATCAGCTTTGGGCCTTGGTAATATCAGGCTTGTGAGTGCCTCAGATCTATCCCCGGCTCTGATACTCCGCATTTGCAATTCCATCGCTTCGTATCGCTGCTCAAATCGAGAATAGAAGAGAGAGGGAAGGAGCAAGGAGGGGTGGCACGGCACTTCAGCACAGGAAATAGGACTTACAGAAGAAGTGATTTGCCCCACCGCTCAACAAGGGGGATTTGTATGTTGGTATGAATTGTGAAATATTAAAAAGCATTGGAGATGGCTATTGATGGATGTGGGGGTGCGCAGGGGCTGTGACCGGAACCTGGATCAAGATAGGCAAGAGACGGGATGACTGGGATTAAGAGACAACGTCCAGGATGGAGTGTGAAATAAAGCAATTGGGTGAAAAAAAGGGAAGCAGTCATGCATCTTAGACAAAGATAGATTTAAAAAAGGTTATACAGTCAGTGAATGATTAATGGAAAAAAAGCTGGTGTACTTTATCCTCAGACTGCAAAACAGGATGTCGGTATTGAAATCGGCCCTAGCTGTAATTTTTCGACACACATCACCACAGGCATTCAGTTTTTTGGCTAAAATCATGACTTACAGTCTTTTTACACACAGCAAACTGTGGACCACCCACATACAGACATTATTTTGGTTATTGTTGAAATGGGCAATTATTGCTGCAGTGAATCCATTAGTTTTTTAGAATAGTGGTTCTTTTTGTCTAGAGTACCCCCTAATCATGATCTCACACATGGAGTACTCCGTTTGTCGTGTGTTTTTAACTATACTCTTACATTTTCATTTGTATTTATTGCATTTTATTGTTTTATTAGATTCTATGTCAAAAAACGGCCTCTTAACATGTAAAATTTGCTGCATATAACATTTTTTCATTTTAATTCTTGCAATTCTACCTTTCTTTTAAATCTGCAATCCGTCCAAGTACCCCTAGCAAATAGTAGCGTGCCCCCTGAGGTCCATGTACCCCTGGTTGGGAAACACTGGTTTAGAACAGCGTTTCCCAACCAGGGTTACTTAGGCATTTCAAGCCTAGGTTAACTGAGAGACGTAAGAACTAAAAATGTATATAATCATGGCAATTTATAAGTAAAATTAAGTCTCATTAGCTCATTATATAAAGCTCGGGAAGGTGACATCACCAGTAGAATGTTCAGATCTTACATTGCTGAATACTAAAAATATCATTTATTAAAGCAAAATTTGACACAATAAAGTGAAAGTTAAACTTACCAGTCTTGACCCAGCAGTTTATTGGGTTGATCCATGACTGTTTTGTTTACTTTTACATTGTTTTTGCTAATGTATTGCTGTGAAATTTCTGCAAACCTGACAAGAAACATGGCGGATTTGCTATTATTTCCATGGTAACTGTTACTCCCTTTATAGGGATGGGCAATATAAGTTCCATTTTCTGTATTGATAATGTTTATATAGAACATTAAGATAAAATTGACATAATTGAGTCAAAATGTGTAATTTTGTGAGCCCTGTTATGGATTTAAATTCCATATATTGGTATCTGCTCATATTGGTTTGCCACAGGAGGAGGTTAAGTAGCAGATATCAGTATTGGAGGGAAAAAAAAACACATTTTAGATTATATTAGGACTTTTAATACAATATATAATACAAACTATGCATCTAAAAGTTTTTTTTTTTGTTTTTTTTTTATTCATAAAGTTTGATTTATTTAAAATAGGTCCCAAACCTGAGGAAAATTGACAGACTGGACATGGCGATTAAAACATTTTATATTGTCTGGACAATTGGGAATAATCGCAACTGCAGTCACCTACTTAGAGAAAGTTGAGAGTTTCAAAAGACAAAATTAAGTATTATCTGAAGCTAACATTGTTATCTGTTGACAAATTTGTAGAAATGTATGAATAATAATCAACAAAGCATGAAAATTTGATTGTAAAAACTGACCATATACCACTAAGAAACCAATATCAAAACTCCAAGTTAGTGGGTAGGGTGTTGCTTAGAGGGACCTGGGAACAAAAAAAGTTGTGAAACACTGAATTAGAATACAAAAGTCACTTTATAACGATAAGATTTGAGCTGATGTAATGTCACCTAAGAATGTTCTAGAGGTTTAGATTTACGGGTAAACTAGAATTTACATCAAAACCACTAATATTACACAATTTTCACATGGTTGTTGTTCAGTCTAATATTTATTCTCAGATCTTGGCATGTTTTGAAGCCTATATTAAGTCCAGTTGATGAATATTTTAATATATTACTTGAGAAATATTTCAATAATTGATTGTTGCTTCCCAGTGATCTGTTGTAGGCAGAGTCTGGCGTCTTAGCTTCACATTACAACCGCCTTTGTTAATAACACAATGCCAAACAGCCACTAAAAACCCTAAATGTGGTGTTGCTCTTCTTGTCCCCTCGTGTGGAGCTGCAGAAATGGCGCGGCTGACCCCAGTGCAGTGTATTGTTTGTCTGGCGATGAGGAGCTCGTCTGTCTTGTGGCTGTGATGTTGTCGAGGCTTTGGGCCAAGTTGCTGACAGAAGGAGCCTTTGGAGCGCACTGTGCCCTCTGCCATAGAGACACACAGACGCACACAGGGACAAACACACACACACAAAGATACAAGGAGGGACGCATGCAGAGACACACAGAAGACACACAGGCCCAGAGCTGCTGCTACTGTCTGCTTCTGTTCCAATATGAAAGAGAGGCGCTGAGGCGGCCCCACTTAAGGCCAAAAACACTGGAGAGGTCATTGAAATCAGAGAACATACACTGATGGAGTCACTTAAAATCAATTTAGTCAAGTAGAGGTCCGCATGATATTGTATTATTGCTGTGATGTGACATATTGCTGCTTTGCAAAGTTAATGTTGTCTTACACTTTTTCACACGTCAAACTGGGACTGAATGAATGTGATTTAGACTGATTATGAACATTTGAACAATCAAATCTGCATTTTTAAATGCATTTAATAAAAAAAAACCTCTAACTATGGATGGAAGATCTTGTTGTTATTGTAATTTATTTTGTGAAATATCATTCATTGCATTAGCCAATATTGATACTTTTGTGATAAATTGTGAGGCCCTAGATTTTACTTTATGCATTGTGGTGGAAGATACAGTAAGTAACACAGGAACAAATGTAGTTTATTTACCATCACCAACATACAGAGGAGAAGCAAGAAAACTCAGACTATGTGGTTGGCTCAAAAAGAGCCAACCTCATACATTGTTGAGAACAAACCACGCCCCCAAAACTCCAAAGCTCCAGGTTTGTTTGAGATAAAGGTTAAAGTTGAGGTAATACATTTTTTTACTCATAATTAGTAAGCTTTTTAGTTTCCACTAAAAAATCTATGATAAATGCAACACTTTGTGAAAAAATTAGACCACTGTGTGCTGTCTGAACTGATAAATTAAGAAATTTTGTTCCAATCAGGAGCTGAATGCTGCGCTCTGATTGGTTGTTCTTGGGTGGTCCTATCTACTTTGACTTTGCTTTTATGAAGCTTTTTATTAAGCCATAATTACAACTAAAATGAATACATGTGGGTAATAATCATGTGTTGAATGATTTATGAGAGGAAATTGTCAGATTTAAAACCTAAATTGTGTTTGCAGTGTGAAAATTACCTACCCCAACCCATATATTTTACTTTATTAGTTTCATATGTCATTCCGGTAGGTTTTCAAACAAATCAAGACAGTGTATAGTACCATGATTTGAAGTGATGTCATTAGGATTGTGTAATTAATCAAATTGTAATCAAGACTGATTCAGTAAATTCAAGTTGTCAGTGATGAGCTTGTGTTTTTTTATCCTCTCTTTACCAATTATCTGTCTGTAAAAAAACACTGTTTCTTTTGTGTTAGAAAAGAAATTGACAAAATGAATATTGAGAAATGCAAGTACTGTTGTAATGTACAAAAAGTTAACCTGTCAAATCTAGTATTGTGCTAATAGATATTCTTTTTGATATTAAGATCTACATAAATAACATACTGCAAACAACATTGCATCCAAATCAGTGAATTTAGAAAACTACATAGATTATACTATTTTTATGTAAAAGAGCAATTCTTTGTCTTGCACATCAAACGTCTAAAAATAACTTACATGTAATTAATACTAAATGATCATATATTGCCTTGTTAAAGTTCTCAGGAGCAGTGTAATCTTATTTTGTCATCAATTTCTTATTTATTCAGTGTGCTGCTTGTCTAATTAAGTATCTCAAAGGTTAACATTTGACTAATGTTCTCATTTAAACTGTGTTCACTGGCTGTTTCTTCCAAATAGTCGCCTGAGGGATATGTTCTCTTTCCAACTATTGATTACACTGTTTGATTTGCAGAAAAGGGAGCGTGTTGCCATCTAGTGGGCTGAAAAGAACAGTGCAGCGTTAACAGAGAGGCTTGTTTTCAATCCGTTCTGTTCTGTGCTGCCACTGGTTCTGTCATGTGTGTGAAGTCTCATGGGAAGAACAAGGCTGCCTATAGATCTGCGTCCCAGCTGTCATGTACGCGCTGTTGCCTTTACAAGTGCTGCAAACTGAAGGGCCTTACATGAAAAACAACACATTTTGAGAAGACTTTTTAAGACGGTGTGTGAATGTGTAAAACTTAAATGAAGAAGTTGCTGTTTTGGTGACCCTGAGTGCTTGTATCTGTCTTTGTATCAGCTCGGCTAACTCAGCAGGAACTGACAGCCAATTCAGCTAGAAAAGGAGCCGTGTCAGGGAAGTGCACCAAACTACTCCAAAGTCATTCACATTGTCTTTGCGAAGCTGTAGACAACAAACTTTGTGGGAAAATAAGTTTAGCAAGATCTGCGTATAATCTCTCCTAATTCTGCAGAGACTTTTTTTCTTCGACTGTCAATAAAATCCTCACCACCTCCTCCCACACAGCCGTCTGCTGTTTGTCCACTTTGAGAATTGTCCTCTAGAGAAGCAAGGCATTTAATTAGCTTAGCGCTGATTTGTATGCGTTTCCTGTGTCTGTTAGCTACACTTTTTATTGGAGCTTTTTACTAGACCGACTGCAACAGAATCCTGCTGCCTCAGCCCACATCAGAGGCGCGGGCCAGCTGCATTTAGAGGCACCATATGTCCACAAGAGAGAGAGAGGGCGATTTCAGTACAAGGCTACGTATGCAAAAGGCTGGCCATCAGGACGGCCATTATGCAACATGGCCTGCATAATGCCAGCTAAGCAGAACTTTAGAGCTACTGGCATGGACAGTTAGCAGTTTAGTATCTATTAGGGTGTTGTTTTATTTTATTTTATTTTTTCACCACGTGCAAAGATTCTTAGCCTCTGATTTTACACTGCAAAAATGGTTTATCCTAGTTGGGAATTCAGAGTTGTAGCTTTCATTTGAGTAGCATTGAGCACATTATAATTATAGCTTAAACCATGTAGCAAGTCTCACTTATTTCAAAACAGTTTTGACTGTTTACACAAAGTCTTATTGCGAACAATTTGTACATGGTTTAGATATTTATTTATAAATACAAAATAGCACAACTCTCGAAAAGGAGTGGGTAGAAGGCTAGCTTAACCAACCCTTATTCATTACATTTATACATTTTATTATATTATATAGTTGTGTGACTATGTTTGTTTACAGACAGCCACTAAAAAGACAATCACAACTTTACATAATAAATATGCAAACTGCATAATCATGTTAAAATATTGCATAAGTATCGACCAATACTTATTTTTACAATATGTAAACTATAAACATATTGTATATAGTTTGTATAGGCTATAGTAATGTTAATATTGCATTTACCTTATAAGCTACCAGCTTTTAACACCTTCCAAGTTTTTATTTCAAATTGTTTGTATGGCATGCCACGGACACAAAATGTGAAATCTAATAAATGCTAATATTCTTTTGGAATTCTAGATAATCTAAGATTTATTCTGTCTTGGCTGTATAAATAAGTAATTATAAGGAAAAAAAATATATTTGGAAAATCTGATACACAATTATCAAACCCATTTTTACCTACAACCTGAGATAAATGGTGTGAGAGACGATGGTGTGATTGGAAACCAGTAGTTGATGAGACCATCTCCACATCAGTAGCTTTTCTATTCAAATCCTCACATTTTATATACAGTATGCAAGTGCTGCACATAGTTCACATAAAAATGCAATAAAAAACATTAAGCTACACCTTTGGATTTGTATTTTCACTTCTGCTACTTTGTTAGTCAGTCACATTCAATGCATTTAAAAATGTGGTTCCTCTCAAGCCATTATTTGATCTCTTGTTAGCCCTAATAGTAATTCATCATGATCAAACCAGGTAAAACCTGCAGTTTGCAAGCATAGTCACAGTGAGCAGTGAGCAGAATAGTTGCCCTCGAGCGTTGGCGGTGTTGATCATACATAATGTTGTTCTTGATTGTTGTATTCTGACAATTGAAGGCAAATGCATACAAAACCAAGGCCGCAGACGGTCCACGCAGTCACCACACACTACAGCGCCAGCGGCTCTTTCAACGTGCATTTTCCATAGGTCCAAAGCTGATAGCATAAATTTGAGTGCATTTGTCAGTGTGAAAGGGCATTGTGCTCATGGGTTGGCTCCTCTCTCCATCAGCCAGTGTGCCTGGACTACTAATACTTCACCCTCTCGCTATCTACTGTAGCCTGCACATGGATCTCCTCCTTCTCAAATCCGATGGTCAACAGTCAGAGCAAGGTTAAATTAAGTGTCATGCATCACTATAATTGAGTCTGAGTTACAGCAAAAGTCCAGGCCAATTAACAGGCTTTTTGTGCTGAAGGTGACTCTACAAGGCTTTTCCAGGATGAGCGGCTAACAGGGAGCTACAGAAGGGATTGAACAAGAGCAAAATGTCAGCAACTGGGGCTACATGAGAGACGGGGCAGAATGGAGACACATACAATAGGTTATTGGACAAAACATAAATGTAATTGGCAATTAAGTGAAAAGAATTCTGTCGTAGGGGCACGTTCTGGTGACTCGGAGAGGCCAGGCTGCAATTCAGTACAATCCAGCAGATGTATGTGCTTTTTAATAAACGCTATCCACCAATTTTAATGTTTTCTTTAGTATTTAAGGACATTATGTGATTCAAGATGTAAAAACAAGTATGTTTTTAGTGTCATTTTTGAGCTCTGTATATCATAAACTAATGGGCCTCAAACCAAAGAATATCAAATCTAAAATGCATCTCTATTCCAGGCACAAATTAGAGCAAAGGATCTTGAGAATGAGTACTCCATTACCACAAAAGTTTTAACTACAAAGTGATTAAAGGAATATAACAATATGAATAAAATGAACACTAAAGTAATGTGGTCTGCAAGGTCTTATAAGTCAATTATAGGTTTTACAAATGTTTGCACAGGTCTTACATTTTTTAATGAAGCCGTTTCTGTCAGATTTCCCAATGTATTTCACACTCCTGCAGCTGTCTTGAAAAATGTCCTATATTGTCAATAATTTAACACAATTGGTGTGTGTTTTCTGCTGTTCTTTGGTTAATGGAGATAGAATAATCACTTGTTGCATCAATTCTGTTCTTTTTGTTAATTCATTAGGTTGTTCATATTTGTGGCAAAACATACATTATATCTTTAGAAGTTTGTTTAGAGACAAAGCGCATTGTAGGTCACCACTTGTGTATGTTTTGTGATCTTAAAAATTCTTAAATGTGACCCAATCCCTGCAGTAAATGATTGAACTGAAAAAAATCCAAGTACTAACAGTGCTTAAAGTATCACATTTTGAGAAAAACTGCTATAATCCATGCACAAAAAAACTCTAATGAACGGTGTGTCCCCAAAAATGTTAATGTTAATTTTTGAGACAGACGTATTTTTGATTTTGGTGTTGTCTGCCTGTTTATCCTTGGATTTCTAAATATTTCTACAAAAGTGTTTAAATTATTCACAGAAAAGAATCAAAGTTGCCAGCAATTTGTATTTTCTATGCAAAAGAACAGAAATTTGCAAGGAATTACACGTTCTTAAAGCACTGAGAGCTACAAAATAACTTGATTGGCTTTCAGATTTGAGCACTGCGCTGTGATTTTGTTTTGGAGTGCACTGTTATCATTTTGTTGGCTTTGTTGAAATGACTGGGACGATCTACGTACATTTTTCTATCTTCTTGAGACAATTAAACCACAATGCATTTCTATCACTTAGTAAATTTTTCTTCAAGTCTTAATCCCAATCTCAAAACAAACAGCATTGTGAAAAGACAGGCTGTCATCTTCTTTCCAACTGTCAAAGTCAGCTACTGCCTTTCGGTGTGGACTTGTGGACGCTGGATCTTTTAAGCTGTAGGGATCAGCTCTTGCCGGTAATAATTAGGGCTTACATGTTCGTTAATTGCACCAAAGGCCAGTGCAGATTTACAATCACCTCCGCACACGGGTTTATTAAAGAAAAGACAGAGGTCCTAGTTTAGCAGTCACCTTGGGGTTAACACTCGATACATTGACGGTTGAATGTGGAGTCTGCCTTTGCTGAAATCTATCTCTCCCTGGGGATCTTCAGCCAACGGCCAGCTATTTCTGCCAGTCTCGATGTGTAACGTAATTGAGACTATACAGAAAACAGACTGGCCAAATACTCTGATTATGACGTGTAAATATGACAACAATTTTAACATTAGCTCATTAGCTCAAACGATTTGGGATTTTGCCAGTGTCAATACTGTTTGTTGGCAATCCAGAGAAGCTCATACTGGGTAGATTTTGATAATTTTTGTCAAATAATTTAAATGACTATAAGCTCATTCGCACTGTTTTACTTCAAACATGTAAGAGCAGATATGTAGCTGTAATTTACCCTGTAAGTATCGCCATGATGTCTTTTCAAATACTGAGTGGCAAATTTGTTAAGCATTTGGTCATGTGCAATGTAAGTTAGGGGAGCAAAAACTTGACATAGCTGACATTTTTTTCTCACACAGACACTTACGATGCAAAATTTGTGGTAGTGCATATCTGTTTTGTGTAATATGTTATGCGTGCATGTTCCAATATTAAACTGAGTGCTAAAGCTCACAATACATACATTTTCAGTTTGCACTTGCAATTTTGCTAGCCTGATGCCTCAGCCAGGTTTTATTTTACTTTGTGGGAACCCTCTGACATTGCATCATTGGGGCTCATTCACTTCACTGTAGACAGGATTTTTTTTTAATGATTTAACCAATCACTTCTTTTTGGTCGTTTGTAGTTTAGGGAGTAAAGCATAAACAATGATTGTTGCCGTAATATTTGACACAAGGTCAAAGGATGAGGACAGTCTGTTATTTCAACCATTGGACGACCGTACTTCCTTCCTTTTGGAAACTTTCTGCAGTCCTGCTAGACTGACCCAGTAACTGGAATAAATGAAATTGAGTGGAGGCACTAGGTAGCGCTAGCCGGGCTACAATTGTATAAATCATCTCTAGATGCTATGAATCAATGAGCCAAAATAGTCTTCAAACATCCAATTAAATGCCCAGAATATTGTCATTGACAACATAATCTGATCACAAGATCTTAAATCGTTGCATGTTTAGACAGGAAAGTAGTTATGTTTTGTGCAGCTTCTTTTTCAAACTAATCTTAAGCTTTATATTTGTGTTACTAGGCAGCGGGTTTACCAAAACTTAAGCCTTGCTTAGAGAATTTGTTCATTTGATAAAATATAAACCAACCTGCTCATCCGTCTATTTATTCGATAGAAACACAATGTTCATTTCAGTTTGAGAAAGGACACTTTTTCTCCCAGTCTGGCGACTTGTACGTGACGCAACTATTCTGCAAGATCTGTAGTTTCTCAATCATGAATTTATTTCTGGAATTATGATGTTCAATAATTCAATCTTTGACAAAATTACGATTGTATCTTTATCTGTGTCAATAGATTTGAAAATACTTGAAAATACTTATGTTGTATCTGTCAAATAAGCAATAAATAGTATGGGCAGTGTTTAGCTGTAATGTGACTAGATTCAATTCCCCAAAGAGCAAGTTTGGATTTACAGTACTTGCCTGGATTGCTTTCTGTCACTCAACTTAAAATAAATGACCAGTTGATAATGAATGAATGAGTTTTTACTGCTGCTGTTATAGGCTGGCATGCAGTCTTCATTGACTCCCCTGATCGTCCAACATAATTAACAAAAGCCATTCCACATCTCCCCCTACCGTTCACATCACCGCTTTAATGCCCCTCTGTGTTTTGAAAGCCACTCCAGACCAGCGCATTGATTCCTGGGAGCGAGTAGTGCTGGCTTTTAGTACGTGAGGAGTAGAGAAATGGAGAAAAAAAAAAAAGAAGGGAGAGTGAAAACAAAATGTGATGGGAGGGGCGAGGAGAGAGTCGAGAGAAGGCATGTTAATGAGCCCTACCTCTGATACATCCTCCTGTTTCTATGGAGACCAAGGAGCCAATCACGTGGCCCGACTGAGGACTGTACTACTTAGAGCACATGAGCAGGGTGGAGAGCAGAGGACACAGATGCTCCATGTGACTTTGAACAAGGATATCATCAATTAACAGTCTAATTGTGATGTTTCAAAGAGAATTTTCGTTTGGCAGCCTCAGAGAGCAAACAGAAATTATCACAAATCAAATCCTCAGCTTCCTCGCATCTTTACCTCCCAAGTCTCCCTATCTCACCTCTCCATCACCACCACCCCCCCTCGTATGGGTCCTCCTCTTTACATCACGCGCGCAGCTCCGTGTGGCAGCCTGAATCCGTCCCTGCACCCTGTCCCACTGTTGACTTCCCAGCCCCAACACCCAGGATGGACAAGCCCAGCGTGTGGCGTGCCGTGGCCAGCACCTCGGACTCTCGCCGGGCACGGGACCCCAACGCCAACAGACCCGGGTCGGCCATGGGGTATCGACTCTATGACATGTGAGTAATTTGTGTGTGATTGTGTCGTGGAAGGGCGGTGCTGCTGCTGCTGGCTGGTGGTTCATTGATGGAGTGAGAGAAGGGGGAAGCAATGTTCCAAGGCTGTGCTGAGTCACCCATTTAAACTGTCTTTTGTAAACAAGTGCTGAAAGGGGAGCAGTAGATGTATGTTTTGCAGAAAATGTCATACTGAGATTGTTCTTTTTTTGTGTGTGTGTAAATACGTGACTACGAATACCAGCCTAATCATAACAACAGTGAATGTGTGTGAATGGTCAGATTTTTACCATGCAAGACTCTTTCTGCATCTTAAAATTGAATTCACTAGCTGTTTTTTCGGATGGCTCTACTGTTATAAATCTTTCAAGCGTTTTGGACTGTGTACCCAATCTTCACTTTGCCTTCTCGCTGAATAAGCATCTGTTTTTGTGTGTGTGTTTTCTGCAGCAGCTCACTTTGTTGTTCCTTATTGTGGTTTAATCCTATCAACATCTTGGCGTAATCTCGTGTGAATGCTTGCAGTTTGGGTAGACATCATGTTCCCAACAGCTGGTGCCCACTGGATAACATTGAGTCGAATTACACCCTGTCGTGTTATGATCTAATACCAGACACAAGGATCTGTCATTTTAATGAATATGAGACCTTCACGCGGGAGTCCTTCACATGCAACGGCTGGTTTAAATCTCTGCTTTGTATACATGCATGCAAGGAAAGGAGAAAGGGTTTGACTACAATACGGTGTAAAGGGCTGTGCACTGATGTGAAAACACACAGATTTATAATTATAGGAGAGAGATGAGAACTCTGCTAGGGCACTGGTCCTGTTTCGCAGGCACAACCAATTGCCCAGACTTATTTCTTGATGATGTCCAATATAGTGGTTCTGCCCTAAAATCTCAATCATATCCAGCATAATCCTTAATTGCAATAAATGATTGAATATCCATTGGCAGTGGTTTGTAAATGTGGGAAATAGCATTTTTAGATTAGGTTAGACTTGCTCAGTGATGGTAGCTTATGAAATTGCACAATGTGCTCTGATTGTTGTCCTGAATATGTAATAATTAAGCACATTTTTAAGATTATTCAATGCCAAAGTTTTTAAATGTCGTTTTAAATTTGTGTTTTAACTCAAGACATTCATTTTGTCAATATAACCCAGCCCTACACTTAACTAGACTTTATGTCATTACACTTGTTTAACTACAGTGCAAAAAAATGCATTTCATCATCTGACCAATATTACAATAAATACACTTTATAGTGCTAAGTGACAGTATGAAAAGTTTAAAGTTTTACTGATTCCTAAATGCTTGTTTGAAGGATCTTGCCACGTTGCATAACTAGTTTGTGCACACATCCATCTGTCTTGTTTAAGCAGCAGATATGGTGGTTTTCTCTGCAGCTCCACAGAGTGATGATGCCCAGTGCCTCTAAATCCAGACTGACTCCAGGGTCGTGAGCAGACTATATTTTGGCAATCTGTGTGTAACGCTTTAAATTTAACTCACTAGCTTCTAGAGATATGACTCAAAAACTGAATCCACGTTAAAAGTAACCATATGAGATTATATATTCGTAGTTTATACACACAGTTCAAAACTTTGTGAAGAATTATCAAAAGGTATTTCTCTCTTTATTATCTTATGCAATGAGTGATAATCATGTTGTTTTGCTATCGAACTCTTCACTTTTTATCAGCTTGTTTTGCAACCTATTTTAGATTAACTTTTGATTTTTATTACAATAATAAATACGTTTTATTTCATTCAGACGTTCAACACAAAAGTCCTGCATCTTGTAATGAAAACAGACTGTTCAACCTTGTGATGTTATCAAGTATTAATAAACATAAATTCAAGACTTCCTAAGCTATTTGAACTGAACAAAAGGTAAATCAACAGTTGTTGTATATTTTTCAGCCGTGGCTTAAGCATCTGTAAACTATAAAACTTCATCTTTATGACATCACAAGGTGGCACGTGGCTTTCTGAGCTTTGGAGTTGTAGAAAGCCTAATAGTGCGGGAGCTTTTAACAAGTTGCCGATGTTAAATTTCTTGTCTATCTTAGTTGAAAAGCGGGCTACAAGACAATTTTGAACACTAAATACTTTACTTAGAATCAGATTTTTTGAGTAAATTCAGACACAGAGGTACGGACATGGGCGGGGATAGGAGGTAGGTAAAAACAAGGAGCACCAGCTGCAGGACAATGCAAGATTCCTCAAACAAGCATGAATCAATAAACTATTCAAATGATGAGAAAATGTGGTTAAAAAGTCGATTTTTCTTAATAGGTCTTTAAAGAAGTTAATTTAACATTGCTAAAAGCTTGCACTAGGCATTTTTCTGTAATATAAAGACCTAGTTTTTAATTAGACACTTTACTGTACACCAAATTTAGCATCTCCAAAACCCCTAATTTCTTTGGTGTCTCTTCTTGGATGTTTCTCCCACCTCTTGCTGACTTCACATTTGCTCATAAACCGTTGTATTGTTGTGAGTGAACTGTGTTGCAGTGTCAAACACAATGCATCCTCCTCAGTCAGGTTTGTTCTTCTTTAATAAGGACTTGTGATGCTGTAAATGTCACGGTATAATCACTCGCTTGTTTTGTCCCTTTGGAAAACAAGTGCCTGGAACTGGGCTGAAGCCAGATACTAGGAATGGACCAAAGGTTGTGTTGGCCTTTGCAGATTCATCCTTGTCGCCTGAAGGCTTGTGCTGCTTCTATTAAAAGGTGCTAAGAGAAGCTCCTGTTTAGCTGTTAGCACAATATTGACTCTGCACAAAACATCAGTTGGCTTGTTTATGATTCAAAATAGCTAGCTTATGTACATATAAGTACTTCCTGTTTGCGTTAGCATTTAGACATAAAGACACAACTTTTTATGAACAAACTCTGGTCCTTTAGTGAAGTTATGCATTAACAGTCTGTGCACTCAGATTATTGGACTGTGATTTGTCAAATAAACTAGGGGTTGTGGATTTGAAAGAAATGGTGATGGTGCATTTTGCAGACACCAATGTATATTGTTGATGTTCTTTAGACAGCAAACAACTTCAAAGTATTGAAAATTCATCAAGTTTATGGGTAAATGTTACACTCCAAAGCATAGACTCTATAGGTTATTTACAGGCTTCAGTTTTTAAGTTGTTTACAAGTAACAATTGAGTGAGTAGTTTTCACCAATGTAATGTTTTTGTACCAGCTCAGAAATCAACCTTTGTAGTCCCATCTGATATTACAGTTCTACACTATATACTATGTATATGTATAGCTACTTTGATATAAATAAGACATACTGCGCTTCTGTCTTTGAAATTGTTCTAAAACCTGAATCACTCTGTTTTAAATCATCTTAATTTTAATTAAATATAACAAAAAAACAGGTTCGTTCTCAGTTGAAATCTCCAGAGTAGTTTAAGCATTATTTTTTAACCAAAATGGCTTTGCGACAATGCTGAATCCTACGAGTGTTGTTTACAACAAAAATGTATTGAAGTGCAGACTGAAGTAAGGAAAGAGCGGTGGCCAGGTATTGTAATCTGAGTATATGAGAGAATCATTAAAAATACAAACACTTTGAAGCTTAAATGTGATGATAGTCTCTACAACATAAATAAAAAATAACTAGTCAAAGGATGACAAAAACATGATATAGTTGCCTCAAAGTCAAACAAACAGAACTAGACACAACAACCAAGTAAAGATCTTCTGTTTCAGCTTGAGAATCACTGGGGACATGGTAAAGATGCCATCAAATCTGTTGTTTTGTTTGATTTAGAACTAAAACATGACTACAAATAAAGCAATTAGTTGTTTTTGTGGAAAATTAATTCCAATCTAAAAAAAACTAATTAACCATTCATACATTTACAGATCACATTTTAAGACAAAATCAAGCAGAAATCCTATTATTTCCAATGGGTGCCAATTCTTTCTTCCCATAGTATATATACTGGTCATCTTATACTTTCTCTCTACTATTCAGTTTACATCTCTGGACTTTGCCCTTCATGTGGATAATGTCAGGAGTACTCGGAGGGCGTTCGTTTCGTAAAGCCAGTGCTGCAGGGATGCCCACTTAACATTCCTGTCTCCGTGTTGCTTAATGTAATGCCTCTATTGAAATGACGCCATGCAGTGCTGATGAAAAACCGCGTGCGTCATCGCCTCGGTGCTTTGACAGCGGCGCGTGCTGGCTCTGCAGACTCTACTATAGGCTGTAGTTAAAGAGGCAGAGGCGTAAAACCGTGGACACATAAAACAATGGTGACTTTGCCAGCGCAGGAGCTGACAGAGCACGCTGTCACTTGGAATCAGAGTGTCAGACAAACATCGCTGCACAAGGCGAGGTGAGTCAGTATAGGGATGTACACATGCGTTATCATAATAGTCCTGTGATGCAATAAATATCTGATTATAAATATCAAGTTATAAAGCAGTACACTATCAAAATAAACACAGTTAAACCTAATTTAAATGGTTTTCTAATTTAAAATGATTACAAAAGTATATATATTTTTGCTGTGGGGGTCGCAAGTTGGTTGCATGATTTTTTTGGTGGTCCTGGGCTGAAAAGTTTGGCAACCCTGCACCAGACCACGCATCTTAAATTAAATACTGACAAAAGCAATAATTATTTTGATAGGAATATGTTTTGACTGTCTTTAAACAAACCACAAACAAATATGTTGTATTCCTAAAAAAAAAAAAAAAGCAGACCAAGTCCCTATTTTGTCTTAAAGTAAGTCTCAAATCTTTGGCCCCAAGTGTGAGTCAAGTCCGTGACCTTCAAGTTCAAGTTTTCTTATTTTAGTTTTTTATATAATTTTTTTTTACATAATAGAGGACATTACACTATTTTCTGAGGAAAAGCCTCAAGCTGTCACAAGTCACAGTGCTGCAAGTCCAAAATCTTGGTTCATTTTATCAAGTGAAGTCTCAGGTCATCAAAATAGTGACTTAAGTCTGACTCAAGTCAACACTTCTGCCAAAAATAAGAAAAGACGAGTGTTTTCTCTCTTAAAATTAGTATGAAATACTGCACTTGTGCAAATCTCATTTTAAGATTGTCAAAACATGCTCAAATAAAAAGGAAAAAAAATTACAAATTAAGCACTTTTGTATCTAATTTAAGATTATGTTTTTTTTTCCTCAAGTCAATAGTTATTGGCTTCATTCCACAAGGCTTTGGATTTACAGCCAGAACTGAGCGATGTGAAATAGAGATGAGAGACAGAAAGATATTCAGGAAATTATCAGAGCCTGGCACATGTCCTATTTACTCCAAATGAATATCTCTTGTAATTTTCTTTCTTTTCTTTTCTTTTTTAACCATGCAAAACATTAGGAAACAAATTAACAAGAAGAAAGCAGTGGTGTCCATCGACTCCTGCTTTCTTTCAGTGAAGCTACTATTTATTTATAATGTAATGAAGAGCAATAGTTATGAAATAGGCTAATGATACAGCTAACATGGCATTCCTTCATTTAAATTCCAAAAAATCATACCTAATAGGGGAAAGGGTTTCAGTATATATATAATGATTGCATCTAATCGACTTACTTGGTTAGTAAGTTGACTTTTTTATTTCACAGAGGAATGACACTCAAAACGTCCATTATCATGCATAGTGACAGTAAGACACAGAAACACAAGCTATGATAAAACATACAGAAATAATTGAACATCTTGAAATCTTGTAAATGGAAAGATGTCACCATTAATCCTACTTACCATGAGACCAGACCTTATGCCAAGGTGTTGATACTTTTATTGATCAGCAATGCTAAATCATTCATCACTTTTTCACATCTTTCATATTGTGCTGACAGGAAACGCCTTTGAGGTCATTCAGAGGAGGGACAGGGCTTGTTAAAAGACTATTAGATTCAAATGATTGGCCTGAAATAGCTGCTCAAAAGTCTTTGGTCAGCACAAATGTCCTCTCCATTGAGCGTGTTTCTCTCTCTCCCTCTCCTTCTCTCTCTCCTTCTCTCTCTCTCTCTCTCTCTCTCTCTCTCTCTCTCTCTCTCTCTCTCTCTCTGTCCTTCTCTGGTACAGTAGCATGTTCCTTTTTTGCCAAACCATCTCAGTCTTGGCTTGTCCTGCACAGTTCTGGCTCAAAAGGCTGTGATTTGAGCGCGGAAACATCAGCATCTGGGCATTTGTGGAGCAGGGCCTTTCTCTGCAGCTGTACCAGTGTCAGCGCGCGTGAGGAGGACATTGGCACAGCGCAGATCTCTGGGGCACTTCTCGCTGGGTTAAAGTTTCCTTCGGGGAGTTGCCGTAGCTGCTGATGCATCCGTGGTTTCAAACAGCCCATAATAAGCCCCTGTCTTTGCCAGTGGCAGCGTCACAAGCCACCGAGCGCTGAGAGAAAGTACATTTTGTTCCCCTGATACAAGTATATAAAAACATGTAGGCTATAGCAACAATACACTTATGTAATGACGACCATGTAGACATCACTTGCTCTCTGGGGGCCTGACTCAGACTCATGTGTTTTGTATGCACTCGTGTTTGCTTTGCATGACTGTGGGATTCTGAACGTGCTATCGTTTATATCAGGCGGATAATCCTATCTGCAAAGCCAAACGGTGAATCATTGCAGACATGTGCTCAGACAAGCTCAGGTAGTAGAACACAAGCAGTGCCTGCTTTATCTACAAGATATATGAGCGTGTGCAAATCCTGGAAGCTTGATTTATGTACTTCTTGTATGTTTACAATGCATTCTGCATGCTGTTTTTTTTTTTTTTTTTTCCTATTTTAGTCATTTTTAACAAATTATACACATTGCTACATATAGTTTAAAATATTACCAGCCTGTCAACTTTTTTATTTTTTTGGAAGAAAAGAATAAAGCCTGTTATAAATGTAAATGATAGATTTGCACAAATTAAGACAATGTTTATGAGGAAAAGGTTGTTTTTTTCTTTTCTCACAAGAAGCACATTTTATGATTCTTTAAACATAGCTATTGTAAATTCAAACTAATAAGTGTGTTCTGTTGTATTTTTGTTCATTTTAAAGAAAATGTGTCACGTTGGAGGAAATTTGATCCAGTGACAAAATGGTTGCTTGGTGCTTTCTAGTTTGGTGTCATTTATAATCAGGAAGTAACATTTAAATCTTAAAAAATAACTAAACTGAGATGGATTTTGGAAAAGATTTAAATAAATTTCACATATAAAGATCTTAGCCGCATTTTAGTTAATTGCAGATTAATTTATGACTGAGTTGCTGAACTTAGGCTCTTTAGTTTGATATTTTGGGCTGCAATTGAGTCAAGAAATTCTCTGCATGCCCTGTGTACATAGGGGTTTTTCAGGTGACATCACTTCCTTTGCTAGTCGACTGAGGAAACCTGCTGTCTATGATAAAACCGAAAAAAACAGGACGTGAGGTTAGCTCATTCAATTAGGTATGAAAGCACTGAACGTTCTGGCTATTGAAGCCAGGGAGAGTCTTTTTCACTCGCCTGAATGTAACGTGTAGAGTCGTGAAGTAAAATTTCATTCACAAATGTTGAATTAACTGCATAACTTTTGTTTTTTCACAGCGATAAACTCTTGTAGTTAGCTAACAAAGGCGCTGGCGAGTGTTGCTGCTAAAACCTGTAACTAGCAGACGCAGCTCTTTATGCAGTCAGGCTGCGCATGCATTCTCCCTGATGATAAACAAATAATCCCTCTATAGATCAGAATTGCACTGTGTAACTTTTTTGGTGGAAATAGCAGGACCTGCTTATCTCCATAGTGACGTTACTGCAGACATATATCTCCATGGAGACAAGCATGCCACTTCGAGGTCTTATCTGTGAAAGACTAAACTCGCTTACAGTAAGAATGCATGTTTTTTAAAGCAATAAAACACATGTAATTGGTAAAAGCCAGCTAAAAAAAATTTATGCCGTACAGTGGAAAGCAAAGAAATAATTTATAGAAGCAAGTTTGTGACAAAAAGTGAGTGAAAAAGGACAAACAAATTGTCAAAATTCCAGCTGCCACTCACTCGATATCAATCCTTATAATCCTAAAAGCTTACAAACTTGCCAACGTCACAAGCCAATAATATAGGAAAGAACTTCGCACATCAGTTGCTTTAGGACAGGTGCATAGGAGCATAGGGAACATCTCAAAAGCACATCAAAAGAACCGAATTCTGCACACTGCTTTAACTTGCAAAAATTCGTTTTTTTCTGACAATACTAAATCCCATTTTGGCAAGTTAGGGTTAAATATGTCAGAAAATAACTTATTAGTCAGTTATTATGTTTAGATTATGCATGTCTATTTCAAAAGCGATCAAACAAAAGTTACCAATTCTCACATAATAACACATAATTCTGGTGACATCATTTGTTTTGATAATAGTGATAATGGTATAAGATGATACGTTTGGTCTCATTGTGTTATAACTGCCCTTTACTCTGCTCCAAGATATAAAAAGCCCTAAATGTTTCTGGCACCTTCTGTAAGTTTGGGAGCAACTTTCTCTCTGAGCCAGATAGGATTTTCCTCTTTATTCTTTTGCTCCATTGTGTGATTTGTCTCTCCGCTTCCATACATCTCCTCCTGCTCTGTGTTCCTCTTTTTGAGCGTTTCTGCTGGATCTTTTGCTTCTGGCTCAGCAGCTGCACTGAACAATATGTGATGCTGTGGGTTGTGTGATTTCATGTTTGCTGACTGGACACTTTTTGGGTACATCTATTCACTTCAGATGCTTTGTGTAATCCCAAACTATGCATTCAGTTCTTGGCAAAGTATCCCTGAGCATGAATCAAGGCATACTTGTACTTTCTGTCATTAAACTCTATAAATCCATAATAGGATAAATGTCAACAAATAAAATGTTGTTTCACTAAAACACCATTGACCTGTAAGATTCTTTAGACAAGGTTCACCCAAATTAAGGTTTTATATCTTACCTTGTTGACCTTGTATTTAAGTGTATCACACGAATTGTGATCTATTGGATCATATTTGGATTTGGATAAAAATCATATTATGTAAAAAAAAAAAGACTAAATATGATAGTTTTACATAGCCACTACAGAATCCATCCTTCAAACTATGTTTAGCTTGCAAGCAAAGATTATCACAATTTTCTCATTTTGACTTAGTTTGATGTGTTAGTTCTTTTACAGCAGTTCAGTCGCATTTATGAAGAAATTGTCATATACAGTAAAAGTTAAAATAACAGTTTAAAACTAATCCCTCCACACATGTCCATAATGTAAAGGCAATTTACACACAACTGACAGTTTCCTGGAGTTTAACCAATTATTTAGCAAACATAAAGGTTCAAAGGTTTATTATTTGTCAAACAGTAACTAACCTTTGTGTAATTTACGTTAATTTTGGCCATTGGTTGCCAACATTTAGAATTATCACATAAAACAGAATCAATTACCCGCCAAGTCATATTTGCTTGACAAAAGATTATAAAACTTTCCAAAATACCAAACTTGTTAAAAAGAAAAGTATTTCATTAATCTTACATATAAAGATGTCTACTTTGTTTTTCTGCAAAATGTATTCTAACTGTCGAGCACTTTTAACATGGCCTGTTAAAATCTAATATATTTTTTGTCATGACAGTGGCCAGAAGCAAAGGCATGTCAATTATTGAAAACCTGCCTGATGTGGAATGAATTATACATAAACTAAAGCTTGAGCTTTCTGGGCCAGACTGCACTCTCAACCCTTCAGCGACCGTCCACTAGGGGAGAACTGTTCTTAGGCATTTTAGTTCTACATTCTCACATTTGTCTTTTGTAATCTAAGATATGTATATACAGTATGAATGTGTATTCCTTTGTTGACTAAAAGGGGATGTGGTGCAGGCAAAACTGTATGATTAGACCTGTCTGTACCATAAATGAGACAGGTGATCACACAAAAAGTTATGTATGTATTTAGTTTAAAAACTCACTAATCACTCTATAATTTCAATATATCTCACAGTATGCTTTCACATTTCTGAAGATATATATATTTTTAATTGCTGACATAATAATTAATCAGTAAATGCACATTTTGTTTGACTAACACCGTATTTTGGATTTGGCTAGTTTTTTTATTTAATTGAACAAAAAACAACATAGGTGGCAGGTTTACAATTCAAAATGAATAATAAAGTAATCTTTTGCTCCCATTTATAATTAACACAGATTTTTGTTCACAACATTCATTAATTTGTTCACAACATTCATTAATTTGCTTTCATTTCTACAGTTTCTACAGTTTGTTCCCATGAGGGAGTGACTGAGTCTATCCCAGTGACTTTGGGCCTTAGGCGGAGGAACATACGTACTTTTTTATTATGCAAGAGTTTGTGTTTCTTGTGACACTGTGTGACTCTCTGGAGTCAAAAGTTAACCACATGATACATACAAATACAAATACAAAAGCATACCTTGGAACAGGGATGCACTGATCTGATACGGGATCGGATATCAGTGTGGATCCAGGAAATTGTGCTGGATCGGCTATCGGCACCATGATATCGGTTCAGTCGATATTGGGCCTATAATTGGACATAATTGGACACATTAATTGGCTGGTGTTGATCCAGAACGTCTCATATTATTGGACATTTTTTCTTCAGATTAAGTTATTAAGTTGTGACTTGCACTATAAATAACAGTTACATAACACTATATGACAAAATTTCTTATGTTTTGATAAGAAAGAAGAGCAATTTCAGTCCTTACACTGGTACCGTTTTATATCTGGTATCACAAAGACAAAGTATCAGAATCGGAACTGGAAAAGCTGAATCGGTGCAACCCTGCTTTGGAACATTCCTAAGGAGAATAAATTTGTTTTATGCCATAATGTGAAAGAATGTAGCTAAAGGAACATACAGAAGGAGGCTCTCATTGAAGCCAAATAATAATTCATTTTGAGGCCATTCAAGGTAAAGACACAAATGTGCAACAAAAACAGTAAAATTACAAAACATGATTACACACAATGGGCTTTAGAATACCATACTTACTAATTATTCAACCAAACGACTAACGATTTGCATATGCTTTAGCTTCTGATTCATCCAGTTTACTCAGGCAAAATAAAATGTCATATTTGAGTCAGTCTTGTTTTCATTCATGCCTGTTTCCTCCTGGTGTGTTTGATCTCTCTCTCCTCAAAGCCTGTCGGTTCACCTCTCCTCTAAATACTGATGACTGAGTTTTTTCTTACAGCAGGTTAACCCCATTGAAGTGTGTATTGAGCGCCCCTCCTGCTTAGACAAGGGCACGGGCCAGTCCAGCGGGCAGCTTATCAGAGATTGACCGGGGCAGCTGCAGGAGGACATGGGCCTGGTGCTGTGTCGTTTCACACTGAGATAGAAGCACACTCTCGCTGCAAGTCACAAACTTTGTTATTTCTGTCTGTATGTATCAGACATTAGAATGAGACTAGCAGCTCACAGTTTCCATAACCTCCGACTTCACAAAAACTCTTGGTCATTATACTTAAGTTATCCCCTAACGATAATTAACTTATTGTCTGTCTTTGTCAACCACATACTACCGTATTTCCGAGTCATAAGCCGCTACTTTTGTCACAATCTTTGAACCCTGCGGCCTTTAAAGGAAGCGGCTAATTTATGGATTTTTATCAGACCAGCCTCTAGGGCGCTCTAGCGGGAAGTGCAAAGAGAGAGACACAGGTGTAGAGGAAGATCGATAAAGTTGCTTGAGACACTTGGGCATCACATTGACGCTGTCAACATGCAAAACACACGAAGAAATGCATTTGATGCAGCTTCAAGTTGATGGCAATTGATCTGGCAGTTACGGAGGGAATCTGTATTTGGATAATTAACGTTGATCAAACTAATCAATTGTAGAGGCCTTATGACTAAAGGACAACAGAAATTCTTTATGCATACTTTATAAAAATATTGTCTAATCCAACAAAACAAATGTATTTAATTGTTATTTTTGTTGCAGAGTGGTTAGAGCTCTGGCTTCCCAATAAGGAAATTGTGTGTTCGACTCTCGCCACGATCTCGCTGGGTGGAGTTTGCATGTTCTCCTCTTGTTACCATGGGTTCTCTCCGGGTACTAATGCATGTATATAATTGGGCATCACTGTAAAAGTGAATGAGAGAGAGAAAGAATGACTGTCTGTCTGTGTCTGTCTCTATGTGTTAACCCTGCAACGAGTTGGCAGGATGTTCTCATGCCTAAGGCCCAAAGTCACCGGGATAAACTTCAATCATCTGCGACCCCTAATTGGGACAAGCAGTAGAAGTTAATGAATTTCACAAAAATCTATGCCAAATATCTGTTTTTAGATTTTTTAATCATTGTTCCAATAAAAACAAATGCATTATGTCTATACTGTCATTTTGAAAAAAAAACAAAAACAAAATAAAAATAGGTTGCAGACTTTACAACATAATCAGCAACTATAGACAATAATGTGTAAAACAGGGCAAACAAAATCTATATTGACTAAATGCTTTTTGTCTGTAATACTAAAAGTGAATGAGCATTTCTTTATATGTTATCTTATGTATCTAAATGTTATCTTAAAGTTATGCTTAAATGATAATATGTACACTGGAATGTTTAAAAATGATCAGTGTCTGGAACTATCCCTGTTCAGTTGCTCGAAATAAAAAAATAAAAAGTAAAAAAGGGAAGTGGTTCTTGCCCACCATTAGATTGGCATGACATTATCGTATTCTACAACGAGAACACAACAACCTACTGCTCACTCATAATTTTGGATTCCAATTTATATTGTCCTACAAACATGTACATTCTCCTTGTATTTACTTGTCCTAAATAAATACATACATAAAAAAAAGAAGAATCTCATCCAGTACCATAGCATCTTTTCAACAATAAAATGATAGTAAAGTGTATTTTCAGGTATTCTCGGTCCTGAGGCAAGCGGCATCTAGCATCTCTTGTCTGGATTTTGCTTCTAGGCTCAAATGCTACACTGTTGTCATTGTGTCTTTTTTGTTCTTATTTATCAAAAGTCTCTTTTTGTCTCAGTTTGTGACATTGAAATGGCCACATGATTTGCGTTTGTGACTTCATGTCTGTGTCTTTTTCTTCAAACCCATGTTGTTACTTTTCAGCCTCAGCGCCAGAGGCTATTTAATAAGATGAATAACTGCCATTGATGCCAGCTAACATATTGTATACCGCGAGAAATGCTTTGTTGGTGTTGTCGCAGCCACTTTTTGACCCTCGTTAATAGCCGTGACATCTTCATAAATCGTTTTTCTTCTTCCTTGCCCCATGCAGTTTATCTGACAAAAACAAATACTGGCTGTCACATGTTTGAATCCGCGCCATCTGCCTTTTGTGCCAGTCAGTTCTGCATTAATGGTTTGTGGTTTTTCTTTGACAGACTCCAGTTTGTTCTGATCACACAGGCAGTGGGGTGTCCGCCCACTCTCAAAACTAAAGGCAACAACGAGACAGGATTTTTGAAAACTGCATGAGAATGTCATGGTTATCTGATGCTGCTTTTGTGCTACATTTTGTTCAGTAATTTTCTTATGAATCTGTAAAGTTTCTGCAAGTGTAAGTCAGGGTTTGTTCCAGTGTTGTCACGATACTAAAATTTCAAAACCCACAAGAACAAACAGTGCAGACTAATTTAAGACTGTTTTCATCATGATAACTTTCTTTTGGCCCTGCACAATGAAAACAAATGCATAATTTTTTTTATAACAGTTGTTTTATATTGTGGTATTTTCATGTGCTTTTTGATACATGTTCAGTGTAATAATGGATAAATTTACTGCTTTAACTGTCAGGTAAATCTAATTTTGACTAAACCAACCGATGTTTTTAAAGTAGAGATACTTGTTCAAATAAGTATCTAGGTTTGAGAGTAGTTTTAGTCACGGTTAGTATTGGATTTTTGATACTTTTGACCTTATAGTTTGTTAACTTTTTTACACATGTCATATTTATAACTAGAAATGAAGGAGGGACTTGCAATGAACTAAACTTTAGGTGATTAAACAAATAACAATAGTCAACTTAATTGTAATTGTTGATCATTGTATTTGGCATCTTCAGTCTCCAAAACTCACACAAACAGAGATTTAATGAAAATGTAAAAAAACAAAAAAACAAAAAGAAAGAAAGTAAGTAAGATAATCAGTCATTTTAATTATTTTAATCTAGAACTTGTTCTCAACCGCAGGTCCTTTTTGATGACTTTTGGCATATTTTTTGTTTAAAACAGAAAAATACAATAATAAAAATGTTAATAACCACTAGGAAGCTAATACTTTACCCAGATAATCCCAAAATTGGGGGTGTCGAAGTGTGAAACAAAGTTTAAAGGGTACTTGGGAACACAGTCACCATATTTCATAATTGTATTCAAATGTCTCAAATTTACAACAAAACAACAGTTTGACTATAATTGGCAAATCGAAAAAATTGTTAACTAGTCACCTACAAAGATTTTCATTAGTGAAAGCCTTGTTATGCGAGGATTAGGATTGGGCAATGTCTAAGGCTGTTTTTACTCCGCTTGACTAAGATTAAGTTCAAAGTAAATAGTCTTTTTCAGTGGCTGGTCATTTTATGTGTATTAATCAGAATTTGTAATGAAACCGACAACAAAGCCCTGGCAATAGTGGGTGGATTAGGCTAATTTATTCTACTATGTCCAAATGTTCTCACGCTTTAACTTATAATTAAACAAAAATGATAAGCTGTTACAGTATGACGATGTAAAAACAATATTTACCCATTTCAGACTTGAGTAATATGTAAATATTAATATGTAAACTAGTATATAAGTGTGTTGTTTGTCCTGATTTGGATGGACATGTGGTATGCGTCGGGTGGACATTGGCTGAATATTGATGAGAGGCCCTGGTTCTGAACTATGGGACTGAGTGGCACAGCAGCGGTAGCGTGGCATTGGGCTCCATCCGGCAGAAAGAACAGCACAGTACTTGTATTCAAATGAGAGTTCACTGAAAAGAGCAGGAGCAATAGTGTTAGGCCGGCAGATATTTAGCTGTTAAAACAATGGCGTTATTGGAGCTACCCTGGTGTTGGCAGGAACAGACTATTTTTGGTCCCTGAACACCTCACCTCTAGTGTCTTTCTCTTGTAGACTTGGGATGGGACATGTTTTGGAAATTATTTGAGACTATTTGAAGTGCAGCATTCATTCACAAATACAGAAACATAATACATCATTTTAACTTTTTTATATATATTTGAACTATTTAGATTTTCTGAAGTTCCACAGTATGGCATAAAGTCACCAAATCAGAGATATATTTTTGTTTACATCAGTCTTTTCACTTGAATAGATGTAAATAGGGCTGGGCAATATTGTGATAAAAATCGAATAGTGAGCTCATCTTTGTGACAACCTGCTTTTTTTGGTGAAATTGCCATACTGTGATTTCCCTTGCTGCATATGTCTGTACATACACTATTTTTTCCAGTTTATCACTATTAGTGTCAAGTTGCCAAATCCAAGTCTTTATAGCAACTTCTGTTTTGGGCTGCTCTTTAGTTCCTAAAATCAACAAATCTTAGCAATTTTTCAGGTTTGAATTATGGAAATATTCAATTTATGTGAGTGAAACATGGATTTTTTTCACGTCTAAAAGTCGCTATTAATGTAAGAAACGACACATACATTTGGTTTGCAGCAACACAAAATGTTGACAGGCTAAATTTGCTTGTTTCTCTTTGAAAATCTGGCAACACTGGTCAGATTTTGACAGCTGGATGTAGCTATTGATAGTGAATTGTAATTACCTCAAAGACAATAGGAAAATAAACAGTCTACAAGAATCGTGATAAATTAGAAATCATAATCTGGCTCCAAAAAATTGTGATGTAAATTTTTTGCCATATTGCCCAGCCTTAGATGTAAGTATAGCTGTGCTTTGGTGATGCAAGTTTTAAAGTTATCTTAATTTTATTCCATCATGGGTGTTGCTCTAAATTTCTCTCAAAACATATAGAACTCGCATGTCCACTGATCTTACCTGTTAACTTGACCTTGATGTTGTCATGAAGACCAGGCATCAGAAAAGTTAGTGCATCTTTAATCCTGTCTTCAGATAGAGCTGCATCTGGTGGGAATCTGCAAACAAATCAGAACTATAATTTGTTTTGAAAGAACCAATAGAAGGCAATTAATTATAATTACAGTTTAATAATATTTTGATATCTAATCCATGTATGTAAACTGACACACACTTGTAAACATCAATTAAGTAGCAAATATATACTCAAGCTTTATTGATAGTTAATTACTGCAAGGCTCATCTAATTAATTCTGCCTAGTGACTCAATTGAATGTCATTAACCACATAATTTTGCATTTATGCCCAACCTGCCACGCACATGCCTTTAATCTGCATCTCATATTTATTTCACAACCTCATGTGCATATTAAGCCGTGGTATCTCAATGCAGCATGCAGGCAGGGCACTCCCCCTCACAGTCCCACGGCCAATCACACGCCTCGCTGCTGGGTCTCCATTTGAAGCTTCTGTAGTACGCTAGTGTTTCCCTGGCAACCTGCATCGGCACATTTCTGGGAGGTCCGAGCGTATGGCAGGAGCAGCAGAAGCAGAGGCAGGCAGCTGTGAGAGAGAAGAGGAGAATGAGATGATCTTTTTCAAAATGCTTGCTTAGCTCATTGACGCAAAAGGATTAAAAAGTTAGACTATTTCAAGTTCGGAGTTCTGTCTTGTCCTGTCTTTCCAGCCTTTGCGTTTATGATTTACCTGTCTACTAGAAGATCCAGGAGTGACGCACTGTGGAGTGGAGTCGCCGGCATGCTCTCGAGACGTAGCTGACCTGGTTTTGAATGGAACATATCCCGGACAGCCAAGATGAAGCTAGTTTTCAGTGCAAATCGGAAAAAGTTCTGCTAATGCCTTATCCTGAGCGCTTTTGCCAACTCCCAGTAGTCCGAAGTTTTTCCTCAATGTCTGGAACGGCAAAACAGTGGACATATTTGATTTAACGCACTGCTATGGATAGTCACTATTTATCAATTTCCACCAATACAATGGTGCCTTTTTCCTACTGACTGTTGAAGAATGTGGAAGTTTAAAGCCTTTTGCCTGGACTACTGGCACGTGTTGTGTCTGCACCCACATAACAACTTCTACAAAAGGTATGTCCATTTCCTCGAGTTGTTAAGCTATTATTGATATGTTTTGCAACCAACTGCCGGAGTAGACATTAGTAAATAGTCTGAGTGAGTGGGCTAAACCACTATCGATCTTCCACGGTGAGTGAACTAGAGGTTGTTTTGAAGCACTCTGTTAAGTAACTTGGCACTTACTATCATCCTGATTCGTCCCGGTTGTTTGTTTTGCTTTGGAAGCGGTGAAAACAGAATAGATAAACTAGTATTGACTAAATGTATTCAACTAGGTCCCAATGGAGCTGTTGTCATTCACCTTTCACCCACAGGAGCCTTGAGCACAACGCAGTGATTTAAATGCTTCTACCAGAAAGAGGGATGCAGTCTATTTTCTCAATGTCACCTGTGTTCGCTGATGTAATGTCCTCGAACGGCACGTCCGAAAATAACTTCCAAGTCTGTCTTGTGATGCTATTGTAGGATTTTTCTCATCAGAACTTGCGACAGTACTGAAGCCTAAGCAACAAACGCAGGCTATTTTTGCAGCTTTCTTTCAAGTGTAGTAACAAGGTGCACGCTCCTCTTGGTTTAAAATACACCTCCCCACCCTCTGTCCCTCAAAGCCGTGCAAATCTTCATGTCATTTATGATCTATACTGTCTCTAAAAGCCAATCAAAAAGCATTCTCCTTTCACATGCTTGCACCAAACAGGCATGATATCATTACTTTTAGAGCTGTGTGGGTGATAGGATTTTATCAGGCAAAGCTTAAATCTAAGACTAAATTTGTGCTTGCAGTTTTTGTCAGATTATTGCTTAGGAGTGCAATACTACTGTCCTGGCAGAAATCTTAATGCTGTTTGGCCCACATTTTCCTGTAAGAGCAGCATCAGTGTGCATATATCAGCATAATAACCTATACAGCAGAGGTCTACAGTAAAAAATGTCTATAAAATGTTGTCTGGAATATATTTCAAACTTTAGATAAATACATTTAACTATTGTTCATGCTTTAATGGCATTGATAAACGTAAAGGAGTATTTCTTGCTGGAATTTCATGAGACAAATGTTACCATGGAAATCAATTTTGCTGCAAGCGTGTTTAAATCAAAAGCAATGTAAAAATGTAAGCAAAAAAAGCTATAAAGCAACTTCATAAACTGTTGGGTCACCACTGGGAAACATCATAATATATCATAGTATCATAATATATTTTAATGAATGCTACATAGAAGAATTGCAAGTGTTGATTTCACAGTTACATAGAACATATTGTTCTGTTCCTTAAAGCGTTTACACTTGATATAGACCTGTAAGAGTAAGTGTTGAATTAACTCTAGCATTATTAGCGCTCTCGCCTCACTGCAGGTTCGACTTCCGTTAGACCTGGGCCTTTCAGTGTGGAGTTTGCATGTTCTTCCCTGTCTCTTTGTGGTTTCCTCTGAGCACTCTGTTTTCACCAATAACCAATTACATGCAGTTAGAGAAGACTTGATGGTGGTCGGAGGTTGAGGTGCCAGATGTTTAGGCGAATCGCTTTTGCTGAGCTGCCTCAGGGTTGCTGCTATACTGAGTGAGGGGAGGGGGGTTGTTGTGTGAAGCACTTTGGAAGACATCTGTCTATATAAATCTGCTATATAAATAAACCATCATGCTGAACATTCTGTGCGTGATGTGAATGCAACTGTAATTTGCTAGAAATATCTTAAAAAAAAAAGCATGACTAATTTTATAGCCTTCAGTATTAAACCTGTATTTTTTAGCTTTGTAGTAAGTGGAATTGATATTTCTCCAAAAATCTTGGTTTGACAGCTGTGTAAGTGAGTTTTTTCCTTTAGAAAAAACCTGTTATGTCCCAACAATCTCACTTTTGCAGATGTGTGAAGTATTCCACCGAAGTAGACGGTGTGAAAGGCAGGCCGCACCTCTCTATATGCTCATGTAGTAACACAAATGCTGGTCTATATAAATACAGATTGTCATTGGTATTCTGAAGGTGAAAGTGTGTCCATGATTCATTAATAATACATCATTGCTTTAGCGGCTCGTGCATGAACTGTGGCTTTGGGGAATCCCTCTCTCTCACGCCAAACTACAATCATAACCAAATTAACGAACGCATTCGTGGTGAGCTACTTGAATATTCAAACAGCACAATGGAATAATATACTATATCTGTCCACATGTATTATTAAGGACACAAAGCATGGCACGCTTACTCCATGCTGCAGAGAATTCATGACCTGGATAGAAAGCTTTCTGGTCAGGTAAAAATCATCTTTGTGAGTTATTTTTAAAACAGCAAAATGCGTTTGCAATGACTCAGTCTGAACCAAAACAGTGAAACAAGTAAAATTGCAGGTTTGAAGTTTACTTGATCATTTATGCTGCATCTGAAATTGCTTTGAAACTTGTGAGTCACTTTGGACTAGGCTTGCAAAGAAGTCGAATCAATAAAGCAATTTAAATAGACGCAATTAGCAAAGCGCAAAGACTGCATCTTTCTAAGTACTATCATTTCCACCACTAACAACAAAATATCCTGTTTCAATGCTGCAGTTTACACAACGAGCCATTCATTAATTCACTATTGGTCGTTGCTAACATAAACTTTGAGATTAATCACATTTTTAGTAAGTTTATTTCAGTCTTTTTGCTCATTCTTTTTAACAGAACATGATTCAAATGGCAAAATATACTGTACTTAAAAAATGCAACTAAATGTTTTGCCCATATAAAGCAGCCCTACATTTTATCAGTGATTGAAGAAAAAAAGTAAAATCAGAATATATTGCTACTTGAGTTGAATAACCAGATATAGATTATCATCCATAAATTAAGCCCGAAGAATCCAAACTGATATCTTTCTGTATTTTATAACAGCTACAGAGTTTGAAATGTTCTAAGCTACTACAACTTATCAGAAATGGAGAACCTGGAATGAATTGGTGCAGAATTGCTACTTTGGTGCTTCTTGTAGCTTTCCAGGAACAAATAATAAACCAAAGACTAACTACCAAATGACTCCAGAAGATTTCCATCAATGAGAAACTGCAACAATGCAATTCTCAAAAACCAAATGTCCATTAAACTCCTGCTTAGATACTGAATGTGCAGTCATTTCCACACTCCTCCTGGTACACTTCCTGGAACACTATCGTCACTGGGTGTAACATTTGACATGACTTTCGGTCGGTGCCGGTCCCAGCTGGACGCACTCATGTTTTTCAAAGCGAGGTCGGTATATTTTCTCTCTTACAGCTGCTGAACTGGACTCACCCTCCTCTGTGTGTTTCTTGGACCAGTTCCTATTAACGTCACATACATTAAGTAGAAAGATGGGACAAAAATGAATATATTCACATTCTTTGGATTCTCTTGACGACACTAATCTAATTATGTTGCAGTTCTTCAAGTATAGTATAATAAAATAGAATTTGTCATTGTCCTATGTGAGGTAACAAAAAAATGTAATTTTTGTAATTAATTTTTTTCTTTATCCCTTATTGATCATTTAGTATGGGTTTTCAGTATATCAACTATCAATTTTATGGTGAATAATATTTGAAAAACATGCAGCAACTCTTTTCTGACAAACAAATAAACTTAAAATGCAAAGATTTCTTTTAATCATTTAATCAAGGCTATACATTAATATTTCTGCATCTTATAATGTTTACTGTCTTTATCAGTAGGCAGATTTGTTTGTACAATTGAAGGGTAATTAAAAACATGTAAAAACGATAGTATTAACAGGATTAAAATATAAAAAAAAGTCATAAAAAAATATACTTTAAACATGATTTTAGCCTGGATTTGACCATTGTCAGAGAACCTTGCTTCAAAACTTAGCTGCATAAATCTGAAAAGTTGATTCCCCATGCGCAATTATACTAAAATTGAGACCAGTGTAGCTTCAAATGTAGTCATCTGAACAGTGTCTAAAGAAAAAGTTAATTGATTTTGATGATGATTGATGATTTCCTTTCTTCGACAAACGGGGGATCACAGTGACAAATTTGTCTTGCACCAAATTATAACAAAATGAGAAAAGACTTGTATCTCATATTATGAATTGCAATGGCTTAGCCTTAGATCAGCGGTCCTTAACCTTTTTCCTTGTAAGGACTGGTACAATTTCAAATTTCTTTTCTAGGGAGTAGGACCGGTTGAGGTTGAGTAGTGCCAATAACAACAAGATAAAATGTATACAACTGATTACTTTAAATATATTGAGCTCAGGTTAAGCGGTTCTATATTTTCACAGTGAGGCACAAGGAAGTAATGATAAACTATAAAATAATATAAAATAAATTTTAGTAGATTCTCTGGGACCCGGTAGCAGATGGCCAACGGCCCGGTTCTGGTCCCCGGACCGGTGGTTAGGGACCTCTGCGTTAGATGATTCTTAAAGGGAACATAAAATTCACTTTTCTGACTATTAACCAGTGTTCTCTCATCATTAGTTGTATTTGTATTGATTCATGCATGTTTGAGTAATCTTATAATATCCTGCAGCTGATTCTTCAGAGCTCAGAAAAGTCCTGTTTTCACTATCACCTATCCCTGCCCACTTGTCTGTGTTTACTAGTGACTAATCAAAAAGTTAGATTCCCAGAAAAACACAAGAGGTCTACTTTTTAATTTTTGCCTTCAAAACTTAAGCTAATCCTGGTGCAACTCTTTAAAACACTTAAGTGAAAAAAGTCTAGACATGCCCCTGCAAACAAACATTTAAAGACATTTCCAAAAAACATCGCTTAAATATCATCATCCCAGTGCTGCATGCTCTTCTCATTCAGCCTGCTGTATTTTTTGGATCTGTGCCTGTGTGAACATCGCACACACTGACACACCATGACCTCATGCACTTTATATCCTCCCATCTATCTCTCTCCTTCACATAAACAGACCCTGCCCTCATCATTCGAAGGAAAACCTATGCTGTCCAATGTGGGTGGAGAGCTTTTGTTACTGGAGAAGAATGGCTTTGCTGGTATACATTGTAGACACTTTTACCTTACTTGGTCATTGAGCAAGGCAACTGCTAAGAACAGAGCTTGCAACTGGAGAAGTATGAATTTGTCTTTGGAAAACACGGAGTCTGTAATTTGTGGTGAAGACTGGAAAGAGCAGTAGCTGTTTTTTTTTTCTTCCGAGTGTGTTTTTTTTGGGAATGTCTGATGTCGTTGGTGATGTCAGTGTCTTTTGGAATGCCATGTGGAAGTATTGCATTTCCAGCCGCACCATAAGGTAGGACAGTAGAAGAGACTGAGGCGGTTTCTAAGTGGTGCTTTTTGGTTTTGGATTCAGACCGCTATAGTTATTTCTGACAACTGACTAATCAAAAAACAATGTGAAGTCGGCGGCTTTCTCAGCACAACCTTGAAAATGTATTATCAGTACAGCATTGAGCAGAGGCATGTCAAGGTCTTTAAAATGTGGTATAATCTTTAATTGTCATCTTATTGAAACATAGCTGAGGATTTGTCTTTGACTTTGACTTGCATGATTTGAGTATAATAAGATAAAGATGGACATTATTCTCCATTAGGATTAACTGCTCGCTTGTAATCTTGTTAGTGGTAAATTTATAGATGTAAAAAGATACTCTCTTCTAATAGGTCTCATCACATTCTGCTTGACTTACTATAAAGTCATGTATATATGCTGTGTACCTCTTTAAAGTTGTAGTCTTCTTTTAGCATTACCTTTAGCAGCAGTATTATGAAAACCTTGTGGTTTTAGTTAGTTGAATATGACTTTATGCTCTTTCTTCTCACTGTTACGCTTTGTATTGCATTATAGATGTATTTAATTTGTTTTGTATTGTAATAATGGTTGTATTTTGTCATTTGTGAAAGGTACTGAACAATAGGTATTGGAATGCTAAAGGGGACTGTGTGATTGAGAGAATTTTATTATCACATATTCACAAATTTAATATTTATTTTTACAATGAATATTAAGAGACTGTTAACCTCCACATCAATTGTGATACATATATGATTGAAATGTTCGATTATTGACGCAGATGCAGATCTTAATAGCAAATGCATGGAAAGTCCCTGTGTTCAAAGTGGAATCATTTGTTGTTTTTTCTTACATATGCCCTTTAAAGACACAAACAGAACTATTTTGAGGTTTTAATCATCTTCTAATTATATTCACATATCAAAAACGCAGCTGGAGTCTGGTCTGTGAGATGCTATTCTTTTCTCTATGAGCCTCAGAAAACACTGTTCCAGATTTATAGATTTGTGATGTTATAACTGTGAGATCATCTGCGTTTTCTTTTTTTCTTTAAGTCCAGCCTTTCTGCAGCATTGGCATTTTATACAAGATTGGCTTGATTATGTTCCCTTTGTAATTTCCATCCCGTAAATCCACTCTCTCAATTCCCCATGTGTGCTTTATCTAACTTGTAAGTTCTAACTCATAAGTTGCCTAAATAAAAGTTCTCATAAGCATGTTTAAAAGACAAGAAAATATGCATCTCCTCATGAATCTTTGTTCTCTTATTAAGCACATGCCTTACTCACTAATGATAACAGAGCTATTTTTAATACAATGTTCACAGGTCTCCAAACGCTGGGTGTAATTGCATAGGTTTTTATAAGTGGATTCTTAATGACATAAGAGGAAAGGCACGCACTTGTGGGTAACGAGTTTGCGGAAGAAATGAGATGCACTTTCTAATAGTAAATCACACGCAACACTTCCACCAATTGCTCATGTGTTGTATTTTTTATGTTTATACACACAGTTTTGCACCCCGGGTTGATAAATGAAGCTCTAAGTGTGAATGCACATTAAAAGCACTGAGAAAGTGTATGTCTCCTCATAGATGTTTATTCTTTACCTAAAAAGCTTTAAATCTGTCTCTATGGAAACTAGGGATCTTTCACGGATCGATACACGGATCACGATTCCGTGTATTTAATTTTGTTAAAGAAGAAACAACTTTTTCTGTGAATTTGGATTTTAAAATTAGCTTTGAATAAATTATAATACTGCTTTAATTTTGGCAAATCAAGTCAGGAGTTTAATATCTACAAAAGTTCATATTTCAGTTATTCATGGGTCAATCTCGATCTCACCTCAATAAGAATTCTATGTAAACCTGCTGCTTACTTCCTCTGGCAATCAACCCTTTTCGAACCGCTAGGGCTGCTACAAGTTAATCATTTAATCCCAACTAATTGATAATTTAATTAATCTTCAACTAATTTAGTAATGGAATAATGGTTTCCCAAGCATGCATGAACTGAAAAAAGAAAAACGTTTTATCACTCCAATTGAGCAGCAATGTGTAAATGTGTAAAAAATTTGTACATTTGTTGCTTTACTAGAAAAAACACAATTTTAAATAAACACAAATTAGATCTTGATTTGAGTAAATGTGACTCAATCGAATGATTCTGAAAATTCAACAAAATTTAAATTTGCCAATCGAACTGTATTAATGATTACTTCAAGAACATAAGCTATTTTTGCTAATTTCAATAGGAGAAAACGCTTGTCCTTTTAGTAAATCAATTTATTTTTATGATTGTTCCATTGGTAAATCTTTTTTTAAGGCCGTAAAAATCTTCAGTCAATTACAAACTATGTTCTAATTTAATTTTAGGATTAGTCTGGATCGAAATTTGTGAATTATTGTATTAATTTAACCTTTGCATTCTAAACAACTAAGCAACTAATCGAAAGAAAAATCGCTTTATCTAATCGATTGTCAAAATGATTGTTAGTTGCAGCCCTACAAACCGCAAAAAAACTGGGAGACCCAAGACTAGAACAGAATTCAAACGGCAGAATCAAACGATTTTTGTCCCATGTCCTAAGTATCTTAATTGGGTACACTTTTGTGATTCATGTTGCTTGCTTCCTGTCTCCTAGTAGATGTTTTTGCTTTGCCTGGAAATCTATAAATATAGAAACAGATTACAGGACAGGTCTGTGGAGAAGAGAAGCCATAATAACAATCAAAAAAAACTCTGATGCACTTTTAAAATAACAGTTGTTGATTGTGTGTAGGCCTGATGATCTTATGGCACTGACACCGAGTTTGAGCACATCTGATCTGCTGTGGTTCTGTGTCAGAAAGCAGCCTCTCCATGACTTATTCATATGTGCACATCGAGCTCTGCCTGTCACCTCACTGCTCTGGGCATTGTGGATACGCGCGAGACGACTTAACACAGGAAATAACTGGGACACGACTGCAACTGCTTATAAGGTAAAGGCCGAAGCTCCACTTAATAGTAGGATATGAGAGATTTTGGGTTCTGAGGTGAGGTTTGTTGCGGAATACGTGCCAAAGTAGACTTGCTTTCCGATGTGGTGAGGCAAAAATACGCCCCAATATGGAAAACTTTAGACATGTCTCAGGCCCATGTTGTGTTTTGCTCCAAAATGTTCACTTATTGAAAGCGGTTTACTGTGTCTGTTTTTCCTAATGTTTGTTGGCTCGTTTGAAGTCCTTGAATCAGCACAATTCCTTTGACTGCTTTTTGCATTTTATTTTCAGGAGATAAGCTTGCTGGGAAAAGGTTTACGCAGCAAGTTTCTGTCCACAAGCTATTTGCAGTGAACAATTGCTTGGTTAGTTATTAGTTAGTGGCAATCCTTATTCAACAATACAGTTAAACATTTTGCATCTTGTAAGGCTGCTTGATTATGATGAAAATAGTAATCACGGTAATTGAAATCATGATTGAAATCACAATTATGCTAACAATTATGGATTTAGAAAAGCCTCTTACGAGTCAGTACTGCAACTCTACTTAATTTTTTTTCCCAGCTGTATCACAAAATTCGTGATAACTATCATAATTACGTGAACCAAAAAAAAAAATAATAACGTGATACTATCACGAAATAACGTGATACTATCACGTAATTACTATACAAAAAAAAAACCAAAAAAAAAACCCTTAATTACGTGATACCAAAAAAAATAAAAAAATTATTTATTTATTTATTTTTGGTATCACGTAATTACGTGATAGTATCACGAAATTTCGTGAAACAGCTGGAAAAAAAAATAGAGGTTGCAGTACTGTGCTGGAGAATCCAGCCTCACCGCTGCACCAGCGGATGAGTCTGGTCGCCCCGAGTCAACTGGATTTCTACGGCGGAGCAAAGCTCACCTAACAGACAGCGGAGGGAACCAATCAGAGAAGAGCGTAAAGGCTTCTACTGCCGTAAGCTGTTGGGATTTCTCTCGCGCTGTCATCTGCTGGTAAGGCGGTCCCCTTACCAGCTCGAGCCGACTGCACTGCCTTGACCATCTTGAACACGACTATTGACGCGATGTCTTTTTGGTAATTTAAAACAGCATTTACCGGTGAATGGAACAAACTCTCGGTTTTCCGGTGCGCATGTTGTTTATCCTTCCGCCGCGCTGCCTAGATCCATGCGCGCTGCGCACAGCAGGACGTTGTTTACAAAAACCACGTGATGAAATAAACGATTTTCATTGCACGGTACGATCTGGATTTCGAAGGAAACGCCCTTGGAGGGAGGGCGACCAGACTGACATTTTCTCTGTGTAAAAATACAGAGAAATGTCATTCTGGATCCAGGCAAGCAGTACTGAGCTTCCGTACTCCTTAAATAGACATGAACATAATTAAATGAAATAGGAATAAATAAGGTGTTCTGAATGAAAGTTACTACTAATAACAAACTAACTAAATTTGTGATGTAGTATACAGTTGGAAAGCATATCTCAATCTATTTTCAAGCTACAATTCCACTCAAAGACATTCTTAAGTTAATGCGAATGATCATGATTACTCGATTACACAATTTTTGTATCTGATTAAAGCAATAATCATAATTGAAATTAAAATGTGATTAATTAAACAGCTAAGTCTAAAATTATTACTTAGCTATCTGAATTACTGTAGAAAATGCCTCTTCTGTCAGAATCACTGAAGGTATACAATGTAACATGCTTTTCTGTTTTATTAGATGTTATTTTGTGGCATGTAATCTGCCCTAAATAGAAAATATAGTTTCACACCAATCAAGAACTAGTTTGTAAAGGAAAGTGTAAAAATATATTGATAATAACAGGAAAGAGCTGGGTTCTAATATGAACATATCACACTCGAAAAACGCAACTTTTTTTTTCTGAAAATGTAAACATTATGACTACTTTTTATGTATCTTGTCGGTCAAATAATAATTCATGAGTCATTGGAGAAGTTGTGGCCCAGTTTGCACTCCTGGTTGCTATAGTAACGTTATAGATGTCTTAGTCTGATGTCATAATTTGCAATCAGGAAGTAAGATTTTAAACCTAAAACATGTCTCAACCGGAATGAAAACTTTTAGCAGAAGCTTAATATATTCATGCCCTTGCTGAAAAGTGAGGTGTAACCTGTCATATTTCTTTGTAATAACGCAATTTCTGTTACTTTATGATCGTTTACACTTTTATACTTTCACCAATACAAAATTCTATTATGGCCAACAGCAGGCTTAAGTTGCAGTGTCCAAAACGTCATGAATAATTTAGTCCCTCAGCTCTCCGGGGCTTTGAATATTCGTCTGTTCTTACTCCGCACAATATTTTTAGATGCAAAGCCGTCAGCATTACTGGTCCGCTTGACTTGAAGGGTGCGTGATATGATAATAAATTGTCTCATATATTGTAGGCTATTTCCGATTAAACGGGTCTGGCAGTCTGGTTGGTTGTACTGCTGCAGGGTGGAACTTCATGGGGATTCTGTCTTTTTTGGATTCTTGCCTCTGTTGCAGTGTCTGGCCCCACTCGTGTTAAGCCCCTATTGCTTTGAAATGGTAATGTTGTACGGGAGGCAGTTTGTTTACTGTGATGCTGAGGAATGCCACCTTCAAGAGAGGGAATAATAAATGTGCATGTCTGAGGAGAAGCGCACGGCAAATGCTCATGAAGAGTTGCTGTGGTTTTTAAATGTGATTTGACAGTTTAAAGATGACAGTCCTGTTTCTTTTCTGTAATAGTTGCTGCTGGAGATTTTTCGAATGATAACTTTAAGTTTCTATGATAGTTACATGTATATTTTTGGGGTGTCTGAAAGATGTATTGGCGCTCTCTGCTGAAAACCGGCTTGCAACTTGGCCTACCAGTCTGTGCATTGACCCGACGAGAGCTTTCCTGAAAAACCATAGCTCATAGTTTTTATATTTGATAGTGTAAAATGTTTTTTGAATGTATCTTAACTGTATTATTTCTAAAACTGAAAATATTTATTTGTCTGGATGATTTGATGAGAGTATTTAAACAATAGATCTTTAGGTGGAGCACTACTGCTTTTGAATTATGCTAAGTTTTTAGAGTTTATGTTGAAGTATCTCGTGGAACTGAATCAGGTTAAAAAGGTTTCAAATCTAAAGGTATACAAGGTTGTATAAGATGACTAAAATCAGAGTAAAACTATTGTAATTTAGCAGTAAACTGTTTAAAGCAAGATTCACAACAGTATCATAGAATTTGTCAATGCAAACAAAAATGTGAATGTGGACTGTGAGTACTACTTTAACAAGTAGTGGTCCATTCTTCATTAATGGATGAAGTTGACATATTCTTCTGAGCTGTGCTTCGGTGAGTGGACAGTAATGAGCATGTGCTGCATTAACTTATGTAATGGTGAGTGAGGGGAGAGGCTGAGGGCGAGCGAGAGAGGAGGGGAGAGAGAGTGCTGCTGCACTGCAGAGCTCAAATCCGCTGCATCATGTGGTGCACACTCCCCTGGACGTCTACGTACACATCTATACACTCTCATGTGTTTGATGTAATATAAATGCACGTGCCCTTCAGTACTGTGACACAGAAGTAACTAAGCATAGGCTATAAATGTAAGAATATAAAAGGAGAAATCATACTTGCAGTTCATTTAAAAAGGTTACCCAAGGTTGTGTTTACCCTAAGGTCCTTTAGTTGCTGACAACAGCCAAAAGGGATGACCATATGTTGAACAAATATGTGCTATATTCTGGCTCTCTCATTTATTTTGTCTGATTACTACATCTTCAACTTGCATCCATCGTGACCCTATGTCCAGTTAAGCATGTTAATAAACAGTGTGATCATATATAAAGTAGGCTGTTATGAGTAAAATGTTCAATGGGGCTGGAACAAGACATAATCTTCACAAGAAGAGTCACGACAAGACAAGATAAGGCTTTGTCATAATTGATTATAATTAAGTTGTGTGAACAGGTGTAACTTCTGTGTAGCTCTGCAGACTTTTTACTTTGATTTGTGCCGAATGCAATCATTCCATGTGCCACAATCTTATAGCAGTTCTATGTTGCTGGTTCTTGTGACTTGAGTGAGATCTAAAACTTAGTTGAACAGCAGTCGTTTTTCACTCATTAATACAACCTCATACAATAATCTATTCATAAATGTTTTGATACAGTGAGCCCATGACTACTTTGTAATTAGCCTCATCGCAGGCCTATTGTCTCCGTGCCTTTGTCCCATTCTCATGTTCTGTATGAGTTGTAATTACTGCAAGTGGGTGGGCTGCGTGTTACCTGCATCATAGGTACAAGGACAGACAGTGGTGTGAGAGAGCCATTTGTCAACAGTGTTCACGACAAAGCTGGCATCATTATCCTCTGCGCTCTATGATTAATGTTGGGGATGAGTGAAGAGGGCGAGGGTCCCGGGATAAAAGGGGAGCATTCTATAGGGGAGGTGGTAGTGGTTAATGGCATGACAACACAGTCCATAAAAGCAAGTGGGCGCTTTGGGGGCTTTTAGCTCTGTCTCAGCCTGCGATGAACTAGACAGTAAGTGGGTAACGTATAACCGCTGCACTGGACAGAGCATCAGAAAGCTATGGACTAAGACTGTGTGTCAATATGATACAACGCTTACCATACAATGTGTACTACTCTTCTATTGATAAAGCAAAATCATCTCCATGGAGAAAAGGTGCATCTTTGATGTCCATATCTTTGTATAGATTATTAGAAGGTACTGTATGATGCTAGACAGTGTTTCCCAACTAGGAGTATGTTTTTTTTTTTTGTTTTTTTTAATGCTTGCAGATTTAAAAGAAAGATAGAATATTTTAGTGTATCTTTTTTTTTTATTTGTCCAACATTTTACTTGTCAAGAGGCATTGTTTTTATTAGGACATTTTTTGAATGGTTGTAAATCATCCTAGCTTATGTAACGGAAAGTATATGAGTAAATAAAGACAAAATAACCTTAAAAAACATTAGTACATGACATATGGGGTACTTCGTGACTGAAATCATGATAGGGCTCGTCAAGAAGAAAAACTTTGGGAGCCACTGCTTTAAGATATTGCATTTAACAAAAAAATCACTTCTCTTTTATTTTGCTGCAATCTATTTTCAAATTTAGGCAGCCTACGAGCAAAACAAAGTTGTCTGTTAGTTGTTGTTTTTTTTTAATTGACAGCCATAGCAGTGATTTATTGTGAAAGTATCAGGTGCCAAGCTAGTGCACGAGTGAGGCTAAATGCATGCTGGGAGCGGGCCTGAAGTCTGGCTGGTAAACAGTCATTAAATCGCATGTTTACCCTGCCCCTAATGACTCCAGGCTGTGTGTAAATGCAGCACATGCAGACCAGCCTTGGAGCACCAGTGTCCGGTGAATCTCCCCCCCCTCTCAGCCTTGACTGTTGCCGTGACAACTGGCCTGGGAAAATGTGCATAAAATTGTGAAGCATCCTTTTATGCGGTTTCAAACCTCGTGACACTAATCTATTGTCATCGCCGTATTATCTTGACACCTTTCGCCGTTCATTACACCTATTCTCCTTGCGATGTTCACATTTTTCGTGGTAGCGGACATGACAAGACCGCGCAAAGGTGGAAGGAGTTCTCAGAGAAGCAGCAGAGACATAGGAAATACAATGGAAGATGACAGATGTGCACCACTATAAGGGCTAGCCAGCAGTGATGTGATCTAACCTGTCTCCAGCAAGTTTAAATGAGCTCCCAAGAGACACAGACTAAGTCAATTTGCTTTAGATCGCTATTCTTTGCCGCCTTGACATCCTCCTTTATAAAAAAAAATAATAATTCTTTAGTGCATTACTCTAATGTTCTTTGGTTTCTGGATGGCAATTTACAGTGTCTCAAGTATCAATAATGGACTAAAATGAGCTTTAATCAGGTACATTTAACAGTGAGGAAAAAAAGTCCATGAATTAGAATTAGGCTGAATCCATTTATTTTTAATATATTCAAGAGTACGAGTGAACCATGGAGGATAGAAAATATATATGCCTACCAAAGTTAAGATAAATGTGGATTGAATCAGGATAAATTCTGTTTAATTCAAGCGTTTGCATTCACTATTTACAAAGTGATGAACTTGTAAGGCTAGATGGTTGACAAGAGCCAATATTTCCCATTCAGTGTTTCCCATAGGTTTATGCAGAGACCTTAATGCTTAATAAAGTCAGTGATTTTCAACCAGTGTGCCGGAGAACACTATGTGCCTTGAGAAACCTCCAGGTGTGCCTTAAAAGAATTAACAGTTTCCAAAATTCAATCTTGCCCATTTAAATGAATGATTTGCCATCTTGGAGGGTTTGAACAACATTTTCACCAAGAATGGAAGCAAAACAATCCCTATTTACTGCATAAATTTGAGGTGCACAATGTTACTTTTCCAACAAAAAGTTCAAGACCATTTTCCAAAGTAAAATATTAAACATATTTAACAAGTATTTTGTCAATTATAGATATTTTATTTCTGGAAAATAGCTGTACAAAATGCTTTTCTATAGACCTGACCTGTACCACTGAATTTACTTTTGTTTACATAATTGGTAGTAAGAGGGTCATTCCAAGCTATCAGAAAAGTCTGTCAATTCCCCTTTAAAGTTTATTAGGCAACGATTACAAAATGAAATATGTTTCCACTTGTTTGCCATACTGAAAAAATTCAAAAAAGTGTGCCATGACTGAAAAAGGTTGGGAAATACTGCTATAAGTAACTGCATATGTTCATTACAACAAGCCTAACATATAATTATATCACCACCAGTTTATTGTTGCGCCTCCCCTATTATGGGAAACACTACTTTAAATACATTGTACCTTGCCATTAAAAATATATAGGAGAATTTACATTTTCTCAGTCTGGTGATTTCTACCATTAACATTTTTTGTCAATTGTCATTTTAGCGCCCTCCATCTGTATCATATATTGTTTGTCTATAGAGTGCCAAAACCATTGACAAACCAGGACTAAAACTAGGAGTTTTCAGGACAAAGCCTTTATTCAACAACTGCAAGCCATAAAAACAGAGCTAATTTAGTGCTTAGATTGAATTAAACAAAAACTGAACCATGTGTAATGACTCATTCAGTAATAAACCAGGACTTAACAGTGGAAATCTGCATTAATCACACTTTCCCTTCTCAGTCTCCACAGTGCTGTACACCGGCGCCCTCTGTTGACCGACTTCCCTCACAGCAGCAGAATCCAGCCTAAAGGCCTGTGCAAATCTCCTGGCTCGCTTTGATAGAGGTCTTATGTTAATCTGCCTCCTACTGCGGGGATAGTCCAGAGTTTGGCAGTGAAAAGAAACTTCCCGCATCAAAGTTGTGTGCTTTTGAAAATGGCTGCTCAGTCAATTGATTTAGGCAGACCACTGTGAGTGTAAGCCAAGGGCAGAGGAGGAAGAATTTGAACAAAATGATGTGTCTGAATTTAAAGAAATGAGCAGGAGGTTTGTAGTGGGCAGCGAAAAGACAAATGAAGGTGGGTGAAGGCTTTGCTGAGATTTGGAGCCATTGTGTGATTTCTGTGACCAGCATTGTGCATAGACCTGGCAGACATGACTGTAAAAAGACGTAAAGTCTTATAGGATTTCCTTAATGTGTCTTAGTTCAGACAATAAGTGTAGCTGCTCATTCAAATGCTAAATCTAGTCTATTTATTAACTCACTTAAGATCATTTAGGGACAATAAGTTATAATCGTTGTTTTATATAGTTAAGCATAAGTACATTTTCAGACAATGGTCTTAGATATGTTATTACCTAGTTGAGATGTTCCAGCTTAAAACTGCGAGTTGTCATAGCAACATTTTCAAAACTCCTAAACAAGTCAACAAAGTAAATCTCCAATCTCCTATGGTCTTAAAAACTCCGTTAACATTATTGGACTATATGTCTGCATCTACATTGCTTGCAATATGTATTTATTTGGAACACATACTTTTTTTGTTCCTATGTTATTGCAGCCTTTATTTGCAAATTTATTTTAAAAATATACAGACCTAGGCATAACATTTCTCTTCACTTGTAATCTCAAATATTAATTTGAAGGCTGAAAACTTCATTTATCCCTCCAGGTAATTTTTGGCAGCGGTGAAAATCTGTTCAATAAGCAAGTCACGCAATACACAGCACAGTAGAGTCAGTTCATAATTATGTGGCACAAAGGAGACTTGGAATAGCACATAATGCAGAGTGTCACTTTCTATTGAAATACTGCATGTTATGTCCAGATTGGACAGACCGAGCATATCAAGATCACTATATTGATTGAGTGATCTTTATTTTTGGTTTGTTTTTCCTCTTATTGAACACATAGACAGCTGCCTGAACTTCAGGTAAATAGAATGGAATGGAGACTGCAGACTGTTGTCACGTGGACAGTGTTTTCAAAGATCGAGACGTTCCGACTATCACCAAAAGTAATTTTCAATCTGAGGGAATTGTCTGGTCTCAGGTCACACTTCCATTTCATTGAAACTGTCAGATGAGAGTCGAAACATCTCGATCTCACTGGTTTCAAAATATGCCCGACTGGTAAATTTGGTCCAAAATAAGAAAAACAATTTGCCAACGGAGTAAGCAAAATGTTCTTCAAAATAACTTGGTTTAAAGCAAAAAGTAATTCATGAAGTGGTCTAACATCCAATATACTGTAAATTTGTCAAAAAAAAAACAACTAAAGGGAACTTTTATTTGTCCTTTTTTTTTTTTATTAGCTGCAACTTTCTGCTGTAAAACTATAATAAATGTTCACCACAAGGTCTTTTACACCAAAGAAGTCATAATAAACACGCTAACTTGTCATACGCACTTTAAATTATAACCAGTATGATGTAGTACCCCCTGCAGAGACAGTTCTGGTTGAAGTCTCACATTCATTCTTAGTGAGGAAAAAAAATGGATGACCTTGCAAAGCCTCCCCACGCCAGGCTGTGTATCTGTCCCCAGTGCGGCACATAGATCAACACAGCGCTGAATAAATGGCTGCAGTGGTGAAGGGAGCAGGGCCGGTGATGGTGATGGGGGAGAGCGAAGAGGGGTGACTGGAGGGTGGAACAGCTGATGTGAAATGGGAGGGGCTTGTTTTCCATTGACGTTTAGCGAGAATGTGCTGATGAGGAGAGCAGTCAGAGAAGCTCGGGTTGTGGCTTGTGTGTAAACAGTAGTGGCCATCATCTCTATGGGAGTTTGTGTGAAGGTAGGAGACATGTTTCTTTAAAATATAATGTTAGATTGACTGTGGATGTTAATGTGCTGAGGCGCAATAGGATTTGGTTTGATTGATTATATCAAGTTTGATTCACTGTAATTAAAAACGTGTTTGTGTTGATCGATAGGAGCTGTTTTTACCTTGTTGTAACTTTTTGGAGTATTTCAGTGCACTTCTACTTACGACAGGTTTTACTTCACAGTCAATTAATATTGCAAAAAAAATGAATGAGTCGAATTAGCTTCAAGTGTAAATTTAAATATCTTCACAGCACAAAGTTTATTCTACTTTCAATGGTCTTTGTTCTTAAACTCTTATAACAAATCTTAACTCATAGTAAGCAGTGTTTTATTCTGGCATGACAAACGATCAATATAAAAATGCAATGAAAATGTTTATTTATTTTTTTTCTTTTAGAACTTAGGTTTGACTTGACATTTTGAAAAATGTTCATGTATTTTTGTTTCTCTGCACACTTTTTATTAAGCAAAAGACTTCTCTTTACCTTACACATAATTTTAAGGACACAAATTGTTAACACTGTGTGAACTAATAGACATAAAGAATGTATTGTCATATACACATGACTTAAATTCTTTACTTTGATAGTAATAAAAAGCTTTATAATCTATGAGCCTCACTTGCTAAATTCTGTGTGCTAAACAAACAATGCAAAAGTTATTTATGAGCGTTTTGCAGTGATTTTGCTTATGAAAAATGCACATAAAACAGATCTGCACCACCTCAAATGTTGCATTTTTTGTATTTGTAAGACAAAAATGTTTGTTGTGTCAAGTGTTGGCTCCCCCTAACCTATTTTGCCCATGATCAAATGCTTGAAAAATGAGGCCCTATGTCAAGATTGTTTTGACAACAATTTTAACAAAACATATCATTTCTTTGGTAATATATTTCTACTCTGTTTGATCAAAACTTTTTCAAAACTAAGAAATGTCCGTCGTAGTTCTGCTCATGTGATTATTCCAAACTCGTTTTAGCATCGACCTCTATCTTGGCATGTTGTTTGGTTTGATAGTGCGGCTGTATTGTTGTGTGCCAATGCATGCCGTCTCTGTCCTGACATCAGAGTCACGTTGAAGCATCGTGTCATCTGCAGCTCAACAAAGAACTGTTGGATTGTCTCTTCTGTGTGTTACCTCTCACGTGCCCTCAAGGTACTGTCTCTTTTGTGACCCACCGACTGTCAAACTTCACATTGACGTCTTTTCATTGTAACGTATGGAAGAGGCGGTAATTGTTATTTGCCGTGTGCCGTTCTAATTAGACCTGCGGAGAATGGATGGGCTGTGCACGGGGGCCGTCATTAGGGCCTGCTGGATGCGCGGAGCGTCAGGCAGTCTGGCTAAGCAAACACTACACATTCAATGCAAGAATATAGAGAAGAAAGAGCTGCTCTGTACTGTACCACTGATGCATTCCCCATCACGCTGGAACAAGTCACATGTTTGGTGGTGTGGTGTCCTGGGACGAGATGTTGCCAGGTTACAATTTCATGCTAGAGCAAACTAACATTCTTAAAGGAGACTAATTGTTCAAATTCAACTGTATTGCACTTTTAAGCTTGCTACAGCAGTGTTTCCTATTCTTATCTTGGTCAAAGTTGAGTTTTGATTGATTTATTGATTGATTCATGCATGTTTGAGCAATCTTGTTTTGTCCTGTCATCACGCTCAAGGTCCTATACCTGATTTTTGCTTTCTTAAAAATGTAGACAAGCAGAAATGAATCCTTTTTACACTTCCTACATTAGTCCAGATGTTTCACTCACTTACTTAATACATTTCGACTCTCCGAACTGTTCACGAGGATGTGTTTTAAGCTTTTTTAACAGCTGTTAGGAGCCAGACGTACCAGGGAGTTAGCCATAATGCTAGCAACAACAGCAAAACAAATTTAGCAGAGGTGCGTGAATAGATACACTAACAAGGTCTGGGGGAAATAAATTAAATTTTAAGTTATTTTATTGTAAAATATCGAATATAGTCCCTTTAAGATATTACAAAGATTCAAAATTAAATGACCATTTGCTGCTTGTTGTAGTGAAACGTCATTATGAAAAGGCGACACTTGAGTTCTGCAATTGTGAACAGAAAGTCCTTGGACTTCTATTATTATTATTTTATTGTTTGAACACCATGATGAGTCTAGTCTACCACCTAATTGTCTCTACAAAGTTATGATTGCTTTGGCTATAATGTTCCACCATAATAACATTCACGTATTATGTAGAGAAAAGCTGATGAACGCCACCGGGAAGGTCAGGGCTATGAAGAGGTGACCCTGCACACAATGAAATTTTAGGCTTTTTAATGTATCTTTGAGCAATAGAAATAGTAATTTAATAAGCGCATGATAGATGGATTTGTTGTTGCCATAACATTCTAGGCAAGCAGTCTGCAACCCCACAAAAAGCTTCATAGGGTTCCATTAAGTAACTGCAAAAGAAGTGACTTATGTCTCCTTTAAAACTGAAATGTCTTGTAAAACTGCTTATTACCAGAGAATACATGCTTAACATAATAATACTGCGCTATTCAAGAGTTACCAAGTCCATAAAATCGATGCAATTCTCAGCCTGATTCACAATATGGGAGGTTTTCATAAGTAACCCAAATTGTTTGCGATTTTTCTCGTGTATAAATGTGATAAAGTTTGTCCCATAAAAATTTTATTATTTTTCCTGGAATGTTCCAAACCACGGTAGAAAACATATCTAAATAAATACAGTTATACATTAAAAAAAAGTATTTGCAATTATAGGAACAATTTAGACTAAACAACAACATGATTTTGGCCCTCCACCTATAAACGTCCATTTAGATTCATAGCCATTATCATATATGCATCAACAGAGCACTGCTGTGTTGATTAAGTTGTAGAGATTGACTGGAGTCCAGCTTTATAAGAAATTATTCAAGGAGACACACCTTTACCACATTTTATTGAGTTCACCACAAGCCAGATATAATTTCAAATGTTCTGCCTATAAATTAGGTTCGCACAAGGGGAAAAAAAAAATCTGCTTCTCTTACATTTCCTTAGCTCAAGTAAATCACCGCACCTGCCAAAATGTGCAAAGGAAACAGACTCCAGCAGAAGAAAAACAGTCTTGTATGACAAAGTTTATTTCACTTATAGATTAAGTAATCAGGCTGGGAACGCCTTTGTTCTAAAGCAGGTGCACAGAAACAGAAAAGTTGTAGAACAGTATATGAATTAAAAAAGGAATTCAGTATATGTGATGTATAAGTGATAAATATATATATGTAATGTATCAGTATACCTAAGTACAAAAGTGGTAATTCATTTTACAATACAATCCAGCTTTGGTAATGCTGACCAAGCCAAGCATCAAGTGTCCCTGAACACTGCACTGAGGCCAGGACTGCAGCTACTTATTATTTTGGTAGTCGTTAGTGGGCCGATTATTCTTTCAATTAATTGATTAGTCGTTTAGAATGATGTAGATTTTGTAGATGAAGATGTAGATTTTGTCAAAAGTATTGAAAATCATATTCTCATCAAGACTAAAACTGGTATCCAAACTAGATCCTCATTTGAACAAGCATCTGTTTTTAAAAAACTCACATCAACATGACAAAATTTGATATTTTCTGATGAGTTTTAAAATATTCTTGAGCCTCATCAAAACTAGTTTAAAACTAAAATGTTTAATAAAGAAAATACTTGTATTTTGTGCTGAAAATATTGGTTTATTGAATAGAAATTTGACATGAAAAGAGGCAAAGCAAGTCAAGGAAAATTTATTTGTACAGCACAATTCATACAAAGTAATTCAAAGTGTTTTACAAGGCAGGAAAAGATGCATCAAAATTACAAAACAGCATTATGAAAAACAAATATAGATAATCAGCATAAAATTTACTTTAAAAGCAGTAAAGAAATCAAGTTCAGACAAAGCATTTCAGTCATATGCACAGATAAAAAGAAATGTTTTGAGCCTAGATTTACACATTATGAGGCTACCTTACATCTTCAGGAAGACTCAGGAAGATCTTAGCTGCACAAAACTGAAATGCTGATTCCCCATTGTTTCAATAATCAAACTTGTTGCAGCCCTAACTGAGACTTTAACTGCTTCTGAGGAGGTGCCCCAGAGGTGCAGGTCAAATACAGAGGGCAAATGTCTCTACTGGGACAATAAAGTGCACCTTAACCTTAAACTATTACTTCATTTAAAATCTTCTTGTTGCCTATGTTGCTGCTTATATAACTTGTAGCATTTTGCCAGGTAATTTGTTCTTACAGCATAGTTCATTTGAGGAAAGCAAAGATTAATTTGGAAAGTGTAGTGAGGAGCTGCACTTTAATGCTTACACAAAGAGCCATTGTCCCACTAATATTTAATCAACATCTCGCAGCCTGGATTTCCTCTGATCAATAAAACAGTAAGCAGTATGGAGTGTGCATTAACTTCAGAGGATGCGGCGAAGCTATCGTCAAAATTTACGACACATCTGAGAGCAATTCTTCAAAAGGGACAGAAATTCATCTCCTTTTGTTTTATTCCGCGCCCGGACCAATCAGATGGTCCGGTTTTGCGAGCGTCTTCCTATAACGCTGATGTACTGCTGCCTCGTGACCCTAAAGGGATTTGCTCTTATTGAGTTCCAATGAGTCTTCCGAATCGTCCAATGAGCCTGTGTTTTGTGTAAATGAAATGGAGAGCAAACAGCATTAACTCCAGTCAGGTAGTTTGTCAAGTGATGGGAATGAATCTATACATCCAGCCATAAACGTGTTTACATCAAAAGTCTTGGCACCGTCACAAGTGTAGACCCTAGAGACTTCTCGGTTTTATAAGGACCAAACTCATTCGAATGTTAAGGTGAAAGCAGTGAACATACTTTGTTATTTTTCTCTAGTTTTTAAAATATTTTTTTTTTATTCAGTGTGCTCTTTCATTTGCCATCGAAGTAAATTGTTTAGTAGCGGTTGTGTCAAGTTTACAGTCATTTAATCAACATTACATGTTTTAAGCTTGTTATTTTAGAGCCATCTTAGAGCTAATAGGCAGTATGGCAAAAAAATAACATCCCCTCTTTGTTGGAGCTAGATAACGATTTGAATTTTGTCATTATCTAGCTACAAAGTTGGAGAATTCAAGAAATTTGGTAATTTGCTTCTTCTGAAAGCGACCTTCTCATAAGTTCAGCTGTCACTCACTCAGAGCCTTACTTATCCAGACTAATGTGAAGTTACAAATTGTTTGTTCAGAAATAGTCCCATCCCTGCAAAATAGGTGAATGAGAATGTCTTTTGTCAAACAAGAAACAACAAGTGAGCTCATCCCTGTAACAATCTGCTGTTTTGGTAACATTGTTTTATCATAATTTATAAGATGATGTTACCAAAACAGCAGATTGTTACAGGGAGTTACAGTTGTTTTTTGTTTGACAAAAGACATTCTCATTCACCTATTTGCAGGGATGGGACAAGGTTGCCTACAAGATTGGGCAAACTTGGAAAATGATATCATGAGATTGTTTTTAGTTTGGACATACAAAAATTGTTAAGTGCCGAGTTACACAAATTGAGAAGCCATAGTTTTAAAAGGCAATTTGCAAATTATATTAGAATGTCATGTAGTCTCGCTCTTTTTTGATCAAAGATAGATTTGAATGAAAGCTTGATTTTTGTAATTTAGATGTCTTTGTTGCATACAATGTATGTATTTGCTCTGAGCAGTCTTGCATGGCCACAAAATGGATTATTATTTGGCATCACAATGTTCCAATATTGCTTTAAATTTGTATTTCTATTGAATTATGTATGACTTTTCACCTCCAGAAAGTTACACAGTGCACATTTAAGTGACCACATTAAGTAGCCCCTTGTTCTTGAGAAATTGAAAGTTTTTATAGATGTTGTTATTGCATAATTGTTTCTGTCAAGCTTATCAAGCCTATGTCCTGCCCGCTGTGCCCAAATATGTCCAGAGTAAGTCTTGGATCTGCTGACTTGCATTTCTGTACGTCTGTGGAAGCCTGGTATGAATGGAACTTGCGCACTCAGGATATGCTTTTCCCCTGGAATATGTCAACACAAATCCAGTCCTCAGCACTCTCCTGACCTGCCCCACACAAAAACTTCCTCCGTTGTCTTTGAGAGTGGAAGGAAGAGACACCAAGATGGCCGCCTTATCGCCTCCGCTTTTGTGCCTGTGATTGATGGCTTCCCTGTCAAATGTCTTTTCGGGAAATTCTGGTGATTTCACGAGGCATTGTGTTTTGTTTTTGTGTTGATGTGTCCCAAGGCAACTAAGAGCAGACAGGATGAGTAAGATGTCAATAATTTATTTTTTTAATTACAAGAATCATTGTTGAGGGCTTTTTCAGCTGCGGCTCAATAAATATTTAAATGCAAAGGATCACATTTCTAATCCACAGTGAATTTGTTTTTGCATAGTTGACTTCAGTGTGCTGGAGTGAAAATGACTTGAATGAAATGCAGTAGCATTAGTGTTAAATGTAAAGTACCTTTGACTGAAAATAAAATGCCCTTTACTCATCAAAGTACTTTACTGTTTGTTATTCAAGTGTTGGTGTTACTATGTAGGTTCTAGGGCTAATATTAAGTCAGATTCTGAAAGAAACACATGATAACTTGTAAAAAGCGCAGTGTGCGGTAGAAATAATCATAAGGCAGCATAAAAGCAATTGTCAATGAAGATTATGATCTTTGTGATTCAACTTAAACACTGAATAATAACTATAAAAAGAAAATATTTATATAATCTTTAAGGACATAAAATAATGCCATAGAAAAGCTTACATACAGAATATATACAGCACTGAGAACAAGAGTGTAAATACATAATATTGTTGGAAAGTGACAGGTGTTATAAAGTGTGCATGAGTGTAATGGCAGATGGAAAGAAAGGTTATGAAGTGAATGGAGCGTAGCCTCCTGCCTGAGGGGACTGGCTGGAATAGTTTATGTCCAGGGTGAGAAGGGTCAGCTGCTGCTGGCCCACTAGTCCTCCTGGAGACGCACAGGTCCTGGAGAGAAGGAATTCACTTAAACAAACAATGGACATGCGCTACAAAACACTCAGGGATTAAAAGATCTAGATGATAAATTGGATCCCAGGAAAAAAACAGAAGCTTTCACATACTAGAAAAATAAGATGTTATAACGCCAGTTTTTCTTCATGATAACTTTGTACTAATCTGCTGATGGTTTCTATTAGTGACAACAGGAAACATATTAAGCTTTTTGTATTACCACAAAGAAATGCATTTATTAAACAGTATTATTTTGAGTTGTATTAAATATCAATGGCCTATGTGCAGCCTATAACCGCTGATGTTAGTGTGATTTGAGATACCAACATGTTGTCCACTTTTACATCCAAATTCACTCAAAAGCAGCAGCAGCATGTCATATATAAATTACATTCACATATATTCTAACAAGTGAGCAGAAGTGAGGCATATGCTGTGATGATGTTGTCATTTCTGCCTGACAGCCTTCCTTGTATCCACTTGTGAATATACTCTTCTGTGCTCTATCCCCTGAAATAACATTTGTTTCCTGGATGTTTCTATCACTGTCACCCTAATGAGGCCCATTAAAATGAAACACATCACACTGTTACTTCCAGCTGCAGTGGAAATAAATGATCTTTACTGTTCAGAAATCCTATTTGACAGCCTCAGTATATCTGCGGATTGTCTTTGCCAGCGACAGATTATTTAGTCGTCTAATGGTTGTCACTAAAGGCATTTCCATAGGCTTAAAGTAGCGTGGTGGACTGAAATGCACAAAATACTGTCCTTATGTGGACTGCCAATGCAAACAATGACTGTGCCAGTGTGGACTAAAACCAACTAGTCTTCTTCAATGCTGCCCTCACAGGAGATATATAAAGGTAGCATTCATTTAGCCGAAAGGAAAGAAAAGCAATCAGCAACCAAAAGTCAAAGATTGGAAAAGTGGAAATTTACCACGGTGGCAGTGCAATAGAAGCACCATTAATTGGGAAATTACATAAATATGAGATGGGTCTAAGTCTTCAGATATTAGGATTTAAGTATATTGAATTATTAATTTTATAGCGAGATCTTTATCCTTTCTGTGAAGTCAGTGCGCCTCTGTTACAACTGTTTAGTAAATTGTAAAGTTCTCCTAAAAGTTAGAGAATGACATACGAAATTACAATAGAATTTGGGTAAAAGTTTATTATTTCATCACAGTTTTAATGTGCTTGTCCTCATTGAGTATGGCATATCTCTTATGACACTTAGGGCCAGATTTATCCAGCATTTGCCCATGTGCAAAACAGGTTAGGGGGAGCAAACACTTGGTGTAGATGACATTTTTCTTTCACACAAACACTAAAGATGCAGAATTTGAGGCAGTACATATCTCTTTTGTGTAATAAGTTATATGTACATTTTTCAATTCTAAAGGTTGCCTGAATTGCTCAAATAACATGATTTTTTTTTTCTCAGTTTGCACCCGCAATTTAGCACCTGGCTTGATAAATCAGGCCTTTAGTCTGTTCACTTGTTGAAAATATATTCTGAACTCAACAAGTTTGTGGAGTGTTTGTGTTCTTCATATGACTGTGAAACAAACTATAATTATATATTTTTTAATTTCCCTACGCCTGTGACCTGCACTTTTTACCAAGATTTGAAAATCCTCTAGTGTTTAATGGGTTAAACCTGTTTAGACATTTTTGTGAACAATTTTGCATGTCTTTTGTGTAAATTGTCTTATTTTTTGCAAATGTTATCTGGTTTAAACAGTGCCACAAACAGCCAAGTGCATAGGCATATAAAGTATGCTGCAAAGAATCTTTATGCATCATACTTGATTAACATTTGTGCCTTATCGCCCAAACACAGATCCATCAGTCTTGCGACATGCGTTCAACATGGCTTATACCAACTTGTTTATACAGCATCACACGACTCCATGCCCGAGTGCTAATTAAATCTGGTGTGTGAGTGGAATGACTGAGTCGGAGATGGGCTGTTTATCTGATGCCCCGAATGAGATTTGATTGAAACTGCAATTATTATCATGGCAGCCCTTCCAGTCAATTTTCCTATAGTTCACTGAAGTCATTTAGCCTGTGGCACTGCATTGATCACTTTGCAAGGCCCATGTTGACAAGACAAACATAGAAAGTGTGATAAAGGAATCAAAAATAAGTGCATTTATTTTATTTTTGGAGAGTGCATTTTTATTCATGTAATAACAATCTCTTCATTGGTTTCCTAAAAGTTGTATTTGCATTTATTCATACATGTTTGAGTTATCCCACTGTTCTTGAGTGCTCAGAAAGTTTCACCATACCCACTATTACTGCCTATATCTGCATTACTTATCATTACTCAAACAATTCATGTTTGGAGTAAAACATGCAGGGTACACATTTGTTATGTCAACTGCACATTGTGCCATGCAGTCAAATTACTTTCTTATTATTTCTGCTATGCAGATGAAACAAAGAAGCTCATTGGACTTTTGTCATTTGTTTTCCACAGTGCTTTTCCCAGATTGGGTATTTCATCTGTCAATCACGCCCACTAAAATCTCAGGAAATGAACTAATATTAGAAACATATAGTCTGGATTTCATTCATGGAAGTTCTTTTAATTAATAGTTGAGCTACAATTGTAGGAGCAATGTGAATCATAAAACTGACATATTCAATCTTTGAACATGTATTAATTCATTTTCTACCGTTTGTTCCTGTACGGATCGCAGGTGACTAGAGCCTTTGGGCCTTGGCCAACTCCTTGAAGTGTTAGAGACAGACAACTTATTCTTCCATTCATTCCCTAAGGGAAATTTACAGTGATAACCAATTAACCTAAAACATACATGTTTTTGAAGGTGGGAGGAAGCTGGAGATCTTGAGAGAGCCCACAGAGGGAACATGCAAACTCCACCCAGAACAATTTTGAGATGTTGATATGACTCGACCGGGAGTCGATCGTAGGATCTCTGCTACTATCCTCAAAACAACTTTTATGATTTACATATTGTAATTCAATAATGTGATCACCCTGTTTGTAATTGTTTACTTTCTCTTTTTAGATTGAGTTATATTTATAGTCAGTGTTGGTCACTTTGTATTCGACTGCAGTGTACCATTTCAAACACCAGTCAGGAGTTGTCAGAACATGTGCTACACTGCTGCACTAAATGTCAAAACATTACCCACTATGAGTCAGCCACACCAAACACTCTCAGCTATTTTAGAGCTTCCAGACTTATGCAAAGGACTTCCCCTGCACAGCCTTAGACAGGTGCAAAACCACCACTTCTTCAAAATAGCCTTTTCACCACCAGCACCCCCGCCTCTTCCTTCTCCCTTACCCCCTCCCTCCGTTAGACCAGCGAGAACTTACCCAGAAGGCTCCGTCTTTCTTCTCCAACATCAATCACAGCAGCTACAAGCACTTCTACCGTTTGAACAAAACCGCCCTTGCCACATGCAGAACCATCAAGTTATAATAAAGACTAGAGAGTACTGTTGTCGTGGCAGTTGTGGTGGCCATCTTGAGAGTGGATCTAAAGAGCGTAAAACACATAGATCAAAGAGAGTAATTAAGCACATGCGTATGAGCATTTGTCCTTGAAATTTGATAGAAATATGCCTAAAACATAGATCTGAGCTGTATTTGATATAAAATGTATGTAACTATATTTGTGCTTCATTACACTAACCCTGTAAAAAAAAAATACAGGCAAATAAGTTAAATGAACTGAATTTTTTTATGTTGATATTACTCGATAATTTGAATCACAGTTTTTCAACTTAAACTTTTAAGTTATAAGAGAGAGGGGGGGGTGTGAGAGAAAGAAAGAGGAGAAGGAAGATGGAGAAAGGGATGAGAGAGAGAAAAAAGAGAGACAAAGAGAGAAGAGGGGGGAAAGGGAGAATGGAGTGAGAGTGAGAGAGAGAAAGAGACAGGGAGAGAAAAGAAAAGGATGAGAGGGACAGAGAGAGGAGAAACTAGAAGTAAAGACAGAGAAAGAGAGAGAAGAGGAGAGATTAGAGAATTGGAGAGACAGAAAGAGAAGAAAGGAAGAGGAGAGAGACAAAAGAGAGGAAGAAAGGGGTGACAGAGGAAGAGAGAAAGGGGGAGTCAGAGAGAGGAGAAACTAGAAGTAAAGAGAGAGAAAAAGAGAGAGGAGAAGAGATGGGGAGACAGAGAGAGAAGAAAGGAAGAGGAAAGAAACAAAAGAGGGAAAGAAAGGGGTGACTGAGAGGAAGAGAGAGGGGGAGTCTTAGAGAGAGAGGAGAAAGTAGTAAGAGAGGAATAGAGTGAGAGAAAGAGGAGAATATCAGACAACTCACACACGAGTTTGGTCGACATGAAACTTTAAGGCAGAAATTGTACTATTTTTTACAGTGTGGACCCATTTAGTTTATTTTGCAACTATAAAAGTTTTCAGAATTCAAGATATTTTTACATTCATTTGGATGAAGAGCATTATTAATGTACTAAAGGAAAATGGTATAATGAAAAATCAGCTTCTTGTTATTCCTTTAGTAGAATTTTCCCAACACACGAAGTGCACTGTTTATTGCTATAGGTTACCATGGCTACTCTCACCAGTCATTATCATAACTCAATGTGTACAACCTTTGCCAACATCAACCTTCACTATCGTCCTCAACCAACAGGCGGCGCTCGTTGCTCCTTCTTCAAGTGTCACCTCATGTCTTTTGCCTTTTCCCAATCTGTTTTGTCCATCTGGCAGCACTCTCACGCTTCCCTGACCACGCTGACCACTCTGGGTATTTTTGTATTGTCATTTGTATATTGCCCCAAAAGGCTAACCACCAGAATTACACTGCCAAGTCTCCCACTCGTTTCTGTGTGACCTTAGATTTCAGCCGTGTCACCAAAGGGTAATGAGTTGAGATCAGCTGTCCGCCCGTTTTCTCATACTAACGAGCATTATTGTGTTGTATTGTGTCCTCCCCTGTCATAGTGTTTACCACAGTGTCATCACACATGGGGCTATTTTTAGCAGCAGTAAATTGTGCTGGAGTGTGTGCCTGTGAGGGGAGGGACTTCAGAGAGATGGGAAAGAGGTACAAGGGTGTGAATGGTGGAAAGCAAATGGTAGAAAGAATAACGAGGATGCAAATTAAATGTTTTACAGGCTTTTTAAGTGTAGATTTGCATGTGAAGGTTAACTCACAACTGGAACTTAACTGATGCTTAACAAGTATTAAAGCAGTACTAAAATGTCTCAACCACTTATGTGTTCTTTTCACATGATAATAATAGCCACATTTTTCACTTATTATAATAATATGAAGACAATTGCTGTTTATGTTTTCTGCTAAACCCTTCACTGTGCTCAGTCATAACTTATTGTACATAATAGAATATTAGATAACATTGTATATTGTTTACAGTGAATAAAGTTACAAAAAGAGACAGTTAAAATAAAACATAATAACATGCCTTTTGAGACTTTAAACCAGATATACTGTAAAATGTAATATTTTTTCAATTACCTTAACTAACATTTTACATTCGTTTGACAAAATTCTACAGTCCAAAATATTCACTTCTTGTTTTATTTTGACATCTAAAAAAATATTTTCTCGGCTATACAGAAAAAATAAATGAAAGAGCCACTGTTTCTTAGAACAGCTGTTGTCAGGTCGAGACAAAAAATTTGCAATGATGGGATTACCACTGGGAGGGTTAGGTAAAAATGTTATAGACTCTGACAATCTGAATCTCTTATAAATTATTGTTTGCTAAATCTTTGTAAATGCTTTATTAAAAACTAATATTCTGAATGATTTGACTTTAAGCACTGCTGTTGAGTAAGCTTGCTTTACTTTGGCATGTCATTATTTTAGAACTTTGAAAAAGTACTACAGTGTTACGCTGGTGTTACCACAAAAGGAAGTGAAATTTGGTTTCATCAGAAGGAAGTGTTCATAGAGGAAGTTTTTCTATCGAGGCTTAACTAAACACGCTTGAATAAAGCTAAAGACAAATCCTACCCTAGATTTTTGCCTCCTTAAACTACTTTTAAACTTCCCACATCAGTCTGGATGTTTGGCTCACTTATCTAATGCATTCTTCTGAGCGTCCGAATTGTTCCCCATGATATGTTTTAAGCTTTGTTCACAGCTTTTAGGAGCAAGACGTGTCCGTTTGCTAACTGCAGCCACAACAACAGATGAATTTAGTGGACTTTGGTGAACAAACTACACATTACTAGACTTAGTTAGGACACAGCAGATTCATTTAGACTCATATAGATTTGTAAAAATTATATCTGTGCAAAGAAGAAATTGGTTGAAAGTTATTTTACTGTAAAAATAGTATAGTCTCTTTAGTTTTGAGAATTAAAACTAAAGAGACTATACTTTAGTTTAGTCTCTTTAGTTTTGCGTAGAACATGTCCCTTAAAGTGTCATCTCTTACAGACCAGATTTAAACAGCACCTCCATGACTATAATAGTCTTCATTGGTACTGCTGTTTTAGAAGCAGTGGCATAACATAATTCCCTGATTATATAAAGCAAGATTTCTGTTGTGCACAGCAAAGAAGCCCAAACATGTGGTTACAGGCGCTCATCAAAAGGGTGGTGCTTTCGTCATGTCCTCCCACTCATTTTAGTTTTAGATCACCAAAATGCACAAAACAGGTCAACACATTCCCCACAACATTTTTTTTTTGCCTCATAATTTCATCCACGCCCCACCTGACACGCATATGTGCCAGGAATGTGCTAAGGAAACCAAAGGAACAACCAGGCAAACATCGGAGAGAACAAGTCAGACAAACTCCACCCGAAAAAAAACAAGTCTAAAGGCCAAATGTAATAGTTATGGCCTGGAGCAAGACAGGTGCCACTCTGAATAACAGTAAATACACAGAGGATTGAAGCGTGCCATGTCCAATAGCCTTCTAGTTCCAAACATTAAAAAATCTCTTTGTTCAATAGCGTTTGGACTCTCAAATTCATATCAGATGTCTGTATACAGCTGGTTCTATACCCAAATGGGATGTATGTATGAAGTCTCTTTTCTCTGATGATGTTTGATGGACCACCACAGGCAACAAATCAAATCCAGAGTTTTACTTTGTGCAGGAAGTGAAGAATGCAGGCTTCAGATCCTTTAATTATGTTCATTTTAGCAGGATTTATACATCTGCTGTCAGTGTGCAAACTGTGTGTGCTGCAATTTTGCTCAAAATGTAGGAATATTATGAAAAATGTGATTAAAATTAAATCTGTTCACGTTTTAGACTCCAATGATGTCATGAGGCCAGATGGAGGACAATAGGCAGTTTTTCCTATTAATGACAGTAGATTGCAACGAAATATCTGAACAGCTATTTTCCAAAATTAAAAGCTGGTGATTTATGCAGATGAATAAACCTACTAACCTTTTGCATTTACACAATAAACTGCAATAAACAAAATTCAATCATATTTTAGGTAGAGAGCAGCTAAAATGACCTGTAGAATGTTGTGATGTCAAAACCTATTTAAAAGTTTGCAAAAGAAATTAATATTACAGGGCTATTCAACCTAATATTTCGGAGGGCCAGATTTTTCGGAGAGCCAGATAATTGCGCAACAAAAATTTGCCAAAATTTAGGTTTGCACAAAATATCCATTGTACAAAATTAGTTTTAGTAATATTAGCAACTACTGTTACAGCCTCTGTTACATTTAAATCCAGCACTGAGCCAACAATAAGCAAGGACTAGACCAGGATTAGTAAGGGTCTAACTAGTATTAGGCCAAAACCAGGTCATATCCAAAGCGGAGTTACACCAAAACTAAATCAGATCCGAGGTAAACCCAAGAAAAAAACAAGAAAAAATATGTATGTTTTCATTATTTGAAAGAATGAGGGCCGGATCAAATCTCTGGAGGGCCAATTTTGCACCCGGGCATTAGTTGAATAGGCCTGGAATATTATATAATATAATATGAAACAAGGAACAAATCGTACGTTGCAAGTGATCATAAAAGATCATTAATAGCAATTTAAAAGCAACAAATGATAATGCCATGTTTTGACTCGCCACCGTTACGATGCTCTGGGAAGAAAGAGTCATATTTTTTGACCAAACAAATTTTTTCGTATTTAGAAATAGTCTATTAACTTTGAAACCATTTTATGACGCAATACAGCAATATCCCAGGGCCTTTGGGCCCTATGAGTTAGCACGTAAAGACAAACACACACAGACAATCATTCACTCTCTCATTCATTCATTAGAGAAAATTTACAATGATGCCTGATTGACCTGCATGTTTTTGAAGAACATGCTAACTCATAGTTAAACAAAATAGAGACAATAGATTATTATTTGGCATTTTCTGCTCTTTGTACAAAACCTAATTTGTCTGAAATGGAAAGTATAAAATGTCACAAATTTTACCTTCAGATCTCGGTCTGAAAACAGGACTTCATAACTGCTACAAGGTCAGGCGAAAAAAAGAAGAAAAATGTTAATTAAATTGGCCGTAAATCATTTGAACTGCAGAAGAATTCACCTGAACAAGCTCACATACCACAGTTTGAAAACCACTGGTGTATGCAGCCCAATTTTAATGTTTTCATTAGTTTTGAATTTTGTTTAACTCATTTAACACTGTTTTAGAGATTTCTTTTTGTAACCGCTAGCTATGCGCGCTAAATCCAGTGTTCCTGACATTTTACCGCCAAAACGCCCCTCTTTTATTTCCCCTTCACAATGTCGGCAGTGTTTGCAAAGCTACCTCCAGCCTCTCCATCTAATTTTGTATAAAACTATGACATCATTCTTTGTAATTGTTTCCAGACCACACTCTCTTTTTCTCTTTCTACTTTTCTGTCCCGGAGTCAGGGTTCCTTGGTAGTGCGAAAAAAACACTTAATGATGTCATATGAAGTTGTGTCTTCCCAAAACTGCCCGACTACTCTTCCAGAAAGATATCGCTTTCTTCTTTCATATCCTCCACTGTCTTGTTTCATTGGGATTCGCAACTTGAATGCTCAGGTTTCCGATTGTGTCCAAGTGTGTGTGTGGGAATGCACTGGATAAGCACACGGATCTGACCTGCGGATGCCTTTTTGGCCTCTGTCCAAGTTGGAAGCATCTTGACTTTCTCTTTTCTTTTTTTCACTCCAGAACAGAAGGAGAGGAGGAGAAAGAGAGAGGTAGAGGAGAAAGAGGAGGAGGGGTGAAGACCATATGTATTGAGTTGAAGAAATGGCGTTTTATGAGAATGGAGGAGAAGTGGGCCTCTGCTTGGAATTCTCAATGACATCACTCCAAAGCCCGCTACAGTAACGCTCGGCAGACAAACGTAGGGAATTACAATGACCCTCCCGCGATCGTGCACACTTTTACTGCTATATCTGGACTTCATCAGATTGTTCCACCAGGGCTAATAGTAATATAATGCAGCCTCCAAAGCCTCATAATGAAGCAATCAGTAGCTTTGAAAACAGAGCACAGTGGTCGCTTTGCCTTTCCTGCTTTTGGATTGACAGTAAATAATCAGTTGACTACTGAAAAGTAATTTGCGTGTCGGTTTGTTGAAGGACAAGTTGAAGGACACGTTATGCAAGATTTACTTTTTTGAGTTTTAATCATTTTCTAACTTTTCTTTCTCATCAAAAACCCAGCTGGAGATCTGTTTGAGATGATATTCTTTCTCCTCTCAAAAACACTGTTCAGAATTTCAGACTTGTGATGTCGTAAGTAGATCTCTGAGATCTTCTGCTCTTTTTTACTCCATAAGCGTCCAGACTTACTTTCAGCATTTCTGAAACACAAGCATGCTATCATGCAAGATTGCTGCTGATAGATGGAGGTCTAAACTCGGTTCCTGAAGTGGGTAAACACATGACTATTGCACTTGAAGTTATATATAATTTATGCATGTTATAGTATGAGACAATGTAATCCCTCATTGATCCAGTAGTTGTCATTAGTGGAAGGTTCTTAATCTGGCCAGTTCTGATATAATACATTTTATTTGCCATTCTGGAGACATTTTCTTCTACAATCTTTTAAGGAGACCTGTTTTGTATTTAACAATAATGTAGCATAGTGCAGATAATAATTTGCTTCCTGTTTATTGTAAATCACAAAATTGAGCTTAGAAATATAACAGGTCCAATGACTCCTGTCAAATTGCAGAACTGATAAGCCCCACCTCTTCATGGGAAATGTACTAACGAGTATTGCTGGAAAATGTTACTTTAGAATTATGACCCCAGTTTTTGTTTAGAATATTAGTTTTTTGAGGAATCACAAGTAAATACAGTATATAGGGGGTAGGTGAGTACTCGAGAGCTGTAGTCGATCAAAGACATGTCCCATCGACTGATTAATGGACTAAAAGGGGGCGTGGCAAATGCTCTGAATAAAAAAACAAAACAAAAAAAACATTATTTTTATTTGGCCAATTATGTGACTCGATTTGTGCATGAAAACAGTAATAATGCAATAGAGGTCATGCAAAAATAACAATATAATGCAGAATAGATACAAGCAGTTTATAAATATTGAAATAGTTGGATTAGACCAGTCACTTGGTCCCAAACCTTAATCGACTAATACAAATTTCGGTCGACCATGAGTCCATTGATCCATTAATTGACTAAACAACCAAAGGACTACAGCATTATATTCGAGCATTAGCAAGTAATAATGTTTGAGTAATACAAGATTACTCTAGCGTGCGTGAATCAATCGAAATACAACTTTGAGTAACTTATCATGAGAAAGCACTGTTACATGTAAACCTGTAACATGTTTAAAAACTCAGAAAAATTGGTTGACTTTAAGCACCTGTGCTCTTATTAAAATAGATTTAAATGGATGTGTACTATTGGGGAAAGCATATGGTGTCTTCTTTAAAAGTTCAAGCAAAACCAGAGGGAAGACAGAAGTAGCATTGTTGGAAAATCATATGAGTCCATTTGTCAGCTACGAATGAATCACATGTTGCTATGGCATCTTTAGCAGCTGTTCCACTAGAATCTCCCATTGTATTGTAACATTCAGTGACTTTTCTTTATTTGAAGTCAAGGATCAAAACAGCCCAATTGGAGGTGATCATTTCTTGCCTAACCTCCTGTAATTAGAAGTTGGAGTGTAAATGAGTGGTGTCCTCGCAGCCATACATGTGGAGTCATTGGCTTGTGTTTCCTGTGCCTGTTGTCATTATAGAAAATACCTTGGACTCCTGGGCACTTTACCCCAACCCCCTTCTCTCTGAGGGGTGATTAGTCTGCTGAGCGTCCCGACAACAACTTTTGAAGTCCACAAGGCCGGGCAATGTGTTGGGAATTTGGGGTTTTAAACAATGCTGATTTGAAATGAGCTAAAATGAATGGTTACTTTTGGTTTAGTAAATAATGTAGCCCTCAAAAGACAGTGAAAATTCCCCTTTGTTTCAGAGTGCATCTCACTAGTGGCATTTTGGCCCTGAAAGGCACTATTTATAGAGGTACATTTGAGCATTAGCTAAAGCTTTTCTTCCGTTTAAAAATAGATTACAGATGTTGTAGTAGGCCAAACCATATTGGCTTTCTTGCATTTCTAATTGTTTTTCTATTACAGTTAGATTATGTTCTAGACTTATGAGGAAGTTAAAGTACATTATTGATTAGAATCTTTTGTACTGTATTGCATTAAAGTTGACCCAGCCAAATTAAATGGGATTGTGTCTAAAAGGGTGTCTGTTGTAAAGCATTTATGCCAAATTACAACTCTAGATTGCATGCTTAAAAATGAAGAACTATTGAGGAAGTGTTAGAAATAGTACACACTAGATACAAAGCTTGTTCATTGCATAAGATTTTATTTCACATTGTTAGAATCAGGTCATAACCTGAAGGCACTGAGCTCAATTTCTTGAAACGTAAACTGACATAACTACTGGATGTCAAAATAAATAAATAAACCAACCTAAATCTTCCCAGCTTCATGCTTTTTCACCATAATAAGTTAAGAAGAACATTTCACAACTTTCTGAGGCTATGTCGAGCAATGTCTATATGCCAACAGGAACTAACTTGTGCTAAACAAGGTGATAAACTAGTGGACCTCCTATTTTCTGGAACAAAAAAAAATACTTTGATTTTATATCTGCACTGCTAAACTGACTGAAGTTGTTTTATGAAGAACAAAATTGTTTACATCAAATTTCCACCAGCAACTGTATTGTCAAAGTATACAAGTGGGAATAAGTTCAGGGTCCCATCTATGTTGAAGAAAAACTAATTTTGTCCCTTAAAATCTAGGAAGTGTAAATGTTTTTAGCATTCAGCTAGTTCCTGCTTGCACTTGTTCTGAAAGTTGTAGAAAGCACTTCCAAGCTCACAGTGGTGAATAATTAAAAGTCTTAAATATGTAAGTGAGCAATCCATATGAAAGAGTTTAACATTAATAGCTGGCTCTGTTTGATTATAGATTGGATTTAGCGTTTTTAGCTTAATGGGATACAGTCATCTCCTCTTTATAAACTTTAAAACTCAAACTATATTTTTTTTTCCATTGACTTTTGATCATTTTGACAAGTTCATGCTAGACAATTCCTCATCTTATTAGCCCTACAGTCTTTTACCCTTACAAGCACCAATTCCTCTGATGTCCTCCCCCATGCCTTTTCCCTGAATATATTCTGTGAGAAACTCCTGGCCCCCTGCCTGCACCTGCCGTCCACCTTACTCTCACCCAAGTAGTGTTTTCCTTGTTCCCGTCCTGTGCGCCTTCTTTGTCTGTTGAGCGAGCCAAACAAGAACATTCCCCCTCTGCTTCTCTCTTCTCTTTACTACAGCCTCCTACCCCCTAACCTAACAGTAATGCACACCGGTGAGTAGGTTTCGGTTGAATCATGCCACATACCAGGCGAGACAGCTTCGTGAGAAACAAGGCGACAAAGCATCATGTTACCCTAACTTGAGTTCAGGAAATAACAGCCTTCCTTATATATAGGACCCATGATCGCGAGAATGGGTTTCGCTGTAGGCTGTGTGCCGAACCGTGCTAAGACGGTTGCGTAGAAGAATAATATGGACAGGCTTTAGGTGTATTGGGACGATTAGGGATTTCGACTGTTCTACGCAATAACTTTAGAAAGAGAACGCGGCAATGATAAATATACCTGAGAGGAATGTGTATAGCGTCTTAACTTGTTTTTAGATTATTGTCAAGTTCTGCTAGTCAAGCACTAAAGAGGACGCGATATCCAAACCTTGTATTTTGGTTGAGCATAAAATTAGTTATAGCCATGTTGTAACTTCACGACCAGAGAAGTACCCTTTCGCTGCCTTGGTCTACTGTGCACAGCGATATTACCTAATTTTTGAACCGAGATATCTAATGATACCCGAATGATAAACGTATTAAATTCGTAAGTAGATACATCCAGCTTTGTTATGTGTGTTGGTGGCAAATTCCTTGGTGTCCTAGAACATATATGTTGGAATACTCTTAATCAAAGACAACCTAGACCTAAATGTGTTGGGTTATGTGTTTGGTTGCGACACAATGACAATACGTTTGCAACAATAAAATCACTTTTCACACATCTTGCAATATGTCTTAAGTCACCGAACTTACGCGACGCGCAAAAGTAGTAAAGTCTTCATCATGACTCAGCTCCAACAGGACCATCAGCTTACATAGTTATCGTGCGCTCTAAAACAAAAAGCAGTGGTCCCAACATATATCTGCCTATAAATAGAGCGGGTGCAATCATAAGAAAGAATCGAGTGGACAAATCTTACAACCACTCAGCTAAACCTGATGGCATTGTGAGTTTGAGCACGAAGCCTCAGAAGAATTTAATGCAATGTTAAAGAGATATAAAGTTTTTAAGAGCATGGCCACCCCAAAAGACAGTCCCAGGACAGTTAAGCAATGTGAGAACTGTTGAGCAGAAGTGACGTGCCTTAAAAAATACATATGTGATTGCCAACGTGATCATTGCGCAAAATAATACTCATTGCTCTATGATGTCCTCACACAATATAGTCCAGTTGTATTCCATCAGTTCTCCCTAAGTAGCTCTGTATTTGAGTGTCTAAAAGTCTAAGTCGTTACTTTTATCAATTAAGTCTCTCTTACCGCGAAATTATGAGGCATAAAATCACCTTTTCAACTCTTGCGTCAATAGATCATTAACTACTCTCTTTTTACACGCTTTCTAACTGGAGAAACTAAAGATTACTATCACCTTCCTTTGTGTTATGTCACAGAAAAAAAAAAAAAAAAAATGTAATTGTTGTTATGATTATAGACTACCTTGCACTCTAACAATCAGTAACACACCAGCAAACAGATTGTAACACCAGTTTTTGAGTGAACTATTTTTCTCAACTAGTCGTAAAATAAACCATGACAAAATGCCTTCAAGTAAATTCAGAGACTTGTCAAATGTCCCAACATCCAAGCATATAATCGCATAATGAAGTAACAATCAATTCATGAATTATTATTAGAGTATGTTTTATATTTAAACATTATCAAAGATGTACATATTTTATATCAATGAGATTATATTGAAGCGTGCGAGAAGAGAACAGTGAGCTTATAACTTTTTTTGGACTATATTTATATGATAACTGATTTATTATCTTTATTTTAATCTCTACAGTAACTGGCACCTATTTAAACATATTTATTAATCCTTGAACCCACCCTTTGACCCCACATGTGCGCCTTATTCAATTTTTCCTCCGACGCACTCATAAATAGTCAAGACTTACTTTTTAAACACGTAGTCTCTTAGAGACCGGCCCTCTATCAACAGTCTCTGAATCGTATATAAATGAGAACAAACGGAGCGCCTAACCATCCTTTTCAGTATTCTCTTATGCTTAAAGTAAGACCTTATTATCTATTGATAGCTTCGCCGACGAAAATATTTTTTTAGATTTGGTCAAAACTAAAGAAACCACCAGTAAACAGGGTGCTAATACTCCTTAGTGCGACACATAGGTTAATTCATTTCTGTGGGCAAGAACTAGTCCCGTTATCTGATCATCGCATGCGTCTACCAAGGTGCATTGATTGTTATCAACAGTGCTTTAGTCATCTACTGGGAAATAGCTGGCAGAAGTCCGTGAATAGATAGTGTAATGGTCCGCCACGTTAAGGTCAATCTATTGGCTGCTATAGGTAACTAGAAAAGAGGTCATTCCTTATCATTTGTGTGAGCTGAGGTGGACTGCCTTTACTTCGATCTATATAGATTCCTTGAGCGAGATGCTTTTTAACCACTTAGTAGTCTCATCAGGCAAGAAAGGGCGCATGAGAGGCATACTGTATTAAATATGTTGCTATTAGCGGAGTTTTAGAAATCAAGTGCGTCTATTTCATCGTGATTAGCAGCGTTAGTTGGTATAATGCACTGGAATATAAGGCATCGAGCAAATATGCGAAGTGGTATGCTAGACATGACATTAAAGGCTTAGTCAGGAGTTTTTACCAATAATGCATGTACAATCTAATCTTAGTTGTGCTGTAAATGTGGTAAATTCAGCTGTGTTTACACTATATTCCAAAGTATTCTTGAGCGAGCGCCATCTTTGTTTTACAGATGTGAACAGGCCAAGGAACATAAGTCCAGTTTGATGTTTTTGAATGAGATCTTTATATTGATACATGATGAGTTTTAGGCCTGCTTTTCGAGGGGTTTCAGTTTGAAATAGGTTTTTGTTGGAAATAATGTTCAAAGTAACAGTGGAATTGATGAGGCAGTTTATATTTTATTGAATTCCTTAAACAATACTGTTTTCTTGGCACTTAAAAATGTATTGTCACTTCAAAAGGTGTTATTGCTGATAGAAGATATCACATGAAACAGCCTAAATCACAGTTGTTAATTTCATGTCAATCATATTTAACCTTAAAGATGCTCTGTAATGTCTATATTGCTGGATTTCAGATGACATGAAACAATCTATAGGCCAATAGTATTTAGCTAAAAAAATCTATTTCACATTCCTAAAAATAATAAAATGATACAGTTATATGGTTATAATACAAAGCATCAAAAGTATGTTAGTTTCTTAATTTTAGTTCAAGTGCTTCATTCATAGTGTATTTTTTTTAATGAATGAATCTTTTGTGCCAATGTAGTGTAAGACTTGTCTTAAACACTTTTGAGTGCCTTGAAAAGTGGAAAAGCAGGTGAGAAGTAGAGACCGTACCAGTAAATTTAGACTTGGGACGGTCCTGTCATAGAGCCTGTTTAGATGAATTTTTTTTTTGGTGGCACTTGAAGAGCACTTGCCTTGCCTTCTTTGGTGGCAGTTATTAACAAGTTAGAGAAAGGCATTGATCTAGTCAATAATCAAAATCATCAGAATAAAAACCTTTAAAATAACTTTTAGAAATGTCACGATTGCCCTCTTTGGGAGTAAACATCATTTCATTCTTAGAACCTAAAAAAAACAGCAGTTTCTAGGGTTCAACACCTGCTTGTCTCCATGGAGATGTTACTGCTTCATCAAGAAAATCCACAGTATTTTCACAGAGCGCTTGTTTTTTAATGTATCTTTTAATTAAAAAGCACCTGTAAATGAAAACTTACAAGATGTAATATCTAAAACATTCTGTAAAACTTCCCAGAGGACGCAAAAACATTGCCATGGAAACAAGTGGCAAAAACAAAAAATTGTGCTTTACCCTAGTGTTCACTTTCAAATTAAACCTCTTTTGGACTTAGATTCATTATAACCTTAGTCTTCAATTTGGGACACCGACAGACAAAAATACTGCTTCCAGTGAGTGACTGATCCTTATCGTGAGCAAGAACAGTGACTACATATTTTCTTTCCAGTTCTGCATTTATTTTTACACACATCAGACTAAACGTTTCCAAGTACACGTTATGGTCATTTGTCTTACAAGACTCGAGATGGCTTGTATCTCCCACAGTGACAGTCAGTCTGCTGGCTCGAGCATCTCTCCTCACTTTACAGCTGTAAATCTCAAGCTGCTTTGGCTCATTTTATTGCTATCTGCAGACCCAAAGTCATAAAAACGCAATATGTGGCAGTGTTTTTATTGCTACGGGTTCATCAACATAATTTTTCACCTGAGAAATCCATTTCCCATAAAGTGCAAATGCTACACGTGTAGATGTTTTCGATTGTCAGGTCATGTGAGGTAACTCTAAGGTGGTCATTTTAGACATTGTTTACTTAATAGAGATACATGGAGGCCGGATATCTAATAAAGCATGTACAAGAGCAGCATTAGTGTTGAAGCCTATGGACTGACAAGGCATCAGGTTTCGTCTACTTCCTTCAGGACAGGAAATGACAACATTGGGGCCATGCGTGAGGTCGATTTTTACTGATGACAAGGCTGTTATGGCTATCAATTCGGAAAATGTATAAAATTTAAGACATGTACAATGTATGAATTGATCAAATTCCTAACAATAAGAATATTATGTATTTAAACCACTACCTCAAATAAAATTACTCAACTAATTATTATGAACTTATTAAGAACTTTAATTTATGAGTGAAATTTATTGTTATGTTTTGGTCTTAATATTTGTTTTATTTGTGTATGATCATTGCATTTTAGTGTTTTAATAATATTCAAAGTTTGCCAATATGAACAAACATGAAATCATTCCAAGTACCCAAGAGCCTGTTTATCATTAGAGATCCTTGTACCCCTGGCTGGGAAACACTGTATTACTCAACTGAATAGACAGACCAATTCTGTTTGACATTGTGACTTTGCCATATTCTCAGCTTAGTTGTCACCAGGGCTTTTTTGTTTATTTATTTCACTTATTTATATGTTTGATCTAGAGCTGGGCAATATTGTGAATGTAGTTTTGAAGATATGCAAAAATTTATATCGAGTCTATCATTTATCTAAAAGAACTAACTTTCAAATAATTATAAAAAGACAATATTTTCATTCACAGTTTTGTCAATAACTGATGTGAAGGATTTGCATTTATCACATCTTTTTTAACATTTGAAAATCTCGTTTACTTGCATTTTTCTGTCTGAATAGTTATTAAGCTGGAATATTTGGTTAAATCATTTAGGTATTACTAGTTTTGAAAAGGAGGCATGTCCTTTTTTAGTCAACAGTCATATTTGATTAAATCTAATATAATTAAAGACATATTTGAACATTTTTCTGTTGGATGTACATAATATTGTCTGAATATCATGCCAAACAATATCAAGATATCCATTTTTGTCAATACTGTACAGCCCTACCCTCAATTAATTATACAAAACATGAATCATTTCTTTATTGTCAGTGACCAGCTTTGATTGAATATTCATATAGAAAAAAATCTGTGTCATGTGGCTTTAAAAATGTAAAACTTTTGTGTTAAATTGTTCGAGTCCTGTTTGTGTCCATGGTCTATTTTTACCATGTCACCCAGCCCTAATCTAAAACAGCTTAATAATAGAAACCATTGACTTCCATTTCCAAACAGTAGAACTGAGAGGCCCTGTCTCTTCTTAGAGGCATTTCACAGCAGCAAGTTGAAGCTTTTGACATGATGTGACAACCTCTGTGACCCAGCTTCTGAAATATAGAGAAGTTAAGAGAGAAGATGAAAACTAAAATGCTACGCTAACCCTAAACCTCAAATGCAGGATAATACCATATCGCTCAAATCATCATAAGTCAGCTGAAGTATAATATATGAGTAAGCTTATGATGAAAGAGCATCGCTATAACATGATTAAAATCTCATAAAAGTCCATTTTACATAGCATGCCCGCTTTAATCTGCAGTTGCACAGAGAACAGTAAGAATTGCAAGTATTTCATCACAGCAGTGTCGGTGGATGATTGTGTTTTGATGTTCCTTGGAATTTGTGTTTTTCTTGCTGTCTGTTGCTTAAGCACACAAACAGGGCGATGTTTGTGGACTTAGCTGTCTTCGCCATGACTTCATTTGCTCACTGGCTCGTTCCACTTTGTGCCTCCGTCTCTGGGCCGTAGAGCTCCAGCCTGCACTTCATTATCCCGCTCCTATTCCCAGAACTGCGGCTGATGTGACTCCTCTTTTCCGGGATGGAGGAATGTTTCTCCCTCAGGTCCCACCGGTGGAATGGGCTGAGGCCTGGGCGAGGGGCCTGGGGTCTCTGTTTGTTCAGGATGTGTCGAGCATGGCGAGAGAAAGAGAGAGAGGAGAATATGGTTGACCCCCTTTTACTGCAGGCGTACCCCCCAAAATCTCCCCTGGAACCCTGGCTGAAAATCACTGCCAGCTGAGCTTTGGGTTTATCCGTGGATCAGACTGGCTACAAGGCGCTGCTAAAAGTATGGATGCTATGCAAATCCATACTTGTGCTGAAGTAGAAAAATCAGTGTATTGTAGGAGGAATAGTGATTTTTAATAATAATAATAAAAAAAAGAAAACTTGTTATAACTTCTCTTATTATTAGTTAACTCAAAAGTTTTATTAAGAATGATTCACACATGTTTTTGTAATCTTATATTGTTCTGCAGCTGAAGACTGCTCAGAAAATCCCTGTTCTCACCTAGCACCTATCCCCACCCACTTGTCTGTATCTGCTTATTACTTTAAAATCTTACAATGAAGAGGCGGGACTTATCAGTTCTGCAGTTTTGAACAAGAAGTAAATGAAGTTGCAGAAAGATCAGAGACGTTGCGCTCATGCAGCATGTGAACCTCATGATTACCTGCCCTGACAAATGGTTGCAGTGACGCACAGACATAAGAAGAGAAATGAGAAACTGTCTCTTATAAAAAATTCTTAATCTGGCCATACCTTCTCAGCAGGGGTCTCAAAACTCAATAGAGCTGGGGCCGAAATAATCAAAGTTAGTTAGTTGGTCGATGGCCACATTTTAAAATACAGTACTCACTGTAGTTATATTCTGCATTATTAAGCCTATTAGGCTATGTAAAACCTATAGTCTAAAATGTCCACATCCATTGTTTCACATTTATTATCATACATGCACAAGTATAAGCAGGGTCCAACTTATCTGCCCAGGAAAAGTTTGGACAAATTGTAAGTAATTTGCTGGATTCTAGTGAATTTTAGAAGTAAATGGAACATTATTTCTGATGTCAAAAGTAAAAAAAAGAAAACTATTAGTTTCAAAAATAGGTTACGTCCTAAATTTATGTTGCAATACACATAAGCCTCTCACTCAAAGCAGTAGAGTTTGGTTATTACTTGAATTCACTCTTCGTGCTCTGTGGTGGGTGAGCTTCTATTGCCACAGGTGCCCTGAGGTGGTGAACCAAGGCTGCCAACTCACAGCTCAGACTCATATGTCAACTAATTTCCCCTCGGGCTTCTTGTACAGTCTAGCTTTACAACATTACAAAACAAGCAAAAACATCTGCTAGCTGGTTTAACACATTTGCTTTAAATCACGTTGACAAGTTAGATGTATTCAAATTTAAGATTTGACTTAAGAGATCCCTATTGTTTTTTCGCTGCTTTTGACAGTATTAAGCTCCACACAGTTACATCTGCTTTGTGAACTTACAGCCACAAAATTCCCAAACAAACATTTTCGGTTGAAAGTTTTCCGTTAAAATCCATCTGTTTCTTTCCACAACCCCATTCATTATCAGGAAAGGATCTGTAAACAAAACATTACATAATCATTATTTTCAGGAGACCGTGGCGTGCTGCTTCCTGCGTCGCTTCCCGCCTTTTTCCCTTCAAATCCATAACAGTCCTTCTCTCTATCCCCTTTTCCTGACTCACAGCGCGCCACATGACCTCAGAGCTAAAAGTACTACAGCTCTTTGTTTCCCGTTTCTCCTTTTTGCAGCCACAATCACAAACAGACCCTGAGCGCTGTTGTGAAGGGGAATGAACAGCACAGGAGGCATCGAAAACCGTTAGAAGCACTTCACTTTTGGCTCCGTGTAAACCCCCGAGGACTGGGAAAGCTGCTACTATTAAAAGTACAGTGCAGCTTGTGATGTTGCTAAAAACAGGCGTAGTTTGCACATAGGAACTGACTGCGAGTTAGTTCCTCGATATAAGGCTTCACTGTGACTTTTACACACGCAGTTTCCTCTTTTCTTTACTCTAACATTGCACTATTGTAAGCTTTAATGAGGAAATGATCGAGCTAATAAAGGGCACGTTTTGGTGGCTTGAAAACATTAATGATGAGGGAGACTATAGAATAAGAGATGGTTTTGATTAATGAAGAATGGCAAATCACTGCAATGGCTTAGTAAAAAAAAAACAAGGACTATGAGAGATTTCTTTTTTACATATTATAAGAAATTGACTTTTTGGAGTTTATAATCCTGTCCCAGCATTGCTTTCTCTTCAAAAACACAGCTGGATTTCTGTCTGTCAGATTGTCTTTACTTATTTAAAGGACAATGTGCAGTTACATTAAAAGATGGCTGCACCAGAATTAGGAGCATGCTAATTTCCATTTATTGTCCTTTCCCTTCTGAGCTTCAGAAAACACTTCCAAATGTCCCAAAGTGGTTATGTCATAGATCAAGGGTGGCAATTATTTTTCTACTGTTTTGCTTTGATTAAAAAATAGTACAGCAAGCAAAGACACATGCTCCATAGCCAAATCAATCACATAAAAGAAATATAAGAAGTATCACAATCTCGAAAACATTACGGAGGCCAGATTAAAACAGTCTGAGGGTCGCATCTGGATCCTGGGTGTTATTTTGCCCTGTTTGTCGTAGATCTTTGTGATTTTCTGCAATGTTCATAAATCATCCACACTTGCTTTGAGCATTTCTGCAACATTATCATAGCATTCTAGAATGGCTTCATTATTTTTTTGTGTGCAAACTTTTTTTTAAATATATCAAAAAAATATATTTTGATTAAGTTTATTATTGTCTTTTGTCCAGCAAATATAACAGATGAGGAGGATTACTTAGCAAACACATTGCAAATAAGTTCCAAAATCTACATAAATGACACAGTTATGACAATTTGACAAATTATTACAACTTACAATACCTTTATTTTATCAAATGATTGCTTAAACATACAGAAAAAGGCACCAGTTTGTGTATAAACTGTCTCTCCATGTTGATGCTTTTTAATGACATACTGTATTTGGAGGTATTCTGTTTTAGAATTCAAATTATTTCCTGTCATTTTCAACTTTTGATTATGATTTTTCTTTTTTTCATAAATTGCAACTTATCATCTGTGAAATTTGGATAAATATTTACCACAAGGACTATCACACTAAACTTTCTATCATTTTACCTCTATCTTGGTAAAAATGATTGTGTTTAAATGATGTAATTAAACAACACATTTTGACAAGTACATGATTACAATAGATTTGACATTTTAGATTAATGTTACTATGAGTTTTATGCTGACATGTCTAATATATCTAACTTTAAGAATTCTGAGTTATTGACATAATAAGACTCTCTTTACCTACATCTGCTTGGTGAACTTTTGACCACCTTCTGTAGCGGATTTCCATCGGCATTGCCACTGTGTTCACTGTCAAACTGTGGCTGTATGTTGATATTGAGCCTGAGTAATGAAGGAAGTGGATTGTGTACACTGCATGGGTGTGTCTCCTACAGTTCAGACTGCGAGCACTGGATAAAAAAAAAAGTGAAAAGTCAACCCCCACATGCATCAACTTCTCCACTGAATTCCTACATTCTTTACTAGCGGTATTTGCCTTGTCATTCTCTTGGACTTTGTAACGGTTATTGAAACAGGCAAGCCGGCAGCAGGTCCCATGATGCAACTCTTTCTGCTCCCTGATTGGTGCTCAAAAGTGGCATAAGCAGTGGTTTCCTGGTGGAGCGCTGTGTACTCTGGACTGAACTTGACAGACAGAATGGTGGACAAGCTTTGGAGAAAAAGTTGGCATTTCTTAGAAAACCGGCGCACTCTTCGCAGCAAGCGGGCAGTGTCATGTAGCGCGGCCGAATGTAAGAGTGAGTGAGTAACGTTACTGTTTTTATTTGGGTTGTTGTGGCAAAGTGGTGGCATTTAAACAGAAGGAGATATTACAGTGGTGCAGCTGCTGTGGCTGCGTCTGCACAAGGGAGTGTGCCAGTTTTCTCCTGTAGCAATAATGTACTGTGCTGTTTTGTTCCGTTACGCTGAAGGTGTAGTAATTGTTTATCGGAGCTTAGTTTATGTTGGTGTGGTTCATACTGTAGGGTGGGTTCACTGTCAGAAAACTTTATTAATTTATAGTTAATTAGTCTGAACAGTGAAATTGAAGACTACATGCAACCAAACTTAAAAGGCATTGAGACATTATTTTAATAATTAGGTTAATAAATGTAACAAATAAACAATGAAGAACAATGAAGGCTGATCTAATCCAAATGAAGAACAATCGCTGAAGGGTTTAAGTTTAAAAAGCAAATTTTGTGTAATTTTGTCTTCTATTGGAATATATGTTTTCTAGTGTACTTAATTTGCCAGATAAAGTAGTTTTTTCTTCCCAAGGGCATTAAAGACCAATATTTTAAATGTGGTTTGAAGCAGAGTTCAAACTGAAAATTTACTTTTTTATTGACGTACATTTGGTAAGCTTTTGTGTAAATAAAATACTAACTTGTTTCAGTTTATTTGTTTTTTAATAAGACAAAAATATAAGATTAATTCGTTTATGTAAAACTGTCAAAATACTAGATAAAAATGTATTACCATTTTACATTATGCATTGAATTTGACCAGTAGTGTAGTTACTTAAAGGCAATTATACAACACATTATTTGTCTCAAGGATGATGCACTTGCCTTGGTAAAGTTTGCCATAAAGTTTGTCTCGTAAGCCATTTTTGGTTTGTGTGAAACACGAGTCTTGGATTGATGCTTAGTTTGAAAGTGAATGTGGTTTTAATGGCTTTGTACTGCAGTCTTTGATGTGGCTCACTCTGTACTGTTGTTGTATGAGAAGGATTAAACAGACATTCTAATCTTTTACAAACCGTGATGTTAAATTAGGGCTGGGCAAAGTTGTGATGAAAGCTAAATCGTGAGCTCATCCCTGTGACAGTTTGCTTTTTTGTTAAAAATGTTATACCGTGATTTTAATTCTCTATTTAATGCAGCTGTTTGTTCAAATACACGTTACTTTTCTCTATCTGTTTTTTTGATTGGCCAGTATATGCTATGCTTTTGAGTTGGTTTGAACCAATCACAGTGAAGTAGAAACTTTCTGAAGAAGAAAATCATCTCGCAGACCTTAAGAAAGCGGACAGTCTACATGAATTGTGATAAAATCGAAATTGCCCTATGTTAATTTCTCATTGTTTAACTTTTTAATAAGACTATCTTTCTTTTGTTTGTGTTGACAGTGTGGAGGGGGATGGCCGGCCCAATGACAGTGGCCCCTCTCTGGATGGTGGAGCCGGTTACAGCCAGGGCCCGGTGACACACGGTTCAGCCATCAGCCCGGACCGTTTTGACAGCCCCCTGTACAGCCACGGAGGGGTGCAGCCGGGCCCACAGAGACCTCGCCGGCCTAAGCTCCAGCACTCGCAGTCCATTCTCCGAAAACAGGCTGAGGAGGAGGCTATCAAGCGCTCCCGATCGCTGTCCGAGAGCTATGAGCTGTCCTCAGATCTACAGGATAAACAGGTAAACATTTGTTGTATTTTTATACAACTAAAATATAGTAATTAGGTATGGAAAAAGATCTTTTGAGATAAAATTTCCACAAAATTGTGCACATATTTGAAGATGTTAGCAAATAAAAGGATTTGAAGCCAAAATTCCGAACTGAACGACACTTCATTCCATTTTTTATTTTAACTTCTTAAACTGTATTGATTTAGATTTTAGAATGATTGATTTTCATTTTATTCAAAAATAAAGAAATATATATATATATATATATATATATATATATATATATATATATATATATATATATAAAATTAAAATTCAAGTATTGTTCTAAAATTATTTCTCTTTTTTAAAATACCAGTAAACTGCTAACATTTGGCCACAATCACAGTTCAAACAGAACTGTCAAACTACGCAGTCTGAGTTTGTACTCAGACATCTTTGTAATGGGTGTAGTTCCACATGTAGAAATGTCATTGGCCGATGCTATGAACAGAGTTTGCCTTCTAGACCTGAAAACATGACATTTGACATTTGTAATGTGTAAATGACAAAATATATATTATATAAGCTTAAGTGCAAAAATATGATGTAGGACCTCCTTTATCAAAGATGCAATCATGTGCAAAATAGGTTAGGAGGAGCAAAAACTTAAAGCTAACATTCCATTTGAGATGGTGCATACTGGTTTTGTGGAAGTTGTTTTATGTGCATCTTCTGATGGTAAGTGAGTGTTCTAAAGTCTATAGTCCTAAAACTGTGATGTTTTGTTTGCCCAGGTGGAGATGCTGGAGCGTAAATATGGTGGCCGCTTCATAACGCGACATGCCGCCCGCACCATCCAGACCGCGTTCCGGCAGTATCAGATGAACAAGAACTTTGAACGCTTGCGGAGCTCTATGTCTGAAAACCGCATGTCCCGGCGCATAGTCCTGTCCAACATGAGGATGCAGCTATCATTCGAGGGCCCAGAGAAAGTTCATAGTTCCTATTTTGAGGGCCGACAGGTATCCATGACTGAAGACGGCAATCCCCTCACCATGCAAGAGTGCAACATGGACCGTCGCCAGCACCAGCCCAACATGGCAGCTCACCCAGTACAACAGGCGGATCTCACAGACGCCATCACGGAGTTAGAGGACGCCTTTTCCAGACAGGTCAAGTCTTTAGCTGAATCTATAGACGATGCACTGAACTGTCGTAGTCTCCAAGGTGACGAAGGCCCGGACCCCGAGTCTATGGGCTGTCCCGAGGTGCAGCGAGAAGTCCCCTACCAGTCCCATCGCCGGACAGGGGGGCGCATGCACGATGAAGCCATGGCGTACAGCGATGTGACTCTGTTTATTGATGAGGAGGATATGACGCGCCCCATCACGCTGCGGTCAGGGGAGCAGCAGTCCAGCACAGAGTCGGACTTAAGACTGAGATCGGTCAATTCTTCGCAGGAGTATTGGCCCATAGACCCCAAAGATGAGGGGCGGGACACGGACACAAGCTGCAGGAGCACGCCTTCTTTGGAGTGCCAGGAACAGCGTTTACGAATGGATCATCTTCCGCTTTTGACCATAGAACCTCCCAGTGACAGCTCTGCCGAATTGAGTGACAGATCTGAACGGGGCTCTGTCAAAAGACCACCAGTGTACGAACCGCATGGACATATAGTTACTTCTACACAGGCGAGCCCTAAACACATCTCCCATGGGCCCCCACCTCGAGCTCCTCCACGGGACGATGACGCGCCTCTACGCCATCGCCACCGACAACTGGAGAGCCACCTGGCCATCAACGGGTCGGCGAATCGGCAGAGCAAGTCAGAGTCGGACTTTTCTGACGGGGACAATGACAGTATCAACAGCACGTCCAATTCGAATGACACGATTAACTGTAGCTCGGAGTCATCGTCGCGGGACAGTCTCCGAGAGCAGACCCTGAGCAAACAAACGTACCACAAGGAGACGCGAAACAGCTGGGACTCGCCCATCTTCAGCAACGACGTCATCCGAAAGAGGCACTACCGCATCGGGCTCAACCTCTTCAACAAGTGGGTACTCAGTGGCGCTTGACTTTGTGTCAGAGAGGTGTCTTACAGTAAAGTACTCTTCGAGTGCCATTAAATGCAATTCAGATCCATTCATTTTGTGTAAGCTGTTAACACAACAGCAGTCTCCTCACAGGGCTTCACAGAGATAGTTAATTTGAGCATCAGTAAAAATAAAAATATACATGGCAGAATATATTGATACACAATACTCACAAAATTGGATATAGTTTATTAAATATTATTTGGTGCTCAAAATGAGTAGAACGAAGTTGCAAAACTTATTAAACCCTACCCCCTTTGTCCCCTACAATATTTATATAATTTCTAAATTTACAGCAAATTTACAGCAAGTATGTATAGACATCAGGTATACCTGCAGATTTTAAAGATGTGCAGTAATGCATTGTCCCAAGAACAAATTACGTTCCAACACATGTCAATTTTCAATCATTAATATTTTGCAAATTCTTTTTTTTATTGTTTATTTTGAATTTGACTACATCTTTACTTAGTTTAAAGCTAATATTCAAACTAGTCTACAGTTTTACAATTACAATACAAATAGAAATAGGTCTACAAAAACTCTCTCGGATTGTGTGTCTTTTTCTCATCTGAAAATGTAACTGACCCCTTAAGTTATATCCTTTCTCTCTTTCTTGGAACATAGACTGTATTTGTCTTGGCAGCAACTTATTTCTAGCTCTATACATTATCTATGCAGTTTTAAATATCACAAGATCATCTAGTTCTCTTCACTAACAAAAAAATTATGTAGTCAAGCAAGCTCACATTTTCATCCCACATTTGTAAAACAGTTTTTTCAGTAAAATAAAAAAAAAAAAATCAAGATTTTTGTGTAATTAGCCTGTGCATTTTAAAAGCATTTTAAAGATTGGGTTCATGTGACATCACAACATACTTTAAGCCAGCATTATTTAATACAATACAGATGGAGAGCAACTAAAATGAATATTTTTAACTGCAGTTTGTGTTGCCCCACACAGCTTTTATCCATGCATTATCCAGACATTGTACAGAACAGTCTGAATAATAGCCACATGGCGCTGTGTAAATTTGCCTTAATAGAATACAGCAGAGGAAAAATGTGTGCTATCACCTCACCATTTATATTTCTGAGTAAAGTAGACTATTATTACTAAAGATACAATTTGGCACTTGCCCACTTAACTGTTGAGTTAATTAATCAGCTGAAGCTTAGTTACCAAAATGTGCTTTAGTTGATACATTTTTAAATCTATATTATAAGGATTTATGTAGAATAGCAACAAAAAAGGATGAATTAGCAGAGGATCAGGTGCTTAATCGTTGGACTACTCTGCCTTTTTACACTTAACACTAATACTCTCAGTCGTTTGTCTCTTCCACTGCATTTGTCCCATTTGTTCTGAACACCATTGTGTGTGTGACTTTATACAGGCCTGTGGAGAGCAGAAATAAGTTATTGCCATTTCAAGCGCGGTTTGGGCCAGATGCAGGATAAAATCATAGAAATACTTTTTGTATCTCTGTGATTTACATTTTAGTCAATTGGTCAATCAGCAGGACATGTCATTTGTCGGCTAAGAGTTTCTTTACAGTTACAGTCAGTTACAGCTCTAATCCTAACTTGTTCATTTACTGTTTTAAAAGGGAACTAGAATCATTTTCTCATTCTTGTTCCTCTCGAAGCCTAATTCATGATTGGTGTTGGTGTTTAGTTAGTCATAATTCTGATCATTTTAGGTAATAAGTGTTTTAGCTTTGTCTACTGAAGTCTGCGTTCTTATTCGATAACCATCTTGTGAACCAAAACACAAATTTACAACATAAACAACTTGTAATAATCTTAAGTGATATTTGATTTTAACATCAGGTGGCTCAGATACACTGTCTCCATGAAATCTAAAATACAACATATCCTGCATGCACTACCTCTAACTTAATCTTAAAACATTGCACAATAGAGATAATTTAATTCTTGGGAGAAATAATTTGATTTGCGGCTAACCAGTGTTTTTCATTATCTTAAGTGCAGCGTGTATTTATGTAACCTTAAACCACATCACAACATCAGTCCCCAAAAGACTCTCTACAGGAATAGTCTCTTACAAACAAACAGGCAGAAAGACTATTCCAGGACATCGCTTGCTCTTTGACCTTTGATATTATAGAAAAACATACAGCTAAGGACAAACAGCTGATACATGTTTGTTTACCGTTCATTTCTGTTCAGTTCCTCTTTCACACAGCCACAATGTTCATGTTTTTGGTCATAATGGTAACACATGATGAAATTATAACTATATGCACCATCATTATGTACACCAGCTCCACTCAATTTCTCATATTATTGTAGCCCATAATTGTATTGTATGTATTATTTGAGCTAAATCTTTTTGTGTGTGGTTATTTGTTTCAGAAAGCCAGAAAAGGGGATCCAGTACCTGACGGAGCGGGGTTTTATCCCAGACACACCTGTGGGCGTGGCTCACTTCTTGTTACAGAGAAAAGGCCTGAGTCGACAGATGATCGGAGAGTTCCTCGGCAACCGACAGAAACAGTTCAACAGAGACGTCTTAGAGTGAGTTATTGCTACTGTGAATGGGAATAACAGTCCAACTCAGTATACAAAATATTATGTAAATTGACTAAACTTCTGTTAGTTTAGTTTTTACCATGTAACTATTAGTATAATTTGTTCTTCTGTTGCTCATCTGCATTTGTGACCAAATTAATTTCTCTTTGCAGGATTGTTGTTTTCTGTGAGTTTTGTAAAATATATGTATGTAAAAGGTAATTTTTAAAATCAGAATTTTGGAAATTGTCCTTTAAGCTGCCCCTCAAAAGTAGTGGCCTGTAGAATGTTGCGATGTCGTTAGAAACTAGTGCTGTACAATTTATTGAAACCGCAGTTTTACAGGACGCAATTAGCAAATCACAAAAGCGGCAATATTTGAAGCAACCAAATTTTCTTCACAAACCACATGAAATAATGTGATTTTTAGCAAAAAATATTTTTTATCATCTTAATTTAAATCTGTTATAATATGTTAGAACAGAACACATTTTACTACACATTTTTTGCTAAATTGTCAGTAGTACACAAACATTTCAATAATTTTGTCAATTCTCGTGAACTCAAAATGTGAACTTTGAATAGAATTCGAATCACAACTGCATTGGATATGTTTCCCAAATTGTGCAGCTCTACCTGAAACCCAGCATTAAAAGAAACTGTATCAAAAATCTATACCAAGCCAACACCAAGAATTTCACTAAGAAACAACAACAAGCATTTTGACTCTTTAACACACATTCAATGAAGGATCCATAAGAAAATATGTAATGCAAGCATTTTATATGTAATGACAACTGTACCTCGGACATCTCTGCTTAAGGAGTGAGCACACATTTTTAAACTGTTTGTGCCTGTGTGTTTCAGCTGTGTGGTGGATGAGATGGATTTCCAGGGCATGGAGCTGGATGAAGCCCTCAGAAAGTTTCAAAACCACATCAGAGTCCAGGGAGAGGCCCAGAAGGTGGAGCGCCTCATCGAAGCCTTCAGGTTAGAAACACTGCAATATCAGTTTATTTTAGACAGTCACATGTGAACGCTTTTACAAGATAATACACAAAATAGAGCATCAGAAATGTTTCACTGTATTTGTGATTTGGAGTGTCAGATTTTTATCTATTGTTTAATCTAGATTTGGACTAATAAACTTGTCACAAAACAAAATAAAATAATCTTAATCAAGGACAAAGTCATATTTCAGTCTTTTTGCAATAACATTTAGAGTTTATTCCCAATTTGTGTGACAATAAAATCCTAAACAAGACATTTACGGGCACATTTTAGCACCTTTCTGCATCATTTAGATTTCGATGCGTATATTAATTTATTGTATTTTAATATTGCATATCACAAAATACACTGAAATCTACATTGTGACTTGAACTATCTGAGCTATGTAAGTTTACCTAATGTCATCCTTGTTTTAAAACTTAGTTACCTAATAATACTGTCACCACTTCATTATTGACTCAGTAGGAGAAGTTGAAATGCTTCTGCTTTTCACCTTTTCAAATAAACATATACCTTATGTTGCATATTCCAACCCTGACCAGTTCTTCCTCTTTTGTCTGTGTCCAGTCAGAGGTACTGCATCTGTAATCCCACTGTGGTGCGGCAGTTCAGAAACCCCGACACCATTTTCATCCTGGCATTCGCCATCATCCTCCTCAACACAGACATGTACAGCCCCAACGTCAAGCCTGAGAGGAAGATGAAGCTGGAGGACTTCATCAAGAATTTGAGAGGTAGAAACATATTTATGCAATAAACTGATCAGGCATAAACCTAAATTACTGCTGAAGAAAATGAGATATAATGTTTTTTAAGGAACACTTTGTGACATCTAACTGTTAATTACAGCTCTTGTCAATACTTATTTTGTTGCAATATAGACTTTAGAAATAAACATTTTACTATTGTAATTTCCTTATGACAGCTTGTGCAATGTGATGACATTTTTGTATATGAATTTCCCCAAGCCAAATAGAATGCTATTGACTTACACCTCTTGAAAATTTGTAACTCTATGTAGTGCTACATTCATAATTCGAAATGACAATGATGGCAAAAAAATAATAAAATAAATAATAATGTCAGGAAGCCAGATCACAATTTCAATTTTTAGGGAGTTTTAATCAAGCCCCCTGCACATTTTTGAGAATAAGTGTTGCTCTTTATATTTCTTTTACTTGATTGACTTGGCTATGGACCATGTCTTTTTTAAAAATATCACATTAATTAGACACATCAATAGGTAATCATGGTCCAGCCCTCTACTAGTCTGGATTCAAATATAGCCCTCAGAAAAAATAATTGCCCACCCCTGATGTAGTCCATTTTCCTGCTGTCTGTGAGTTAAAAACATGACTTGCGTCATCAGAAAGTTTCTACTTCACTGTGATTGGTTAAATCCAGCTCAAAGCATGACAAAGACCAGGCAATCAGAGGAACAGGTGGAAAAAGTAGTGTGTATTTGAACTAAAAAGGAGATCACAATATGAATATTTTAACAAAAACAAGAAGATTGTCAGAAAGATCAGTTCACAATTAGATTTTTATTATGATATAGTCCAGCTCTAACTGAACCACATAATATTTTCAGCATAAAGTATGAATACATTTTTAGATGTAACCTTGGCAGAAAAAAAATAAAGCTATGACTGAACTAATTCTGTAATAGTCTAACAACTTTCTAAAATGTATCTGCTGTGCAGGTGTGGACGATGGAGAGGACATCCCCAGAGAGATGCTCGTGGGCATTTATGAGAGGATTCGTAAGAGAGAACTCAAGACAAACGAGGACCACGTGTCCCAGGTGCAGAAGGTGGAGAAACTCATCGTGGGCAAGAAACCGGTGAGTTTTGAACAAGATCTCAGATGGAAGGACCTGTGGCTACTGTGGTTAGTCGCTAAAATTAAGAATATTGACACGTTTAAAGAACACATATTATTCAAAATTGATAGTTTTTAATTGATTGTGCTGCAGCTCGTCAAAAACACAGCTGCAATCCCTCTCTGTGTTATGTGTAAAACACATATTACACACTTTTTTTAACACAAAAATTACAATGTAAGGTACTCAAGAGCTTAAAGAATTAATCAGAACAATACTTCACCAAAACGTCATCGTAACATAACGTAATCTTCACACAAAAATATCAGTCAGTCTTTACTTTAAATGTCAATTGACTGTTTTAGTAGTTTACATTTTAACACAAGTTGGTATAAGAGTGGAAATACAATGGACTAACTAGTGTGCAGTTGTGCACTTTTGTCTGGCATTAGTTGGCGACTCGGTGGCAGAGCAGTTAGCGCTCTTGCCTCAAAGCAAGAAGGTCTTACCTTACCTTGGTCTACACAAATACCTTTGTGTAGACTACACAAATTTTTTTTTATATACTTTTATAGATTCAAGTCTTTTTCAAACCCTTCATAGTTTGGGATTTAATTGGGATCTAGTCCTGGTGTTACTCTATGTATAAACTAAGATGTTCATCTATTGTTGTGGTGTTGTCTGAAACCCAGCAGCAATCAACAATACAAAAAGTGCCGTGTTAGAAATGAAGCTTTTGTACCTTTGGGTGTTGTTGTGTGAAAATTGACTTGTGCCGGAGACCTTCACGCTCGTGATTTTTACGAACCCAAAGCCCTCGCAATATTTTCTGCAGCTTAATGAAAAATGGGCTGCCATCTTGTACACATTACAGTCTCCAGTCTGGTGATCAAGTGACAACACTGTTAGACCTGTTTTCTGTTAGGCTGCTTTCTTTTGACCTCTTCGACGCTAGTGAACTTTGATAGTGAACAGTGTTATTTAAGGATGGGACAATTCTGTTTTGTCACAATTCGAGTCTCAATATATGGGTCATGATTCAGATAATTGTACAACTGATATAGTTTCCTGGAGTTAAAGCAATCATTTAATACAATTAAAGTGTTACACGTTATAATAGATTGTCACATTGTCCCTCTTCTGTTATTTATGTTGATTTTGGCCCAGATTCACAATGTCGTTGCTTGGTAACATTTGTGGATTCCCCTCCACATGTGTCAGTTACTGGACAAAAGACGATAATAAACTCCACCAAAACAATCAAATTGGATAAAAACAAGCTAAATGTTTAGTGAAATCTTAATCATGATCATGTTTACTATGTTTTACTAAAAAACGTAAACTCGTTTTTTCTGTGAATTTGCTAAAGAAAACTTTGGTTTTCAATGAATAACACTATTACTGTTTAGTAATAATGTAGATAATTTCATTCTTAATGACATAACCCATCAATAAAAATATTATAACAATAAGCCTGCTCTTTACTTCCCTTGACTGAGAAATGACAATGGAAACAACACTTTTCCAATGGCATAAAAATTACCAAACAGAGCAATGGAGTGACGCATGAGGTTTCGAATCCAACACAAGAAATTAATTTTAACACCACTATAGAACTATTCAACACTATTTTCAATTAAATCCTATCCTTAGTGCTATGATAAATTTACATTGATGATTTTTCTAGTGACAGACTTACGTTAGAAGCACCACTTCAGGACACACTGAAAAGCTATCAGTCTTTTGGAAAAGCAAGTAATTGTACTGAAGGCACTTGAAGGGAGCAGACTTTGCCAAAGTGTTATGAATCAACCCTGGGTCTAGACTGTGAGTCACCAAAAAGTAATCACTTGTTCCTTTCCCCACTTCTTTTCTAAATTAAAATATTGAAACTATAAAAAGCGGTTGAATAAAAGTAATTACGATACCGTACAGTGACAATGTCTGGAGGTGGAATTCACTGAAATAGAAAGTTAAAACCATACTTTGGAACATGTTTTAGGCAGACAGATTAGTTTAATGTCATGTGGAATAGTATGGCTAAAGCAACATTTCCAAGTTAACAAGCAGGAGTTGGCAAAGATTCATAAAGTTTTTAGCCCAACAAAACATCAAGATAATAAAAAACACACACAAACTTAGCTACATGGTAAATAACCCAACCGTATCTCCTTAATAAGGTTGTTTCTAAGATTTAAAGGACAAATATGACATATTGTGTTGTTTTATGGGTTGTTCTTGTGTTTTTTTAAATTTATTTCACAACCATTACTTTGGAATCCTATTAAACCTTAAAAGATGTATGATAAAGCACACATGACAGCTTTTCTCATGTTTTCCCAAAGGAATTATGTTCGGGCACCATAAACAAACAGAGTTGTGATCATAATTAAATCTAAATATATAATAAAAACACAAAAGTATTTTTTGCGTAAGATGTTCTTTAATACATGTTTTATCTGTTACTTTATTGTTAATATGTAAGTGGTCAGTTAAAGTGTAGTTATCATAAAGTTACATGGACCTTTAAAAATTCAGCTGGATCTGATTTATCAAAATTACATTTGGACTGTTTCAACTGTTTTACATATTAAGATGCACTGTGTAACCTTTTGACCAAAAACAGACAGCAAATTTTAGTAATTTAGATGTTTTTGAGGCACTAAATAAATACATTAAAAAAAAAAATCTGTGTTTATACTTGTCGGGGGTCTGAATTGAAACTCCTGTTTTCCTGGAAAAAATAAATATTTTGATCATATTTTTTTCACATTACAGCAAGTGTCACTATTAACATTTTCAGTAAATGTTCTTTTGATTTTTTTTTACATAACTATTTTAGCATGGTTTTAGCTTCCTATTTTACTGTGTTGTGGACTTTTCACCTCCAAAAAGTTACACAGTTGATGTTTAAATATTTTTGTTCAGTACATATCAATTTGATAACATAATTTTTGTTTGTTTTGATAAATTGTATGTTTTAACATAAGTATAGATTTTAAATCATTTTAAGTTCTCATGCCATACGTACGTGCACAGACTTTTATAAAATAGTAGTTTTGCTCTGTTTGGCAAAACACGTTAACATTGTTTTCTCTTTCCAGATTGGTTCCCTCCATCACGGCCTTGGATGTGTAAGTACTACTCACCAGTGTCTATAAATCACAGAATAAGCAGCCATTCCTCCTACACCCCCGTCTCAGTGCCCCACAGTGGTTCTTAGTGAACATCATGCAGGTAGTTTGAGTGTTGGATTACCTCCAGGCACGAGAACTCTGGCCCCCTAAAGCGCCACATCTGTGAAGAGAGAAGAAAAATCACTCCAGAGAAAAGCGAAAAGCATAAATTTACTGATACGAGGATATTGTAGTCAGTGCAGTTATACATCAGGGCTGAGTGGTGGAACATATGGCAGCGAATGGTACAATGTTATTCTTTGTAGAAATAATGGAAACACAACGTCAAAGACAATCACATCTCAACATTGCTGTGAATAATAAAAAACGATTAATACCAAAATGCCATGTCTGATAACAATAGATGGCATTTTAGTTGTGTTAATTTACTTAGTTTTAAGGTTAGCAGGGTACATTATGAAGTTACTCTGCAAATTGTTTATCTTTATACTGGTTACTTAATTTTTTTCAACAAAAGATCTTTACTTGACAGTGAAATGTGCTAGTTTGTGTTCAGCGTTGCTTAGCAGTTTAGTGTACTCATACTAGTACTTACTTTTAGCTAATGTATTAAGCACAAGCTAATAAAAAGTAAAAGTAGGTAGTTACTAACCTAGCACACAAAATAATAATGTGTATAACTGTAAATTGAGTTCTGCACATTCTCAATTCAGGTCTGATTGAATGATGGGAAAAACACAATGTCATGGCAATATTTGAATCTGATTGGTCGAGGCATCTGAACCTGGAAGTAGCTGAGAAGTCGCGTTTTTTGTTAAATACAATCTCTGTATGCAGATTCAAAATAGTTCTATCTTCTGTTAAAATAGTCCACAATACATCAGTCAGTGCCGCCATGTTTGTTTAAGTTGGAACGTGCGTTTTTACCCACATTCGCTGCTGCACTGCAATTGATCTGCCTAACCGTGGCCATCTTTAACAATAGAGCGAGGGCCACTCCAGATGGATTCTTCAAATTTTGTGAAAATGACAAATATCGCGTAGAGCCAGATTATGTAGTTACTACTGCAGTCATTACCAGTTAACTAAAACTGATAGCAGATTGTATTATAAAGTGAAACGTACTGGTACTGTACCTGCAAATATTGCATACCACTATGAGCACCATTAAGTATCAATAAATTATATATACCATTAATTATCACTACAGATACCACCAAAATTACCATGAACTATTTTGATTATAAAAAATTATAAAAATGTATTGCTACTTCCTCTACTTCATGTTAATAATGTCGTTACTGGTTAATTCGTTGTCAAAGAAAGGGCCTGCTGTATTATGTAGTACACAGATTTTTTTTTTTATGCTACCTGCTAATACATGTATGTTTTGTTAAAACATTGTTTAGTAATGACTCAGTACACATTTTTGGTCAGTTTATATTGAGCCCTATAAATATGTTACTGCTCTGTCTCGTAGGTGCTGTCGCTGCCCCATCGACGTCTGGTATGTTACTGTCGCCTGTTTGAAGTGCCAGATCCCAACAAACTGCAGAAGCTGGGCTTACATCAGCGGGAGATCTTCCTGTTCAATGACCTCTTAGTGGTACTGCCCTTTCCTCTTTGCTTCATTGTCTTTAAAACATGTCCCACTGCTTCACTAAATCTTCTCCAACTGTGTTTCTGGTTTCAGGTGACAAAGATCTTCCAGAAAAAGAAGAATTCGGTCACGTATAGCTTCAGACAGTCCTTCTCTTTGTATGGGATGCAGGTCATGCTGTTGAGAACCAGTGTAAGTAGTACCAGCAGTAATTCTTATAAAATGATTGCATGTTTAATGGACTAAAATGGTTCTTAAAAAGGGCCTTAGCAATTTTTTTTCCTAATATTCTGTGGCTCATAAATTGATAATGTGGAGCAATAAAATCTATGCAATAGTCTTAAACAAGGCTTAACATCCTTCCAATTCAGAGCTAAGATTTCTACTTTTCTAACCAACCAAATAAATGTATCTAGGCGTGTGCTCTGAAAATAAAATCAAACATTACATATGATGTTACTATTTTTTGTGTTTGAGGGTCTCAAGTGCCAATTTGTTAGGATAAGGACAGGATTTAAAGAAGCACAGTGTAAGGGTGAAGGGTCTGCAATCACCTTTTGTCCATAGAGATAGAATTTCTTTGTCAATAAAATGTTGCACAATGCCTATATTAACAAATATATCTCCATAGAGACGAGCATGTGGCACTACCAGACAAAGAAATCAGATTTGTGCAGACATACCTTGGTTACTGTAATAAAGCATGTTTTTCATAGGTAAATCTCAGCTATATTAAAAAACAATAGAGAAAAACATGTGAGATATTAGCTATCTAAAATGTACGACAGAACATTCTAGGGAGAAGCAATGACATCACCATGGTGTCTCTACCAAAGACGTTACACAGTGCACCTTTAAGGCTAAATTTGATTTATGTATTTATTATATAACAAATACAGGAACAGAACAACTATACTAAGTCTGCATTTTGTTCTAGGTTGATAGTCCCTGTTTAGTCTTTTTTTCAGTCTGTGCAAAAGACTTGCCAAAAACTTAACCAGCTTTAGGCATAGCTTTGCCATACAGGATTTACAAACAGGAAATCAGTATGGATTAAAAAATCTTCACTAAAACTATATTGAAACTAGATACTTTGAACATATATTAATACTTAAAAATGTATTTACCTTTACCAGCACTAATAAGAACTGCTTGTAGTAAAATCCTTTGGTAACATAAAAAGTAATAAAATTACATTGAGTTTTAATGAATTTGGATTGAACCAACAATAAACTAGGACTTTGCCACGACTTTAGTGCAATCTTCAGAAAATTCTTAGAGAACAAATATGTATTATTGGCATTGTTATTCTCTTTTAAACACGTTCTGGATTACCTTTACTTTGCCATCTCATCTAGTAGAACTTAAAACAATGTTATGATATCCATGTGTTTCTCAGGTAGGAAATTGTGTTAGAGCTTCATCTACTGGATTTTTCAGGAAACTACATAGAGAAATAATCACACTGATCTTGCTTTATGTACTGCAGAATTGCTCAAAGTGAGTCTTGATAATGCATGGCCCTAAAAACACAGTGCAGAAGATATCAGAGCTTCACTTGTTACATCAGAAATACTGAAAATTTGGTGCAATGTATTCTGAGGGTCAAAAAGAAAAAAAACATTTCATAGACAAAACACCAGATGTGTAGAGGAAACAATGTTACAACGTGATTAAAACCTCAGAAAGGTAAAATATGCTAACCGCAGTTTCAGATCCAACATCATAAACCATTTCTTTTGTGCTGTTCCATGCTAGCTGACAATGTTTACATGAAACAAGGGCAGAGCTGATTTAGCTCAACCGCAAATCTAAAATGGGAAGTTGAGCCAACGAGCTGTGACATTGTTTATTTCACCCAAAACTCCAGACGGCCTGTTTTACTTCTGTTTTGATCAATGGTCGTAACATGAAATATGTCTTCCCCCTGTCTCTTTGGTAGATTACCCAAATGGAATCCGACTTACATCAGCAATACCTGGGGCTGACACCAAAGTCCTCATCAACTTTAATGCACCAAATCCCCAGGACCGCAAAAAGTTCACAGACGATTTGCGAGAGTCTATCGCTGAGGTGCAGGAGATGGAGAAGTACAGGATAGAGTGTGAGTTGATCCTTCACTAATCCTTTTGCTTTAGTAGTAGTTGTGAGTGCCATGTTTAACACAAAAAAGTTGAATATTGTTGTTTCTTGGAGTACACTAGGAATGTAATGATATATTGGACCAGTATTGGGTGATATTCATGGTATCGGTATCGACTGATATTTATATTCAAAATAATTTAAATTCACCTCTAAAAGGACAAATGGATAAATAGTCAAAGGTAGCTCTTGCAAAGGGCCTGTTACGCCAGCTCCAGTCCACTGCAGTCCTTATTTGTAAAAAGGCTGCGTGGATTCAAATGGGTTCCAATGAGAATGTACGGGCAATGACCTGAAAGCTTCTTGCAAATTGTTTTCGACAGACCTGTGCGGCTCTCGTACCTACACTGCCCCAAGGTCCATGCAACAGGGCGCATTGGTTTCAAACACTTTTTAAGTCTTGTGGGGATCTGCATGGGTCTCGACCCGCACTCGGCTCGCACACAGTGTACATCAGGTGTAACTGTTTTATTAACATGTTCTCACAATATTATATCAAGGCAACACAAAAGTCACCATCTTAAAAAATGTGTTGGCAGTTCATTTGGTTCATTTCAAGAAATATAATCAACTGAATAGAGGGCAATAGCTGTAGATATTGGCAGTAGGTACATTAGTTTATGTAGTTGGACCGCAGACTCTGTCCACTGGCACTTACCTCACTCTTACTGGCTGGTGTCCACAGCGGAGTTGGAGAAGCAGAAGGGTGTGGTTCGTCCCAGCATGTCCCAGAGCTCGGGGCTGAAGAAGGAGACCGGAAATGGCAACATGAACCGGGCCAGCCTGGATGACACCTACGCCATGGGGGAGGGGCTAAAGAGAAGCGCTCTGAGCAGCTCCCTCCGCGACCTGTCCGAAGCAGGTACACAAATAACTGCTACAACTAACGCCTTTACTTTTCTGACCAGTATGATAAAAATAGCAAAATGTTGGTTCACTGTATCATAAAAACATTACTTAACCAATAATAAATCCACATTTCCACACTCTCATAATTGGACAGTGGGCACCATCCTTTTTGAGAAGAAAGCCTTTTGTTTTTAGGTTGAGATGTGAGGCGAGGCTCCAAATAGTAACTCAGTAAAACTGACAAATAGTGGTCATGCCCATTTCAATATTTATTTACAATTTTTATAAAAATTTCTTTACAATTTTATTCAACTTGCTTTGTCATTTTTGCCATTAGTTTTACTTAAAAGGTCCCTCTTTCAATTTTTGTCTTTCATTTTCAAATGTTTCAGTTCATTTTCACTTTTGTATCATTTATTTGTGTAGAGCAGAAAACGACATTACAGGGCATCATTTTAGTCCACATGTTCATGTGTTACTGTTGCACCACAGTTTGTCTTTGGTTCTGACGCACATCACATTCAAATCTATAATAAGTCAACAACTACACTGAAGACACTAGGGTCTTGGTACCTGTTGATGATCTGATCTGTGCTGCTCTGAGTCAGCGGGGAAAGACTCCGGCCTCCTGTCTCCTGGGTTTCTGACGCAGGACGTGGCATGTTAGTGAAGTCATTTGTTGTGTGTTTTTATATTCTTTTTGATCATTTCCATTTCATGTGTTTTTACTGTTCTGTCCAAACACATCAGGTCTGATCCTGTTTATGTGTGATGATGGTCATGTTCCATTGGCTGAATGTGCCTAACAGCAGTCTCAGATTTATGTGTGCCTGTACATTCCATGTGCAGTGGCCAAAGTACTGCTTTTGATGTTTCTCCTCCACCAAGTCTCAACCCGATCCCTTAGATTTCTTTAAGATTATTCAAAGATATTATAGATAGTATTCTTCGTCTAAATTATTTAGATTAAGCAATATAGTTTATGCATTTTCTTTACCAAAAATAAAAACAGCCATAGTAATAGTCACCCACCACCTCTCCCTGAACGCCTCCCCTATTTCTTGTCCTGTCCACTTTTGGACCTTACTCACAGTCACACAATCCACTGCACTGCCCCCTACGGGACCGGTGGGCGCCTCACACGTGTGTAGCTGATCCAAGAGTGCTGTCCATCTCTAATCTGTGGTATTGCATGTCTCGGGCAGGCAAGCGGGGGCGTCGCAGCAGTGCAGGATCACTAGACAGCAATATGGAAGTAAGTTGGAAGCAGCTGGTATCCAAGCTCCTCTATATGTGATTATGTGCATGTGAAAACACACCATTTTCTTGTTTTAGCCTTCTTTGCTTCATAGACTCAGCTCATTTGTTTGAATGATTTATTTTTCCTCCTGGGATGCCTTATACCTGCTTGCCTCAGTTAGTGCATGCATGGGTTGCCTGCCTCTGAACCTGCCCACCTTTTTGGACGCCAGGACTCCCCTGTCGTGGTCATGGTAGATATGACCAACACACGCACACATTACCTTCAGACAAGCATGACTCTACTAATCCCACTATGACCCTCCCCTCATCACTGTCTCTGTCTGTCATCCATGTGATGTTCATTTGGCCTCTGGTCCTCCCTCTGTACTAGGCTGCTGCTATCTCATCAAGGAAGTCCAAAACTGTGCAGCTCCCACAGCCTCAGACCTCTCCCCTCCTGCCTGGGCCCTTCGCTCCTTTTATCCTCTTTTCAAACACTTCAAAGATTAGGGAGGTTTTATAGCCAATCAGCTGGAGTTCACACAGACCTAAAAAGATGTGGATTTCATTCATTCATCTCTCCACCATTCCATGTGTCAATCATCTGTTGGGTTGAAGGCTGGGACCCGGGCAGCTTTTATTTCAAGGTGTCTTAAGATCTCTCTCTAGTTTAAAGCATGTGTTACAGTAACTTTCTGGTATGAATAAACAATTTGCCAAGCAGAGTTTTAGGGCTGTTGTGAATTCTGCACACAGGAGCCTCCTCTTGCCCTTTTGACCTCTAGTTGGATGCTACTCTGTGGATGAAGCCTGTCACGACCTGTGCATGTGGACGCTCTTCCTTGTAGAGTTTAACCAGCTGCATGTTGTGAGTTCTTGGAGGTCTGGCGCACTGACCGCAAAACAAAAAATAACACATTCTACTTGACAGATGAAGCCATTTCATTGTAGGCTCCCTTTATCATGACATGGTGTTGCTGCAATTTCCCATAAAGACATTTATTTTGTTTTACTTTCTCATTTGCATGCACTATGACATTTTGCTACTTATTTATCAAAAGTGGTTTCTTCCTGCTGTTAAGATGTAGCACTCTATTGTGACTGATAGCCATGGGTTTACCTTTCTTTACTGTTGCAGGGATCCATCATTAGCAGCCCGCACACGCGACGGAGAGCCACAACCCCGCGTGAGGGTGCGCCGCGAGGCCCGCCCCCTCCTCCGATCCCCAACTCCACCTCTATCCTGGGATCGCTTTTCGGCAGCAAACGGGGCAAGACGCCATCCTCCTCATCCCAAAGTCACCACCCTCCTTCAGCTTCGATACCTCCTCCGGGACACCCCACACTGATCTCCCACAAACCGCACCCCACCAACCTGCACCACACGGCACAAGTGCAGCATCACGGCCACCACTCCCAGTTCTGCCAAGTGCCCCAAAACCCTCCGCCCTACCACCACCATCACCACTACCACCCTCCGCCCCATACGCAGTTTCACCACCAGTCACAGCACCCCGGGTATGGCTCCACGCCCTCCTCGACTCACCCGCCTCCGCACCCCCACTACAGGGAGCACTCTCATCACAGTTCCCACTCGCATCACCACAACCAGCCGTCCAGTTCAAGCGCACCCAAACCGAAACACAGTGGAATCAGCACCGTAGTGTGATGTTCTCATTGAAATAAAAATATTAGTTTTTAAAAAAAGCAGGGGACTTGGTTGGATAGATGAAGGATTAGCTTACACACCAAAGGGACTGATTGATAGCATGACTCTATGGCCTGTCCACTGTGTTTTAGCGGTGATGCGAACCAAAATCACCCGCAGTACAACTCCTTACACCTCCGACTACTACAGTATATGCAGGACGGGATTCAACTCTTCCACTCGGGGCCTTCGCTAAGATTTGGGTGTTGCCACTGCTGCTGCTTCCTGACCTGAATAAGCTTCACAAAAAATGGAGGAACGCAACACAGGAACTCAACCGTTTATCTGTCACATTGATGGCATAATTTCAAGCACTTCTTTTCCAACAACATATGAATGCTATATTATTGTAGCCTCCTCCTCCCTGTCATATGTAGTGGATTTCACATTTCAAGGACAGAAAACTGAGCGGACCATCTCAGTCATAGTAGTTTTAGTGCTGTAATTACTGTAGGTGACAGCTATTAGTGTTGTCTCTCATAATTAAATGTGCCAATTATTAATGCATCTTCTATTTAGTCGAGACTTCATGTACAGTATATTGTGCGTAAAAGTAATTTGTAAGATTATACTTACAATTATTATCAGCAAAAATGAATTTTTATCAGTATTATACTGACTTTGTGGTAACAGGACGAAGAGTTGTGGAAGGATGAACTCAGTCTGGCTGAAAATCTTTTGTGTCTTTTAAAATGTATCGCAGGGATGCTCTCGAACGCAGCTATTTCATGTGGCACTCACAACAGTACAAATGGTTTAAACTCTGAACATAATACACTAGTTACAAAACGTGGTTCTAAATAGGTAAAACACAAGCTTTATTTATCATTTATTTATTTGCACAAACAAAATGAACATTGCCTGCAAGTGTGAATGGAACAGCTACTTTCTAGGCATCCCAAATCTAAACTACAAACACTTTGGAAATCCTGTTTTGCCTTGTTCTTTTACTCACCAATGAGATTTAGTGAGTGCTTTAATCAGTAGTATTTGTTTAATTTTTTATCCAATGTGCAATATCTTTGTAGTGATTTTGTGCATTAAGAACAAGCCCCAATTTGTGCGTTTTCATGTTTTGTTATTTATTTATTTTTGTTCAACCCCCAGTCATTGTCTTGAGCAAAATTTTACATGTGGCAGTCCTTGTGGTCTTCTGAGAGCGAGACTTTGAAGTTCAGTGGAATGTCTAATTAGTGATTTCTTTGCATGTACTGTTCTTGACGTGAGGCTGTCCTCTGCACATTGTAAACAAAATCAGTGTTGTGAGCAAGGTTAAGTGCAATGATGTTTAAAAATGCAGACTTGGGCTGAAGTCTGAGATTGTCCAGGAAGAGATTCAGGTTAAAAAAACACATTTTGACATTGAAAAATATAAATACTTAGATATGGAAAGAGGAATGTGTGTATATATTTTATTATAGGAATATGCTTCTCCTTGAGCTGAACAGAAATATTTTGCTGGATAAGCACATGTGAAAGAACACTTTCATTTTTTAAGGAACTGCAGTTGTAATATATAGCAAGGATCTGGTAAAATGTAAAGATTAACTTTCTACAGTCTACAAATAAGAGTCTATTATACTTATAGTGTATAAACTAGTGACAGTAAACTGTTTGTCCCAATATTCAGGTTGTAAATGTATTTGAACATTTCACTTTTACCATTAAGCCAGGCAGAAGCATAATAACAGACATATCATGTAGGACTGTATGATCAGTTGAATGTCTATCTGAATATTTTTGTTAAACCTCCACATGATGTAAAAGAAAGAAAATATGTTTGATGTGTGTTCATTGATTCAATGTTTTCTGTCATAAATGTTCAAAATGACCCCAACGATGCACTGCATGGATCTGATCAGAGCAACACGTCACTGTGAGCTGATAAAGAAGAAAAACTAATCAGCCTATATACTTTTGTTTTGTTTGTTTTTTTCATTCAGAAATTAACAAAATGTTGACATGTCCTTGCTATTCCATGTTGGAGTGATATTTATTGATGCTCAGCATGCATTTTATCAACAAAGCCATTATGTAAATTCTAACCATTACTGAACATTGCACTTCTGTTTGCTGAGGGCTTTCATCTTGTAAATATGAGTTTGGATTCGGATGAAGACAAATTTAAAGGGACCAAAACAGATAAGAGTTAAACTATAAAGGAGCTGTACATAATGTGTATACAATCCTCTATTCTGACTTGTGCAGAAGATGTACGGAGGAAGCATCACCTCAAGGAAGGATCAAAAGGGTGTAACATATCGACTGTCTTTGCCTCTCCCGGGACTGACATTTGCTGTAGAGATGAAAAAGAAAAAAAAAACAGACTGTTATAGAACGTTGCCATTTATATCCAAGCTCGGCTCACACGTGTCATTCCCGCTCATTGCACAAACACACACAAGGGACATACAGAACGCTGCTGCAAGCTGTTCAGTCAGGCATCAAAAACAAGTTGGAGAGGGAAAAAAAATAAGGGAAAAGAGATGAGAATGGCCTCATTAATTGTGCATTCTGTTTGTACAGTGAGTAGTGAGTCAGTTAAGACCCCAGTTATTGTAAAACTTCAACTGTGACAATGTTGAACGCAAAAATAAACAAATATATGACTTATGGTTTACACTGTTTCTATTTTGATTTGTTGCACATGATTCTGCATGTGATCACCTGGTAATGCCACTAGAGGGCGTGGATTAGGCCATAACAATCTTTAGGTAAGTGTAATATATTGTTTTATTCTAATTTTTGGACCAGTTAAAGCTATTTAATATCACTTTAAGGTCTCTGATGGCGAGTTTTGCAAATATGTCTGACATTATTTTAATGTGATTAATTATGGTCACTGTTGCAACCTAATGTTCTATTGAGTGAAAGCAAGTTAACATTGCACCAGTAGATCATTCCAGCACCAGAAAAATACAAATTAAGCATAACCTTAATTGAGAACGTTTCACCTCTGCGTGTAGCTCGTGTACGCATGCGCAATGGAACCGCATGTTTATGTTGAGCAATGAGACGCACTTTATTTACTCTTCTGTCTCTTGACGTGAACATGACGTCATGCATAGCATAGTAACAACAAGGTATTTGTACACTACGTGTGGCCTAATACAATAAAAGTGGAACCAAGACACGTTTTAAAACTATTTAAATCATGCTCTGAAAGAGTATATAAAATAAAATTTAAATAAACTAAAACAACAATAAGACTGTTAATTGGGTCCTGGTCAAAGCTCTGAGCATAAAGTAAATCAGCAAAGCTAGGACTAAGTCACTTTAACAAGTTTCAAGTAGCCCAAGTCTCCATTCAAAGTCAAGTCCAGTCCAGTCCAGTCAGTATAGCACCCAGCTAGTCTAGTTATAGATTATCCCATTTAAAATGTATTTCAGGTCACAAGAAGAAAAAAAAGGGAAGTGTTGCTGTTTGCAATGTAAAGAAGAAATGCATCAAGTTGTCTAAAGACACAAGGTTTCGACTTCAAGTCAAGTCCCAAATGACCTTCAAGTCTTAAGATTTGAAGGTCAATTTTATAAAGTCAAGTCATACCAATAGTGACTCAAGTCCCAGCCACCTTTTGCAAGTCCAGTCCTCTGCAAATCAACATTTAAATCTAAAACTGAAACTAGCCAGACTACAATAAACTATGTTATAATTACAAAATCTTCTCCAGTACCTCCAGAAAAGCCACATGAGGTTTCAGTGTTTGGGGCAAAGCTAATGTTACCGCTCCTGCTAACTGCTTTATGAGATAACTGTTATCTGTTCATGCAGAAGAATTACGCACATGAAATGCAAAAATGTGGCTTGTCATTGGTGGAAATTATTCACTGTGTTATAACTTTAGTGACGTAACACATTTGCCTCTCCTGCACTTTTGAAATGCATTTAGAGATGTGGAAGGTCAGTAGATGTTTACCTTTTGGAAGAGCATAGGTCTTGGCCAACTCATAAAGGTAAGCTTTTTATTTTATGCCTTTTAATGCTCTGGGACTACACTTTCTTTTTCATAATTAGTACAATAAATTATCTTCTAACTGACTGACTTTCACCTGGTGGTATCTAATTATGTATTTCAGCTTTGCAAAACTTGTAAGAAAAAGCTCTTTGGGATGAGAGCTTGTTGGTTGTGCAGAGGTTTCTAAGCATGATGCATTTTTGGGTCTGAATTATCTGTTCTAAAGCTGTGCAAGTGAACAAATACTGTATATCCATGCACGTGAAAGTAGTGATGGCCTTGTGAGAGTTGAAGATAAGTCCGAAAATACATACTTCCTTTTTGAATGTAGTACAACACAGCTTTAATTGTGTAATTGTAAAAACTACTTCTGTCTCTACTCTGCAGGATGATTGTCAGTCTGATTTTCTGCATCTTTCCCATGACCACCATGACTTCCCCTGCCTCAGCTCACCCCTGCCGCTGCACTGTCCACTCCACAGAAGGTTTCACTGTAAACTGCAGCTCCTCTAAACTCTCCTCTATCCCTTACCTGACTCCAGACACCACAGAACTCCACCTGTCCAACACCGGCTTATCCACTGTGCCTCCTGGTCTTTTTGACAAACTGGTTGGCCTGAAAAAGCTTTCTTTAACAGGGAATCCTTTTCATTGCGACTGCCGGATTCAATACTTGAGAAACTGGTTGCTGAAAAACAAATACGTTGTTACAAAGGAGCCTACTTGTGCTAGTCCAAACCTTGTGACCCAGAAACCCATCAGTGAACTGAGTGACGAATTCTTCACGTCCTGTCTCAAACCAAGCTGCACAAACTGGATATATCTCATTATAATAGGAATGTTGTTTTGTGTGTGATTGTCTTACTGGTTTATACTCTCAGACTGGCTAAAGAATCCACTATCACACTGGACTTTGATGAGAGACACGCACTTTTCGAAGCACATTCTCTGCGTTCGCGTAAACCAAAACACAGAAGAAGGTGGAGTTTGCTGACAAAACAGGATTCATTGGAGAGGCCACTTCTGAACATGGAGCTGCTGCCACAAGTTTTGGACACATTAAATAAGAAGCACAATATTAGGATAAAGGAAACTTGATGAATTCTGGGACTGCACTGCTTCTCTAACAACACAAAAAAAACATTTACTGTAGCAAAAGCAATATATTATTCACTTATTATGCACATTTCAAGGTCCTATCACACAGAATGTTTTTTTCTTTGGTGCACTGTGTAACTTTTTGAAGGTGAAAAGTTAACTACAGACTTTGGTAGAAAAAGAAAGTTAAAAACCATGCTTTCGAACATTCTGAATAAGGACAAAAACTGTGAGAGGAAAACAGCTTTTCCATATAAACATACTTTACACAAGAGGAGGCCCAAAAAACAGTATGTTTTGTGGTTATGCAAGCTCACTCAAAGTAAAAAAATTTGCTTGGCGAAAAAAAAAAAAAAAATCTAAGTAACAAAAACTTGCTTTTATTTAAGTATATTTTTGGTCTAAAAGTTACACAGTGCATCTTTAATTCTTGCATAATTCTGTCAAACTGGAGCTTCCTTAGTCTCACCGTGTTTTCTGTTTAAAACTTCTCATCTGGAGGAATTCTCAAAGATTATATTATGTTCACTTGTTTGTTACAGAATGTTTCTTTTTGATGGTGAATATACTTATACTTACACCCTTTTTTGGATAATCTGAAAAAAATCCACATTTACCACCGGAACATTAATTAATTGTGGCTCAAGTCAAAATACAAAAGTGAAGGTAACTTGTGTATTTGCATCAAAGATTTCCTAAAGGACCTGTTTGAAAATTGCTTAGTGAAAATCTGCCCAAGTTAATTTTAATAAATATTTGAATATAAAATAACTACATAAATTAAAGCTTCCATGCACCAAAATAATCAAAAACATTTTTCTAAAACCACTATAACAATTCACAAAAGTCTGTAAATTACATAGACATTTTTCTTCTGGTACTTCAATTACTCTAATAAATGTGTGTGTCTTTACTGTTATGTGTTTTATTGTGTGTTTTTTACTTGATTTGAATTGATTGTAGCACTTTGAAATTTGCCTTTCAAATACAAAGTGCAATATAAATAAATAAATGATTATGATTATTATTATACATGTAACATTTGTTTCATTAACCAAATTGAGTATTTAATCTACCACTGAATATGTTTGTGCTCATCTGGTTCAGTCTTTCTTTACCTGGATTGTAACTAAAGAGCAATAACTGTTAGCATTAACAATACATTTCAAAATATTGCAGATATGCTGACAATTAGTTTTTGGTTCACGTAGTTTTGTCCTAAAACTAATCCAAAGGTTTTGCTGTCAGCATAAATAAAGAGAAGTGAAATAGAAAAAAACCCAATGGCTTCATAAAGTTGGCATAATTTAACCTCAAAAACATGATTATCTCTTTAAAGACTCTATAAAATGAATATGTGGTGTAAATGTGTGGACCCAATCTCTCATAAATAGTATAGTAATTTGTGTTAAAAGTTTTCTTTTCCATCCCATTTCTTGTTGTATATAGACTAGAGCTGCAACAACTTAATCAATTAATCACAACTAATTTAGTAATTGAATAATTCTGAACTGGTTTATGTATTGGTTCCAAACAACCCATGAAAACTGTGTAAATTTTATAGTTTTGAAAACTAGTTTGGCTAAGCCTCGACAGCTAATCATGATGCTAAATTTCAAACACAGTTTTATTACCAAGGAATGGTCTTGATTCTTGATAGTAAATTTGATACTACAATGATAATTAAAAATCCTTTATACATCAAATTTCTATAAAATAGCCTGAGATTTTCAGTACTAAATACAAATACTTTTTATTAAACATTTTGGTTTTAAAATAGCATTGATTATTTTAAAACTCCTCAGAAATTATTACGTTTTGACCTGTTAATGTGATTTTTTTAAGCAGCCATACTTGTCCAGGATGTCCTTAAACTCAAATTTGGCATAAAAATCGGGTATTCAAGTGAGTTTTCTTCTCCCCAAATAATCGTTAGTTGCAGCCCTAATAAACATCTGAATCTATAGTTTCATCAAATCGAAGAATTTGAACCTTAGAGAAGAACTAAAGCTTTTCTGGATGTCAACTCAAATAAATAAAAGACATATTGCTATTGTTACATTTGTTACTGTGTGCTAAACATTAAGATTATATGATAGAAAGACAGAACCTCATTTTTCCACTGGATACTAAAAAATGTTTGACCATATCTCAATTTATCCGTATTAAAAAGATTTAAAACATTAAAAGCGATAAAAAAAAAATCAATAAACAAAATGCCAACCAAGTGTTTCAGTTGCACTGTATTTAATCAGTATTTGGTGGAACTAAGATGATCTGTTTTCTCACTACAAGTAGACAAAATGCAGACAGTACTGGGACAATATTGCACATTTGACACGTGATGTACAGTGCACATATTAACTCATGCATAGATGTTTGAGGACAAATGGGTAAACAAATGACTGCAAATGTTAGCATAAAAGTCATCTTAAAGGTTTAAAAGACTATGTGGATGTGCTTTGTAATAACACGGCAATAAATATAAGGTCATAAAGGATCTATAACAATTTAAAACATTATATTCTAAAAAAAAAAAAAAAAGTACTCAGGAGAAATAAGGCAGTTTTGGAACAGGACATACAGTAAAGAAGGTAAACGGTAACAAATGAAATAAAATGTCTTCTAACTTTTCATAGTGTTAGCAAAGATTTTCAGTCCGTACTCTCATTATGTAGTTAAACACAGTGTTGCTCCAGGACTTTTTGCGTTAAGTGGCATCAACTCAATATTGCTAACATAATCAGTAACTTCATAGACACTCACTACTGAGGCGAAAACTTTTCTTGTTCAAAAATGACCTCAACAGCCTCGAGTACATCTTTTACAATGTGCCCCGGTTCGACCAGCGCAGGGTCAAATCTGAAGTCCCTGTGCCCGTGGAAAACCATCTCCTGAATGCATTGGTTTGCATCGGACGGTACCTCCGCTTTTGGGTTGTAGACGCCAGTGCAAACCAGTATGGACTTACAGGAAGTGGCAGAGGGCAAGGCGAATTCACTCTCCCACATGTTTTCCACTTCATCCACTTCAGGAACGGTAGATCCAGTCGCCGTGGCAATCTTTGCAACAGCTTTGGAGTCCTCTCTGGCTATTCTCTCCTCCAGGTAGCGGTTGTACAGGTTGGCACCGTAAATGTCAGTCATGAGGTTATCCCTGAAGAGAAAAAGGTAATTTCTGTATTTGTATTGAAACAAAAATAATGTAACCTTTTTATTTTTTTGAAAGATTAACTTTATGGGGATGACTGTAATGTAGGTTTTGTGTTTCCTGGCCTAAGTTGTTTTCAAATCGTAAAAACTGAAGAAATGGCTGGCCAGGCAAGGATTCCTGCACAACTACTAGTATGAAAATTAAGTCTTTCGAAGGCCTTTTTAAGAAGTTATATATAAAAATTTAAGACACCGTACACAAAAAAAAAACACACACGAAAAAAAAAAAACATGTTTATGAGATGCAGACCCAATGAACATCTTGACCTATCATTTATTAGAACGTTGATGAAATGAGTGTAAAACTCACAGCCTTTATTATTGTAATTATAAGATTCTAAGCTGCTACTTTTTTTTTTTACAAGCTTTGAGCTCTGCGACTTACATAGCAAAGTAGCTAAATTCATTGACTTACTATAAACAAGTGAAGCCTGTATAACTACTGTACTTTTTTCTTTTCTTTGCACCTTACGTTCAGGTCCGTTCAATATTATAAAAATGATGGTGCCTTCACATTTTGTCTTACCCTATGGCATACAATGAGGTGATAGGGTTCTTCCACTCTCTCTCCATGGCCTTACACCTGATGGTGTACTCAGCAAAGTGATACGTAAGCTCGCTAGGTTTCCCCATGAGAGCTTCATACTTAAGATCTTCACCAGTAATCTTCTTATAAATATTTTCAAGGCAAACAAGGAATGTCCCATGGCCAAACCTTGACAAAGATGATAAACAAAAGGTTAAATACAAATACAGTATGTAATTTAGCTGAAATATATATCTTTGTACCGTGGTGAATGGGCCTCAGCCATCCACATGAGGTCCATGTTGCAGGCCAGCAAGGGCAAGTGAGGCATCTTCTGTGTTTGGTGAACACTGCTGAGGTTTCCATCAGTCAGCAAAACATCAATGATGAGCTGCAAGTTGGTCTCCCATCGAATTGGCTCTCCAAACAGGACCACAGCTGTATAAAAATTATGTGTAAATGTCTTATTTGAAAAAGGTAATGTTAAAATAAGGTTCTCTGTTCACCTTCAACCTTGGGGAGATTGCTAAGAGGATTGGACTGAAAAAGAAGAATAGATAGTGACATAAAAGATTTTCATCCAGCTGAATCTGAATTTTTTTTTAAAGGTAATATCTCACCGGAAGTTTGGGTCTTCTGTTGTGGTCCACCATGTCTAATAATGGGAAGGACTCCCTTAGCATATCAATACTGATCACATTATTAAAACCTAAACTGAAATTTTAATTAAGGACACACACAATGTCTAAATGTGTCACAAAAGAATGTTGATAATAATTATTATTGCTATTAAACACTATGTTAAAGGATACTTTTTTGCTATCTCCAGGACAGGCCCTTGTCCTGACACCAGCACGCACTTGTTGTGGTACTTTTTGAACATCCTCAGTGGACTGTGTGACATAATAACCTGATCTGGCTCTATCTAAAAATAGAAAGACAATTCAGTTATTTTGCTTAAAAGAGTATTTCTTAATATAGTATTATCTAAATTCCCTCACCTGTACCCCCAGAATATGTGAGAGCTTGGCTGCTTTTGTCTGTCGGAGGCAGTTCCCAGCATTAGTGACAAAAACAACGGGCACCACAAACTGTCCTTTTGAATCCACAAGCTTAGAAAAGGCCTTTTTGGCAGCAGGGATTGGGATTCTTCCCCGAACAAGAACTCCATCTATGTCGAACAACAGCCCAAAGTTTGGTTGTGCCTGTAATGAGAATGGAAAACATGTTTTGGGCCATGACATGCCTATGCCTATTGTATTGGGGACTGTAATTTGGACAAGGAACAAGTGCTTGTCATTCATGCGTTTTCTATTGCATGTCCTCGTGAGGTTTGAAAGTCTTTATGGAAGAAAAAGTCTGCATATGGTGCATTTTGCAAAGAACCATGGGGATTTATGTTAAACAGCTTACACTTAATTCAGTCTGTGGCTTAAGACATTGAGGAGTAATCTAGAAAAGACTTATACATAGGCCTATATGACTTTGCATGTCCGTGTTTGGGGGATTTCAATACACTTTTAAAGGGATGATTTATGTCTGTTCTCGACATAGAACATTTAGCAGATAAATACTACATTGGGGTGAGGTGGTGGTACGACATAGGCTGATTTTACAGTCTATAAAGACTTCTGTTAAAACACTCAGGGAGTCAGCGAGAATTCTTGTAAACATGTTTTTCTCTCAAGAAAACTGCATATTTTGGTGACATGTCGCTGATCCGAGGTCATACACCAGAAGTTATCTTTGCATTCTCTGACAGATCGGCCACAACTGAAACAATCTAGCGGTAAATGCATTATTGACCTGCACCGTACCTTGTTTATAGACCGAGTTCCGTGAAACCCGCAGCTAATACCGACACCCCCCGCTCGCGTGCCCGGGCTGCTCACGAGGGGGCTCAGACCCCGGTACAAAGGCAGGAGTCCCCGCATCTCCTCCGCTGTTCACCGGGAGGGAGCAGGAAAACAGATCGGCCCAGTTAATAGACCGGGCTTCGAGCCGGCTCGCTCCAGCCTCGACGCTGGACACTCCGCTTTTCTTCAGATAATTTCTTTGCTCATGTTTTGCTCGCGGACGCACGGCCGGAGTGGGTGGGAGGCGCTGACGTCATGCGGGGGAGGGTCTCCCTCCTGCGCCGGAAGAGCCGCTCCTCTGCAGTGCTGCCATTTTATACTGTGCGTGCTGGAGCTTTCACTTTTCCCAAACACGGCACAAAGCGCGCCCTTTCAACGCAACACGGTGGAATTAACGCGAAATGACAGCATTCACGATCCCCCTTATGCATTTGTGCTCAAAGTAGAAAAAACGAAGATATTTTTCACTGCATCTTGTTACAGCTACAAGAACACTTCATGGACCAGTCTCCATTTTGAATGGAGACTACGAGCACAATGTGGAAAAGTGGAATTGTTATTCAAATTATAGAATTTGCCTTGAGCTAAATAACTGACAACTTACAGACGATTGTGTAACCAAATGAGCACATATAACGTGGTCAATAAATCAAGACAACACGGTCAGAGCAAAATAAACGTGTTTTTATGTGTTCAAACTTTTCTATTAGCTCACAATAAAAACAAAACAATTGACTTCCCCGTGCTCCTCCAGCTTTATTGATGAGTTTAAAATTACATTTCTATTTTCTAGGACTTCAGTTGCACTTTCCTTCCGACTTAAAAACTGAGTACAAGCAAATGGTATTTATACAGTAGTCTAAGTGATATTGTACAAAAATAACATTTTTTGATTTCTGTGAAAACCTTTTTTCATCCCCAAATATCTCCGAAGTCTGCTGTTCTGACAACTGCTTGTTACATTTCACCAAGGTAAAAAAAAACAAAAAAACATTGAAATGCATTTTAAGTGAAAGTACACCTTGGTTTTCCAAGTAATATTTAAATTGTAAACAGACTCTGTTTTTCTATAAAAGAACTTGATTCTTTTAATACCTCCATAATTGTATATCTTAGCAATATAACATGTTGTTTGTTATCGCCCACGTAGCTGCAGGTTGGGCAAAAATGCATGTTATGAACTATTTCCATGTCATTCTCCCTTGGCCAACTCATACCCCACTAAAACAAACCAAAATAACCATACATGGAAGTTCAATTTCCATTTACTCCCTTCCATCTCATTTGACTGAGACTCACTTCCATAAGCTCAGGTGTCCTATAGGTTCCCATAAGTTTAGTCCCATTTATTCATCTCTGATCACCAGTGGCTTGGAAAGGGGATTCTTTAACAAAGCATTATACATAACACCGCTACCAAACTAAAACATTTTGTATTGAATGCAGAAAGATATTTTTTCACCCCTTTCTTTGTATTACATGTCGAGAGACTCACTGGCCTGGGACTAGCCTCTGTTAGCCAACCTTTGGCCAGTGAAGAGGATTCAGAGAAAATAATACAACCAACCATCAATCTGAAAAAGGAGGGGCAACAGAGGGCACTGATTATGCGGAGGCTTCAATGCTGCTGCAGTCCTTTGCCAAGTGCCCAGACTTCCCGCAAGTGTAGCAGCTCGTATCGCTGTTTTTACTGCAATGCACGGCAACATGACCAATCTCTCCACATCTGAAACAAAAACAAATGTTGAAAAAACAAAGGCCTGAGAGCAGCAAATATTCTTGAGCGTTGGTGGTATCAAGACTCACCTGTAACATTTCACATGTTTACAAATTTTCTGGATGTGACCAGAACCACCGCAGGTGTAACACTTCTGATCTGCGTGGTCACAGTCTCGAGCCATGTGGCCAACCTTGCCACAGCTGTAGCAGACCTGCTCTCGTTCCTTCTTGGGCTCCTTGCACTCCCGGGAAATGTGACCACTCCTGCGACAGTTGTAGCAAGCTAAAAATATAGAAAAGAAAACGAGTTACTCTTGCTCAACAAACCAAACAGATTGTAGCCACAGATGACTGCTAACTACTAGGGCTGGGACGATACGCCTTTGTCACGATACGATACGATCACGATATATAAGGCCGATACAATAGATATTGCGATCTTGATATATTCGATACATGATATATTGCGATACGATTTAATAATGTATTGCAATATTTCACCATAATTCAGGAATATTTCTTTTCAAATTAAATGCGTGTCAATCTGACATTTATTGAATGTTGTAAAAAAACAAAAAACAAAGGTTGAACATTTAGAAAGTGTTCTCTAGCAGCTTCCTTTCAAATATAATTTTCAACAATGCTTCAAAGTAGCTTAATAAAAAAAAAAAACTGCAACAAACCTTATACAGTAAACTTATAATTATTAATGATTTTTTTCTTCTTGCCTTTTCTATAATAATGGGCCTAAAGCTATTTTTTCAGCCTTTAATGTCAAACTACATTTTAAAACACATGTAGTCTTTTCAGTTTAAGCAAATGCGCATGCAAGTGAATCAGCCACTCTTACGTGGACTCCCACGAGGAGCGCTTTCACTTTGTCGCCACACGAGGCACTGTAGCAAAGGAGCGGCATTTGCTTTTTGACACTAGAACGTTTTACCCGTCTGTTTACCTGGAGAAAGAGGAAATATGGAGAAGGCTGGATTACATAGCCTATTTTTGACACGGCTGCATCAGACGCGCTACAGTGCTACTAGCTACACATATGGGATTCTACTTTCAACTGGAGCGATGAGCAGGAGGATGTTACGGCGAAGTTTGGATTATTATTTGTGTTTGGCGACATTCTTCTGAGTAAACCTTAGACTGTGAATGTATCACGTAGATTTACGAAGTTTAACACGCAAACGTTTGACAGAAAGGCTTGCCCTGAAGGTTATTTAACTCTGGACCCGTTGTTTCTTCGTTTCTTCTGTTTAAGAAGGTAAGCTGACACACTGCGCTTTGTTTGGGAGACTTGCTTGTGCGGGACAAAGCTCACAGTCTGTTTGGGAGATGTGAAACGTGAATTGCCGTAACATTGTGGAGTGCACATTTGACACACTAGCTACGTGGTGTTAGCTGTTTGTGGAGCAAAATTCGTGTCATTGTAGAGCGCACATGTGGCATGAGTGGCGTTTCTGTTGTCTACTCACTGATACGGAGATTTAAAGGAAAGGCACCGATAAATGGCACTGAAAGTACGTCATGTTTTCGGTTCCAGTATTTCCTGAACGTTTTCGGTTGGTTACCAGCCGCACATAACACTATCAAAGCTTAGTAGAACAAGAGATAACAATATTCAAGTGAATTATGTAGGCTACCTTGGCATTCCTGAGTAAACGAAAGCTAAAATTAGTTGTATTCCCACAACAGGAGAGGACTTGCTGCGACACAACTTGCAAACCGCTTTTGCCATATCCAAATCTGCCTTGCCAGGACGAGTAAAAAAATCCAAGTGTTCCCATACTTGAGATTTAAAAAGTTAAGCTCGTAACATTTAGCTGCTTCAGTACTAGTCCTGCCATAATTCAGCGCCTTTGGTGCGGTTAACAGTGCGCTTTCTCCAAGCATTGCAACTAAATTGGTCCAAAGTATCGATACTTGTTGACCGTATCGATACTTCGTATCGCGCTAAAATGGCATAACAATATCGCAAACGATATATCGTCCCAGCCCTACTAACTACAACAATCTTCAACTGTTCACAATCACGGGCCATGTGTCTTGGTCTCCACACCGATAACAGAAAAGTTCTGCAAAACAATCATAAAAACAGATTTACAGGTTAATTTTCTGTGAGCACATACACCATGCACAGTGTATAACAAAACAATACCTTTCGCCCGTGTTCTGCCCCTGCCACGTCCACGTCCACCGGGATTTGGGCAATGCTTGACCCAGTGCCCTGTACGGCCACAGCCATAGCATTCACCGTTGCTCATCTCCATTACCTAAAAAAATAATATCACACATAGGTTTTTAGCCTTTAAAATATGATGTTCAAACCACTGCAATAGACACACACCTATTAGTAGGGCCTCCTATTTCCATTAAGTCAACTCAAAATCCAGAGGGAATTTGACCAAGACACTAATATTTGCGTCTACTCTAATGATACAAAGGAGGGATTCCAACTACAGGATCAACTACTTTACTAACTTACAAGAATTCCTTAATGGCATCATGTTGTGATCGCCATAGGTCAAACTTCTCTTCAAGTGTTTGCTGACGGGGCTAAAGATGTTAGGTCAGTAAGATAGGGTTAATGATTAATGCAGGGTCTCTCTGAAGTGTTAATAATGTATCTAAGCATATCTACAAACAGAAAGAAAACTACATCCAACAAATATGTTTATTGAGAACAACACAATTTATTTAAAGAAATAGTGTTTTCAGACACGTTTCTCTTCAAACTACAACATACTAGGGACGCATGCTGCTGATCAAAGCGAAAACATGCAGTCTCTGGTAGTGGCTAACTTTGGGTCCGAGCTTCAGAGCGCAGTCATTTCAGATCGTGTTAAATAGCATCTACACAACTTGATTGTCAAAAACACAAATTAATCCTTTATTCCTCATCGTTAGTCTAGAGAAGAATGCTGAAATATGCTTTACTCGTGCTAGGTTTTAATTAATCAACTCATAATAAACCCACAAGCTACGTGTTGTCGACACAGCGCTGGCCTAGTCACGTTAAATTTTGCTGCGTGCTTCCGAGACGGACATTAGCCACAATGCTAACAGCAGCACATGATTGGCACCGATTGGCACAGTTAGTCTTACCAACAGGCGCCGCACGGTCGACGATTACAACTGTATCCTATCCCAAAACGTCTGAATTCAGAGCAATCGTCGATTATAAACACAATCTCGCATTTAGGAGACTTCAAAAGGTCAAACAAATTTCCCGCGCACTACGCACATTTCAGCAGAGCTGCCATTGAAGCTAGCGGGCCAAAGTATGATCCCGTTACTCCATTATGAAACCCATCGCAAAACTAAACATCGCAAGAGAAATTTGGAAAATCACGTCCTGAAATGTAAGTAAATGTTTTCTTTGATCGCATCACTTCATATAAACGCAAAATTAGACAACATGCACGACTAAAAATAATTAAAATGGTGCTTTGTTGCTTACCTCAGAGGCTATCTAGCTATGTCAGTGTTTACGCCTTCTTCTTTGCGCTGCATGCGGTGAGAGCAGGAGCAGCAGCTCGGTTTGTCATTCACAGTAACCAGTGGAAAGAAACGCAGTCATTGGACACATACTCCGCAGGCAGCCAATCAGAGTCGAGGACGACTGGGCACCGCCTCTGAGTTTGAGCCAATCACAGTCCATGAAAACAGCCCCCCCCCCCCCTCCTCCTCCTCTCTCAGGCCCTCTTACGTCAAACGTCAAGTTTTGTTGTGCTCTTTTTATTTATTTATTATTCTATTTTTATATTTCAACCAAAAATATATTGTACTGGGTAGATTCTCAAGTACAACAAATAAAAATATAATAATGCTAAGTCAAATAGTCAGTTCGTCCCTGGGTGACTACTGACCACCTGTCCCTCTTGTCTTGCACAGCCAAGCACCTGTCCCTCGTCTGGACTGTCTGGATATTGCCAAGAATACTACATATTATAATACAGGATTCACAGTACGATATATATCCCAATGCATAACCTAAATATTAATGGGCCTTCACTATTAAAAATATACGTTTCATTTCAGTTTGTGCTGAAAAACAAAATGGCCATAATCAAAACAGTTTATGTAGGCTATGTATAACATACTTTCTTGTGTCGTTCAGAAGCTTTAATTAACCTACTTTTGTAACTTATTGAAACAACTGTATTTTCAGAAAGCATACTTACATTTTCACTCTTAATTGAGCAATCGGCCACTGCTTTTTACTTTTACTTGTGTAATATTACTTTGAAGCTTTGAAGTAGCTTTATTTTTAGCTACTTTACAAACTGATGATGCAGATGTTTTTTAAATCTCTGAATGGTCTGTCCCAACCTTTTCTGTGGCATGACCTAATGTCAGAGCTACTGAGTCACTAGCAGTATTTAAATCATTGCTAAAAACTTTACTCACTGCCTTTAATAAACTGAGGGTCACTATTTTGTTTTATTTTGTATTAACTATTTACTATTCTACCTTACTACCTTGATTTTATTAATGTGCATGTGAGATACTTTGGGCAACTTGTTGTAAATAAAGGCTGGGATGATACACTTTTGTCATTTTGTCACAATGCGATGACAAAAGAGGCTAAGATACAATATTTATTGTGATGCACTCGATACACAGAATATTGTGAGTGAATATTAATTATGTAATGAGATATTTTTATAATAATTTGTGAAAAAAAAACATAATAAAGTAAGTGTGTATCTGTCTATTTATTCAATATTGGTTCAATATATTATTGTTATTATTAAGAACTACCATGTTGCAGAAATCATTTAAGCGGTGAAGCTTATTCAAATGTCTTTTCATTCGAACTAATAGCTGGGTTATAATGCAAAATATACTTTGGTGCTGATTGATTTTGAAAAAGTTGGTATTGACAATTCAGATGTGAACAGCATCACTGACTGTGACAATTGTATACCTAATAGAGCCTAAAATACATTTAAATGTTCTTTAACTCTGCGTTTTACATTCAAATATTGCTATTCCTGTGCTATTAAATGGTACAATAAAGAAACTTGCTTCACAATATATATATATATATATATATATATATATATATATATATATATATATATATATATATATATATAGCAAAGAGATATATTGTCCTAGACCTAGTAAATGTTGAAACTTCAAAAAACGTAGATTAGGCAATAATTAATTAACAATGTATACAAGTATTGTCAACTCTGTATCCTGATTGTTTCTTATTGCCAAGAAGTTCATTGTCACTTGACATTTCAGTATGTTATGGCCTTACCCTCATCCCACTTAAGCCCACTTTATGACTCACTTTACTCACAAAGAAATGTGTAGTGACTTTCAAGGTTGTCGTTTCAATCTTTTTCTATTATGAGTGATAAAAAACTGTTATTATCTATGTGTTGAATCTATTCATCCACATCCCACTGCATTCAGTAAAGTCACTATCATTGTATACAATTTGAAGTCATGGTAATTTGGTAAAACAGTTTGTTACTTTCTAACTTATTATAAGATCCTCTCCTTAAGCAAAAAGTACAGTTGGTTGAAAAATTATTCAGTTAAAAGAAAAGGTACAGCTAAAACTCATTTACTTGAGTAAAAGTACTAAAGTAAATCATTGCAAATGTACTTAAAATGTAAAAAGTACAATTACAAAATTGTGTAAGGTGCATCATAGTGTAAAATGGGCTTTACAATGAAACACCTGTAATAAAACTTTATTTAATCATGTGGCAAATGGGGAATTGTAAGAAAGTAGACTGTTTTGAAGATTAAAAAAAAAGTCTGTGGACTTTAAGATAAGATAAGATAAGATATCCTTTATTTGTCCCACAATGGGGAAATTCCAGTGTTGCAACGCACATTTTAAGAACAGCAGGGGAAATAGAAACATGCAATCAAATAAGATAATAGAAATAAAATAGACTTAAAATATATATAAAGATACAATAATTAAAAGACTATTATTTACAATAAATGTTTGCTATGGCACAGTGCAGGATATGACAGGATAAATAGATAAAGTGGCATCAGTATATAGTATATAGTGTTAAAAAAATTAAAAAAAAATTAAAAAAATAACTAACTTTTTTCAAAAAGTAGGGAGTAGAAAGTACAGAAATGTTGTATAAATGGAAGAAGTAAAAATAAAAAGTCATCAGAGTTTTAAATACTCAAGTAAAGTACAGATAGGGCCTACTAAAAAAATACTCAAGGACAGTTCCTATTTCTTATTTACTTGCAGTGTTGGGGAAAAATATTGAAAAAGTAATTAGTTACTCATTTCTATTTAAAATTTTAATTAGTTACACCACTTAGTTACTGCCCCAAAAAAGTACGTAGTTACTTTACTTTAGGAATTACTTTGTGTGTATTATTGTCAACATCAATCAACAATGGAAGTTATAATTTTATTATTGGCATTCAAGCAAAAGCAAACAACAAATGTGTTGCTTAAATATGCTCAAATTAAGTAAAATCAACATTAAAAATAATGCTAGGCCTTGTTCCAGCTGCTGATCTGTGTCTCTGAGCTGTTTTTTCTCACTTTTTGTAGATAAACTTAAAAGTAACTTAGAGTTTTTTTGTTAGTAAATATAATTTAATTACAAGTATTTTCACAGTAAGTTACACTACTAGTTACTCAAAAATGTAATTACAGTAACTAAGTTACGCCCAACACTGGTTCTGGATCGTAATGGGTTTGCAAATGTTTCTACTGAAACCCTTATTATTGTTAAAATGAACAATCAGATACAAATTATGCAACCAACATATTTTTTTATTCTCAGAGCACAATAGTTTATATTGTTTAATCTGACAAAAACGATGGACAACGTGAGCCAAACAAGATGCACTGTACTCAATGTTTATATGCAAATATACAAGTTCACTAGTTAATTAGTTGTTTAGCTTTATTATAAGCACATGAGCAATATCCCCAGTTAAAAACTTGCCTATGTAAGTTTTGTGATTTTAGGAGTAAAATCATGGTCCAAAGTCATGCATTTGCAATAATGCAGACCTTACACAAAATCTTGACTTAAGAATTATATTAAAAAAACAAACAAAAAAACATAATCCTATATTCATAACATAAAATCCATTCCATGTTGTTTAGCCAGTTCTCACATTGGTGTCCTCTTTGTAAGCCATCCCAGTGTAGCACATGCAAGAGTATCCCATCACACAAAATGCTCAGTGAGATCAATAGCTTCCATCCCAGCCTTAAGGTGGATTTATCAGTCAGTGTTTGGAAGTCTAATAATGTTGCCCGTTTGGACTTTAATTTTACCACAACGGCTAACTGAATAAAACTGAACATATACATCTGTCAAAATTATATACAACTAGACTCAAAGAAAACATGTTTTAGTTGAAAATGCAGTCTTGTGCCATAAATTGGAGCAGGGGGACCTTAAATTTCAACAATGACAAAGCCCTTCCCTCATCCTCACAAATAGTCCAACAGTGTGGGATGATTTTGCCATTAGTTATCTCAAATATCTGTAGAGCAATGCAAACTCAACTTCATAGGCGGACTATTGCTTAAAGTGGTGGTACAAAGATGGCTTCAACATGGTTCGTCTACATATTATGCTGGACTATGCTGCTTTGTGGAAACTGTGGAGGCTGGACCTGCTCAGACATTTTCCCTGGGATGATATTGATGGAGCTGTTTCTCTCTTAAGTTTAAAATAGGCTTGTATAATCTTCATTTGCTCACATATGGACCACAACTATCTTAAAGGATGAAACGTGAGGTAAAGGAGACTTTTTGTTATAATCAAATATGGGTCAACTCAACAAAGGACATAACCTATTGTTATTTCACGTATCTTCTTTTTCTTAATTTAGTTAATGCCAAGCTTTAGTTTTACCTTTTAGTTGAGAGAGAGGGAGAGAGAGAAAAAAGAAAAGTAAGTGATGATGACTGTATTGAGTTCTTAAACATGCACTGGCTTTAATTAACCAGATGATGGCGCTCCTGGGTGACTAATAATTATATGTAGAAATAGTCCCACAGAGAAAGATTCACGTAGGCTGACTTAAAAAAACGTTGTCTCCACAAAAAGTGACTTTTTACACATTTACCAAAAATTGCTACACTGTTGTTGTTGTTTTTATCATTGTTATTATTCTAATTATTTATTTTTTCATTATTATTATTATTATTATTATTATTATTATTATTATTATTATTATTATTATTATTATTATTATTATTATTATTATCTTTTTCTTTTAAACTTGTCCTTTAGCCAGGATCCCAATCTCTTCTTCCAGAGAGTCTTGGTGGTATTTTATAGGAAACTATGGCTGTTAATGTGGTCAAAAGATACGACGAATTAAAAATTGTATGAGTTGCAGTAATGCTTGTGGTAGCCTACTGTAAAAGAATAGCAAATTTATTTTATACTGCACATAGTCATAGATGTCAATGCAGCACATAATATAGCTACTAATAGTTTTGTAAACTCTTTTGTAAATATATGGCTATATTCTTGCTTCAAATAAGTGCCAACATAAATCTTTATAAATATAAAAAGTAAAGTTACCTTGCATAGTAGCTGAGGTAGTTTTTTTCTTCTGTAAAATAATCAAAATAAACATTAGGCTGATCAATACAAACTGATAAAAAAACACTATCAGCATGCTTATTAAAACTCATTAAGTTTTCTTTGCATTTCAAATTAAACGTAAAAAAATATGTGTAGCTTATTTAGCTAAATATTAAATGTATAGCTAGCTAAATGTGGGAGGGTTCTTTTTGCTTCTTTGCTGCGCAGAGGCTGATTCTTGCTTCTTGCTCTCGCTCTTGTTATTATGACTCTAGGTCTTGTTTCAGTCCTTGGCGTCAGGCGGACTCCTCCACTTTCTCTTTTACAGTGGACATCGACAGAAAACAGAAACGTACCCCTGTTACTTTGGGTAATTTTACTGTGAAAAGCGCTCCACGGGACTTTTGTGCGTGTCCACTTTGCGGTCAGGCGGATTTTTGGGTGTTTTTACCGCAAATAGTGAAACATACACGTGCTTTTCACAGTTTTCGCGGTGTTTTAAAACGCAGAGAAGCTAAAACATCTTGCATCTTAAACTAATTAACCAGAGAGTTTGTTTTTGCCTGTATTTTACTTTTTGAAGAAATTTTAATTTTTTTCCTCCTGGCTTTGAATGCGTTGCAAATATGATGTCACCGACGCCACTTTTTCCTGAAGTTATGGCGGAGGAGCACAACTTTTCTTACTTCTCTTGGTAAGCAGTCAGCTACAGCTTGCTTGCATTGCTAATCTCTTAAACCTTACTTTACGCTTATTTTAACTGAGTGGTTCAAGTCTCTAAGCAGTTTTATGAAATCCATTCGGGGCTGATTGTTTGTCATGTAGTTGTCTTTTGAGAGGGCGAAGCAAATTCATATAATACAGTGCCAACCAGGCCTTCAAACACACAATTAGCTTCGTAATGCTTCTGCAATCGGTGCCTGCGTAGAAGTCTTGGCTTAATCAGCACATTTCCCTAGCTAGGTGAAGTTATTGTGGACTTTTTTGCGCGAAATCCGACCTTACCGATTGCACGCTTCTCGGTGTGTACGTACGTAGTTTCATGCGTGCAGTGACCTTTTGCAAAACAATGTATTTTTAGGATTTCCACATTGTAGTTCCCAGTCCACACTGACTTTGCACTAGATTTGGAACGATTTTGGCAACATCTCTATTTGCAATGTTTGTGCAAGCTTTGCTAATGGATTTAAAACATTTCCAGGACACTAGCATCAGAGAGAAGACTGAAATGTGACTTTGTAAACAAGAATTCATATCTGACTTAGCTGGTTGTGCACAATCAAACAAGATATTTTTGTTGCTTGTAACCATTGACTAGATTGAGAATAGGCATTTTTCTAATTGTTAATATTATGTGGACTATGCAAACTCCAAAATACATAGCCTACCAAATTCTAACAATTATTAAATAAGTAAGTAAAAGAATAAGCAATTTATGACTTGCATGAATAATTCACTTTTTAAATAAATATTATTTGTCCTAAAGGCACCACACATTCCAACCCTTATTTGTATTTGAAATAGTTGACTACTAAAATAATTGCTAGTTGCTGAACTGGTTTGTAATAGCGTCCAATAATTAAGCTACTGTCTGTGTGATTTCTTAATTGCACCAGTAACCCTTTAAGTGCTAAAGTAGCAGCTCTGCACCAAGCTTTTCCAGGCTCTCTAGACTCAAGTTTTCAGCACCTTAAAAATTCTAGACTAAACTCATGTTTTGTACCAACTCTTGTATAAAATAATACACAAAGATATCAGTTTACATTCTCTAAGCTGAAGTTTCAAATCTCTATATTTACTCAATTGTAGGGTTAAATGTTTTAATTTGCAATATATTATCTTGCAGCCTACTTTAAGAGTGCAACTGAAAAGCTTCCAAGTATTTCAACATTTTTCCAGGGATAGCCCAGATGGCAACACAAAATATGTCATAATGAGTTGGGTTGGCGTGTTATTGTGTGGCTTACTCTAGTGATAGGTCTTTGGAGGTCGTGCTCTTTGTAGTGAGAGTGTACTGAAAATAACTGGAACTCCTAGCCTTGCAGTTTGTATTGGAAACAAACCACAGAAGAGGGCATGGCTGTTTGGACTCCGTGTACCTGTCTGTCTTGTAAGTGCTGTAAGTGCAAGTTTTCCTCTTGTCGTAAATGGTTAAATGCAATATATTCACTAATAGAGTATGCTTTTATTGTGTTTGTTGTGGAAAAGCATGCACTGCAAATGGCACCTCTGACCTTTGTTGAGGCGTGAGACACTGCCTCTTGTTAAAATGTATTAAGTTGTGCTTGTCTCCTCTTCAAATCTTCAACTGATAATGTTTTTTTAGACTTCCTTCCAAGCCACTCCACTCACGCTCAGCCTCAGCCTTGTAGGAGAGAGATAATGTGTGCAGTTATGAAACAAGATTTTTACATATTAATCAACTCCTGTGCAGTTATTTCTTTGAGTCAGTTACGCAAAAATTAGTATTCAGAATCAGAAGAAGTTTTGTTACCACAGTCATGAGCAAAAGGGAACTTTCTTTAGTGATAAACATAACAGCATAGACATAAAACATTGTATGATAATAAAAAGGTAATAAAAATAAAGTCTGTAAGAGAATATGTTTAATAATAAAATCTGCTTGAATGCAAAGAAATCTACTATCAAAACAAGAGTGCAGACTGGCAGTTTAAATGGATGCAAATGTTTTTGTTTTACAAGACTGCAAATGCACTATAAATGTTTTATTTAGAATTTGGGGTTCAATTTGCAATACAGTTTTGCATATTACAAATTTAAAAGACACATTTCTGTATCTTATTGACTTGATATTTTTTTATAATTGATATACCGGTATTTGAGGTTGGATATATTGAAAGCATCATATACCGTATTTGTATATATCTCACACCCTACAACTGATTTTCATTGTAAGACATTGATCCTAACATTCAGAACATGAAAATATCAAGAATTTTAGATGATCTATGTAACTTTTCTGGTGGAGGGTCAATATTCTGATTGACTTTAATCTCTCTATCTCCATGAAGGCAAACAGATGACTCAGAAGGTCAGATCTGTGGAGAGGAGACAGTAAGAATGCAAAAAGATTTTTTGAGCAACCACTTAATTTGAATACTTCACAGATAAGTTAATTCATTACTGTGGAACATTTCTGACAAAGCAGTAACATCATCTGTAAACAGGTCTCAAACCTTCCATTAAAAATACAAAAAAATGCAAAAAAATAAAATAAAATAAAAAAGAATACACATAAAGCAGCTTGTTGTAATATGCAGTGATGGCACTGCACAAACTCTACTGCACTGCTCTGCTCTCATATATAGGTTTGTAGTTAAGCAAGACTGCGGTTGAGTTGTAGTACTTTAAATTGTTGGTGTAAAATGTAATGATGTCGTAAGACCAGATGGTGGGAAAGATATTTTTTCTTATTAATAACATTGTTCGTTGCCATAAAATATGTAAAAAGTATTTTCACAATGTTTCAATCCCGTAATTTCTGTCTAGACTGGATTGAATTTTTGTAATTTAAAAAACAAAACAAAACATGTACTACACTACTTTCTTATAGGTTTGTGGTTAAACAACAAGGCAGTGGTGAAGTTTGTTGTAAATTTAGATTGCATCACTTAAAATCAGACCATATTGGCCCCTAAACATTGTCAGAGCTTATCGGAGATAAGTTTCTTTGAATTCTAAATATCTGGCCAATGGCCATATAAATCAGGTTTAAAAATATATGTATTGTGTTTTATTGTATCATAGCAAAACCCTGTATCATAATACTTACATGATATCTCTTATTAATTGTCTGCATTGTTCATGTATTTTAGGTTCTGTTACTTCTACATTATGTGTGCAGTCAAAGCTGATGTTGTCAACATGACATGTAGCATTGTTAACACAAACCTTTTTTGACCAATCAGCACCTAAACTGATTGATTAAAAATCGTAAGAAACAAGTTTGTATTGTCAATAATTTGATTTAAAAGTTAAATTCATTTGAATGAACTTCACCTTTGAATTTATTTTAATTAATTTACTTCAAGACATAGAAGTTCCCAGTAATATTAAGGCATAAACCAGCTGTTATGCAGTACAAATGTATTTTCTTAATTAATTTATTATTTTTTTCATTTAGTCTCCCAATATTTTATAATTAATCTTAGTATATTAGGTATTTCAGTATTGAAACTGCGATATTGTATTAGGCCTTGTGCATTGTGATTTAATCGTGACAAAAAAACAAAAAATCACTCAATCTAGTTTAAATCAGAGTTTCTCATTATTACAGATGTCAGTTGCACGCTCTTTGAACAGCATTTCTTTCCTTGTTTCAGACTGTTGATTGCACTTGGCTGTTCTAATGGAGCACCTCCAGGGAGCGTGGAAGTCCCTGAGTAACGGGTTCAGCATGAAGGACCCTGTGTTTGAGAGCCCCTGCCTGTCGCCCACAATGGTCCAAGGCTTCCCCTGCCAGCGCCGCTCCTCCGATGACAGCAAGATGCCTGATTCCAAGACAAGCAGCACAATCCGCGTCTACCTCCCAAACCAACAGCGCACTGTGGTGAGTCCAGTCCACATTGAAAAAGAAAGACATTTTTTTTCACATAAGTCCACATGTTTTGCTCTGGTGCCTAATGCATTCTGAACCTCCTAATTATACATCACAATGTGTTTTTAGGGAAAACGGTCTACTAAACACTACAATACAGTATGTGTCATGAAATCACAATATTACAGAGGGACCACTATTTTAATGTTTATTATTATGCTAACAATAATAAACATTTAAATCATATTTTCCAGTCATTCTTTCAGTGATTCCTTTTCTTGTTGCAAATGTATGACTAAATTGCTCTCTCACAATATCCGCTTTAAGGTTTTGTTTCTTTGTTTATTAAAATATTTAGAATTTTATGATTGTTTGCACAAAATGTGTATTAATGTTATGAACCCAAAACTTTTTTTGATGCAAGTCATGCTGCAATATCATCAAGTGATGACAACAGTGTATTGTGACAATTTTGGTATCGCGATATCACAATATTATCAATATTGTTACATCCCTATTAACTGTAGACAGGACACTGCAGACATATTTTAATTTCAGAAGCTACTTTTGCAATGTATCTGTGTTGGGGTGAAACTGATTTTTAATGTACCTTACTCTAGGTTACCTGTTTTTTCTTTTTTAAAAAACATAAACAAACAAAATAGTTAATTTTAGCTTGGATTAAGTCATTTACATGTTTTTATGTAAGTGAAACATGCATTCATACTATAAGCATTCTTTTTTTTTCTTAGATAAGATTGAATTGGCTTGGTGGTGTTTAATACTAACAAAACAGTAATATCACCAAGGAGTCGCGTAGGTGGTGGACAGTAGTGCCCCTTTATCTTATTTTTTTTAGTTTTGCACCAGTTCAGCTACATGTATTGTCAAGACATCTATTTAGGTGAAAATGAATTTGTTGGGAAGTGTTGGCGTTATTGTTTTTAGCAGGTTACTTTAAAATTTGGCAACACAGCTCAACTCTTTCTGGCTTCAAAAAGTTTTGAAAAGCAGGTGAATAATTATGAATGAACTAGTTCTTATTGAAGTCATGACTATTATTATTATGTAATTGATTGCGGCAAAAATCATATTTGAAATTTGATTATTTGCAAGCCCAAATTGATATCACAATATAATTCTTTCATCATCGCCAGCCCAAGTGATAATGCTGTTATAGATAGTAGAACACTGCAGGGTTCGCAATTGTCAACTCAACATACTGTATTTACTGGCACCATAAATAGAAAATGAAATTGTAAATTTGCTTCCAATCTCGCAATCAAATGACAGGGTTTCAGTTTACAGCACATTAACAACATCAGATTGGAATAATGTTTAACAGAGGTAGTGTGAAATGGATCAAATAAAAACATTACGTCATATGAGGATTTTGATATATATATATTTTTAATTTAGAATGAAAGTTTGCGGCATAAAAGACCCTAACCCTGCCTCTCGCCTGCCAACTAAGAGCTACATTATTACATTAACCTTAGCCATATCTACGTTACTCTAACTTAATAAAAGATTTTTTCTAAGCAACAAAGAAGGCTTTAGTATGACTGCTTTTTATTGTAAGGCTGGGAAATAATCATTTAATGATTAATCAGTTGTTTCTATTGTTAGAAAGAGGCTGTGTAACTTTCTGGAAGTGGAAAATCACCAGCAGTTTATGATAGTTAAAACAATCCTTTTGTTTAGAAGTTTAGTGTCAAACTGTGAGGTAATGTAGTGACATTCATATACAAGCAAGCAAGAAGTGACCCTCCTGCAGACAATCTAAGAGCCAGTTTTGAGGCGGTGCAAGCCCACTCAGAGTAAAGATAAATATTTTTATTTTTTTTTTTAGTCCAACAAAAATAGAACAACAACGACAACAGCAATAAAAATTATTTAATTAAAGTATATTGACTGGCTAAAAAGCTACACCAAAATGTTCAAATTTAAGACAAAACTATGCTCCAAACTAGGGGTTCCCAAATTTTTCTGATCGGGATCCCCCAAATAACCATATGGTATATACCCAACTCACACCCCTCACAGCAAAATAAAATGGATGTCTGTTGGAAAACCATTGAACTTGGGTAAAATGTGTTTTAGTAGTTTATAGTTTTATACAACCAACATTAGGTCAGACAGATAATGAAATCAAGAAATCAAGAAACCAATTCAAACCGATTTTAAACAAATGGGTCTGAGTTTCATTAAAATTCCACTAATTTCACAGTCTTACATGTGGATTTATTTTATTTGAACAATGAGGTGCATTATATTAAATTATTATTATTATTGTTTTTAATAATACTCTTAAAGGCACTATGCACAATATTTTTAAAGAAAATAACTTGCAGGCACCCATTAAACCTTTAAGAAAATGTGGTAACTACAAATTTACTCCTATATCACTGATATATTGCTAATCTAACGAGGTAAAAATTACTGTTCAGTGTGTTCTCCAGTGTTTTGTATACGTCCTTTTTGTTCACTTAAATCCAGGAAGTCGGCGTGTTTTTAGCATGTGGCTAATTGTCATTAGCATATAAAAACTGTTTGCTTCTAAATCTTGGTACAAGAGCTAAAAACACACTGTAGTAATCAATTTAGGGGCAATTAGGCAATTGAGCAAAACATGTGGACTGAAAATGTTGAAATTAGTTTAACATCAAACAGTGAAACATTTCAAGAAAAAAAATGACAGAACCTCCACTCGAAAAGTGCCTTTAATTTTTCAGCATATTGCCTATACCTAATCACTCGGACAATTAGCATTATTTCTCCAAACTTCCAACCGATCTGAGTAGAGATATTTTCTATGTTGTTGTGTCCTTTAACTGAAGTGAAGGATTTGTTTCCACAGGTAAATGTGCGACCGGGTATGACTTTGCACAGTTGCCTAATTAAAGCCTTAAAGGTCAGAGGTCTGCAGCCCGAATGCTGTGCTGTGTTTAAACTGAATCCGGCGCAGGGAAGGTAAGACGAAACTGTATAACCTGATCTATGTGATTTTTTATGAGCATTAAAGCAAATTTAAGTTATATTGTCTTCCTGTTATTCAGTAAAAAGCTAAGAATGGATTGGAACACAGACTCCACTTCTTTAATCGGTGAAGAGCTCCTTGTGGAAGTTTTAGATCATGTGCCCTTGACAACTCATAATTTTGTAAGTTTCTCTCCATCATGATTCACAACATAAACAAAACCACAGTACTTTTATAATATCAATGTATTTTTCTATTGCCGATAGCAATTGATATTTCCAAATATGAATCTTTAGGTATCGAGTATTGGTTAGTAACTATGACATATGTGGATCATTTTGTCTTTTGTTCGTTGTAAATTTTGATCTAAAACTGCTTAGTAATAGAAACTGGTCCACTGACTACCTGTTTAAAACTGCACTACTGATAAACCCTGCCTCTTGTCATCGTTTTTTTTTTTTTTTTTAATTTTGGAGTGGCTCTGTGACAATTTGCAACCCCACAAGGAGTCTTAGTTTTTATAATATAAATAGTTAAGTACATGGAAGCAGGTGAGGTTGGATGGTAGGTGAAAACAGACAATAAAGGATTACTCAAACATGTATGACTCAAATCAAATTACGTGTTTGAGTAAGCTAATTATGACACAACAGTTTTGTAGTAAGATTAAAAGATCACGAAAGTTGATTTTGCATATGTCCTTTTTAAAATCCATAACAAGGCTCACAAATCTCTCTTTTTTTATTCTTTTTCTCATTAAACCTCTAGTATTTATATATCTTTTTATTGCATGTGTTCTTGCAGTCAATTTTTTACACTTCTCTTTTCTTTTTGCAGGTTCGTAAAACATATTTGAAGTTAGCTTTTTGTGATATTTGCCAGAAGTTCCTTATTAATGGTTTTCGTTGCCAAACCTGTGGCTACAAATTTCATGAACATTGCAGCACCAAAGTACCAACGATGTGTGTCGACTGGAGCAACATAAGGCAACTCCTGTGAGTATCTCTTCATTGAGCTATCTGGCCTCACTGCGTCACTTTAAATTAGGTTTCTTCAGCCTGTACAGCGTTGTTCTAGCTTAGTAACAGATATGATGAGGAATAGGTACTTTTGTTTGTCCCACAATCGAGAAATTCCAAGTTGCAGCAGCAACAGCAGATTAATAGGAATATGCAATCAAAGCAAAATGATAACTTATAAAGTGACATATCGTGGTTTTCTTTATAAATAATAAACTATGATGTTTGCAGAGTTGTAATTTACATTTTGTTGGTCTAAATTACTTAGAAACAGAAACAGGTCGATTGACTTCCTGTTCAAAACAGCAGAACTGATAAACCTTCTCTTTTCAACTGTGATAAGCGGCAGATTAAAAAAAAAAAAGTTTCATTGTAGGAAAATAGCTACATGGAAATTTTGAACCCCTACATCTTTTACTTGGATAGTGATTTTTTTTTTTTTTTTGAGTAACAGCAAGTAATTACAGACTTACGGTTATTTCTCCAGCATGAACCACAGGACAATGCAAGATTACTTAAAACATTTACAAATAATCCAAATAGAACTGGGAGTAAGCTAATAATGAGAGAGAACATAGCAAGATTAAAAACTTAGAAAAGTGTCTTTCATGAAATCTGGCCCCTTTTTAAATTTGCTTTGAATTAAAATAGACCTAAAACAGCATAATAAGCGGGCTCCAGAGCTTTCTTGATATCTTTACTGATATAATAACTCTGGATGTTATGAAATAAAACCATAATATTTTGTTTATCTCTATTGTTTTTCAGATTGTGTCCAACACCCGGAGATGGCAGTGGACCATCTCTTCCACCAATGACGTTTCGGAGAATGAGGGAATCTTTAACAAGAATTCCAAGGTTGGACAAAATTCAATCTTTATTTTGTCTACATTTTGAACATGTGTTTTTCAGATTTTGCTTCCAACTTTTATCGTCAACAGTTCTTATATTGCCAAATTTCAGTCAAACTTTGAAGCAACATTAATGTTTATTGAAGCAAATCCTGATTCTTAGTTGCCTACAGTGCTTTATGAGAGTTTACATTTCCAAGGCTGATGTAATTGGTACTGTGAATAAGCTCTGTTGTTTGAGATGCACTTTAAAATGGTTTAAAAAGCACTTTGGGCAGCTGTAATAGCTCGCAGCATGTATCGAGCAGTGCAAGTAGTTTTGAAACTTACTTTTGCTTTGCCAATAGTGGTTTTGTTTTGTTGTCAAGAGAGTTTGACTTTTTGTGGCTTTGTTGTGCAACCTATGTGCATACAAGTTTGTCTCTAATTTATCATATGTGACAAACAATATGTGTCTTATATTTGCTCAATGGTGAAAGAAGTACCCACGTTTGTTGCCTAAGTGGAGATGCAGAATAAAAAATGTAGTCAGAAAAATTTTCACATACATTATCTACTTAAGTAAAACGTACATGCACAAAAAGTTACTCTTGAAATTAAATTTAGACATATGTTGTGCACATTTTTGAATGAAATGTGGTGATTTTGATTTAAAAAATGTATAAATGTTCATTGACAATTTGTAAGCCAATTTCTGAATCTGATAGTCAACCAATTTCTTAGTTTCCAGACTTTTTGAATTTTTTTTTTTTTTCAAAGCTGAGACTTCAACTCAAAGTTTTTAGGCCAGATGACTTATGCAAAAATAACCTCTCAAACTAAACAAGAAATTGTTTTGCTTTACACTCTTTTTCTATAATATCTGCTCTAAAATGTAAACATAAAATTATGGCTTCTAATTTTTAAACGTATTAGAGAAAGGTAACATTACTGCACCCAAAACAATGCTACAGTATACAGTTTGTCAATGCCACACTAGTCTGCATCCCATTCAGGATTAGACGCAGTTTCATGTTTCTATTTTGTAAAACGTAATGTGTATTATTATCTAAACTGAAGCAATAATCAAGTAATTGTGCAACTGATATGTTTTGATTGTTCGGTTCATTTACCCATCACTCAAGAAGGGTAGGTCTGCCCCACACCCACATGCTCCAAATATAGTCTGTATCATCATAAAGCACCACAGTTGGATGAAAACAAACAAAAGTGTCTTGGTATAAACACTGTGTTTGATGTTTGACAGCTCGGCTCACAGATACTCCACGCCTCACGCCTTCAACTACAACACATCTTATGCATCTCCGGGGGGCGCTCTCTCTCAGAGGCAACGCTCTACCTCCACCCCAAACGTCCATATGGTTAGCACAACCCTGCCCATCGACAGCAGCATGATGGAGGTATCTTGCAAAACAAAACACCCCTCAGCTTTTGTTTTTTACCACAATACAATGAAAGCCCAGTCAAATAGCTTCATATGGCTTGAAATCCCATGATGGCAACTATATATTTACAGATTCAAGATAAAAAAAAATGGGGGGTCTCCATATACTGTTTGGCTTCGGCTAATGAAGCTATGGGTATGGTTATTTTTAGCTGTTAATAGGGCTGGTCTTTGGTAAATGGTTAGTTAGCTATTATTGTTTATATCTTGGCTTTAATTCTAGCGCCAGATGAAGTACAGATGAAAATGCTAAATCTGGTGCAGACGTTTTTTAAATTTACCTGCACAATGTTCATCAAATCAATAAATAATAATGAAGATTTTATTGCCAGGGTTCCTAGTTTGACGGCAGTAGTTACAGAGAAAGAGACACAGACATTTCATTACAAAATGAATGAGAACCAGTGCTGCTGAGTGCTACTTGCTACATCTGGTTTGGAGACAAATGACAAAACGCTGTCCATTCAAATCTATGAAAACATATTATCCACAAAAGTTGAAACCATTAAACAGTATCAAGCTCATTGTTATGTTATTCCAACTGACAACAATAAAACCATGTTTGCAGTTTTGTTGAAATGCTTTTGTTTATTTAAGCTGTCAGTGAAGACAAATAATTATGGTTCATTTATTGCTTCATAACGATAATCACGTTATTTGTTTTTTGATTGACACAAATTATGTCTGCCCTTTAGCTAAGCATGCTAATGGGCAGACAAAATACAACAAGAATTTCTCAAAAATAGCCTAAGGCAGCGCTCTGATTGGCTGACCTTGGGTGGTCCACTCCAAAAGATGTTCTTAAGCTGTAATTGCAGCCAAAAATGAATGTATGTGGATATTAACCATGTGGTGAAGGGTTTGTGAGAGCGAGCAACAAAACGGAGAGATTCTGTTTAACAGGGTGAAAATCAGGTGCCTCACCTTTAAGAAACTGACCTGTCCTTCAGCTCAATTTAAACTATAGAGAACCTACATTGTTTTGATTTCTCATGAGCATAACAGCACATCAGTGCAAAAATACTGTTGCTTGCTCCATGTTGGACAGAGTTGCTGTTACATTGTAGAGTCTTAAACCAACCAATGAACATTTCAAGCATTTTTGGCTCACATTTATCAACTCATCTACATTCTCTTAAGTAATCTTCCCGGACAGGTTCTAGCGTGTTCTAATCCTCATTGCAACTCCTTTCGGTTATTTTATGGCTTTTTTCTGCCCACTTTCCTCTTTCTTAACCAGTTCCATAATTATTTTGCCAGCGAGGTCTGCATGGCACTCTTTGGCACTATTCTTGCCAATTTTCCTCATCTTTTCCTATACCTTTCCCTTTCTCCTTCTTCCTTGCCCTGGTGGAGAGTAGCTAGACGTCCTGAACGCCTCCTCCAGCTCCTGGTGTCATAGATTCTGGCTCAAGAGGAAATTAGGTATAGTGCACTTCTCCCAGTCTTTTGCTGAGGCCACACCCGATGTTTCCGACAAGGTTAGAAAAGCAGCCTGTCTGGCTAACATGTCACTCACTCACAAAAGAGAAGTTAAAGCATAAGACAACATTGAATATTCTCTTTAGGTAAAATGATAGTGTTTTTTTCTTTGCAGGATGCCATGTGTGATCACAACTCTGGTAAGTGTTTCTACCATCATGACTCCCATCTTGAACATGTGTTAGCAAGGGCTTTTCCACTGACAACAATCTGAATAACTACGTTTTTGAAATGCAAATCTATGATTTAATTAGCCACTAAAATATTAATAATAAAATAACAAAATACTACAAACTTTGCTGTTTTGTTTTTTCAGTACCAATGCATTGTTAAAAAAAACTTTAAAGAAGATAATGGAGCATTAAAAAAGGGATGATTTTGAGCTTGATAATGCCAAGAATGCACAATTAATTGCAACCAAAGCAAATTGCAATTTGAATGCACAGAATTAGCAAAGGATTAAAATAGCTTTACTCTGAATGCTATTTTTGAAGTATCGCTATTTCCTCCACAAACAACAAAATATAGACTTATTTTACATAAAACTTCTCACTCTGTTGTCTAGATTTGTATACATATTTCTTTTATTAGATTGATATTTGGAATATTTATTTCAGTCTTTTTGGCAATTTTTCTAGTTGGGTTCATAAACTTTAAACAGAATCTTATTACGAGAACATAAATTGTTAATCTAATTACAAAATAGTTACTTAATACTTCAAATTTAAAATTGTATCCAGTTGCACTCTGGATGGTAATGTGTTGTACAATTATCTCATTATCGCATTCTCAATTTCTGCCCCTGTAGCGGGTAGCTCTCCCAACCAGAGCCCCACCGGCTGGGCCCAGTCCAAACCCCCGGCTCCTGCCCAGCGTGAGAAAGCTACTTCTCTCAACACTCAGGAAAAAAATAAAATTGTAAGCTTTCCGAAAGTAGTTATTTACTTGTCTGCCTCTTCTCTTTATGCACTTACCACTCTTGTGCTCATGCAGAGACCTCGAGACAAGCGAGATTCCAGTTACTACTGGGAGATCGAGGCCAGTGAAGTGTATCTGAACTCCTGCATCGGTTCAGGCTCTTTTGGAACTGTATACAAAGGGAAATGGCATGGTATGAATGTCTTCATCAACAAAGCATATTTTGTTCACATAAAACATTATGAATCATCATCTTTTATATCAATTTAGGTGATGTAGCAGTGAAAATTTTAAAGGTCAAAGATCCCACGCCTGAGCAATTTCAAGCGTTCAGAAATGAGGTGGCCGTCCTACGGTAAGCTTTCTGTAACTTGCTTTGAATTTCGACACATTTTCTTTGCAAAAGTTATCTTATTTATCTGTATGTTGCGATTTCCATCTCTGTTTCTCTGCCTACAGGAAAACGCGACACGTCAATATCCTGTTGTTTATGGGCTATATGACAAAAGACAACCTGGCTATAGTGACACAGTGGTGTGAAGGAAGCAGTCTTTACAAGCACATTCATGTTCTGGAGACCAATTTCCAGATGATCCAGCGAATAGACATTGCCAGGCAAACAGCACAGGGCATGGAGTAAGTCTCAACCTGTAAATGGAAAGTTTTGTGAAATAACTATTATTATAGGTCAACAATGTTTTGTTTTTGTAGCTACTTGCATGCAAAGAACATCATCCATCGAGATATGAAGTCCAACAGTATCCTTCAGTAGAGGAACTCATCGTTTGTTTTGATTATTAACCATTAACTACGTCAGTTGTGTTTCTTTAACAATAATGCAGACATATTTTTGCATGATGGATTAACGGTAAAAATAGGGGACTTTGGTCTTGCAACTGTAAAAACAAGATGGAGTGGTTCACATCAAGTGGAGCAACCTTCAGGATCTATTCTATGGATGGTGAGATTTTTAGAGTCAATGGATATTATATTTGTTCTGCACATACTTAGAATGCACAAACTGTTTGTTTCAGGCTCCTGAAGTGATTCGAATGCAGGACAACAATCCATACAGCTTCCAATCTGACGTCTATTCCTATGGAATTGTGCTCTTTGAACTCATGACTGGAGAGCTCCCGTATTCTCAGATCGCAAACAGGGATCAGGTACATCATAACACCAGTGTTTCCTTTACATAGATTTTGCACTGTAGTTTTTTAGTGCCTTGTTCTTCTGACTTTATGATAGACCATTGGTGTCTTTTTTTATTTTCAATCCGTTATTTCAAGCAACAGTGTTAGTAGAAAAGTATGTAAAATATTTATTTATAAATTAAATTTTAGAGAATTTCTGATGCCCAACTTGTGTAAAAACGTCCAACAGAAAGGCCTCATCTGTCTCATTGTTCTTCAGCTACGCACAGCAACACAGGAGGCCTGTAGGCAGTTGAAATATACTTTGGCTTTCCAAAGGGTTTGTTGAGCTGGCCTCAGGCCCACGGAGACGGGTGCCCTGGAGCCACAGGGCTAATTTTAGCCTTAGTAACACAATCCTGGAGGTGTGTGAGAAAAGGGGCACAGTGTGTGTGTGCTGCGGTTACACGTACCTCAGGACCTGGCTTGGCTCTTGAGTCCTTGTTTAATTCGGTTCATGCTGTCTGGCCTCAAACAGGACAAAGTGTGCCTTCAGTTCCTACACTGTGTCCTTGCTCCCCCAACAGAAGGATTTAACTGGCAGATAACCTGGCAGCACACAGAGGACCTGGCACTTATATGTTGTCCACAACATGCATTTGTCACTCTTGATTAACAATAATTTCTTATCCCCATGTCAGATCATTTTTATGGTGGGCAGAGGCTACCTATCTCCAGACCTCAGTAAACTCTTCAAGAGTTGTCCCAAAGCCATGAAAAGGCTGGTCGCCGACTGCATCAAGAAATCCAAAGATGAGAGACCCCTTTTTCCACAGGTACATAAACATCAATTATAGTGACTAAATGTTGGTCAGTATTTTTTATCACTCTTGCATATACAGCTCTCCCATTAAAGCAAGCCACAACACTTGATTTGACAACTATACGATAAATTCAAAACTATTGTTACTTGCTTTTGAGCTGAATGTCTCTGTTATCTGTTTCATTGTATGCTGATTTTGAAACTGTTTGTTTTAGATCTTGTCATCCATCGAGCTTCTTCAGCACGCTCTTCCTAAGATAAACCGCAGTGCCTCTGAACCGTCCCTGCATCGAGCGACCCACACGGAGGATATAAACACCTGCACTCTGACCTCCACCAGGCTGCCTGTGTTTTAAAGACTCTGCACTAACCCCCATCACCTCCGTCCCTTTGATGACCCAAAGGCAATACACCCAAAGCGATAAACACATTATTGCAGACTGTAGCTAATCAATGCAGATACTGTTAAGTGTCCATGATGTTTGGATGAGGACCTGCAGGGACAATGCGTCAGAGATTATCTATGAAGGCAAACTGGACCCACACATGAAGCTTGACAGGATCATGGTTAAGAAGGTGCCTTACTGTTGTCTTCCCTGTTCAAGGTTACAATGTAAATACATTCACGTACTGTAAATCTACCTAAAGACAGCACAAATGGACTAAAAAAAGGTGGGTCAGTCCGTCCGGAGAAGGATACCTGGACCCTGCACAAAGTTTAACTGCTTCAAATGGAGCGTCTGGATTTAGTCCATTTAGTAGCTCTGTAGTTTGTTGATTCTTGCATTGTCTTAAATGAGAAAAATCTTAAATGGTGGAAAGTTATTTTTTGTCGGGGTTTTTTTCTGTCTTTTATGTAGACTGTCCATTGTCTCGTTGGGTTCTTTTGGAACAGTGCGAGAATGGGATGGAAAACTTTGAATTTGCACATTTTTGCAAAAGCAATGGTTTTAAATCAGCAGTTGTATCTCTGTGTAGTAAATGGAGGTGTAGATACCACACTCTTTTGTTCTTCTGCTTTTTCATGAGCTGGACTTTTGCTGTTGTCTTAAATATTTAAATCACATGGAGACTAACATGTACTGTCTATCATGTCTCTTTCAAGAGGTTAAACATATTGTATAACTGGGCGACAAAGTTCTCTATTCACTATTTTAATAAAATTAAGTTAATTTTTGTGCCAAAGTTGATTGTGATTGAGGAAGTTATTCAGCAATAGAGACATTGAAATCCTTAATGTGATCTGTTGACACTGCATTATTCAGTCTTGTTCTCAGTGAAGTGCCACAGATTTGCCAGAGTTGGTGGTGAAGTGTGATGTTGACAGTAGCAGTAGCAACGCAGCGTGCCCGCACAGGACTGTGAGCGGACACGTCACCAGGGGCCTCGCACTGGCCCCAGTGTCTGTGAACCACAAACGACAGGGGAGGCGTGTGGTGGAAAGAGAGGCTTGTACGCTCTGTTTTAGGGTAAACAAAGAGCAAATCACTGCAGCAAGGCGAGCACACAACTACCCAGTCTAGTACTAAAACAAATATGATTTTAGAATAAAGCAAATACTGTAGATGTGTAGACTTTGCACTTGTAAGAGGACCTTTAGAATCATCATGATTTCAATATAACATTTATGTCTATGTGCACTGTAGGGTTGTCAACAGTATCATAAAAACGAATACTAAGTTATACTAAAGCAAGTATGGAATCTAGATACTTATTTGAACAAGTATTGATAGCTAAAAAAAAATCACAAATGGGAGATAATGTTATAAAGTGTTTCTGAAACGATTCGTAGCTTTATCAGATTGAGTACAAGATCTTATGGTGACATAAAAAAAGGACTGCGCAATAATGTGTGGTATAAATATCAATCAGGAAAATAAATGGAGGGGTATCCTGTTTGCCTTTGTCTTTAGTTCAGAGGGTTTTTTTGTTTGTTTTTTTTGCAAAGTTATAATTGTGAATTTAGTATTTTTTCATTGTTAAGGTCTAAAAAATTATTTTGTTTAGAAAATGAGTCTTAAATTAGTATATTTTTTGTTAGGGTATCAAAATTGATATTGACTATACAATGCATTCCTTAGTATCTAAATATTTTGAAATTGTAGCATTGTGACTACACTGGTGCACTGATAAATGCAAGCACAAGCATTAACCGAATCACTTAGTCACTGTGAAAGGGGTGACATCAACTATTTGACAAGCTGACGAGAATATCATCAACCATTTCAGTCACTGTACAGTTCCTCATTAGCAGCTACTTCTCCTTGTTCACAAGCACGTGCAGAATTGTATGTGCAGTTGTTATGTAACTGTGATGAGACGACTGAGTGTAGGTGTACTTTCTCCACCAGATGGCAACACTGTTCTTATTTTTACAAAGTGACATCCAAAAAAGAGCATTGAAGGACACATGGAAGCTAATCTTTTATTAAACTGCCATAGAGAGATGTTTTGCCCATTATTATGTCTGGCTTTTGCTTTGTCTGTTTGTGGGCATATTGTTTTCAGCAGAACATTGATTTATTCAGCTCCCACAGGACGTCATGTCTTGTGGAGCAGGTTGGACAGACAGACTGGGACTAGAGAGGACTGCTTTGGGTTGTGATGTGTGTATTTTTGTCCTGGATCCAAACAATGCAACAAATCCACACACATTTGAGTAAAAATCAAATCTCTTTCTCCAGTTTGTTATGATGGAACTTGTTACTGAAGGAGTAATTGCACTTAGGTGAGATAGAGGGGAAGAGGTAGACACATTTTTGAAGAGGATGGTTGCCTAAATTATGGGTATTAATGTCAGTCTGTATTTGACTTTCTATAGAATAAAAACCCAGACCTTCTGAGCTTTATTAGCTGATTACATTAGGCCTATTTCTGGACTAAACTAGGACAAAATTATATAGAAAACAACTGCAACAAGAACAATTTTTGGGGCAATAATGTTATTAGTTTGATTTTAATAGTAGCAATCACTGTTGTAACACAAAAACATCTCTAAACACATTTCATTACAGACAGTGGTGTTACTGAGAAAATCATTAGCAGTGTACTTTATATTAAAAAAAAAAGTCGGTCTAAAAATGTATAAAATAGAAAATAACTAGTTGATTAATCAAATTAAATCATCCCAGAATAGGGGTCGATGGTATGCTAAAACAACATACTAATTTTCTCAAACCCAGATCACGATTTCATTTTTTCCCCCACTATTTCTACAAATTTTTAGAAGGCCAGGGCATAGAGACCAACATTTCATTATTTTCATTTTTCCCTGCCCTTTCCCACACAATAAAACTTCAAAATATTTGTTTGTTGATCCCTACTTTAGAGCAGGAGAGTATACTTTAAGCTTAAAAGGGATTTACTGTAAGAAAAATTCACTTTACTTTTTTTAAAAACCCAAGTTATACTGTAACCGTGTTTTTTGGGTAATCAGTGCTGCATTGTGTACAGAAATATGCTGTTTACACCCACTCTCCTACCCCGCCTGCTTTATTCACACTTCAGATTCTTAGTTTAGGCTTCAAAATCGTCAATAAAGAGTAAATGAGTAAATTCAAATCTGTGGCATGTTTCAGTTAAATTTTACACTGAAGAGGCGGGGCTTATCAGTTCTGCAGTTCTGAACAGGAAGTCTAAGGATCAATTTCTATTTCTAAGTCATTTTAGATCAGTTTGATGTTTTGCAATGAACAAAATGTGAATCACTAATCTACCTATGTCATTGTTTATTATTAACTACATAGTAAAAAGGCAATATTTTATTTTAAAGGCCAAGTCAACCCATTGTAGACACTTAAAAAACACCATTTACAGAAATAAACACATCAAACAATCATATTTATATTGCAAAGTAAGCTTTATTGCCAATGACAAAATGTTCTTCCAGGTTTTATTGTATTCAGATCTGAACAGTCCGACAGCAGTATTGTATTAGCACATTTTATGGCCCTCATTTTTATACACAACCATTTGACACGTACGATTTCACACAATTGCCAAAACTGAAATATTTAATCACTTAGAATCCACAAATGGTTCACCGAATCAGGGCCAAATCATGCAGTTATTACTGAGAGGAGAGCCACTGCACATTCCTTCATTGGATAACAACGTCATGGCATATTCAAACTGAACGACACTGGTGGAGCCTCAGGCATGGCTTTAACATGGATACGCCTACAGACACAATGGCACTTAATACAGCTTGAAAGAAAGTCACAGAGGCCTAAAATATTGTGTTTGTAAGGTAACGGGCACACTTTTTTACACCACAAATTTGGTAGCCATACAGCAGCTGATTTTGTTATTAAATTATTGTATATCATGTTAATTTGCGCTAGTTATTTTTCATTTTACTACACGGAAGATCTGATTTGTAAAGAAAAAAAACACTTATATTGCACTTTTCATTAGTTTACAGACAAAGAGGAAGCCTGGATGATAATTTTTTGACTGGCACACTTAAAAAAAAAAAAAAAAAAGAAAAACAATTACCAATGGGATACTTGGTAAATAATTTGATTTGAAAAATTAAAATAGCAAGGCCTTTCTAAACAGCAGAATATTTTACAACCAATCTTAACCTGTGAAAACAATCCAAAATAAAGAAAACTGTCCTGATTTCAAGGCGTTTTAGCTAATCTAGAAATAAATTATTGGCAGTGCAATAGCATGGGCGAAGCAATATTTAAGCGCCAGTCCACACAGAGATGCTTTGAGCACCTGTTGTCATGGCAACGCCGCAATGACGGTCCGAGACCAACAGCAGGGAGACGTCTACTACAGCGTGTTATTTTTTTCAGGGGTCAATTAGGATGCAAGATCGACCCCTTGATTACTGACTGCACTGTGCCCTCCCACACAATCAGATCAGACCTCGTGAAATAACTGACTTCAGTGTGGTGCTGTCCAAATTTCATCCCAGCGGGCAAAAATAGACCTGCTATTTTGAAAAGAAATGGCTTTACACAAAGTCCACAAATGTTGGACAGAATTGTTTTTGTAAGTATCTAATCTCACAAACTCATTATTATAGCTCAGGACTAGTTTGTTTCAAAATTATTGAATATACTACTCACTATACTCAGATACTAATCATGTTAAATCTTGTGGCTTGTCAGAATTAGATGCTCATTTGGAGTTTTGATACAAAAAGATCTTAAACAGAACACGGTTTATTAATTGTATTGATTGGCAGTGAAAATTGAGTCTTAGTTCCTTAAATATTTAGTTTTGTCACAACTTATTTGATGCCCTGGGATATCTAATAACAATAATCTTGATTATCCAACTGATGAATGGCTTTTGGTTGATAATTTATATTACTTCAGATAATTTGTATTGACAGAAAATAATTTTGTATGTGTCAGTTTTGGTTTCTTGTCAGTAGCCTTGGCATTTACAAATAAACCGCACTTTTGACTTGAGGAGCAAATTCTACATGTTCCACATCATGTTATAGCAAAAAAAAAAAAAAAAAAAAAAAAAAAAAAATCTGCATTTTAAATCAATTTAGACCTCTATCTATATCTATACTGGAAATGCTCTATAATAATATGCTGTACAATAGAAGTGCAGTGATTTGAATGTAAAACAAAATAAAATCTTTGGTTCAAAATGATACAAATACATTTAGGATACACAATGCAGACATAGCGTCGTATAAATAACAGTTTTAAGTATACTCTTTACTGTATGGTTATATATAAGTAATCTCTATAGGTTTCTGTTAGTTTAGATAGAAAGATTGTATGTTATGCACTGTACACAGAGGCTGCGTGTTTATGAATAGCATTTAGCAACAACACATTTACAAGGCATGAACCACAAGGAGCACATTTAGGCGAAAACAACAGCGACATCCCACTTGACCTGGACACTTGACAATTAACCTTCCATTGTACCAATCATGCAAAACTGAAATAAACCACTACTGTGTAAAAGGAACCACTATTATTAACCCATACACACAAACGTACTGTACACAAATGGATATAGTACTTGAAAGTGCACCATTTTCCACAGTTTTACTAATATCAAACCCAAATAAGAAACAGAGGATAAATAAATTAATTAAAAAAATAGCTGGGTTAATAGACTCTTTGTAGCGCACAGCAGCACTGAACTTAGTGTAGGCACAATCTTGCGTTTTACATTGTCAACATACCTGAACAAAAACCACAGCTATTGAACAGAAGGGACCGCTACAAGCACACAAACCCACACGTAGACAGTACATTTTGTCACTGCATAGAGTTCAAACACAGTCTGGCAGTTAGCTGTACCGAGCTAAAGTCAACCGATCCCAACACACGCTCCACCCCTCTGTCCTTTACATTAGTGGCTAGTACCTCTATGATTCTATATAACCTTCTTCTTCTTCTTCTACTTGCTAGCAGCTCAGTTGGCCTGCACCGGTTTTGGTCCCACTGCGACACCGTTACAATCGAGAATATACTGCAGACAGCTATTAGGAGGACGTCCATCTTTTAGAGGTTCGCCAGTGGTTTCTCCTTTCACACCAGTGCCCTGCATGAACAAAAACATTACTTAGTGTTCTGTAATATATCATAATTTACTTGAAGCTAATGTTCCCAATTTTGTGTATTTAATCCTTCATAACTAACTTCTTGCTCACAAAAACACTTGGCACATCACATGCATGGATTTGAGGGTTACTAGCACAGCTTTAGAACTTTTTCAAATGGAAAAGTCAAGTAAAGATTTTCTCAGATCTCATACCAAAGATTCATATAGTAGCATCTTTTCTTATGTCTTTTTCTTTTCTGACATACTTGGAAAAAAAGACAAATCCCTATGTAATACTAAAACCCTGTCATTTTAATTCATTTTACAAAACACACAAACATAAAAAACAAAAAGGGGGCTAGCATTATCAAAACTGATTTTTCAGCAAGTTCCTGGTACATTCTACAAATTACTGACAACGTCTGCAGGTGTAGCCTACAGCCAGGTGAAGTCTGTGTGCTTTTTTAGGTTTGGTTGTTGTCAGGGAAATCTATAGATAGCGTTTAGGAAGTTGGTTCTTTGTCAGCTGTCTTCAAATTAAAAGGTACAGGATGTCATTCCAGATGCTTAAAATGGATCTCTGTCCAACAGTGTTTCTAACAGTGGCACCGTGAGCATGTCTTATGTCCCTGTTATTTGTGTTTATGTAAATGTATATGCACTCTGTTGGCAGTGCTGAAGGCAGGAGACTCTTTTGATCTGAAAATAAAACCTGATTGACATGCTCTTTAGGCTAAATAGTTCTCCAGCATTGCACCAGCACTGTGCAGTGGTGACTCTAGCAAGGAAGACTATATAGGATTTCAATGCCCTGCTGTAAGTTTTCATCTTTACATCTTTTGTTAAAGGGTGATAAGTTAAAACTTCTCTATCAAATGAGCCCAGACATACTTTGATGACATTTGCATTTCGTCGTTATCTATGATGAGTTCCAGGCAATTAGGAACTTGGATATTTCCCACCTCCCACTTGCACAGGAACGCCACTTGAACTGGTAAATACCACTTGTAAACTGGGACATGTTTGAGGGAGTCCCACTTCACATCAACAATCACCACCAAAAGTGAATCTGAGGGGTTTAACTGACACAAAAACAAGTAAACATTGGTTACAGGTTATGGATTAGCCTTATTGATTTTAAACAACTTGCTTCAGTTGGAACGTTTTAAACTGGGAATTGGTATTTTTCAACTAAGAAATATCCAAATTCCCACTTGACTTGAACACAGCATTGGTCCTGAATAGACTTTGTGCATGAGCTTTAGCATTAGCATTGAGAGACAAACACATCGTTTTTGAACATTCAAGTGTCCTTTGGTGAAGTATTCTCCTGTTTTGTAAAGTTTGTAACAAGTTGTCAGAGAACACCACTAAACTCACTTTTCACTGCCTGAGCTTACAATATTCATTCATTTCAGAGCCAACTGACCTTTGTAGTCCAATTGAATCTATTTAGTCTTTTACTTCCCGGTCCAATCTAAATTTAGCTGAGCTTAGTGTGAGGAAGAAATTGATTAAAACAGAAACAGAAATCAGAAAATAATAAAAGATAACTCAAGTTAACACTCCCCCCTGACAATACAGTAGTTCTTTTCAGTGTTCTTGTCCTTTTGCAGTGTAATACCTGTGAAGGCTGGATAGTAGTGGGCCTTGGCGGTGCGTTAGCTTGTTTTTCTGCTAATGAGTTCATTTTCTCCAGCACCATGTCCGCGATGAGCTGTCTGTCCTCAGCCTGGTGTTCTCCCACCAGCGGCATGGACGAGCCAACGAACTGTGAATCACATCATAACGACCATGTTACCGCTGCAAGTGTAAATGGGAACATGAAACACCACTCAGGTAATATCACAAAGACTGACTAATGGGGATTTGAAGACGGTTAGTTTTGACACCTGTTAAAGAGGTGGAATCTTTCACAAGTATTTGACAATGACTTAATTGAAAGAGCTAAAAGACTGGAACTGAGCATCTTTACATCCTATATGACAGATTATTGACTTAATTTGGTGTGATGCTTCTTGTGGCAACTACTGTATTTATCATAGTTTTACAGCAGCTAAATTTATAAAGAAACTGACAAATAAAAGTCACAAAAGAATCCCTCCACGTGTTGTCAAAAATTGCCAAAATGCAAAGACAATTTACACACAATTTACAGTTTTATGGAAGTTTAAACAATCATTTAGCAAAATTAAAGTGCCACAAGACATTTCATTTGTCAAATCATATTTGTGTGTGTCATTTCTGTGGATTTTTGCCCATATTTATAATGTGGTGGCTCTGTAACAGTTGTGGAATAACCTTAATGTTTGCAGAATTAACTGGACAAAAGAAAATGACAAACTTTATCAAAACAGCCAAATAGGATGAAAACAAGCAAAATGTTTAATGAAATCTATAATCATGTTTACTATGTTTTACCAAAATATAGTACAACCTGCCATGTGCACTTTAAAGGTGCACTATAACTTTCTGGAGACTTTGGGATTCTGAATGGAATACAGTTTGCTTCCGTGGAAACATTACGAAGCAAACTGTATTCATTCAGAATATCAGTATACAAAAAGATTCCCTCCTTTAGGCTAAATGAAAGTCTGTTTAGTGGCCATACAAGTCTTCTCAAAATGAGCTGATTCTTATGGTTTACTTAGTGCAACAAAAGACAAAAAATATGCTTTTATTCAAGTCTATTTTTGGACAAAACGCCATACAGCTGTGAACCAATAAAAGCTCTAATGCATCAAAAATTGGGGCACCTAATTTTTAAATTAATTCATCGCTTGCTTTCACAAACCCTTTGGCACATCACTAGTTTCACATGTTTTTTTTTTTGCTGCTAACACAGCTTCATAACAGTCTTTTCAAATAGAAAAATGAAATAACAATGTTGTTCAAGGTTCAAGGTTTCTTTTATTTGTCTTCTTTGAGAGATTTTTTATTTACTATTGATTAACCACAATCAGCTTGTGACTCACATGGCTTTTTCTTTCAGTATGAAAGCAAATACTGAACAATGAACACGACAAATCTCTGATTCTACTTTTACATAACACTTTCAGGTGAAGAAAAATAACTAATTACGTACGTGGATCTTTAATGGTTCAGATGTAAAAACATGCTTATTAAAAAGTGGTTCTTCAGCTGTGTTACAAGAATGACGATGGTACTCAAGCTGTTTTGGGTACTATGATTATTTTGCAGCCAGTTGGTGTAAGATTATTATTTTTTTGGTCAAATTTATTTAGTTTAGATTAAGAAACATACATGTACTTTTGTGCATTTCAGCATTAGAACAATTGATCCAAAAATGTCAGAAGTGTAAATTATGAACTAGATTGAATCGAAAAAAAAATTCACACTTCATAAGTGATCGCTCAAAAAAAAAAAAAAAAAAAAGTCATGAAAAAAAAAAACTATATATCAATTCTGGCTCGAAGTTGGTTTGCTTCAAACAAGTTTTTATGATTAATTATGTTTTTTTTCATGAGAACCTTCTTATCCAGCTCACCGTGTCTTTTTGACTTGCACTTGTTAGTTTGATGCTCATCATTAAAGGTAGCTGAATGGTGGACACATGACTGAGAGACACTGGCTATCGTCATTATACACAAACATCAATAAAATCTATTAAATAATGTACATCTAAATCTTTGCATGGTCAAAAGATTGGTTGTCATTCTTTAAAGGAGACCTACTGTGTTTTTTCCAACTCTTTAGTAAGACACCAGAACATTATGCAGATCAGCATTTTGCCTTTTGTAAAACTCAAAATGTATCTAAAACAGCTTGAAAGTAGAAACAGCTCTCAAGACTTCCAGTTCAAAACTGCAGATTTGATAAAATTTAACTGTACAAAGCAACAAATTTTAAATAACTTATTTGTATTGTTGGAAAGTGGCTATGGGACAGTTTTGAACCATATACAGTATGTTTCACTTTGAGTATTAACCTTTGAATTATAACAAGAAATTACAGGCAAATGGGAGGGAATAGGTGGTAGGAGAGAACAGGGGTTTTCTGAGCCCTTAAACTTCAGCTGAAGAACAATACAAGATTACTCAAACATACATGAATCAATTCAAATATAACTTTGAGTAAACTAATGATGAAGGGAGGCCATTATAACAAGTTTAAAATCTTTGAATAATACATTTTACATAATAGGACCCCTTTAAACTCAAAACCACTAACCAAATAACTGATGACTCGACATGACATGAATCTCAATCACAAAATTTTTCAATTAACTGCCCAGCCCTGTGTACACAACCAGTTTTTCGTCCTTTTTGTTCAAGTCCTTGTGGAGAACCACTGTAGTTATAGAGTGCTATATATATTCATACTTTATATCTGCCTTGGCTCAGATTTAGACTTAAAATAGTGCATGCACTGACCCGATTTAGATCTAGTTGTACTTAGGAGGCCAATTATTTTCTGTGGTGTAACTTTGTCAGCCAGGAAGAGACTCTCCCTGAGCTGGCTTTCGGCTATCTCACCTTGTCTCTCTTTCTGCTTTTCTGAGCTTCAACAATCCATTCAGCGAGTGTTCACAGTTGGAAATGATGGCCGGTATCTTTTGCCTCATAAACCTTTCCAGTACAATACAAATAGACTGTACTCTGTCTCGGAGAACTGACCAGACCCTTTTTGTTTTTCCACCTTTTTCTTCTCTCTGACTTTGATACAGATCCTCAACACACAAAAGTTAAAAGAACAAGTAAACTCTAACCTCTGTGATGTAATCTTTTCCATCTTTTCCATGTATGGCTTTGACGGCACAGATTTCAAGCCCCCCAAAAATCTCTGAGCAGGTGTCGACCCAAAGCTTGTACCTGAAACAGTGAACACACACATGAGATTTACATATAACATAAACTATAGAGTAGTATTTGAACTTACCTGTCTGTCATAGCCACCTGTTCAAGCATAGCTGACCCTGTGTTGGTTTTCCAGTTCCCAGATATAGATGTCCTCCTGGAATACACAAACCATAACAAAGACAAGTTATAATCAATAGAAACAAAAGTAAATAATTTTTTATACCGTAGTTAATATAACGTACATGTAGGCTTTGTAGTCACTGCCGATCTTCTGGATTCTGATATCATACTTGGAATCGATGAGTGGCTCTGTGGTGGTGTATGTTTGGGTTAGCGCCACAACACTCGCTATATCCTGGAATTTTGTGTGATTGTCTACTTTCACCTGAACAAAGCAGACATATAATTTAGTCAAAAGCTAGATTTCAATCATTAAAATTGAGGAATACAACATACAAACAACAAGTAAAGTCCAAATTAACAAGGTCAGATTTTTACACTTTTGTTTTCCTTTTATTTTGCTTCTTGTAACAAAAAGTGCCATTGAGTGTCCAAAAAGTGCTGTGTATATTAATGTTATTCATTGCAGTCAAGGGTTGCACTAAATACTTATGGTTTATGGTATCTGTATTGAAATAAGAGCCCTTGCCAATAATGCAAATCATTAGGTTTAACCACTGAGTTGAAGACAATTAAATTACGATATACGGGGGATGAGACTTGATATTTATGGCTAATGATCTGATTGTGTGGCCTGTATTGAAAAAGAAACCTTGTCAATAATGTAAATCATTATATTTAACCACTGCAATGAAGGTAATTAAATTATAACACATAAATATTAATTTTTATGTGTGCCATACCTTTCCCATGCCTGAGTGAGCATGTCCAATCTTCACAACTACTGGGAATGTTGGCATGCTGACCTGAGAATGTAAAAAGATATTTCATTTAAAACATTACTTAAATCATAATTTTTGCTTCTTTAATATAATCCCTCACCATTTCCTTATAGTTTGGATAGAACGTCTGCTCGATCAAAGGGAACTTCTCAGCCCCCAGCTTCCTGTGAGTGTTAATTAGTTGGGCGAACTGGACAGAAGCGAAAGACAGTAATTAAACCCATGAGACAAGCAACCGATGAAATTTGTTAGTCCCTGATTTATCCTCTCTTTTTTTATATGGTGAAAGTACTGTTTCTTGATTTAATATGTACAATTACTGTATGTGTAATATGTGATATGTACAATTATTAATAGTATCTGCAGTAAGAGTAAATTCAACTTATATTACTATATGAGGTAAAATAGAGGGTATGACACCTGCTTGTCTCCATGGAAGTGCATTGCTTTGTCCATAGAGACAATCAGGTGATGCTACCAGACACAGAAGTTACAAGAAATCTCACTTAAAGCAATTCAATGAAAAAGATGGTTCATACGAGGTTGTGATAAATATAAAAATAATCTGATATGTCCACATTCCAAACTCAAATGAGAATGTTTCAACATAAAAACACAGAGCAAAACAACTGAACCTGACCTGACAGTTTATCAAATTTTTCTAATTTTGATTTAGTTTGGTAGTTAGTTGTTGTGGTAAATATTTATCGTAGTTTTACAGCAATTAAGTTGCCAATTATGAAAAATTGACAAATAAAAATTGAAAATTACAGGAAGTAATCAGTTCTAAAACAGAATTCCTTCACGTGTCGTCAAAAAGCACAGAAATACAAAGACAATTTACATACAACTGACACAGTTTAACAAAGAGAGTTTAAACAATCGTGTAACACAATTTAAGTGTTAAAAAATATTATTATCTGTCAATCATAACCCATTTGTCATTTATGTAAATAGTGGGTTTTGGCCCACATTTACAATGCGGTTGCTATGTAACAGTTGTGGTTTCCCCTCTACATTTGTCATATTTTCTGGACAAAATACATCTACAGGCCTCATAAGAATAGGTAATCTATGTGAAAACAAGCAAATGTTTGGTGAAATCTTAAATATAATCATGTTCACTGTGTTTTACTGAAAAAGTGGTCTAACCTGTCATTTGCAATTTAATGATAAGAATTACTGTGGGTTTATTGTCTTTAAAAAAACATAAAACATAAGCAAATAGGGGTTTTACATTTTAGCAATGAATAAACAGTGTAACTTTACAGTATCTGTATACCTTTCATATCAATGGATCTCAAAATTTAAATCAGGTCTAAAACCTAATTTGGAGATTTGGATAATGTTGTTCTAAATGATGAGAAGGACAGAAAGGGCAAAAACATTATTAATACATAAAATTGAACAAATATGTACCAGCAGCTTGTGTACCTCCAGTGGTACAGGTACCACACAGTGAGAAACACTGATTCATAGAGCTTAGAATTGTGACACCAATCATCAATATAATTGTTTTACAATGTTAAACATTTTTAGATTTTAAGATGCTAAATACTAAATTTAGCAATTGACACATTCTGGCATTATGTATTTACCAGAACTGATTCCATATTTCTTTATTTGACTATGGTTTTGTATTGTTTTGACTCATGTTTCTCTTTAGACACCTACAGCAAACATGAGATTTCTAATAGACTTTTATTTGTTTTAATGATCTATTCTGAGTGCTGTGTCTTTTTTAGCATTATATTGTATTATTATATTGTTTTATTTGTGTTTAGGGGACACAATTAGCCTAAGAAGCTCACTGTTATTCCCTGTAGTAATGGGATACACTAGAAAATCACTGAGGAGCTAAGTGCCTACCGCCCATGGCTTGTCACAAAGATTATAGATGGACTCCAGGGAGTTGATGCTGGGGACTCCTCCGTACTGCAGGCCAATAATCAGGTTTCGGAAGTCCTCGTTCTGGGTCATGCTGAAGGCGTGCTGGCGTATGAGGACAAAGTCGGGCTTAAATGACCTGTAAAACAGATCCATGTTAGCAACATTATTATAAGTTTAATTAAAGTGAGGTTTTCTTTGTGTGTTTACAATCCTACCTGACAACTTTAGTGCCGCCCCTCAGTACTTGCATGTTCACAGTGCAAGTCCCATTTGCGTTCGCCACAACATTGATCTCCTTAAATTCAGCCTTTTAACAGATAAAGAAAAAAGTAATCATGTGATGTACCAATGTGTGTAACGTATAGTCTAAAATATTGTACATACCTGCTCTACTTTGAGGTCATAATCTCCAAATACTTTCTTTCCACGGAGTAACTTGGCCCTGTAAAAACAAATCCAAGATTATATTCGTTGTAAAACACAAAATTGACCTAAAGCAGATTACAAATACAACAGGTGCACTGAATTTGTGTTAAGAATTGTAGAACTGATAAGCCTAGCATCTTCATTTTAAAAATGGACTTTAGGAAGCAGCTAATTTTACGTTGCTTATTATTTTTGTTAGAAAGTGACCACTTTGAACTCTACATGTGTTAATCAGAGTTAGATTTTTTTGAGTTGTAGATGAAAATAGAGATTACAACTTTAAGTAAACTAATGACAAAAGGACAAATATGTTTTTTTGTAATGTTACGTTTTGTCCTGTTGTATTTAATTTGAAATGTTTTGATTTTGAACGAGTTACATTACATTAAAAGTACAGTATGTAGTATTTACGGAGGAGGTTCTGTCACTCGCTTGTTTCCATAGAGATTATTATTCCTGTGCCTTGAATGTTCCACTGCAGACCCTGTCACTGTCTAAATCTATGGAGGCAGGTGACACTATCAAGACAAGTATAGGTTGATGAGTGGAGAGATAGAATGCTTGTTTGCCAAAGTATTTTTAGCAATAAAGAACTCTAGACCAACTGCAGTTATGTCTCCATGGTTACATAGTGCATCTGAGGTTTTTCCACAAATTTTGATCAATATGGTAGAGATGCTGCTTGAGAACATCACTGACCAAATTTTTTTTTCTTTTCCATTAAAGCACATCATTGGTGTCTCTTTGGTGTAATTACTGCTAAGTCTGTAATAAAAGCTTCTAGCACTTAGAAATGATTATAGCTTGTATTTCAATTACTAAATGAGTCCACAATTATTGCAATAGTCGATTAGTTGAGGTTAGGGCTTAGACAGACAAACAGATAAATAGATAGACTTTATCAGTCTGTTAACTTATAGCCCTAACCTTCTTATAACAAAGACTGCAGCAATCTTAAAAAAAATATGTTATTTTGTTCTCAATTTATTTGAATTATTTTCTAACATGCCTTTAAAAATCTAAATGTACAATAGAATATTCATAAAGCTAATCGACTAATAAACAATTGTTATTTACTGTTAATTATCATATACATTAACAATACAGCAAGGGACACAAAGAAACAACACACCACTAATTATCATAAATATTATGTAGCTAAAGAACTGCTAACAAAGAAAAACAACATACAATTATTACTTGTAGTACACCCTGTTTTGAATCATTATCTTCCAATTAGGTTTTGTGATAGTTCTCAGGGACTGAGGATTCAGCTTTGCAGATAATATAAAAGACCATATGTTGGAAAATATTTTTGTTCTTTAAAGGCACACAGTTTTGGGCTTTTGTTCTGAAAATATGATGAGTCATGTGGTAGTTAATAACTTCTGACTGCATTTCTGGTGAAGTAATCTTGTCTGAAACTATTATGAGTGACATGAGAATACATTACTTGTTTAAATCTTGATTTTTATGATGTTTTAGATGTAATGACATGACACAAACATTCTTTTATTTGCAAAAGCTTCTTAACATTCTGACCGAGAGACAAAAGTATGATGAGAAAAATGTGTTTCTTAGGTTTGTGTGGGCAATTTTTTTCCTCCAGGGAATTCTGAAACTAACCCTTGTCATGACAACAGTGCAGACCAGCTTGGTTGCTAAAGACGGAACCTTGGAGATTTAGAATATTTTACAGCTGCATAACAAATATTTCTCTAAGACTAAAAACATTTTATTTAAGCAAAGTAAGATAAGAAGTTGAATTGTGTGTAATCACAAAGTCTGTCAGTGAGAAATGTGAAGTGTTGTTGTAGTTTTTCTGCTTTTCTGCTACGGTTTCCCTTCTCTTTTACATGTCACTCAATATTTAGCAGTAGTTGTGGTTGTTTATATTTATTATCACTCTGTAGCTGCTTATTTTACATTTTAGCGTGTTTTGAGCTCCTGCAAGAGAAATGTTATTCCAACAGATCAGTGTGTGGATGCAAAACAACTTTCTCCAGCTAAACTCAGACAAGACTGAAGTTATCATCTTTGGCCCACAGAAACAAAGAGAACGTGTCAGCAGTCAACTTCAGTCTCTCTCTCTAAAACCTTCAAGTCAAGTTAGAAATCTGGGGGTAATAATGGGTAATAATGGACTCAGACTTGAACTTTAACAGCCACATTAAGTCAATAACATCAGCAGCTTTTTACCATCTAAAAAACATTGCCAAAATCAAAAGTATAGTGTCAAAGCCTGACCTGGAGAGGCTTATCCATGCATTTGTCTCCAGTAGGTTAGACTATTGTAACGGCCTGCTCACCGGCCTATCCAAACGAGCTGTAAAACAGCTGCAGTACATCCAGAACGCTGCTGCTCGAGTCCTGACCAGAACCAGGAAGTACGATCACATTAGTCCTGTGCTTAGGTCCTTGCACTGGCTTCCAGTGGCTCAGAGAATAGACTTTAAAACAGCTCTGCTTGTGTTTAAGTCTCTCCATGGACTAGCACCAAAGTACATCTCTGACATGTTAGTGCGTTATGAACCATCTCGCACTCTGAGGACCTCAGGGACCGGCCTCCTGCTGGTGCCCAGAGTCAGGACTAAACATGGGGAATCAGCGTTTCAGTTTATGCAGCTAAGATCTGGAACAGTCTTCCAGATGATGTAAGACAGGCCTCCACTGTGACAATGTTTAAATCTAGGCTGAAAAATTTTTTATCTGTGCAATGACTGAATACTTTGTCTGCACTCTTTATTTCTTTACTTCTTTTTAAAGTAAATTTTATGCTGATTATTTAATTATAGTAATTTTGATGCATTTTCCTGCCTTGTAAAGCACTGTGAATTGCTTTGTGTATGAATTGTGCCATACAAATAAATTTGCCTTGCCTTGCCTTATTGTGTATGACTCTCATTCACTTTTGCCTCTCACTGGTGACATTTGGAGTTATGTGATGTCATCTGCCTAACCTCTATATGTGCTGTGATTAGTTTTTCTAAAGTTGAAAACTGATTTGAAAGCGGGTTATGAATCATGCCAACCTTTGAGCTAGCATAGCCGACAGAACCAATAACAACGCGAGCAAAAGACCTCTGACTCCATCAGACAGGAATCATTTTTCAAGCTGAATTTTCTCTTTCAGAAAAGTGGCAGCAGTGACAGAGACAAACAATGACGCCCACGGCCCTGTGAAACGCTGAATCTTCTCTAAACGCAGGGCTCAACAGTGCACGGTTGAAAGGGACAATTGGTGGTTCACGTACAGTAAAACCACACAAGAGGGAGGATAAAAGAGATGTGCTTTGGTGGAAAACGTCTGCAAAACTGAGAATGAAATAAATTATAAATCAGAATGGGACTTGTTAACTTTGATCTAATGCATTAGATTAGAGAGAATACAGCTACACTAAATGACTGTTTTGTGGTTTGTATACTCATAGAATGCAATAATATACTGGTTAAAATTAGTTGGTCTAAATCTTTGTTAGTGAACACTTCTCCTTTGTGAAATCATCCATCCCACTTGATGTCTTGTGCCTTAGGCTGGCCACAATAAAAGGGCACTCTGAAACTTAGTTTTAGCACAGCACAAAAAGTGCTGTAGGTGTTGTGGCAAATGAGAGAGCAAGAATTAAAACTGTATGCCTAAACTACAAAAAATATATATATTTTATTTTTATCTGGCAGAAGACGGCTGAGAAAATCACGATCTTTAAAGGTGTTTTTAGTTGTAAATTTATTGTCTTTTATACCAAAAAGTATATTGCATAAACAGCACATTTGAGACAAAATCTGATCACTGTGTACTGTCTGAATCCAAATAAAAGCAATTTTATTTCTACTTAAAGAGCCAAAAATGCAGCTCTCTAATTGCTGTGCTTGAGTGGTCACCTCAGTTTCATTCTGTCTTCTTTAAAAATATGTTTTTAAGGTTTAATTGCAGACAATAAATGATGTACAGTTATATTACCATGCGCTAAAGGATTTGTGAGAGTTTGGAACTAGCTGGATCAGCTACCCCACCTTTATTGTATATGATAAGTTATTTACTGTAAAACATGTGATAGACTATAAAAGGATGCTTTGGTAAAAAGTCAGATGCTTCCAGGCTCTGAGAGAAAGAACAATAAATATGTTTTTTTCAACTCAGTTTTACACAGAAACAATTTGTGGTTAGATTTGACACTTGAAAGACTAGTTAATGAACGTCAAGAAGATAAGACTATTAATTGATTCCATTTGGACCAAAAAGTCAAGTTTCTTCCTCCACCAAAGAGCATACTTACACTGATAGAAAACCTGTCAATTAAAAGCTAAACAGAGTATTTACAAATGATAGAATCTCAATTCAAGAAGGTGAAAGTGAAGTTGATGAAGCGAAAACGATGCGGAGGATAGATTGAGGTGTCAGATAATAATCTGCCAGTAAAGCAATTGCCAAAAGGAAAAGAATATCTGGTTCAGGGCTGTAGCTGACTAAAAAAATACTTAGTCATCTTAAAACATGCTTTGTGAAACAATTAAGGTGGCAATGACTCTCAATAAGCATGATGATTTTACCAAACTGCACTTACAAGACAAAAATGCATAAAGAAAAATACTTATGAGTGCCCTCATGTAAAAAACATGATTAAATTTACTCTTTTTCCTTCTTTTCGCTGTTATCTCCAAAACATTTGTCAACAAATCAAATCTGATATGCTAAAACTATTTATGTAACACTCTACACATTGTAAAAACTACATAACTTTTGATATGCACAAAATAACTTATACACTTAGTGCATTCCTGTTACTGTGTGTCTTCTCCCTGTCATACTGTGGATGGGTGGCAGCATAATTAGAGACTGAGGAAGCAAACCTGAATAATTTATTTTCCCAATCTAATTTGGGATAGCAGATCTTAGTTGGCTGTGGAGGAAAACAAGCTTCAAGTATGAATCACAGCTCTTCCCTCCAGACTTTATTACCCCAAATTATAAGGCAGCCCTGCAATATGAAAACATGTTTTTTCATCACAGCCGAAAAAGATAACATTAGCAAAAAAAGAAAATTTCTATTTATTTAGATTTCATATTTTGTAGCTGTCTGGCTTCATTCTGTCTGCAGTGTGATTAAGCAGAGGAGACAAAACAGCACTACTTCCCACTACAATAATTAAATGTAGGTGCATTTCCACAGAACCACAGACAGCAACCACCTACATTAGACATCTTGACATTATCGAGTATAATTTATTTCTCTGACTACCATTGGGAATGACACCCACCCAACTTAGAAAGGCAACCCTAAACAAAGTATACAACCTTCCCTCTGGGAACGCCATTTTGGGAGCTGTTTAGTAGAAAGACAGGTGGAAATGGCATGTTGTTTTACTTGGATCATTTATTTGTTCCGATCAATACAATTCCTCATGAATTATCAATGAGATGGGGCTAAACGGGTTCCTTTAAGCTAATTAAAGCATTAAGTATACTGTACAGGAATAATTACATACAATTTATAGACCACAGAAATGCAGTTTGAATGTATGGCTTTGCAAAATATAGGCTCGAAAAGTTATGTCAGTGATTCCTCAGAGAGTGGAATGAGCAGACACTCAAACTGAATATTAATGTCAGTGAGACTGCTTGACAGTCACTCCCATGAGCACCAGTGAAAAAGACTGATAGGGATTTTCGGTCGACGTCACTCTCCGCCCTACTGCGCTTGCGTCCTGCAGAAGCGCGCCTCCCCATTTGTTTACATTGGGAAACTTGTTCAAATTAAACACCGAAACGGGACGACAGCTAGCTGCTTCATCAGGTATGAACGTCTGACAGACGTCTGTCCTAAAGCTTGAGTCAGCGTTTTCTCGCCGTTTTCTCACTTACCTTAAAGTAACTTCTAAGGGTCGTAGGATCAAAGTTCATCCATAAATGTTAGCTTAGCAGCATGCCTTTTGTTTCGCAAGTGATAAACTCTTGACGTTGGCTGACAACGGAGCTTTTAGACTTGTTTCCACTGTTGTGTGTATGTGCGGAGGCTCTTTCTACAGGCGGGTGCGCGCGCATCGCCCGTGTTGATAAAAAAAATCCCTCTATACATAGAGCCAAGCGTAAAAGACTGAAGATATTTCAATCAAAAGTCAAAACTATTATATTCTTTAGCATTGTTTTCATATTACATCTTTTACAGTATATGAGGTTTAGTGTAAAACTTTTTAAACACCTATTCATTAATTAAACTCACTAGGAAATGATGTAAAAAGCCACCTCATGCCTTTATAGTTGCCTGAGAAGTCAAGCTAACTACATAGATAAGCAGTAAAGTTTTTATTCTCCTGGTGAAGACTACAGTGTTATTTGCTCTTCCTGTCAGGAACAATTTATAGCACAATCTCTGATAAACCAAAACCCAATGTAATGCAAACATTTGAATTATCCAAAAAAGCTTTGATCTTATGTGCAACTCTGTATCTATTGAATTTGTATATATAAGGTTACTGTCTAATGCACATTTCCTAATGAAAAATGTGTCTACAATTTGATATTTGCCTTTGTCAGTTTGACATTTGCATTGAATTTTATTGCAACAGATTCTATACATTTGTGTAAAGTAGAGATGGGTGGCAGCAGTATGCCAAGTATGAAAAGGAAAAAATGATACTCCCCATGTATACTGTGTCAAAATTAAATAAAAAGAAAAGAACTGAGAAAAAGCAAGAGCAAACAGCACTGAACCATAAAAAATAGATGCGGCACACACCCAAGAGAGAGCTTTGCAACTGAGCATCGCAGAGGATGCCAGAATGAACTAAATACAACAGTAACATCCAAATATTATTCAGTAGTCAAAATCTGGAATCTTCCACTGAGCATTTAACACAACTAGCACCTGTTACATTTGAATTGTAAAATACTCTCACTGGCAGTGCATCAGCAAATTCACAATTCACCTGACCTCAGACGACTTCTGCAAAAGAGTATCGTGTTTCCTAAAAACTAGAAGAACTGCAAAAATGTTGGAACAAAATATGTGTGGGAGTCTGCCTTTTGCATGAGGCTATCTGTCGTTGTAGGCTCTGATCCAATTAATATTGATCGGCATTTATACAAAACAAACAGCAAGTCTCATGCATGTAAACAGCAGTCCGGAAAACACTCTGGGGATACATGTTTTATTTTTAACATTTAGCAACAAGATCCCAAGGAGAGACATAAAAAGTAATTGGACTAAAACTACTGCTGTGAATCACAACCCATTTTTATCTGTCTGATTTTCTATCTCTGGGTGGCAGCTGATAATTGGCCATTAAAGTCAGCATAGGCAAAACGACTGAGCTGTAATCAAAGACATGTGGTTTAACGTCTGTAAATGTGTTTTTGAATTATTAGCCATTAATATACAGTCAGATAAATTGCATGGCAAGAACAACCAACATAAAAGACATATTGTTCACTAAGCTACTCCAATTTGCCTTCTTTGTATCGATTACAGAAAACCACAGTTAATGGCGCGGTGGATCTTTCTGCACATCAAGACAAGCAGAATAGATTCATACAACTGTGCCGCTGCTCGGGTTTAACATGTCTCACATGCATCTTCCTTTCCGTATGTGGAGGGTATGTCATGTGACCGGGTATATGGCAGCACAGGGAAACCCCATTGATAAAGAGAAGCACTGCAGCACAACATGTAGGGGGTGCATAAAATATTCATAACGTGTGTTCATGAAAACCTACAATGCTCTACTAGCATGCAAATGTGTGGGTATTTGATCTTACCATAAAAGTGAATGAATACATGGCAACCGGATGAATGTAGCAGAACCAATCTAAAGAAAAGCATCCATTTTGGTGGCTAAATGCTTTATGCTCAGCTTGGATGTTGTTGCTTCTTACACAATTTTTTTAATAATGTAGCTTGTGTTTGAAAAAATGTATGCAATCTAATGTGACTTTACCAATCAAATTATATAGATGTTTAACTCATCACTGATTAGAATAAAAATCTGCTTGGTTAAATCATTATCTTACCACTCTTGTGAAGGCTCATCGATGACCAGAAGTATTTTGAACTTCTTTGGTGTCGTGACTTGGGTTTGCTCCACTAGTCCTGCCGAGGCTGCTGTCTGCTTCACAACATTGGTGATGGAGCTGAAGAAGCTTGCTCCTGTGGATTGCGCTGGCTGGGCTTTCCTCTCCGGACCAGGGGATGTGGCTGGAGGCGTGGGCCCAGCTGAGGTGGGAGACTTGGCAGATGAAGCTTGAGGAGGAGGTGGCTGCGATGGGTCAGGCCTCTGGAGGTCCGAGATGTAGCCATTTGGAAGATTAGAAATAAAAGTGCTGTCTGAGAGGCGCCGACGCAAGTAATTCATCCCTGCAGAGTGGAAGAGCAAAACAGATTAGCCAAGAGAAGGAGTAGTCCCTATTTATCGCCTTGTGTATAGTGACTGATAATGACTGAGCTCTCGAGGCGAACTCCCAGCGAATGCATTCAGTGGAGCATCCTCAGAGCTCCCACACACTGGCAATGACGCTGCAGCCCCCTCAGCCAATCCCCTCTCTCTCCCCTCACAGTGCTCCTGAGCCTCAGCCTCTCCTTCCCTGTCCTCTCATCTCCACCCCTCCCCCAGCCTCAGCTGCCTCACAGGCGTTATGCTTTTAGGAGCTACAGCACAGAAAATACAGGGGTTTCCATTGGAAGAGCCTGGATAAAAAAGTGCTAATTTCAACATTCCCACTAAATAATTAGTGTTTTTCTGGAGTAAAACGTAAAATGGCTTTGAAGAAGAATGAGCAATGTAGACATGATGAAGGGCGTCACATAAAACAATCCCATGAGAGATGCAAATCTAAAATAAATAAATAAATTACGTTCACACAAAGATCAAAATCAGATGCAGCTAAGATTGCACACACAGCACTAAATTGTAACTATTTAATACTAACCACTGGAGAGTAGATCTAATAGATTAAAATCTTGAGCTATAAGTCAATGCATGTCAATAAATCAATAACCTAATGGACAAAGAGGTCACAGTGAAATATTATACCAGTAAAAATAGACTGTTGCAAATTACAAAATTGTACTTGTAGGAGATGTAAAAAATGAAAAAATTATTGTATGTAAAGGGACAGGAGTCCAAAGGCTTGTTATTTCAACCCCAAAGTCTCGGAAAGAATGAGAAACGCATTTAATACAATAGCCATTAATAGTTAGGGTTGAACTGGTTTCATAACTCATGTTAGAGCGAGGTAAAAATTCAGAAGTAAAAAAAAAAATTTAATGAGCCAAGCACAATGATTTGCACCCTGATCTATAGCAGACCTGGGCAAACTGTGGCCCGAGGGCCAGATGCGGCCCTCCGTCTGTTTTCATTTGGCCTTCGGGAAGTTTATGAGAAAAGCTTTTTATATTTGTTTTTGATTGACATCAAATGAATCATGTGTTTGTATCTGTGTTCTTTCTAAAGATACTATAAATTAACTAAATAATACATGAAATAGCTCGTTTTAAAATAAACATGGCTAAAAATTAATGTTAAGACCAGTTAAAATTCTAAAATGTTAACCTTATTTTAACAATTTTGGACTTGTTTAAAGACAATACTTTTAGTTTGAGCCTACATTAGCAATTTATTTAGCCTATTTTTTATTATTATATATTTTTTGACAAATTATTTCAGTTATGCATTGAAATGAAAAAACAGTGAAATATTGGACAGTACTTGTATGTAAGTGGTTAAATCTTCTCTAGTCAAAACGTCTCAAATTCAGATTAAAATTCAAGATCAAGCTAAGCAAGACCAGATTTTTCTCAGTCTTGTAAACTGTTGAATTTGTTTTTGCATTATTGCTCTTGTCTGCATTTGAATATGGCCCTCTGAGAAAATTAATTGCCCACCTCTGATATAGTCTCTAGTGCCACCAGCTGGTAGCACACGTTAAGTCTGCCAGGGATCAAACGCAAGCATCCCATTTATTCGCTTTACAAATGCGCCAAAACATAGGCTTACACGTTCCAGTAGGCATTCTATGCTTATTTAATACTTCTATAAAAAGAAAATGTTTTCAGAAAATAATTTATTTAAGTAAATATTTGGTAATAATTTATGCATCTGATAAATAATGGTCCATTAAAACTCAGGGGTTCATAGCCATTTTGTCACTCACGGGGTCTGTGGATCCATGGATCTGTCATTGGGCTGGAACCATAATAGATCCATGGCTGGAATAGGGCACAGGGTTTACGCAGTGTTTATTACGCAGAGTTTGGGTTTACGCAGGTTTTGCGCAGGGTTTACGCAGACAGCGGTCAGCTCTGTTGCTAATGCTAACGTTGCTAATGTTATTGTGAATTGGAAGCTAGTCTTGTCGACGAGCTAAACTGTCCTAGACGGTTTAGTGGCTCTTTTAGGATTTGTTAACTCGGTTATTTATTATCTGACCACCTCTCGCTCAACGTGCCCTAACTGTAAGTCAAATTATTGTCCACGTGAAGTAATTCTATAATGACTTTTTCATGTAAATTTGTGTTAGCTCGATGAACTACTCGAGAAAACGACAAAGTAGCATTAGCCAAAGTTTGCTAAATCCGCAGTTTGTTCGGCAGCGGTATATCATCACGGTTATTACACATGAAAGTCAACTACTTTATTTGTAACAGTGTAATAAACAAGACAACTTTCGTGTTCATTATAATTCGTTCAATTAACCAACTTAAAACGCTGTTAAGTTTGTATTCGGGCGCTCACTGGCCAGGCCAGCAGCCATGAAAATTATCACTGCTGAACGCTGACTTTATTTTGCCTCTACGGCCTGTAACTTGCACTTTTGTTTCTCAAAGGAAAGCAAGTTTATTCCCTGAACAGACGCATCGCTAACATCCATGTTAGCCCTCAGTCTGTCCGTGTGATGCTCGTCTCTATGATGGACCTGTTGAACTCTCAGCTCCTGGACAAGATGAATAACAATCTCGGCAGACTCTACTTTGAAGGTACAAGTGCAATTTGGTTGCATTTTCAGTTTTATATCAGTATTGCTTGATCATATTGGTTACTTTAATAAAGATAAACTGCCATAAAATATTAACATTTTACATTGTCTATGCTGTTCAGTATGGAAGACTGAAAATGCATTTTGTGTAAAAATTGTATAGCAGCTTTCTTTTACACAGATGCATGTTATTTGTGTCCTTCTCTCAGATGAGTCCAGAGCAGCCTCCTTATCCCCTTCAGTGACTGGTCTCACTGGACCTCCCTCTCACTGCCCCAGTAAACGAAAATATGGAGAACAAATGGAAGATCAAATGAACTCTGATGATGATCACATGGCCAAAATGAGACTTTTTGCTTCCCAAATGTGAGTATATTTTATCATATGCACATAAACAGCATATTTATACTTGAAAGAATTATTATTTTTTATGAGTATTTAATGATCTTGTTCAGGGTCAGACCTTCTGCTGGAAACAATCATAACGAGCACTGGAGCTACAACCCCATTCCTGTTGAGCACCTCTCTGCCTCTAATGGTCTCCATGGAAACCACCTGTTTGCTTCCATCCCAGGCTTCGCTGTGGACCAACCTCTGGCTCTGACTAAAGGCACTGTGGATGCTGCTGCTGGAGGCAGAGATAGGCCTGTTACTGCAGGCAGTGCACAACGACAGCAGGTATATCAACTAGGCCTCAAGAAATGCAGTATCAAAGCAATGACTGACAACATTCATCTTTATTTTTGCAGAATCGACCATCAGTAATTATCTGTGCTCCTGCAAGCAACCGCAACTGTAACCTGTCTCACTGCCACATGAATGGCTCTTCAAGCCAAGAGACTGACCAGAAAAAGGTCAATGGTGAGTTAAGTATCTACTACACAGAACCAAAATAATACTTTACCTTATGTTTTGCTTTTGTTTTTTTTACGTTGTGCTTTTGTCATTTAAGCTCACACTGAATGTGATCCTGTGATTGAGGAACACTTTCGCCGCAGCCTTGGAAAAAACTATACAGAGCCAGAGTCAAATTCTGTGTCCATCACAGGGACAGTGGACGACCACTTCGCCAAGGCCCTCGGTGCCACCTGGCTTCAGATCAAAGCAAAGGGTGGAGGTCCCCGAGCCCTGAGGCAGACCCATGAACTAGAGGGCAAATCTTTTCTTTCACATAAACATGAATACTGTGAGTGCAGATTACACGCTTGGTTTTTGGCAAGCACACATATATTTAACAAAAATAAGAACAATATAATGGTGCTCACATATACAGACTGTTTCTTGGGCCTGAAAGTCCCAGTTAACTCATGAAACATGGCAGTGTTGAATTTGTTACATTTACATAAATATTGAAACATCTTCATTTGATAATTTAACATGCCTTAACAGCCAAAGAAATTCTCAGCATTTGAAACTTAAAAGCCATAGATTAAACCAGTCATTACCATTCACAATTTTCACTGCAGTTGCTTTTATACTACATTACTTGAAAAACTTGCCAGTTCTGATGTGAAACATTGCATTTCAGAGCTCTTAGATGGCAGGTTACTCCATCATTTGGAACTACTATTATAGCATGTGTGATTTTGCAATCAAGTCTTCTTAAAACGCTAATCTATTTTTATAACAAAATAACTGGACATATCCACTATTAACTTTAGATCAGTAAAACATTCAGACTGATTTTGATCAACTATAACACCAGTAGAACACCAGTGGATGACTAAAACAGTGAAACTTGTTTCAAATAGCTGGTTTCTATTGCAATCTATTATATTCAGTATATTAACTCAGATTTTATTTTTTATCTGTAACAATGTAGAAATACTCGCTGCTGGAACAGTTGTAATCAATATATTTTTTGTATCTGGTTTTCATGACTATATGTGGGTGTAAAAACATCCATATACCATTCACAGCCTCTGGCCAGGTTGTCTGAGTGCAGAGTGTGGGACTGCATGTGTTGGACTCTATGGAGCTGGACGCCAGGGCTTAATACATGACTGAGCAACAGTAACCTTTGTAGCAGACGATGCTTTATTTATTCTGAACAGGAAGTAGTCGCATATTTACTTGGCCAAATGTGGTGAGGAAATGTAACTGTCCAGCTCTTCTGTTGGCAGTTTCATTTTGTTTCTAGTTAAATTTGTGAAGCATTCCACTGTCCATCACTTTTTGTGCCTCATCTTTTATGCAAAATCTGTTATTTTTCTACTTCAAGCTCTAAATCAGCATTAGAAAGACTTGCATAAAATTGTTTGGACACGTGTTTTTGTGCCACCTGTAGGTCAACACTGATTGAGACATAGTATTTTAACTCCAGATGTCTTGTCTTTGAAATACATTTGTATTTTACTGTACTAGTCTGAAATTGTTATACACAAGTGCTTCTATTTTATTTACTCTTGTGAGACTATCATTGCGCCGAGCGGAATGATTATCAATACTTAGTTTTGTTAAGAATAGTGTACTCATGTATCATGGATTATTTTCTAACCATGTCTTTTGTATTTGACTTTACTATGTGATTAATTTCCATCTTTAGATAAAGTGCAGGAACACATCTTTTGGAGAGATGCCTGGACAGCTTAGACTTTAGCTTTCTGTGTGTATCATAGTTGAGGGAATGTCTTCATCTGCTTGTTTGATACAAGTAGAATGGCAGAAGTATTGGGGTATTAGACCAATTTTATTTAAATGCTTTATTTTTAGACTACCTGGATGTCAGAGACTGTTCAGACAGATATACTTCGTATCATTTAGAAAAAGAAACAATTGTTAATTCTCTGGAAGAAAATGCCACTGTTTTATACTTTCTATAAGTTTCTTTAAAATAAAGATACAATTTTGCAACAAATCAGCTTGTTGATGTTATACATTGTAAAATAAAACAAGGTTTTTTTATTATTATTTGATTAGTTTAAAAAGTCTTTGCACTGCTTTGTGTGTTTTTGCTAAAATGTAACATGCAGTGTACTTCCTTTATGACACAGCTTGCAATATGCACACACTAGTTACAAAAGTCTGATGATTAAGAGTATCAAAGGGTAGACAAATGAATACACAATCCGTATGTATGATAACAAACATGGCCTTGGATCCAGCTAAGTGATCTACAGCCTTATGTGTCCAACAGATGGCAGTATTGCCCTTTGCTCTGGTAGTTTAAAATCCTCTGTCCCTGGAGATCAAACAAAGACACCAGCATCATCAGGTTGATCTGCTGCTGTTCTTTTTGCATAATTAGCTATTATCAATTATACCCGCATTATTAAATATTTACAAAACATTTATTGTGGTGTTGATGTTGCGTTTCACCTGTATGTCTTCTCAGCACTGGTTGAATGATATTTAGGCCAGGTTTTGATTTTTTAGTTAATCCTGAATTTGCAAAGACACATTCATTCATAGCAGTTCAAGTTATTCTAAATTAATCCTTTTTTTCAGTATTATAATAAAATATGAAGTTGTTTTTTTTTGCAGTCATGCCTATGCTCCAAACAGCTTGCAGCTCCTCCAGCACCACTGCCTATGCAAGATTAGACCTCTCCATTTACAAGCTGCAATGCTCTGTTCTGCTGCTCCATGCCTTCCAAGGAGCTCTGCACTGGTGGGATTATGGAGAAGGGATTCATGTCTCCAGCTCAGGCTCCCATACGCGCACTCATACATGCACGCTCAAATATCAAAGAACATTGTGGGTCGATGGTGAAAATACTAGCTAAATCAAGATGACACATCAGGGTCACGCCAAATTTGACTTGCCCCTTTCAGTGTGTGAAGGCCACAAGGAGCATGACATCTGCGCTTGGCAATGGCGACCGCTCTATACTCCTGCCTCCTGTTATTGTCGTTTTACAGAGGGCTGCAGGTTCAGACACGGTCAAGGCACACATATGCTCCACACACGGTCTTTCAGAGCTGAGCTACACAGAAAACATGTAACTGAGTTAAGACGAGAGATTTATGGTTCAAATTTAAGCTTCTATTTACAGTGAAAATAAAAATATGTCTAGGAGAAACAACATTTTAAAAGGTTACATATAAACTACTGAACATGTTTTAGATTTGAAAGCAAAGAGATTAGACTAAACCAAAACTCCAACTCTTTGAAAAGACACCAGCGTTAGTAGAAACAGAGCTAAAATTGCAAGCAGCAATAAAGGCTCTCATCCTGGCTTGTACATGCTGAATTCATCTCAGATGCAAATTTTATCGGTCCTTGTCACTGCAACTTTCTGTAAAAACAGTCAGCTATCTGATTTCGCAATTTGCAATACCAATCTTGCAATGGTAATGAGAAGAAACGCTTAAAACTCTACAGAGACAGTTGTTAGTAGAGCTAAAACAAATTCATTGATTAATCGCACCTAATTGAGTATTTGAATGCCAAAACTGTAATCGAACAATCTGTTAGATAACAATACACATACTCTAAGGCCTGTCATAAGTTGAGAGAAGAACTGTGTAAAAATTATGTTCTCAAGCAACATTTCTTTAGCGTTTTGCCACTTCAATTGCGCATATATATGACATTTACTTGTTTTGACAGCTTCTTTTTAGTCGACTAATTGATCGTAATAACATGTATTTAGTCTATTGAGAATTTCATTAGTTGACAACAGGCTAGCACTTTCTATGCATTACAGGAAAAAATGTGAATAGCGGTCATTCAAATTGTGATCTTGAAACTGTTTTTCTGATGGAAATAAAATTAACCAATGTTGCATCCAAGATAATCAATCCAATAGCATGAATAATTAGGCCATGTTTTACTGCTGCCCAAGAGAAAAAGTGGATGTTGAAGAGTCACACATATTGGTTCTCAAATTTCCTACATATTAGTCGGATAGTAGTCTCAGCGTATGCATAAATCCAAATTTGTCTTGCCTGAATAAAGGCTGTGCCCCTTACGTCCGCAACATCCCCCAGTGCACAATGTCTGGGGAATTTGCATGATTGCCCGTAGATTATTTGAACATTAGCCCCCCCTCCACCCATTCGCCCCCTAGTTTTTTTCTTTTCTCTTATTTCTGTGGCATTGCTGTGAGGATGCATACACATCCTTGGGCAAAAGAATCTAAAATAGATCATACAAGTGGAGTAGATGTGCAGGCACAGGACGCAGCTCACGGGCAGACTTGAGTCATGCTGGCAAGATCATGCACCCAGAGCTGACAGCACAACACACCCGATTACCAAGCACGTCATTTCGAAAAAAAAAAAAAAAAAAACATCTGCAGCCTCACGTTAGGTCGCCGACGACTAATAATACTAACATGTAACCCAAATTGGCCAGACACAGTCAAATGTTACATGTAGAAATGTTGTCTTATTAGTGTCACAATTACTATGAGAAGAAACATCATGGCATCATGGTTTGTATGGATTGTGAAATCTGGACCAATTAAAACTATAAAATATTAATTTTCTTCAATTTTGTAGAATATTGAAAAATTCAGCAAAAGGTCAGGACATTGCCCTTTAACTTTCAGACTTGTTTAACTTTTTTGGGAATTATTGTCTCTGTAATTACTAGGTTTGATCACAGGAATTAAAAATTGACACAGACTTCAACAACTTCTCTGTCATCACAAATAAACTTAAATTAAATAGCTTTTTTATATAGTAGTTGTAAAAGGTGGTAATATTATTCAACACCATGGATGTAATCATAGTCAACTGAAAAGACATTAAGTCATTAGAATTGTATTGGACAGTTTGTGTAGTCATTCCCTAACATATTGTTGAGACCAGAGGCAAGATTTGTGAATATTCAGTTTGGATAGATTTTTAAAACTTCTTACCTTTTGAATATGCTGTTAAGTACAATTACTTTAGGTATAATAACATCATAAATAAATAATAAAAAAGCACACATGACAGACGTGTGTTTCCCAAAGTAAAAATTAAGTTATAACTTTACCTACTGGCTGCAAAGGAAACTATGTACAGAACAGAATCAAACCGATCTTGCCTGACATGCTAATGCTCCAGAAATGCTCAAAGTTTGGTCAATTTATGGACTTAAAAAAACATGACACACATTTTGGAGGTTTTTTTTCGGGCACTCAGAGGGGAAAGAATGTATCTCACAAACAAAACTCACAAAAATTCAGTTCTTTACAAAGTGGTAATTTTTCAATAGTTAAGGACACATAGCATGCATTGCAAAATTGACTTATTTGCACTTTCAATTCTGTTTTAAAATTGCCTCCTCATTAAAAACACAGCTGGAGTTTTGTCTGTGAAATCTTGTTTGTTCCTGAGCCTCAAAAACACTGTTCTGAATGTCCATGATCAATGAAGTCTATGAGGTCTTCTGCATTGTTACTAACTATAAACCATCCAAACTCATTTTGAACATTTCTGCAGGTATAGCATATCAGGCAAGTTCAGTCTGATTGCTTTCCTTGTGCAGTTTCCTTTGCAGCCAGTAGCTGGAGCTACAACTCAGTCTCTGATGTCTGATGTGACTACACTTTCTTATTGGATCTTTGCTATCGATTAACCATATTATTTTGACTTACCTAGTTACACTATTCTTGCATTTCTCTTCAGAGATGAGCCTGATGAGCCACTCTTCAGCTCAAGCAAACATGGTTCATTCATTGTGTCATCTGGACTGCTGGCAATGGCATAACCTTTGTGGAGGGAAGGAAAGACAACACGGTCACTCTGGATCACAGTCTTCCCATGCACAGAAACAGACTGTCAGGCCACCTCAGCATCAGCCACACCACCAACAATCGTTTGTCTGTCTTCACTTTCTCCTTCCTTTGGTTATGATAGCTTCCTGTGATATGGCACACTGATGTAGGAGGGTGGTTAGTATCTCAATACTTTTGGGAAGGAAGGGTTTGTCTAGGCTACAATGATAATCTGAATAAATTTGGCCAAATGTGCCAAAACGTTCTTGTAAATGCCTTGAATCAGCATCAAGTATGGCACAGAAATGGAAACTTGTAATAAAACAACAAATGAGAGGAACTTTACAAACTGCACGTACATTCCCAAATTTTTCAGTCTGGAACTCATAAAAACAAACAGGCAGCCGACATGGGACTATGGGATATTTCCCATAGTCCCATGGATAAAATTTCCCTAAAATAGCGTTTTAGGGATAAAATTTCCCTAAAATAGCGTTTACAATATATTTTAAAATTATTATTTTATTTTAGTTTGAAATTCCTATTTTTATATTATTTTGACTTGCAGATAATTACTCCAAAATATTTATATTAATATCCACCTCTATTACAATAACACTAACTAACACTTCATAAAACTGCTGTCACACTCCTTATTTAGCACAATTTTAATGTTACTATTTACATCTCTTAATAATAATCAAGTGATGAAAATTATTCCCGATAAAGTGATGTGACTGAAATGCAACTAATGTAATATGTTTGACTTTTGAAAAGTATAGTAGCTTTGTTCATATTCATATCCAGTGTTAGGGTGAAAACCTATGAAAATATATTCAGTTATAAATACAGCAATACTACAAAAAATGCATTTTCTTCTATCTTCTCTTGTTCAAATCAGAAACTGTATTCTGACTACTTAAAATATTAAAGTGAGAAAATATGACATAAGATTAAAACCGCTTTTTATTTTTGGTTCAGTGTTATGCATTTATTTATAAGATGAGAAAACCATTATTCCAAATTAGAGACAGAAATAGAACGCATTCATCACTGGAAGACCTGTGTTTTCTTTTTCTCACTAATTGTGTTACGTTGGAAGCCTACATTACTATGTGCTCAAATTATTCCTCTGATTTTAGAATTATCCGTGTTTTGGTTGAAACATTACTGTTACTATATATATATATATATAATAAAAAAAAAATATATATTATATTATTATATATATTTATATATATATATATATATTATAATGTTTTGCCGTAGTTTTCCTTTCAAAGTGACAAAACAGTCAACCTTATGATGATATAGGAGCTTTTAACTTTTGTTTATTTGGATTTGCTTGCGTAAAAACAGACCTTAAGGAGCTCATTTAGTCTTTAATCAAGTGTAAAATGACCCACCATACGGTTTTGAGATAACATATTTCAAGAACCACTTCTCTAGTGCCTCAATAGCTCCATCTCTGACCCAAAATTTCACCAAATTTGCCCTTAAGTTAAATGCCATGCAGTGATGGCAGTGTGATCAAAACTTTTGGCTTCCCTTTCACATTGTTACATATTAATGGCTTATTAGTAAATGATTGATTTAAAAGACCATCTGCTGCTCAATGCCCTGTCTGTTTTTCTACGAGATAATGAATAGCATCCAATTAGGTCATACAAATGTTAGCTAATATGTTTGTCAGATGCAAGGATCACATTGTTGTAATTATTTTAATCTCTCCACAGACAGGCAGATTTTGAGGCAGCTGGATGTTTTAACCATTACTGATATCAAGTCCTTTTCTCATTAAGTGCTTGTTAATTAAATTGAGGTCTACATTACAACTGCATTGCCAAGTTGCAGTAAAAAGGATAATTTGGCCTTTAACACTAATCTTAGACTGAACCATTGTAGGGAAAGATACATGTATGTAGCCTAATAGTATTGTTAGTAAGTAAATACATTTATGGATATCAATGATATCTTAATTCAGAATTCAATCCACAGTGCAAGTTTGAAGCACATAAAGTCTGAACATTAAAAAAATATACAAGATTATTTACTATTAGATGTATCTAGAAGCTATTCATTTGATTAATCATGTCTTATCAGAGAATAGCATTTTCACTAAATTTGACACAGATGAAGTTAAGCTGCTTAGGGCATCGTGATGGAGTACATTTTGATGCAATTAATGCTTTGTCTGAGTCATTAAAGTTCCCATCTCCGCACATGGCATGGAATTTGGGGGATCGCATAGCAACTATGGAAAATTGGTTGATCATTATTTCAGTAATGGCTGTGTGCACGGAATTTCAGTTGGCTTGCGATTGTTCAAAAATGCTAACTTCTGTACATACAACCATTTCCTGTTAGCGTTAGCATTTAGACACAATTATGTCTCTTTTTAAACACACAAGTGTTCTCTGATGAAATATTCCTCTAATATGTAAAGTCTTTAACATGTTTTCTGGAACATTCACCACAACTGTCTGATCTAAAGAATATTTATTAGTTTTAAACTGATGTAGTGAAAACCTCATTGAAGAGCAGGAAGTCGTTGTATGTACAGGATGTAGTATTTTAAACCAAAACAAGACAACTGCACTCAGCCAATTCATTCATTGCAGTTAATCAGTTCCCTTGTTGCCACAGTAAGACTTTAAACACAAAAAACGTTTTTGTTTTTTTCTTTTGTCCTAACAAACCTAAACCTGCAGGCCAAATAAGACCCCTAATGGTCCGACTTGTGTTATTATTAAGTGGTACCAACAATATGCTGTATATTGTCCAATACCGATACTAAAAATAGAACAATATTAGCTAATAGTAATATATCGCCTGCCAGTCCATACTAAATTAGGCCCAAATCAAGCCTTAGGCATAGAAATAAACCATTGTCACTGTAGCTAAAATTAGGAAGTTACTCAAGGAAGAATAAAGTAAACACTACATTTGAAGAGATGTCTGTGTACCACCAGAAAAAGCTTGTACAAATAAAACAACTTTTATCACAAAACTACACTTCCTAATTATCCTGTGGTCTTATTTAATTTCGGATTTAGAGCAAGCCCATTCTACATAACATTAACCACTTTAGTCTAGTTGTGTTCATTTCATGTGATTTAAATTTTTTTTAAGTTAAGATTGTCAAACTTATACTAGTATTGTATTAGTGTTGTAGTATTTGAATATCTTTTGTACAACTCAAACTCCCTTACATGTTTTGCAATTACAGGCATACAGGCACCAAGAGACCCCGTGGAGTTGGTCTATTTACTTCTCTGCTGAGGACATTACATTACCTAAATAATTGCAGCCTTTGTGAACTGCCAATTGTGACTATTCAAAGAGCAATTTTGATTTGATTGCCCTAAATCTGAGCATCAGCCAACATGTCCGTGCTCTTCTGCTGCTTGTTCCTGATGTGCGCCTCTCGCCTGCTCTCTCCTTTGCCACATCGCCCCTTCACCACCACCACCACCACCACCACGCGCTTCTCCCCCGTGTGTTTGGCAGTCACACAGTCTGCCATGTGTGTGCTCAAGACGTTACATAATGCCCTCCTTTTACTGCACTCCAGATCAAAGAGAACAATCCGGCACAGAAAAATTGCTCCTTGCTGATTTTTGTTCCCTTTTTGCCGTCAAAATGGTTTCATCAGACATACGTTTACTGAGGGCTGACACTGTTATCTACTTCAGCGAAAGTCTTTGTGTTTGAAAAGCAGAAAGTGAAAAACGAGATGTCAAAAATAATAGGTAGTACAGCGATATTTACATAGGTCTTATGATTTAGGCACCAGTTTTGCAAAGTATTCTGGCAGCAAAGTAGTGTTATGAGTGCTGTGCATACAACCATAAATTCACTTTTAAAGACAAGGTGTAATTGAAATATATTTAAATAACATTAATATTATTTAACTAGGGTTAGAGTTAGGCGCCAATTTGCTTGACCTCCGTTCTTTGAAATTACATTAAAAAAAAAACTAGATTTAGCAAGATACAAGTGTCACAAGATGATGCACATGACTAGAAAATGATCATCATGTCACACTGCATTGGTTGTAGTAAAAAATACAATTTGAAGTAGTTTCAAAAAGCAGAATCAGCAAAAACATTTCATAAAATCAATAAAAAATTTGAGATCGAAACTGGAAACTGTTGACTTTGGTAAATTATGTTCAAATCTTATTATTTCTCATGGACCAAATCTTTACACTGTATTGTCTTGTGAAAATTGTTTCTCGTCCCACGGCTAGAAATAACTTACTTAAAGCTACAACCACATTGTAACAAATAGGTCACCGAAGGACAAAAACAAAAACGCTAGTGCTGAAGAGTCAATGGGGGTTGTCAGAAGTAAGACATTTCACTACAAAAAGGCACACATGGAGTATTAGTATTTGTTAGAAAAAAAAAGTGTTTCTTTTTTGTTCAAAGTCAAAGATATTTAAATAATGACACATGGAGAGGGAGCAGAGCACTGGAGCTGTCAGAGCAGCGATGTTCGTCCACAGACCTATCCACATTGAAATAATGAGTGTGAGAGCACTCACCTTCAACATGCAGCCAGTACGTTTTTGGAACCAAGAGCAACAAATACTTGAAAATTGGGCTAAAATGAACTCCTCGTTCTATCAGTACAGTTCAGAAACACTATACAAGAGCAGGAATCGCTTCACAACAGAAAAGGAATCGCTTCACAGTCTCAAAGCAGAAAAAAGGCTGGTCAATAAACAACACAATATTTATTTTAAATTCTCCAGGTGACTTTATTGTGTCTTATTAAAAAGTACCAAACTAGAGCTTTGAATAAGTTTTATAAATGCAATCAATCAATAATAATCATCACAATAATCATTCCCATTAAAAATGCTGCTACAAATACTGAATTCTGCTGCAATACTTTTTTACTTTTGATTGAGACTGAATCTCAATCTCGATAAAAGAATAGAGTATATTGCACAGCCCTACAGTATGGACATGAGTTAAGTACTGCAGACAACACACACATCTTAATCCTAAACTCTAAGTCTCAGATCGAGCAGACAGAGCAGATGAGTTGATCAGGCCTCATCACAGTGAACCCTCCAGAGACAGAGAGGGTGTGTTGGACTAGAGCAGAGCTGGGTTATCAGGGCTCGGCTCGAGGGAGTGTGCAGGTGAACCAGAAACACACGCCTCAGACTGTGTGTGGCTGCACCATCATAGAAGAGGTGGAGGACTATGGGAGCGGGCAAAGCTTCAGAGTGGGTTTGGTGCTCAAACCGTTATCACACCTGACAGTGTCTGCTCTGGGTCCGGTGGTGCACGCGGCATACGTAAGCAGCCGGTCATCTGTAAGGCAGAGTGATCGGCTGCGACGTGTCACACGCCACATTAGGCCCTGCCAGAGGATGTGTTTGACAGAGCACAGGAACCTGGCTCCAGCACAATGTCAGAACACTAGAGTCTTGCAAGTTCACTTGAGGGCCTTCATTTATAGAACATCAATTTTAATTTGCTGCTTCATTTCAGCCTGGGAATGTGATTAAACAAAATGAAATCTATTAGTTTGGGCTGAGAACAATGACAAACACCTCTAATTCATTAAAGGATTTTCACTGGTGGAGGATTCGGCCCCAATAAAAAAATAAAAACACTGATGGTGTGTGTCTGTTTGTTTAGTACTGTAGGGCATATTGCCTTTTACTGGTGTGAATGTGATACTTGAAATAACCTTGAAGAAAAGGGCAAAGATGATATATTTGGAAAAGACAGGCTGTAAAGCTATGGTTAGGTAACCCACTAAAATGTAGACATGTTTTTAACCACTGACCATAACAATAGTACAAAAAAGAGGTGGTATAAAAATGCAAAATGCAAACACGATTTAAAGTAAACCATAAACAATGTACCTGATCAACATCACATTTTAAACTGAACTGGCAAACTGGGCAGGGCTCTGAAGTGAGACAGAAGAGCAAGTTGCAAGTTCTGCAATACTTTATAAATGATCTAGTCACCACTCCACCACTTGGTTGTCTTGTTATTTAGAACAAAATCTAACTTCACTCACCTCACAACAAAATAGTTTTGCTTTGCTCATTGACTACACAGAAGTCTGTGATGATTTTCAGTTCTGTGGTATTTTTTTCTTGCAGGCAGCCATGTTTGTTTTGACGTGTGTGCCCCAGATGGCTAATTCATTTATCATGAGATGAACATGGAGGCCAGACAGTATATTAGAGATACTGTATATCTTCTGGATTAAGACCTTTACTCGAAGGAGCAATGACCATACACAATTAAAAGGCAAAAATGTCGATTTAGTGTTTAGTTCCTTTTTTTTTCCAAATTTATTAAAAATGACTAATGGCTATTAAAAAGTATGCAAACTGGGGCGTAAAGTCAATTTAAGATCCATTAAGTCAGCTGATATTCCAGTAAAAGTTTTGTACATTACTTAAACCTTGACAATACTTATTTTTGTCAATTTATTTTGCATCTTTTGATCGGAGTGTTGCTCTCTCTTTGCTGTCTCTCTGAAGCACTGAGCACTTTTGAACTTTTTTTTTTAGCTCAGTTTTGGCAAGACAACTGTGACTTCAACAACTAAGAGTGGCTCTGATGTTCAACAAACAGAGTAAAGTACTGTCAGATTTGTGAAAAGAGACATCTGTTTTCTCGTACATGGATACCATGCAAAAGCTAATGCTACCTACGCTAGCTTTGGACTTCTAAATGGCAGACTTTTCACACCTGCAACAGAGGACAATGCAGTGAAAATAGTTTGATTCTTGGGATTTCATCCACCCTGTGATGTTCAACAGACACAAGTTAGGATTTAGTGAATGGAGTTGTTTGTTTGTCTTGTAACCATGGAGATGGTACACGAAGCTATGAAAGCTAACTTTGCTAGCTTTGGACTTTTGAAATGCTACAGAACTTTTACATCTGCTGCAGCCGAAGCTTTTGCAGAGGAAGATTTTGTGGGGATGGCCTTATCACCGACTGAAACAACAGAAGTTCACCTGCTCCACCTGCACCTGACTGTGATGTGTCTACAGAATCTACTTGCTCCACCTGCACCTGACTGTCATCTGTCTCTCACTCCGGTTTCCACCTCCAACTGCACCTGCTCCTCCAGCTAAGGCCCTGACGAAGCCAAGCACAACATCATGGAGATTGTCCCCGAGCGCCGTTAAGCGCAGCACACTGCTCCTGACAGACGCCCCAGTGGCTCTGCAGGATGGGTCAAATGCAGAGAATGAATTTCCCTCTCGAGGATCATAAAGTATTATCTTATCTTATCTTATCTTATCTTATTCCTCATCCCTTTAAATACTTTTATCCAGTACAATACCATTGTCTTTTCTGCATGCTCTCCTGAGACTGAGCTTGTGTGCTTGTCATATTCTAGATGTTGCAGTGCTGATGTCTTACCTGTCAGTGAGCAGGTCAGGGGAGGGCCAGTGCCTGCAGAGGGGCCTGGACACATTGGGACGCGGCTCACCCATCACCGAGCACCCTCCCAAAACCGCGGTGACACATCTGAATAGAAAGCATGCAAAACATCAACGCAATGATTCACCACTTCCCCGAGAATGAGCATGTCCGCGAGGTTCCTGGACGCCTTAATCATCGCCTGTGTTGGTTGTGTAAGACCAAGACAGTCAGGGAATGAATGAACTTGTTTGCAAATGACAGTCCTCTTAAAAAGTTGTGTTTTCTTTGAGTCATAAGAAGTTAAGTGCTGGCTTTCAAAATGTCTCTCAAAGCTCACAGTATGCAGAATATAGTCATAAGTGCTTTTTAAATTTTTGCGTTTAAGGGTGGGAATGGTACTTAAGACGCGTCTGAAATTTGCTTTGAGTTTTGTCATAAAGTGCAGTCAAGGGCATAACTTCATGAGTGAAAATGTGACACGGTGAGGATAATGCATCCATGGCACGTGCGGAGGTCACTTGGTCACATTTGCATAAAACAATGTGTCATAAATACTTACATCAACATCAGTGTGTGAACAAAATCATACTACAACACCAGGATAGTTTCATAACTTTCAGAAGAGCATTACTATTACGTTAACAGAAATGACATTATCTCCTTGAAGTGTAATCTGATACTGGTTGAGAAACTTAAGTGCTGAAAGGGCTTCTGAAAAAGTGTAAAAAGTCACATTTGAAATAACAGTGCTTGAACTACCTGTGGTGGTGGTGTTGTTGTTGTTGTCCTGTTCTAACAACACAAACTAATACAGTAACAAAAGATTAAAAAATATATGCTACTTTTGTGCTAAGGAAATTATTTTAATTCTCCAACAACCACATTTCACAGAGCTTGCAAACTGGCCAGTGCTGGAGAATTAAAAGTAACAGGGAAAGAGAAAACAAGGATATCTCCAAGTAATGTTTGTAATCAGACAGAAATGGCAGAGTGTTATGTCATTGGCCACTGCAGTGCATGGCTTGACTATTTTGACCTGTAAGTCACAAATTTGCACAGTTTACACTAAAATTATTAAAAAAAAAAGAAAAAAAGGTTTTAGTAGCAAAAAAAGTTGATTTATTTCGGGCATTTTAGCATTGGATGAGTAGCTACTGCGTCTTAGCCAATACTGTGTTTGCTAAGCCAATGCCAACTGTGGCATTGATACCCACGTCTGTTGGCTTCTTGATGCATTGTTTCCTGTCTGGTCACCCCTTCCTCAAAGAGAAAATCAAACTCAAACAGAACCATGCAATTAAGTTTTATTTAATTTAGTAATGCATTTGAAACTAATGAGGCCATTGGTCCTCCCATTTACTAAAAAAACAACAGCTTTTCGCTAAATCAAATGGTCTTGTAATTGCTATAAATTGGCTTACATATTCAATAACATTTAACTTTTACAAGCTGTCAGTCAATCACTCACAAGTCCCATCTAAGACAAGAAACCCAACTCAGTTCTTTGCCCTACCATCTACCATCGGTGGGACAGACTGATTTACATTAGTCATACTACGACCCTCTACTTTGTCATTGCCTCAATATGCAGCTGACGACAAAAAACTCTAAATACTGCTGTCTTAGAGTAGTTGATAAATAAAAAATAGTTTGTGTTTGAGATGTGTGTTTAAGATTCCAGCTGCAAATATTTGCAACTGGAGTCCCACTTCTTTTTGAAAACACATTTTGTCTTTATAATTAGCAACTGTCTGTCCAGTTTTTGTGCAGTCACTATGCTAAGTTTGTCATAGAGTGATGTAATAAAGCACTTTAGTTGTGTTTTTCCTTTGTATTTAGTATATCCAACTATGACATGTAAATCAGAAATTTTTATTTTGTTCATTGTAAAACCCCAAATTCATCTAAAACAACTTAAAAATAGAAAAAGGTCCATGGACTTGTTGATAAAAGTGCAGAACTGACAAATTCCAGCTTGTAAATACAGACAAGTGGGCGGAGCTAGGGGCTTTGTTAAAATGTAATTTTTTTTTTTGAGCACCCGAGCATCAGCTGCGGGACAATATAAGATTACTCAAACATGCAAGAAGCAATTCAAATACAACTTTGAGTAAACTAATAATAAGACAAAAACTTTGTGGTGTAACATGGTTAAAAACTCTGAAAATATGCCCTTAAAAGTTATATTTCAGATGCCCTTTCTGCTTTCTGCTCTGACAAGACAAGATTTAATACTACTTTCTTCTCTAAAATCTAATGGTGATAAACGTTCCATTTTTGTCCATAACACGTAAGAGTATAGTTATATAACTTCATAGTAAAATTCCCCTTTAAACATCCGCTCTCGTTTGCTTCTCACCTTTACTTTGCTGTCATTTTGCGGCGGTAATAAACGGTAGAGACTGAGCCAACGTCCCGAGGAGCGAGCTGCTAAGTGTGTGCAGCGTAATCTGACAGAACTTATTTAGGATGCAGGTCTTTGTGAAGCGCTGCCTCCAGCTGATGCCTCGTCCTGTCTTTACACTGAACGGTGTAATAGTGCACCATCACATCCTGTAGAATCAAGCACATGGAGAGTTTGCACAAAAGTACAGGGAAGTCAAGTCTGTCTGTTCTTTTATGCAACAGTAGTGCTTTTGCAGGCATCTACGTATGTTGTTTAAGTAGGTAATCTTGTACAAATATGTTGAGCAAATCATGGCATATTTATGTCATGATCAACACTACTAACCCTAACCTTTCTCTTGTAGGATTATTCTTATTTTTCAGAATGTTTGTGGATTTGAGTCCAATTTTAGTAATAAGTAATTTTAGTATCAAAGAACCAGTCCTCTGTAGTACACTTTTTATATATAATGTAGAGATGATTAAAATTAAGTATATAAGAAAAAACATCATGAGCTTATACTTGAACAGGTTGTATTCTTATGAATCCATAACATTCTACAGGCCAATAAAACCTGTAATATTGATAGATAAATGAATCTTGACAAAAAGCTAATGGGTTTAAACTTTTAGATATTTCATGTCAATGTACAATGCTAATAGGATACAAAATTGCTCCTGCTCACCACCTGGCCTTAGGAGATCATCACATTCTAAAGTAGAAGATAGACGCAACCTACTTTTAGTTATTCTGATGCCAATATTGATAATTTGGCTTTAAGTGTTTGTTGATACCAACTGGTACCATTGTAGGGACTAGCTTTTTCCTTTAAAACCTAGATGACATATAACAAAATGGATTACATTGTGTTTAGTAATTGTGATTTATCCAACCTACAAGATACAATAACATAACTTTATGAGAAGTTGATGAGAAGCCCGTAAATTTTCCAACCCGAGCATCAACGGATCTAATATTTTGGTACTGATATCTAATCCAACTAAGCTTGTATCTAATCCCAAGACAACAAGACAGTGAGGGAACACAATTTGAAGTCTATAGACTGAGCAGAAAAAACTTTTTTGTTAATAAATAGGGCTGGGCAATACTGACAAAAATGGATCTCTATAATTTTTGGCACATCTCAATTACGATGTTCAGTCGATATTAAATCAACCGGAAAATGTTCAAACACATACTGTACACTACTACATTAAATGTAGTAGTTTAATGGTTCAAAAAAATTGGCTGTAGTTTACTAAAGACATTTCTGGTCGACGTAGAACGTGGTATCAATCAGTTAGTCGACTGAAAGATCTCAATGTTCTGACAAAATATTTCACCCAAACTGTCCTATTAAGACAACAGTCTCAAAGGTTTGCATGTTAAATTTCTGTTAATAAAGAAAAAAAAATGTAGCTAAACGAGATTTTTATTGCAATGTGTTTAATAAATAACAAAAAAATGTGGCAACTAAGGCACAAATGAGTGATTAATTGACCAGAATATCACCTTCTACACTTATTTGAACATTTACAATAATGTAACTTTTTTTCATTTGTATCTTTAAAAAACCACAGTCTTAAGCATTTTTTAAATGATTGATATGAAAATCACGATATCTAAAATTTTATATATTGCCTAGCTCTATTCATAAATATTTTTTCATTAGGTTCTTTATTATATCATATACATTTTTACATTCATGAAGAGATGTATTAATCAACTCACAAAGAAATCATAATTCTAGTACAACATATCTCTAGTGGTACTTGAAGCCACCTGCATTTTGAATATTTGTTGTATTTAAAGGCACATATTTTTGTTCTTCTTAGAGTTTATTATCATTTAGAACAGCCTTATCCATGCTTTATTCTTGTCTTTGACCTCCTTCAATCATTCTAATCAAAAAAGGTCTTATTTATATACATTGTCTTATATTTCTTAGACTGTAAGTATTGTTTTTCTTAAATGTACTTTGTGAGAAAAGTTTGAGAATCTCTGCTATAGCATGTACCAGTACGTTCATTTGAATGAAAGCTATGTTATATAAAAAGGTGTCTATATGTGTGTATCTAGTTTGCTCATTTCAAGTGACCGTCTAAGATGAGTTTATTGGCTATTTTTGTTTCAAGAGCGAGTGCAAGCCAATTCTCCTTTTACCTAATCTAAAAGTTATTTCTTGGAATAGTTTAAAGTATTCATTGGCTTACGCATTCAATAACAATTTACTATTTCAGGAACAAGATATGCATCGTTGTCTCTTTTGCAGATGCATTCTGCATCTAAATGATTTTATTTTCAGTGATTCACTTGGTCTGCTTCTCGGCCTAATTTGCATTCAGTGTTTGACCCAAGCTGTAATCTACAATGACTCTCTCATAAGCCTCGGGCACTTTGGGGAAATGTTACAAGCCGTGACCAAAGACAAGCGGCGCTAAAGTAAACTGAATGTAGCCGGGGACAGTGTTGTGATTAGCTAAAGAGTCCCGTCTGTAAATATACTCTAACCTATAATTCAATTTCTTAGTTTTTTAAGTGTTGGTGTCTAGGGTGTCATAGATTGGATAAAAAAATAAATGCCAATCTGTATTATGACATTAACAAATGCAATTTATGCTATGTTCACATTGGATACATTTTACTATTTAACCTTAGAGAGAATAGGGAATATAAACTTCAAAACTAAAAGAAGGCTTAAACCAGGACTTTTTGTATTGTAACATAACATGATATACAGAAGACATTACCAACATTATTTACACTGTCACTTGCATGCTGAACCAAAACTAAAGAGACTATAGACACTAAAAGGGTCCAAACAAAGATTAACCAAGATTCAAACCAGGACCAATCACGGTCTTAAGATAAATTTATTACAAAAATTAATCAAAAAATATATTTTTTTAAAGTTTGGAACATGGGGGGGTCATGTTGATAGTTAGGCTAAAGTATTATTTTGTCTGAAACATTAGATTTTTCTATTTACTTCTGGCATTAATTCTAATCAAATTGTATTTTAGTCAAGTTTGTCTAACCCCATGAGTCCTATAACAATTAAAAGGGATTCTGAAAGTATGTATTGAAAAAGCATGCTGATGTTTGCCTGTAAATATCACATTTGCTGTGTCACAGAACAAAATAAAGGGAATCATTACTTGCCTCTCCGTGCCCTGGTGTGCACCTTTAGACTGTCATCTTGCATTGCTGTGGTGCACAAATCCACTGGATCTAAACAAGCCTGTGTAGTTTGTATACAGAAGGAAAAGACTGCCTGCTCTCCTAAAGGTGAACCAGAAAACAAGTTCATTTTGAGCTGAGTTCATATTCACATTGGAAAAAGAAGCCTTATTAGCATAAATGCAGAGAGAGGCTTTGCATACTTGAAAACCTCTCAGCCAATCTACTGGAAATAGCCACGCACACAACACCCTCTGATTACATTGATATGTAGATTCATGCATCTGCTAAGATTAGTTATTCATTAATGTATTTTGCTCTGAATTCTCGGGCGAGTGTACCTCAGACACGAGTCTGGGCCACGCCAAATGCAGGAAATAATGTCATATCAAATTTACATAAAAATGCCAGTGCTCAGATGAACTGGCATTCAGGCACTGTGAATACATATTATTGTAATAGGGCTAAAATGCACATATAATTTGTATGTAATTTAAATGTGAAGTCACCATGGAAATGGTATTGGATTAGTTTTGCCCCAAATATAAATTTTCAAATTTGTCCTAATACCACAAAGAAAAAACTTTTTGATAAAATACTTTTATTTCCAACAATAATAATATTACTAAAATAAAGGCCTTTTACCTATGCCTCAGACTAGGGCACGGTGATATTATATCGTTGGTGATAATAACACAATATAAATTTAAATCATTGATGTAGTAAATCAATGGGGGAATTTTGTGCTATGATTGTACATAGAGACTTTGCACTCCCCCCATAGCTCTTAAAAATAAAAGTATCTTACTCTGGATGTTACTATGTGGGTTTTATAGTAGTTTTGATAAAGCTTAAGATTCTTCACAAGTTCTTCAGAAAGTCAAATCACAATGGTATTTCTTTTATTCTTGCTAAAAATATGAAGTATCTGATTCTAACACTTTCAGACTGCTTTTCACTTTCCACATGTATGCTTGTTTGTTTCTAAGGAGGAATGCAGATGATATCCTGCCTAGTTACAGGCAGCTCTGAGGAGAGGCAATCCAACTCATAGTTTCTTACCAAGGCGTTTTTGAGCAATAAACACTCAAGATAAGTCCAGGAAGAGCACTACCATCTCCCCGGTGACAAGCAGGTGGCAGACTCCACACAAGAAAACTTACACAGTGGACCTTTAAATATCCAGCTCTAAATAGGCTACAGTCAAGGATAATAACTGCAGTTTTTGTGAGTTTATAAGCTTGTAGCAGTCTGTCAACCCACCACAAAGGCATTATGGATCACCAGTTTGTGTCCCCTTATGCAGGCTCTCTGGAAGCACATTTTCGCTTTAAAAATAGGCGCACAAAAGCTCCAGTGGAATTGCTAAACACCAGACAATGTCCTTTTGCCCAGACCTGGCCAAAAACTGGAGCGTGTCAGAAGGGACCACTCTGCAAAGAAAAGAACAGTTCCACACTTATCACATGCATGCACATTGCACAGAACCACCTCATAGATATGAAAGAGGTAATGAAAAAAGTCCTTGGTCTGAAATTTAGGTCACATTCAAACCGCTGACAATCTATTCATAATTTTTCATATTTGATTTGGTAAGGAAATGGTCTTAAATTATTGAAAATGTACTAAATGATCATACGATGCCTTATTTCCTGTATAATATATATATTTTGGTCCAGAGGAATGAGCAGGACTACTCTGTTTGCTTCTGGGTTAGTAGTAACAAAACAGGGCTGTGAATAATTTACATTTTTTCCCACCTTGTTACTTTTATTATACTGCATAGCGCCTAACCTATTTGGCAGCAACAGAGTTTGTAATTTAAGATCATTTATTTTGAAAAAAAAATCAGCCCCACGTGTGTCATGATCTTTGACATCGGCCCACCAAAGAGAACTTTATTCTTGGTTATTGACAGAGCTACCGGTACTTAGTTACATTTGGTTAAGTAAGTTTTTCTCTAGCAACAGCAAAAATGTTTAATAAATATACATAGCCCATGGTTCTTGAGTAAATGTTTTTGTCTTCTCATTGCAGGTTAACAAAACAAACAAACAAAACTTTGTCAACAATAACAAATTATTTCAGTAAGTTTGTCTTGGGACACAACTCCTTCAGTTAGGCCTACTTCTGTGTTTTTCAAACTGTATTAATGTTTTGGACCTGATTTAGTCTCATTTTAAGCCCTTTTGAAATACAACTTCTGCCTAATTTAGGCCAAATTTTGATCTGGTCAAATGTGGAGAGTCAAATATTATGGCATCTGAACTATTGATTTTGTTTATCAAGTGTTTATCATTTGAGAAAACCAATATTTTGTCCTCCAATATATTCACATCATAATATAAATAACATACTGCAGAAAGTAAAGTTACTCATACCTGTTTGCCCAGATACTTACTACTTAGTAATTTCTTGGACCAGTAGGCCTCTACATTGTTATTTACTTGAGTACTAGTTACTTCCTTTACTTGACTACAAATTCCACCACCGATACTGAGCAATGAATGTAATTGTCAATCTACAGTTTATTCGTCACTAACACATTGCCTATTGAGTTGTAAGCCTTTTTTTTTTTTTTTTTACTAACCTTAAAGTTCTTGTTGTGTGATGTTTCAGCGAACTTTTCTTCATTACTTTTTGCAGTGTACGCAAGCTTCTCATGGACACAGCCTGATTATGTCTTTGTTCAGTGTTTGGGATCTGAAGTTTCTATATTTGGACAATGCTGTGAAATCAAGGGAGCGAGGATGACTTGCAAGGTAAGTGAAATAGTTGGCAAAAGTAGCATAAAGCAAAGTAAAAATACTTACGTGCTAACGAGTTTCACGTGTTTTGGATAAGAAACATGCAAGCTAGCTAATTGAGTAAAATGCTAACTAAGCTAGCAGCTAACTCTCAAACAACACATTAATTTATTAAGATCTATTAAAAACAAAAACAAATTACCATATTCTTTCAATGCACGGTACGTTTTTAAATGATAAGATATACATAAATAAATTAATAAAATTCCACGTTGAGTTACATTAACGTTACATTAGAAGACTGCCCTCAGGAGCCTGCTTTGAAAGGGCTCTCCTCTCAGTTTTGCTTGTTACAGTGCCCCTGGTTCATCAGACACCTGTGAATAATGTAACTGAAACTACAAACTTTACCTTTCCAAATTATTTAGTTTTTTTATGTTTCTGTTGTTCAGAAGGTACGCTTTAAAGGAAACCTGTTCTGCAAATTACACTTTTCTGAGTTACTAATCATCTTTTAACAGTGTTGTCTTATCATAAGTTTACTTGAAGTTGTATTTGGATTGATTCATTCATTAAGTAGAATTGTTTTGCAGCTGAGGCTTGAGTAAGCCACCTGTCTTCGCCCACTTTTGTTACCTGCATTTACTAAGATTTTGATTGTAAATGAAGGTTCTAATTTTTTTAATTGAAGCATTAAGTTATTTAATATCTGCTTCTTGCTAAAATCTAATTTTGTTCTGCAGTTTTGACTGAAATGCTAAGTTTTCTGCAATTTGCCTGAAGTGAAACCGATGCCACATTCAAACGCCATATAGAGTTAATTTGCAGAAATTGTTGTTACTAACATTTGCAATTATCTGTATTTGTAGATGGCTTGTAATATTGCATTTTGCTAATAAATAAATCTTTACATAAGTTAAAAATTCACCTTGTAGAAGTTTGTATAATTATTCACAATTGAATGAAAGAATAATTATTCAGTTAGACAGGGAGCACCATGAAGAGATGAAGTGAAAGTGGTAAAAGAGTCACATGAGTGCAGCCCTCTGAATGCAGCCTCCTGAGTGCAGCTGCAGATTTATAGTAATGCCCCAGGTTGAAGAAAATGCAATGACTCATTTTGAGAAGGAGACCAACCCCAAAGGTCAGATCATGCAGACTCGGGTCATCTTAGGCAAGACAACTGAAAATGTTTTTACAATCAATGAAGTATTTATGCTAACATGTATATGTAATGCAATTGTTATGTTTTGTATAATTTTTTTTTTTTTTTAAATAGTTCTGGTATGATTATTATTTTTGCTGGATCTAAATCCTCCTTCTAAAATAATGTTTTCCTTTTCAGTTTGCTACACCACCCTATACCATTTATAGGCATCCAAATAAAGTCATCTCATCACAGGCTACAATAAAAACACTATTACACTAGGTCTAAGATGTCAGTAAACAAGACCATTACTTAAACTCTTGAAATGTCTGACCTTAACCTGAGTCTAATTATGTTTCTGCCAGATTGCACCCACTAATCAAGAGCTTCCTTCTGCTGTCCTCCCCTGCTCAAAAGGATGATCTATGGCTGTGGTGGATGCTACACATCAGTTTGCTCCGTGTTGGTGGCGGTGACTGGTTTTCATAGGTAATGATGCTAAATTGCACATGTGGGAATAAAGAGAGACCAGTAAAGCCATCCATCAGGGGCTAGTTTGCTCGAGCAGCCATTAGGGGCATTATTCAAAGCCCGAGTCCACCGGAACACAGCCTAGTAGCCAGCCTAACCTCTTATTCTCCATCTCTCCCTTACAAACACAGACACAGACAGAATTTGCCACGAGCTACGGGAGAGGACATCTCATTCTTTTATCCACGACGAGTCATTGTGGTGGTGTCAGCTGGTGCCATCTCTTTTATCACACACTGGAAGCTAATGGAAGCAAGAGGAGGTGGGGGATTGAACGCACACATACACACACACACAAACGCACACTGAGCTATAAGAGGTTGTGGAGATGGGGCGGGTGGGCACGCCAGGCCCCGGGGCAGGAGCTGTTTTGTGCTGTTTTTCTTGCTTTGCTGTTGCCTCTCTATCAGCTTGGGTTTTCTGACACTCAATAAACCACAAGGAAGGGCTTCAAACTGTTTTCTCTGCCTTCCGTTTGATGTTTTTGCTATTCCCCAGTTGCGTTTTACCCCCGTGGTGGAATGCCATTGTCTACAAAAAGACAGCTTTTGTTTAATTTAAGGCGTCCACTTGAACGCAATAAAACTACATTTTCTTTTTCTACCTTTTTAACCTGTAATCTCCGGTTTATTATCTGTGAAGATTTACATACAAGGTTGTGAACAATAGCCAATTAATGCAAAAGGATTCAGCTCGGAGCACGGATACTTGAGCTGACCCAATTTCCTAATAAGACGGTTGTAGGCGAGAGGGCTGCTACTTAAAACACACATGCTATAAGCGACATATGCCAAACGTATATGGTATTTATAACTTCTATAACTCTTTATTTTTTTCAGTCTTTATCGATTTGTAACATAACAATCGTGCTTTATCATGTGACACCATTTAGATACATATCATGTTTATATTTTGTTTTACATTAGGCAGTGAGACAGTTAAAAATATACAAAACAATATTGTTTTACTAGACATATTTTCTATTTTTAATATAATCCTCAGCATCTTCATTGTCATCATCTTCATCTCATATATTTCTGTAAGGTATGTGCTTTAGCTTCTGTGATCAAAATATTATTGCAGAAAACAGCAACTCCATTTTTTCAACATTTAGACAATAACTTCCAATGTAATACAGACATTCACAGTTACATGTTTTACACGGTACAGTTTTACAACAAATTTCCAGAGAAAACTGTGGCAGAGTAACTTTATACAAAATTCACAGGACATGAACTGTAGCCATTTCACGTTTTCGCTCAGTTGTTTTGCTTTTCAAAGTAAACATGTTCTGTTCAACCAGATGCCTCTCGCAGTAGCTGCCATAGAAGCAAACTAACATTGTCCTTACACGCCATGGCAAAATCTGGGGAAATTAAAGCTTTGTGCTTTTCGATAGTGAAGCAAAGACAACAGGAACAAAAAGAGAAACAGACCACTTGCTTACTGGCCTGCACACATACGCACATCTACATATGTATTGCTCAATACATATAGATCAAAACTATGCTTGATCAGTACACATGGAGAAAGGAATGACTACAGAGACACAGAGTTGGTCCAGGTTTGTGCTAGCTTACAGAGCTGTGTTTTGTCTTTGTGCCCAGTCGTGTAAATAGACTATGGCTTGGACAGAATGGGTTTGTTGGCTTAAGGCCTTCTCTGTTCTTATTCTTTTTTGTTTGTCAGGAGATATTTCAGATATTTTTACTGATGTTCCTGAGGAAAGCATGCAAAAAGTAAACAGGACTGACTGTCAGCATTAAGGGATAGTCAATGTTTGTAAATCACTTTTCTAACCCTGTGCTTTTTGTACTTCTTTGTACCCTGTGCTTTGCCAACCCGACACTAAATGGCATAGTTTTTGCTTTTGTCTGCCTATTGATTTTGGTCCTCCTTCACAACACATATAGTATAAAACATCCTAAAAATAATTCTAAAATGTTTCAATCACATAAAAGTATTTTTCTCTTTTTTCCACTGTAAAAGGAAGGAAAAAATAACAGTCTCTCTCACACACAAATCTTTTGCAACAAAGACTGGATTTCTCCAGGACTCGTAATCATGAACTTCTTATTGGCATTGTGCTTACTCTGAGCTTGTGCTCGCCTTGTGGCCTGTACCTCACAGAGTGCAACGCTAAAACACCAGAAACGGCTGTGTGAGGCGTTGTAAACATCCACAAGAAATCCATTGCACTCTTCAGTTTAGTTCACTACTTCATCTACTATATTCACACTGTATTGACTTGATTCATGAAGATATTCAACAAATCTCTAATCTATATCTCTAGGTATTTTTCTTCTTTTCTCACAGTATTACACAGTATGTTTACATTTTCAGATTGACGGTTGTAGTCGTGAACACTAACAGTCTTTGATATTGTTTTTCAGAAAGCAAGCCAACAATTAGACACCATTGGCTTGGCTTTACAAATGCAGAAAATAAATGATAGACGTGTTTTGAAAATCTGTTTTGATCACATATTGCCCTCGGAGGTAGGTGAATCAATTGAAATCTTGGAAGTTCTTTGTAATGTTCTCTTTTATCTACATGCTCCATGAGGGTTTGCTTGTTGTCTACACATTGGCCTCTGCATTGGTCAGGTTAGAGGTGGGACTTGTTGTGCTTGGAGGGTTCACCGTCTCCACTGGGCTTCCTACAGTGGGCACTGAGCTGGTCGGGCTACTTTTGGTGGCGGCGCTAACAGTAGTAGTTGTGGTGATGACAGTTGTGGTAGGGCTGGTCGCTGGGTTTGTTGGACTGGACACAGTGGGCGGGTTGGTGGAGGGAGGGATTGCGCTGGCACTAGTCACCGGGTTGGGGCTGGTGGCGACTGGAGGGTTTACTGGGCTGGCTGCGTTTGGGGGTGCCTGGGTAGAAGGACTGGCTGGGTTGGTGGGACTCGAGAGGTTTGCAGTGTTGGTCTCCACCTGCTGCTCCGGGCCATTCTCCTGAGGCCTCCTGGTCACTGCTGGCGGCTGAAGCATTATCCGAATTCGCTGGAAATCACATAGACATGAATTATGTAACAAGAAAGTCTCCTTCAGTAACACTTATGTTATGCAATTATTATCATGGAATAGCTTGCACAGGTTCTGGAAGTAAATACACTTCCTATAAATATTTCCCTTAACATTAGCAGTTTGAAAGGGGCTAACCAGCTCTTAGGTGAAGATTTTGTATAACAGTTGATTACAGTCCAAAAGCATATTACAAACTTAAAATTCTACAGATGTCTTTATACCTTACCAATTTATATTGTTAAATAAATTTTAAAAACTTTTTTTTTTTAATGTTCCAAATACTTCAGAGGATTTAACCTCTGCAAGGTTTCAAATGTTAAATCTTACTATAGTCTTATTATAGTCTATATAACACAAACATTTCTTAAATTAAATGACAACATCTCACCTCTTTGTAGGTTCCCTTGAGGCCCATATACATATAGATCATGTATCCTGGGATGAGGACCATAGAGGATAGTGCCATGAGCCAGCCCACGCCTTGACCCCAGCCTGGGAACACGTAGTCTCCCATTGTGAGAGGAACCATTTGTATGGCGCTGAACAGGAACACTCCCTGTGGGAGAAACAAGACATTTATGCATCCAGACACCTCCTTCTGCAGGCACCGTTGTCTCATCCCAACATGGCCACGGGCAGGTAACATTGATGCTATTTATTGTATTTTTACTTTATGGTATGATTAGTTTCACTGTTGTATTGGCTATTAGAACTCACAGCAACAATGAGAGGCGTGAATGCAACCCAGCACAGCTTCCACCATAGACAGGGCCTGTAGCCAATCATCTCTTGGATGTTGTCATAGAACTTGTTCACACCTGCAAGAAATGAATCAAAATTCAGATTCAATTTATTTCAATTTGCTGCCGGCCTGGCATGCATGATGATGAGGAGGGTGAAGTGGAACACACGAGTGCTCATGACCTTGAGGCTGTAGCTACCTGGTGTTACACAAAAGGTCTGTGTTTTGTAACATAGAGCTAAGGCTTGGGTAAAAGGGGTTGTTTAAACATATAACAAAACAATGATGATACACACCGTAGCACCAGGATATGGAGATGCATTCAAAGAAGACCAAGAACAGCAGACACATTCCACTGGCGGAGTAGTAGTCAAACAGTTTGAACACATAGATCCCACCCTGGTTACATAAACATGGATAACGTTGTAAAATATGGGACATTGCCAACACTGGAATAAACACATTAGCTTCTTTGGCTTGTCTGTGCCTTACCTGTGTGATGTTTGACAGTCCGATCACATAGGACACGACGCAGACAGCGGCAATGAATAGTTCTCGCCTGCCTCTAAGAACTCTGGGAAATTCATCCACCAGAGCTGTGATGAAGCCTTCCACCGTGCAGAACTGAGGAGAGCAAAGAGACTTTACACTAATACTTTTACACAAGAAAAAATGAACAGGCTGTTTATTTTGAATATAGGGTGTAAGTGTGAATATGCTATTGCTGCTTGCATTCAAATGTGGAGGTAAAAAGAGCAACTATTGTTTCCAATGAAGAGTATAAATACCACAATATGCTGTTGTTGAGTTAATTTTATAAATGCTCCACCAATTGGAATTTTGAGGGCCTACGCTCTGTAAGAATCTCTTCTCAATCGACCGAGGTGATATATTATTTCCATGCACGTCTGCTTTGATCTCAGAAATAAACAATAGTTAAGCATTTATTATGAAGTTTACAGCTTATGGATTTTCACAATTTTCAATTTTTTCAAAGATAGGACACAAAATCAAGCATTTAAAGTTTATGCACATCAGAAGAGCAGAAAACTACAGTTGTTTCAGCCTTGACGAGTACTATGGCTGGAAGTAGTTTGGCTGGGCAATATCGTGATAAAATCTAATTGTGAGTTCATCTCTCTGACAGTTATTGCAGTCATATCATGATTTCCCATTTCCCATTTGATGCTTCTGTTTGTTGAAATACAGACTATTTTTCCCACCTACTTCTCTTTTTGATCTCATGTTGCAAGTCTCCTTCTTTATTGTGACTTTAGGTTTCTTTTTTTGGAAAGGTTTCTTGTGAATTTTGACATTCAGGGGTTGCATTTTTTGGGTTTGCTCCTGGGCTGCTCTTTCTCTTCATAAAATAAGTTATTTTGGCCATTTTTCAAGTGTGATCTTCAAAAATTCAATTCATGACTGAAACATAGATTTAAAGCATAAGTCTAAAAGTGTTTTTTAACACTTGTTCTGCAACAAAAGAATGTTCTATTTCATTGATCAATTTAATAAACTTTTTATTGAAGGGCTGGGGCTGCTTATTTTAGGTTTTTTTCAAAGGCTTGTTCACTTCTTTCTCCCTAAATCTGGCAACATTGGTCAGCCTTTGTCTACTCTATAAGTGACAGCTGGATTTAGAAGATGGAACTTTCTGAAAAATTTTATTTACCTCGAAGACAATAGGAAAACAAATAGTCGTGAACTGGCTCCACAAAAAAATCCTTTTTGCTATATCACAGTAAATTTCATGAAATTTGATTTAATTCAATGATTGAAATGTGGAAAATCTTTAGCTGATGGGTGATATTTCTTTAAGCGCCAATCACCAAGCAGTCGAACTTCTTTTTTTCCATCATAACCTTACAGGGCTTCACAGTATACGATATGTGATATTCCTCTGGAAAAACCCTATTGTTTTCAGCACACACATTATCCATTTTGGGAGAAAATTCATAGTTTATGCATATTAACTAATTTTCCATATAATTTTTAATAGTCATATCGTAACTGTCTGTGGCCCTATCTGACCCCTTTTTGCTTTGTCTAACATACAGCATACATGTAAGGCTGGGCAAAATAGCAAAATTTTCAACAGTCCAAGAAGTAGGCTGTTTCCTGGACAGAAAAGCTAAAGCCAAAGCTGAGCTATGTTCTTTGACTACAGAAAAATGGCATCCTTATCATGCAGAGAGCAGGACCCAGCTGAGAGATATGCCCCTCCATTTTAGTGTTTAAATCAGCCGTGAGCAGGTTGGACCAAAGCTCTTACCTGGCTGTCAATCCCCAGCATGAGCAGCATGGAGAAGAACAGAATGGCCCAGAGAGGAGACACAGGCAGCTGGGTGACTGCCTCTGGGTAGGCCAAGAATGCCAGGCCAGGACCTGAGCACATGAGAAGAGACAATTTCAAGAGCTCTAGCTCACTTAATTAGCTATCCTTTAGCTGCATCAAATAAGATCATGTAGTGCTTTACCTGACGCTGCTACATCAGCAATGGGTCTCTTTGTCACATGTGCCATGAATCCAACGATGGAGAAGATGACAAAGCCAGCAAACATGCTGGTACATGAGTTGATACAACACACAATGATAGAGTCTCTGGGGACAAGAGATATTAAATTGTGTTGTCAGTATTTTCCACTGCATAAGTTTCCCAAAACACTAATAACTGAGATCTATTTAAGTAATTAACTGACAGTAACATCAACTAGCAACATCATTTGGATAAATATTTTGAGGCAGCAAAAATATATACATGTATGTAAGTTACTGGTATTTTATTTATTAATATTATATTTTTTTGTATCTGTGTAGAGAAAAAATACAATGCAAACCAATGTAATGCTGTTTCCCCCCTTAAGCTCACACAGCAACAGCATAAAACCTAATTGGCCGTAGACTGCTATTATATTCATGCCAGTGACATTAATAAGGATTGTTGCTCAAATGCCCTTGAACATGGGACTGTAAAAAGAAATATAATGTGCTCTAATGGACCGGTTTAATTACTGACATTTTAAACCACGGAACATAGCAGCACAGAGACTGACTTTTTGATTTTCTCAAAATAGTCACATCTTCAGCAGCTTACCTGTAAACATTGTTGTTGAAAGGATTATAGCTGCCCAGAGCTATAAGTGAGCCCAGACCTAGGCCATAAGAGAAAAAGATTTGGGTGGCTGCATCCAGCCAAACCTGTAAAAAAAAAAAAAAAACACTGTTAATGTTTTGAATGAAGCGTACTGCTATGAAGAGATCATCTGTTATCAAACCTCTGATTCCTTAAGTTTCTCAAAATCAGGAGTCACATAAAACTTAATGCCATCAAAAGCTCCAGGCAGAGTGACCCCACGGCAGAAGAGAATAAACAGCATGAAGTAAGGATATGTTGCAGAGAAGTAAACAACCTACAATACAGAAAATGTCAGAACTAGACATTTGATGGGGTTAGATTTAAATATTTTAAATTAAAGGTGATTTCTTTCATAAAAGCAAATAAAGAGGGTTAACTGAAGCGCTTCAAATCTATTCATAATATGTGAATTTAATGAGAAAATACATGCATTTTGTGAGCAAATGTGTAGGGTTATTGAGCGTTTTTGTGACCACTCCAAATTGAATTTGCAATGGCAATGTGTTGGACTAAAGAAATGTTGCACCACAAGGGAGGTGAAGTGCTTTATGTGAAGATTGTGAACAGAATGAGAATTGAGTTTAAGGCTGCTTGTTGCTCCTCTTAATGCTCACACAACTTGTGTCAGGAGACTGGACTTTGAGCAGCCACCACAGACAGAACATGTTGAGAAGACATCAGTGTTTGATGACTTGTCTTATATAATTGAATCTGGACAATGCTATCTGTTATCTGAATGATTGATGAGAGTGATATTACATCTCTAAATATTTGATTTCTCACAAACCTCATTGGGAGCTGTGTTTAGGCACCCAAAAGTCTTACCTTCCCTGTCCAGCTAACCCCTTTCCAGATACAGAAGTACACAAGGACCCAAGCAATGGCCAGTGTTATTGCCAGTGGCACTCGAATCTGGCCTGGTTTTTCCAAGCCATCGGTCATTTCGTGCATGTTGCGCCTAAGAGTCAGAGCGAGCAACAATAAGACTATTATCCACTCACGGACATGAGCATGCAGCAGAGGAGGCAGTCTTTTATGCATCAGTGTAGGATTGCATGCAAGATGCTTTAAAGCTGTAGATGCAACAAAAAATGATATATATCTTACTCCCAGAACTCCAGCACAGCACTGGTCAGATTGGTGGTGTCTGCAATGCTGTAGTTTGTGTAGCATTTATCTGTGTTCCATACATTGTTACATGAGCTCCAGGGAAGTTCCTGTAAAACATATTAGGTGAAAATTGTAGCTATAGCAGCAACAAGGCCTGATCATACAGCCTTGGCCCTATGGTCTATTGGGTCTTTTATGAAGCATTGAATACTCACAGTGGTAAAGGAGTTGTACAGGTAGTATATGGCCCAGGCAATGATTACAATGTAGTAAATATTGAGCCAGAAGGACAAAACAGCAGCTGCAAGGCCCACACCTATCACACAGAAATACATTTTATGTGTCATAGTAAATTACATGTGTCCTCAATAAATACAGATGATCATCCATTTTAAGGGCCTCGGTACTCTTTACATTCAACTAATAGCAGTGGAAGCTGTACCTTTGAACATAGGCGCTAGTTTCCACACACCCAGTCCTCCAATGGAGGTGTATTGACCAAGTGAGCATTCAAGCAGAAACAATGGCATTCCAGCAAATATGAGAGTCAAGAAATATGGGATCAAGAAGGCCCCTGGATGAATGGAAGCAAAGTAAAATTCAGATACTATTCAGTGTTTAATACTGCTGTTTGAAATGAGCTAATCTACGTCAATGGACAAGTTTAAATAGCATTAGATAAATGTACATTATCTGTGATGGAAGAATAGGCCATTTACCTCCACCATTTTTTCCACAGAGATATGGAAACCTCCATACGTTGCCCAGTCCAATTGCATAACCCACACACGACAGGAGGAAATCAAATTTCCCCCCCCATGTTTCTCTGTCAGGCACCTCCTTTTTCTTTTCGCCCCCTTTCACGTCCAGTGTCTTGGGTTTGTCGTTATTTGTTGCCACCTCGTTCAGCTCTGTCACCTGTCCATCCGTTTTGGTGCCGTTTGTCGCCATGTCTCTGGCTTTGGCAAAGGTCCTGGCAGTCGGACGTGAGACTTCAGCACCTGTCCACGTAGACAGCAGCTTCGCGGTGTTTTATACCTAACCTTTGGGACAGTTGATGGAAGCCTGGCTCAGTCAGATGCCCTCAACCTGAAAGCGTCAAAACATGGTTCCACTATCATAAATGTGCGTAAAAAGTGAACACATTTTGGTTCACATTATTCAGCAAATAGATGAAGTCTAGCAGATCTGTTCAAAATAGCCGCGTCTCTGGCACATTTGTCTCCACGCAACATTTTCATTCATATCAGACTCAGCAAACATCAAAAAACATCGATGGCAAAGTCATGCTGGACTTGCTCCCACAACTAAAAGCGACAGATTGCGCGTAATTACCAGCAGTGAAAACAGATCATCTCACACATGGATACCAACCAATGATTACAAAATGTTCATAATTAAAAAAATTAACTTTAAGGCATATCACAAGATAACAGATATAGAACATACAAGCGAGTAGCCTACGCAGCGCTGCTATCTGCCTATGAGAGATAAGCAGAACGAATTGGACCAATTACCACCTGCAGATTCTTGTAACACCTAGACACATGCAGAAATCCAAACATGAGGTCTTAATGGAAATCACAGAGCACCGAACGCGCTATGGAGACAAAGGCTGTCCAAATGCGTAAAAGCTTTACGCGTCGGCTTTTTGCCTGAACAGAGAGCTTGTTCTGTCCAAATTCATTGGCAACCAAAGCGCGCCACGTCCGCACCGTTCATCAAACTGGAGAACAGCAATCAATTCTGCGTTTAATTGGCTGTGGCGTGTAGGTACGTGGCAATACATTATATTCACAGACAATACACCTGGGCATTACCTATACAATCATGACAAAAAATTGAGATGCTTTATCTAAATCCACATTAAACCACAAACAATTTAAAAAGAGATTATTAAACTGGTTTGCACTCACATTCAATGGTTGATCCGTGTTACAAATGCGCCGCCTGCCACAAATGCCGACCGAGGTATCCGTAGATGCCTCCCGTGGGTGAAGAAGTTGTAAACTCCCGATTTGTCTTGGAACATAAAGAGATATTACTTCCATTAAAAGCCTTAAAGTGACCATGCATCAACATCGACAACACTTGGAGCTTTTTTTAGGGTTTGTTCCGTGGCCAGGAGCTGTCCAGCGGGAAACAGTGCTGAAAAGACCAGGGATGAGAAGAGGAGGGGAGGAACGAGCAGAAGAAGTAGAAATGATGAAGAAGAACAAGAGGAGGAGGAGGATGGATTCAGCGCGGGCAGCAGCAGCCACTTCTCCTGGCGCGACTGTCTAACATCAACAAGCAGAGACTCAACTACCATCTACACAGCCTCAATGTCATCTCAAAGTCGCCCTCCCTTTCCTCCTCTCCACCTCCTCCTCTTCTTCTGTCTAACTCGCATCCAGGCTGCTCTCTCCGCGCACTCGCACCCGTGTTTTATACCATTCAGATTTTCTTTAGTTGCATTTATTTGCGCATTTTTCCCCACACGTTTCAACAGATATGTCATTTTTTTCCAAATCACCAATGATACTAAGTTTGTCTGCATTCCTGAGAACTGTGGCGTAATGAGCTGCTTAAAAATGTGGCAGCCCCATCCTAACCCAGCCTCCCCCTGAATCTATAATGAAAACATATGGCAGGTAAGCATCATTATGCCCCTGATGGATTTGAAGGTGAGGCCACTTCGCAGTGCCTGTGCTGTGTGCCAAACTAAAGCAAATTGTGATAAAGAGCACCCGTCAATAAAGGGAGGGACTGGCCGCGCTTGTCTTAAGTCCTGCTGTCACCGTCCACAGGATTGTCGTCTTCATGTGAGGGGAACAATAACGTGGATTTCTACTGCGCCAAATGGATTCAAAACACGGGATTCTATTTTGACCGGCTCAAGAAAGTAACGCAACTTTTTTGGAAGAAGTTTTAAGGTAAGTTAATTGGCGCGCTTTCTTTGGACGTCCCCACTTGTTTGATTGTGATCATTTGAATATATTTTTATTTCACATTTTTTAGGGTTTGTAACCTTTAATAATGCTTGTGCCGACACTTTTTCTAAATAACCACATGGGGTTGTTTTCAAAGGCGCGCACGGGTTTGGAATTAAACGCGTGCGTAAAACATGGTGTCAACTCAACTGGATTTGGTTTAGCGATACAGTGAGCGGTGTGAATGTTTCCTCATCTCATCCCCAGACAAGCTGGGAGGGCACCAGATGGTGAGCCAATGAGGGGTGAACTAACCTATTAACTGATACCACACGAAATGTTGCATTTAAAAGTCCCATCTGGGTTGGCATCCCCGCGGACATAGGCAGTGTGTGAAACATGACACATATTTATACACCTGCTGATGTACACACGGCCATGTCCAATCGGCTGGTGACATGCGCGCTCTGCCAGCTGACCCCATAACCCGCAGCCTTTGATTCAGCTCAGCGCCCTTTTCACCAGCGCAAAGCCAGTGTGCGCTCTCAAGTGCACTGACTGGGCTCCTTGCGAAACGCTTTATGTGCGTGCTCCATTAGGCCGAAATTACTTGTCCCTTCCTGTAATGGCTTTTAGATTATGTGAGTAAGATTGAGGCTGAGGTTAACCCCTTTTTGCTGGACCACTGGGTGTAAAATCATCATAATGTGAGGAGGAATGTATGGGAAGAATTTGAGATACAATGTAAATAAAATATGGCGTGTACTCACATTTGTTTAGGAAAAAAAGAAAGTTTTAAATTATTACAATTGTACCACACCACCAATAGGCTATGTTATCATTACATATTATACAATTTGGGCCCATTATGTTCAAGCAACTTTCTTAGTAAGTTAAAAATGTGGTGTTTATTTAACTGGTCATAGCTGTCTTAAACTTCAGCAATCTGTTATGTCTTATATTTTTTGTTATGTAATCAAAGACATGCATCAAAAATATTCAAAGCCCTATTTTCGAGATACTCTTTCATTTCATTGTATCAAGTTACTTTTCACAAATTAAAGAATGACATTACAGTATAATCAAGACGAAGTTTCAGTGATAAATAAATGCATAACTAACAGAGACACCAACATAAAGATGTTTTTTTTTCCTAATACAACATTTCAAAGGATTCATGTTTTTCAATGAGAATTTATAACGTCATGTGTATCTTGTCTTCTCATATTTTGGTTCTTGGCTTACTAAGTTTTGACCCATATTTCAATTTCCACATTTACCTTCTATTCCTGCCTCTTTCTTTTTTTATATACAGTATATACTATAGCTCTTTGTAGTGATTGCTTTACTTGCCTCATGTTGAGGTGATTTCCTTGAGCTGTATTATATTTCTCTGCTTTCTTAATTCTCCAGCTCCTGTGTCTGCAGCAGGAAAATTCACAAACCAAAGTGATTAGCATGATGATTAGTCATAAGTATGCTAATCAAAACAATTCACGTATTTTATTCATATTGTCGGCTTGTTTTTTCTCTCTGCTTTAGCTGTGTACATGTCCCACTTTATTTCATCAGAGCAAACACAGTTATGAGCATTTTTCATAAACCTATGTGTAGTATTTTTGTGATGTCTGCTTGCTATGCACTTGCGGCCCGTACAGCTCGCACCATAGTACAAATATAATTATAATTGTGTAAGTGGCATGCTCTTTCTGTCATAGATTTTTCTCTTTTCATTTCTCTGATGTGATGGCCGACTCATACAGCCTGCAGAAGCTGAATCCACTTCAAGAATACGTGCTGTAGTTTGTCTGCTGTGCGAAGTGTAACATTTGTTTAGCATGACCTAAATCGCTGTGAAGTGAGTGCCTCAGCAGCTCTGTCTCGCCTCAGCCACACTTTTCTTGTAACTGTGTTCATCCCTTTCTGTTTTACTATATCTCATGAAGAAACACTTTACAAATAAATAAGCCCAACCAGCTGAGGACTGTTCCTACACACTGCCTCACTCCTGTGTGCAGTGGAGTTCTGAGTACTGAGGAAGTGCAATCAATGAGGTGGGCCGGCCTTTGAAACCTTCTTCATTATGACTGATGCTTTCAAACACACTCTCTTTCACCCTTTTGTTTCAAATCTTAATGGCTTGCAAAGTTGTTATTGAACATGTAAAATCTCAATGTGTTTCATTTATTGTGACATTTTCACTAATCCAATGTTTTTTGCCTACGTGTTCTTCCAAATCCAAGTTAGAAATTTAGAGGCAGTCATGGGTTGTTTTGGCCAGGCAGCACTGGGACAGGCGCTTTGTTGACATTGCTGTGCGCTGCACACTGTGTAGATTTAGTAAACACATGACCTCTATGATAACCAGTATGGGGGCACAAAACCGCTTCAAATTTTGTACATGTGTTGCTAGGCAACAGCATAATCGCTCTCTGACTCTCCATCCTTACATGGCTCTCTACTGGGACTGCTGCCGCTATCATTGAAAATGGTTAATTAACTTCTACAAAAAGTCCATTAATGGAACAGATTAGGCTTTTGAGGGTTAAAAGCACATCTAGGCTGCCCAGAAATATATGCAACATATACTCATGTCAAAGAGACTCACAAGTGGAATACTACACAGTACACATGCAGCTATAGCAGGAATACAGCAGCAATAACTGCCACATTGACAATTGAAAAGGTTATGAACAGAGTGCCTTGTGTGTGTTCACATCACAGATATTGCATGATGACTGAGTCACAAAATACCATTTTGCATTTGCTGCAGAAGAAATGTCACTGCTCCAAACTGTAGGCTTCAATATTAACTAAATATAAAAAATAACCCTTACAATTGCAAAAGTAATTATTAAAAGCACATATGCTTTTGAAAATTGAACTACAGGAACTGCCTTTTGATTGTTTTAAAAGTCTTTTTCTTTGCTCTGTTCGTAGCAGGCAGAAAACAAATATAAGTATAAAGTATATACAGTATTTTGTATTTGTTTAATAATTGTTGATAATAATTCTTTTCTTTGCAAATATTAATACCTGTGTTTGTGAAGCCAAGCACATAGAAGAGCATTGTATCATTAAACTTGGTTTTAGTGTCAGTGCCAGGAACATGGAGCTGTTTAAATTCATGCTCCGACTGAAGTCTGCAGTCCTTTCTCACCACGCTGCCCCTGCTAATCCCCTCCATTCAACCACATCACTATGGAAACTGACTGATGTCTCACCCTGGTGCCGAACTTGTGCCATGCAGCCACATCTGCCTCTGACATGGAGACTGTGCACACAACCTGCGTGCTGCCTGTGTCCACTGTGGCCAGCGTATACAACAACTGCCTTTATTGATTAGGAGGATAATGTGTTTTTTTAATGTGGAGGATAGCTCTACATGAGACAATCCCATAAACTGGAGTATGTGCCAGATTAAGCGAGCTGTGAAGGAAAACTTAGTTGCTGCTTGGCTGAAAGTTGGAGGTTGATGGAGCGGCAAATTTTCATATTCCTGCTCTCTGCTACCTATTTCATTTCCCTGACTATCCTCTGGCAAAATTGCAGGAGAATATTTGTCATGGTTTTAAAAGGTTTATCAGCTTCAAAGCGGAGGGAGCTAGTCGTCCAACCCATCAGTGAGACCACGCAATCCTTCCAGCGCTCACAAGAATGGGTTAGAGCATGAGGACAAATTTCCCAGCTAAGCTCCAAATTCAGAGCATCTACATAAAGCTCGCAGAAGCACATTTGCATTTGCCTTTGACGTCAGCCATAATCCACCCAAACCACTTCTTCAACCCCCTCATCATCTTGGAGGAGAGTCTTGCTAATTGCTAATTACAGTAAAAAGAAGGTTCTGATCGGTTGTGCAATCAGCCTAGTCAGCGCATCCACTGATAGTATTGGGTCTTCTATAGACCCACAGGTAAACAGTGTTCACAGACCCACTGTAATTGTACCATGTAAGTCAGGGAGCACTGTGGGCCTTTTGCCATAAAATCCATGAAACATCAGCATAATGCATTTGTTTTGCTCATTGCTGTCATCTTCCATCTTTTCACAGAAGTGCCAAAAGCAATGCCCGGACATGAATTACCTGCCTGGATGACTCTGTCGCACTGCCCCACGACCCTTTGCTGCCTCTGAACATGACACAGGGGTTAATTAGGTGATCATCTGCACTTGGCCTTATCCAAGTCTTTCTACCACCTACATACATATAAATAAACGTAAATTATAAATTAATTTATTACTGAAAGTATCAAAAATAAGATTTTTCAACTAATTTCACATTAACATTCTTTGTTTATATACTGTATATAGCTTGGACCTTGCTTTTACTTATTTTCATCCCCCTTTTTTTGTGTGTATTTTTAAGTAGTTATTTTCAGATATAACCAAAATTTTAATGTATTTGTAAACATTGGTTGTTACTGCTTGGCATTTCATTCTTTGGACACTCTTGCATCAGCCTTTGTTAGTTTACATATAATACATTGGTTGTACTAAATGAAGCAAATGCTATTTAACCTTTTGCGCTGTTTGAGGTGAAAGAGACAAGCTCTGAGTGTGTGTAGAGGAGAGCAGACGTGTTAATGCAGCTTGTCAGTGTCAGACATGACATGCAGAAGACAAACCCAGAGGTTGTGCTGCGAGTCTGGCACTGCCTCCTGCTTTGCATAGACCTTGTGTAATAGGCACGTGTGAATGTGTGTCCTGCTGCTAATGGAAATGATCATGGCTGTGCATGGGCAGAGTGATGAAACACTTTATAATGTATCCATCTCCAAAATTGGGGCAGAGGCATGAGCCATAGATGAAGTCACTTCATTTGGTTGTTGGCAATGGCATCAGGAAACATTGACCTTTTGTTGGATCCTCGGGCCGTGCACTGAGTCACATGACAGGCGGATATTTACAGTCCCTCTCGTCAGTGGCCTGTCAAATCACACACACTTCAGTGGAGCCAGGAGGCCTTAGGCCGCACATCAGACTGATTCAAAGGTGTTTTTTCCCTCTGCTTTTAGCTGAGCTCACTTTAGCCCAGAATACCACGGAAAGATACAACATGCACTTCAGTTTGTGCCTTAATGTCTGTGCTGAGAGTAACTGGGTGAGGACGAGTGAGACATACAAAAGGGGACGCAGACTGTCTGCAGGACCAATGAATTTCAGGCCAATTTATCTTCTGAATGAGTCTCTGGAGGGCATTCATCCCCAGACACATGCATCCCCAGATACTTGCTTGCACTGTATAACAAATACAACTACAAGACACACAAGAGCACAGACAAGTACCATAATGTTCACTTGCAGGAACCTGCACGACAATCCACAATCCATGGGTTCACATTTTATCATTTGAAAAAAAAATGTATGAAAATGATTAAGAATAAATAATAATATAATTATCAAAACATTTTGTAAAAGCTAAAAAAAATCTGTCTAATAAGAATATATATATATTAATTCAGCACATCTGCTTTGTACTTCTAGATTTCTGCAACATCTTCAGTGGATAAAAACCTTAAGTAATAACTTTAATGGAGACAAGCCCAAGGTAAGTGTACATTTAGTGAGTTGTTTTACTTGTCAATAAGTATGTGTTAAATCGGAAGCAAAAAAAAAAAAAAAAGTCAGTGATACTAATAAATTAAATAGCTTCATATAGGATGTAGTATGTCTCCATCGAGAAAACAATTCCAGCAATAATTTTACTGAAAAATAGTGGGAAGAAGTAAGCTTATTGAATCCCATTCCTTTTTTTTGTTTTTTCTTAAATTTATTTAAACAAATAATAATAAAACAGAAAATTGTATCCAGACCATGGTCTATATTTCTTAATATTCTCTGGATAGTTAATCTTCTTTACATTACCAAATCATATAAAAATGTTATTAGCATTAGTTCTATATCTCAATAACCATATTCATTATATTCTATGTTGCAGTAGGTTTAATTTAATTTATGACAACAAAATATGACATCACCTAGTTACCACTTTTTTCAAATTTACCTTCAATGCAGAACATTTTTTTTATATTCGTTCAGCCCCTTTTAAAAATCCGACTCCACAGGCACTGGTTGCTATGTTTTTCAGTTACAATTCCCAAAATACAACCATAGGCATTCATGATCTCTAAAGTCAAAATGTAGGCTACCTGGAAAGTGTTGACTTAGTCTTTACTGTATTTTATAGACATAGGTCTCATCTGTAGGCCAGCAAATGGGAATCTACAACTATCACTGTATTTGAAAGCTGTTAAGCTTTTCTTAAGATATCATCAGGGGCCCCCAGAAATTTTGCAATCCCATGGGTGTCCCGGTTCTCAGTTTGAGAATCACTGCTCTACCATGTTTAAAATGCATCTTACCTGGGATTACATAGATATGTCCAAGGTGAGAGGAGCTTGCAATAGTTGACTGCCACAGCTATATGTTATGTTGTTGCTTTAGAGTTCAACATGTTCTTAGTAATTATTAGTTTAAATCCAGATTTAGACTAAAATAATAATAATAAAGAAGATTACCCAAATGGGTAGAGAAAACTTTACCAAAGACAAAATGCGAGATGCAAATAATACTGAAAAAGAAAAGGGCCTATTTCATATCACTGTTGTCAATCATTGTGAAAACTGAAGGCTCTTATTAGCTTCTGGCACACATACACAGTAAGAAACATTTAATCTTGATCAGAGGCTCATTGTCACCTCATATTTTGTCTAAAGGACAGTAGGTACTGTAGTTATTCTTTAATGCTTCGGCAAAGCAGGTAAACACACCTATTTCCTTGGCTAATTAACACCACTTTGCCTGTAACATATAAGATATAGTATACAAAATGAAAAAATATAGACCTTATTAAAAACTTCTGTCATATGATTACAGTGTCCTAAGGTTCATGGCAGTATTCTTCTCCTTAAGAGAGAATATATCACTGTCAAATGTGATGATATAAAACAATTGGTTATGAATTACCTCAGGAGCTAAAGATATGACTTCTTTCTCATGACAAATGCACACTAAACATGATAAGCGTCAAACGCTGCTGCTCCCCATGATACATGTATGAAACATATTTCCTGTCTGCTCCAGGGGCTTCATCTGTGGGGAAATCTCTGTGAGGATCAGGAGCAGTTCTGGAGGTTGGGGGAGGTATGGAGGGGGTTGGTAGGATGGGTGCTCGGTGACTTGGTGGTCCAGTGGACTGGAAAACGCTGCCCCCTGGCAGGGAGGGAGCACAGGGCCCTATCTGCGCTGGAGCTAATGTGGACACTGGCTCATTAGAGCGCTGATGTAAGGAACTGTGATGCTTCAGCACAAGAATTTGGGAAAAGGGTCTATGAAATGCACTCAAGCAAATGCATAGTCCTCCAAAGACAACCTCTGCTTGGGCTGAGTTTTCATTCTACTGAGAGATCAGGCCTCCCTGAAACAGCTCTGTGGGCAGGCAGAAAGGCTTTCAGAGAGAAAAACATTGTGTATCAGTCACAAGCAGAGCTTTTGCAGGCTGCCGCAACAGGAGCTGCTGACAGGTTGGTCATCAATAGACGGCAGAACGAAAAGAGAAATAGATGGTGAAGGAGAATAGAGACAGAAAGAGGCTGACAGGCTGCACCCCCTCCTCTCCTCAGCAATCAGCGAGGTAAGGACAAGGGGGAGGAGGAAGTGGAGCCCTGACCCAGGCTCCAAGCTCAGCTGCACGTCAAGACACTCACTGATCTGCAGCACTATTCACTGTGACATGATGTATGCCACATATAGTAGTGGATCTTCACAAATGTAGTCCAGCTGATTCACCGCTGCCACCATGAGACCCTCTGCCCTGAGCTTTTTCACCCACAGCAAGTCAGTATGTTTAAGCTTGCCACTATTTTAATTTCCAGTGAAGAAAGATTGGCAGTATGAATTAAAAAAAACAACAACAATTTTTTAAGTGCACAATTACTCTATTTGGGCTGCTTGATTTGACTCAATTGGTTGACTTGAGCTCAGATTTAGTTTAACAAGAGCTGCACATTCCTCCTACATGCAAATGTATCACACAGTAAAGCCAACATATAACAGTGGCTGAGGACAAAATGTGGTGGCAGGAACAGTGCAGGAGGTGGAGGGGGAAATAGCCCCGCTCATCTCTCTCATTTTCTGCCCGCTACTACCCAGCAGAGTTTCTATGGCAACCCCTCAAAAAGCGGTGTGTGGTGAATTGTGGATTTGAGATGCGCTGTCTGATTGCGCTGTGTGGAGGAGATGGCTGGCTCTTTCGTCAGCCTTCCTGTGTAAAAGGAAATTGGTGGAGAGCTCCAATGAAACAGCACTCCATATGCTTTTCTTTGATGCGTGGCAGCTACAGTGTGTGTGTGTGTGTGTGTGGCTGTACATTGCTTCCCGCTGTGCTGCCCGTCTCTCCTGGCACCAGCCTCTCGCCTCTGAGGTCTCACTGTCTGGCTGACCATGAACTCATCAGTATGCATTGGCTTTCATCTGATGACGATTCATTTCCCTTTTTAAATACCACAGGCGAGAACACGCCACCATGTGTTTTTTGAGTCTACAATTGTGACAAATGACTGAGAAGCACATACACAAGGGCAAGCAGCACCAAACGCTCACTGCCCCCTCCTCGGTGCAGTATGTGAAGGAGCTGCAGAGGTTTAAGGGCTTTTTGTCAGAGCCCAGGACATGTATGTTATGCAGTTTGTGCCCTCTCTGCCCGGCGCTGGGTGGTTGTATGATGCTTGTAAGCTGTGCCAGTCCCCATTAGCATCCCATTATAAAGCAGCATGATCACTCGTCACTTGGAAAGGCTGCCACCGCGTGCTCTGTGTGACTGTGTGCATGTGTGTGTGTGTGAATCCTGTTGTCATCTGATTGAGATGGCCTTGTTTCAGAAGTGAATTAAAAATGCGGCAGAATCTAGCACTGTGCACAATTCAATTTAAATGTGTCTGCCAGTGTTTGGTTTGTTTGACCCAGATTTCTCACCTACCCCACTGTTGATAAATTGGCTTTCTGGAGGCAGTCTTGCGCAACAATTTAATTTAGTACTTATGTAGCAAACAGCACCCTCTGCTGACTGAGTTTCTGTCATGCTCAAATTTCTAAGCTATATCAATAACAAGTAAGCAAGGATAGATGTAAAGTGAAATGAAGAGGAAAATGTCCCTAAATAAAACACCCCCCATTATAATAGACAATATGTCGGCTAATAATGTAAATTTCTGTTTATTTATATTTTTATTTATTTTATTAAGTTAAGAAAATAATCTTATAAAGCAACACTTGTTTCATTGTGAGTAGGTGGAAGAACATATATTCTTATTTCACAATTTTATAACAAAAAGTTTCATTTCACAATATTATAACAATTACTACAACTTCTAAGACAATGCAAATTTACAAATTTGAATAAAAAAGCAGTGTTACTGTGTGGATACATGCTTGTTCAAAAATGTGAATTTTAAGATTAAATCAAAAACAGGTGCTCATTGGGGAAGAGGGTGGAATCTTAACTAGAAAAAAATACTTTTTTTGATGGGTGAGACTGTAGCAGCATTGTGAAAATACAATATATAGAATCTTCAAAGACAAGGACAATTCTGAGGCACTCATTGTTAAAAGTGCCTTTATTAAGACATGGCTTATTGATCAAATACTTTGCAGCCCCTTAAATGCCTTCCACAACACTTTGGTTTTCCCTTTTTCCATGTAATTAGGGCTTTTTATTTTTTTCTATATCAACAGAGGGTCTTGATATTTCTTGGCATTGGACATTCTTTAAACATTCACATTGTTGTTGCAATTTCACCTAGTAAACTAAGCTGTTTTGTCCACATACAGCACTTAAACAACCTGGAGTTTTATGATTATGCAAATAAAAGGCCTAAACAGAAATCAACATAATTAATGATAATGGAGAACATGAGGATAAACAATAAGACCTTACTTTAGCCTACCCATTTCCTTAATTTGTAAGGCTATTTCAAGTTATTCAGACTTTAAGAAGCACATTAGTGAACAAATTACCACACAACTGTCACAGTCTTGAGGAAATAGCTGGTTCTGGATCTGGTCAATGAATTGACAAGCAAATGGATATCACGCTGGTGAAGACATTTGAAGTCATAGTTTAGACTAGAAGTCTTTAGAAGTCTTGGTTCTTAATTTTTAGCTCCGTTTTTAATCAATTTGGAAAGGACCAACTTGTGTTTCCTTACATAACTTCCTTTGGGGTTTTTTATGTTTTTCTTGGACAAGAACAAGTGTTTATTTATTCCACATGAGCTTGCATCTCCTCAAAATTGACCTTTTTATGTCTGATGGAGAGCCTCCTCGTTTCAGAGACAGACCAATATATCAGCCGGCCGATATTAAAAAAATGTTTGTACATTAGCATACTGCTATCGGCCTCAATTTTGGCCAATATCTGATCAAGAAGTTGTTTGGGCTCTTCCTCTGTGGGAAAGCCTTATTGGGTTTTGAGAACCCATAACGATTGATCTCTATTTGTTTCCACAGAAATGTTGTTCCTTTAGCTATTATATTCTATATTATGTAACAAAATTATGTATTTGCATGCAGAATTCTCCAAAATATAACTTTTAATTTCTACTTCATTGGATTGTGCAATTAATTTTGTGACATTGTGTGTCACTTTAAATATATTGGTTCTTATGTGTCGTCTTGAAGAACATGTTGGCCAAATCATGATGTCGGCTTTGCCTGGAGAATCAAATGTTATATTAAATTCCAATTATAGTTATTTACAGTAATGTTTTGTTAACGCAATATTTTTTACCCAGAGTTTATAAAAAAAATGTGAAGAGTCTCGTTCATGCAACTATAATGTAAAAACGCTAACCCTAACCCTGTTTATAATCATATGATAATGAAATAATTGCGTGAAAGTTCACAACAATGCATGTCAATTAACTGTGTTATTACTACAAATTATGTCACGACTCTGGAGGGCCCTCTTAGTCACAACAGAAACTTGAGTAATAATCCATTCTATTACCTCAATGGAAAATGCTGTCTGTTCACGCTGAAATGTTGATGTATTGATTCAGCCCCCTGACTCTTGGCATCTCTAGCTGTAGTGAACTAAGTTGCTTTTTAATGAATGCCCACGTGCAGTGCTCTGTCTTTGTGCCTGGATTTGAAAGCTCGTGAACCATGTGTTAACACCTCACTCATCTTTCAGTGCCTCTGTCCTGCCTTTATCACATCACAGCCCCATCTCCCCCCACGGGCCCACGTCTCCAGCTCAGGTCTACAGGAATGTTGAGTGTCTCTCCAAGCCTCTCCCTGGAGATTAGGCCTCACCATGCACGCCCCTCTCGCCCCATTCCATTCCCAAGTATGCCCTCTAAGAGCTGCTGCATTTTTATCTGAGCTCGGTGATTGTGACAGATTGGCCAAATGACACACATACACAGACGCACACACACTGAGGCACCGGCAGAGGGGTCAACCCAGGGAGGGACTAGAGAGTGCCCGGTTGGGGGTTTGTGGGTATATAAGCTGACTAAGACCAGGCCGGGGCTCTGCTCCCTGCCGGACGTGCCTTCGCCCTCTGTGCCAGGACGTCATTGGTACAGATAGCCTCGAGCCGCCAACATGAATGACATCTACAAGGCAGCGGTATGTCATTTGAGGGAGATTATGCCAGCGTTTTGTGTGATATTTTAACTTTCTGATTGCTAAGTGATGCCGTTATTATCACCTTTTGATTAATTCTGTCATGATTCACCCTCTAACTCACCTTAATATGGTTGATTGTGTCAAAGCTTGGAGACTTTTTTATGACTTGGCTGTCATTTGTTGCTCTCCCATCAAACATGACTTGAATAGTTGGCAAATCCCTGTTGACGCGGCTTGCACATTGCCTCCATCACTAGCTAATATGAAACAAGCCTCCACTCCATATACGTCTCTCCTCGGACTCCCTCTTGAGCCCTATCAAGACCGATAGGAGCCACTCAGGAGGTCACTAATGGGACAGGTCTCATTCACGACTTCAAATGGTCCTGTCTGGCTCCAACCTGGCTAAATCTGGCGTGGTTGCTCAGACGCCGCTGTGTTCCTGTGTTTCTGGTGCCAAAGAAGGGGCTGCAGGTTTAGATAACCCCCACGGCTGGATGCCAGTATTATCTGTGAGCCTATGATGCTGTGTCCACTGCGCTCAGGGCGAAGGCAGAGTTCTGGCTGATGGACAGCTCAAAAGTAGTAGGAATGTGCATTACATGTGTTTGTTTAGATGGCTCTTTTCATATATCATCACCACAGGGGCGTGTATGTTTAATTTATAGTAGTGGACAGACAATAACTCTTACATAAGCAGCTGTCTCCCTCTCTCATTCGTGGTAGCTTTTCCAGGATTACTGTTCCATTGTTGGGTCCTATCCGCCGCTATGCTAATTTAAAGCACTGTGTATTGTGTGCTTTATCTGTCGCTCTTGATCCTGCTTTTGTTTATTTCTAACTCCTACTCTGATTGGCTTTTAAAGGAGAGGTCCTGCCTGTGTGTCAGATACCACTAACTTAAAATACTCAAGATACTACTTCAATGGTTCAAATAGAACAAAAAGGGAATAAACAGAGTATAGTGCAGGACTTATTTAAAATATTTACTACCTAATGACATGTCTTAAAATCACAATGACACTAAGAATCATTAAGAAAGTTCACTTGCCTAATTAATTATACACTTTCAAAGGAGTTTATCTGCACTTTGTTTTAAACTCATACTTTTGCACAATTCACTCGACTTTTTAATAGATTTTGCTTTATCCACAGTGTAAAATCTGTTTGATACTGTTAGATAACTAGTAAGTTATCTATGGTGTTCAGATTGATGCTTTTTTTTCACAATTTCAAAGAGGTTCTCAAAATGGTGTCTATAAACACACAGCTGAAGCCCATAAACAGACATTTTGATAGGTGTCTTCAGTATTTTTAACCAGCTGCTTTTTACAGGTCGAGCAGCTGACCGATGAACAAAAAAATGGTGTGTAAAACAGTATTTCTACAGTGTTTCTTTTTTAATCAGTGAGTGGCACTTAACTTAAAATCTTTCCTGTTATTCTAGAGTTCAAGGCGGCCTTTGACATCTTCGTTCAGGATGCAGAAGATGGCTGCATCAGCACCAAAGAGCTTGGGAAGGTGATGCGGATGCTGGGTCAGAACCCCACACCAGAGGAGCTGCAGGAGATGATCGACGAGGTGGACGAAGATGGTACAGAGTCACGCTTCATATCAAATATCAGACAGGAGCCTGCTCTCCTTAACACAGTGAAGAAATCACATTATACGTTTATAAAACACTAATTTGATTGTACAAGTACATAGCAGCTTTTACCTCTAGTGTAAAGGATATGCCTTCTGGTCTGCTGTGCAAACAATTTGCATATAGGTTATTATTCTAAATGTTAGCAGTGAGTGACAAAACTGCATGAAAGCCAGTTGTTAGAGCTCAAAACACAACTAGAACAGTAATTAGCAGCTACAGTCTGATAACAAATATAAACAGCTACAGCTCTGTTAAATTTCTGACATGTAAAAAGAGGAAATGGCATAAATAGTACAAACCAATCAACAGATACACTAAAGGCTTCTCTCACATTTCTTACTGATTCAAGCTTTGGGATTGTCATTCTCCAATTTGAATCTTTTGAGTCAATTATGCTAACATAATGTCATGTCAAGCTAACAACTAGTTAGCTTGACATTATTTAAACTGCCATAAATGGTTAATATCAATAATATTAAAAATGTTGCTAATATCTAATTTAAAAATAAAAAATTTAAAAAGTAAATGGTATATAGTGGTCAGAGACCAATGTAACGTTGCATGTGCTTGTGCAGAAGCTTCTGGGTATTTCTCCTTTTGACTCAAATTGGAAAACGCCAGGGATTACTCACAGTTGAACTTACCTTTCACCCCTTAAATGAGATGTTTTTATTCCAGGATTTTAATTTTAATGAGAAAGTTATTTTTTAAATGTTTTAAATCTGTAACTGTCAATAGCAGCTAGCTTAGCTCAGCACAGTTGTCATGACAATATACTGTAGCTCGAGGCTAGCGCTGTGTTCCAGGCAACTGGGAACTGGGTATTCCCAATTAAAAAATATTCTAAATAATTAGAAATTGACTACATTGGAAACTTGAACTCTCATATTTCACTCAAATTTGAATGTTTTGAGTAATCGTAAGTAAATAGAAACAATAGGTGGTAGGTGAAAACAAGATTTTCTGATTACGCAAGTATCAGCTGCAAGACAAGGCACAATTACTTGAACATCTGTGAATCAATTAATGCAAATGTAACTCTAAGCAAACTAATGATGAGGGTACACTGTTATAACATGGTTAAAGCTCAGATTTTACATATAAGGTTGTCTTTAAAGTGCTTCATTTCTTAATTTAAGAATTATACAGCAAAACCTGTTAGTCCTCAGCTAATTTAACAGTTCAGTCTGTCACGATGGGTCAATCTGACCTATATGTTTTTTGAAGGTACAAAATAAATACTCTGAGAAAAACAGTTAGAAAACAGGCAAACCCATGCAAGGCGGACCTTCCCGTTATGTTCATATTATACAGCTACTTTTTAAAGTTTTGCTTGGACAATGTTTGATTATACTATTGTATCACCAAACAATGTCTAAGCTGCTTTCATTGAAGGCCGCATTATGAAATATATTTGCACTAGAAGTCTACAGACATGGTCAATGGTAATACATGCTAATTGTAGGTGTATCAGGGCAATGTCACTAAGGTAAACGTGGGAAGAAAATGTACCTTCGTGTTTAATAAATTATACAGAAATGCTTAAAAAAGTGAAGAGCGCCTGTCTACTTTGTTTTGGGCCAGTCATTGGCATGAGGTCCAAACTAATGTGTCTGAGGGACACATTTGGGCTACAGCTTGGACACTTCTGTTTTAAATTATTCAAGGTATGGTTTCTATTTAGATGTTATTATTTAGCTTGGAATGGTACCCAGTATACCCATAAACATTTTTCGAAACATTACTTTGTAGTTTGTATTTGCCAAAAAGTTTATGTCCATACATTCTTATTATGTTTTAGCTTTTCACATAAAACATCTGTCACTGCTGACAGTATTTGGTTACCTTATTGTGTTTGATGATGCATTAAATTGCCCCCTTGTTGTGCCTGTAGGGAGTGGCACGGTGGACTTTGATGAATTCCTCGTCATGATGGTGAGGTGCATGAAGGACGACAGCAAGGGCAAGTCTGAGGAGGAACTAGCAGAGCTCTTTCGCATGTTTGACAAGTGAGTTTGTATACTTGTTTGAAATACATTGTACACAAAAAGGCATTTTGAAGCAACAGGTGGAGCATGTAGCGCTGGTAAATGGAAACTTAAGTGGTCAACTGAAGCTTGAAGAATTTAGGTATTGGGACTGTCAAAAATAGACACTTTGATACTAATAAACTATATTAAACTAAATTGAGCAAAATGATAATAAATAAGTAAATAAATAAATAAAACTGTACAAAATTGGTATAATAGTTTCAGAATGCCATTGACCTATTCAGTATAATAATTACATCATTATGTGCTCCCATAATTACATTTTTGTCCCCATGATCTAAAAACAAGCCAAGCAATCAATTGGTAGTAAAATACTGTGTTCAGTATTCAGTAAAAATATATTGTGTAATCAGTATTTTTTTATTATTATTATAGTAGTAGTAGAATTAAAAAGTGACATTAATTCCACAAAATACAATTAAAAATTAAAGGTAGTTTTAATCTTGTGGGAAATGCTGCTTATATCATAGGGTTAATGAAAGATTGATTGGAATTGAAAAATACATTATGTTGTATAAAATTAGTGTCAAGGCCTTTTTATGTAATCGAGATTGAATATTGTTGCAACATTATTAGGTATTTAAAGCTAGATTCAAAATATATATTTTTAACAAATTGTGTTGATATTACAAAAAAAACAAAACATAAAACAAAAATGGGAACAAAAATGCATACATTTAGTCAGAAAATGTTTCTCACTTTTCTGGGGACTGGGGTTGTAAAAATATCATAAAAGCCTGATATCGCGATACCAAAATTGTCACAATATATCATCATCATCACCTGACTATATTAAATAGCATAACTTGAATTAAAAATAGTTAATGTTAGAACATTAACACACATTTTATGCAAAAAAAACCATACACTTACATACACCAATAAAAGGACAAAGCTTTATAGCCGATATGTTGAAAATGGAATGAATGGATAATGAAGCTTTAATATGTATTATTGTTAGCATAATCTCATATTGTGGCCCTCTGTAATATTGTGATCTTGTGATAAATGTCATATCATAAGCTTCAAATCTAAAAATTTATATCGTATCGTAAGACTTGCATATTGTTACATCCCTACACTTTACAGGAGACATAGCATGTCACCATAGAAGTATGATACATATGACACATATGACATCCTCTATAAAACCAATATGCACACAATTTTACATGTTTTAGTATCTGTGTCACACACATGTATCAGGTTTATGCTTCTCTTTTGGTATTGTTAGTTATTTTACATGTGAGTAAATGCTTGATACATGTGGCCCTAAATCTGTTGTGACACTTTGTTGAGGGCACAGTTTTGCATAAATGCAATCTTGAGATATCTCTAATGGACATGAAAGTTGAAATCTCAGTCAAACTATTATAACTAACTTGGGAAAATATTCATAATAGGGAAACAAAACTACAATAGAAGGTAAAAGGTAGGATATGTACAGTAACAGTAACCAAAGTCCCTTCATGTCTCCTGCATGTCACCAAAATGTCAGAGGACTAAAATAAATTCTGTGCAGAGTTCGCTACTTAGTGTTTTTGACAGCAGTAGACATTTCAAACGCCCACACCATGTTAGCCAGACACCTTGTCTTACCATCAAAGAAGGAAGTCTGCTATATGTCTTTTCACATAAAAAGCCCGCACTGAGTATATCTTGGAGATTTTGTACACTAGGGTACCTTAAAATATATCAAAATTATAGCTACACAATGGCCTTAGAGTTGTTCTGATGTAACCTTATGGTCCTGGTCACTAAAAAGCTATTATGTACTTCGAAAACAGTCTTGTGCTAAGCTTCAGTCAAAGTTGGATTGGATCTGTACATTAGGGAAGTGAAATGGCCAGGCGCTTGTGAACTTGCAGTGCAACAAATGTGTTCTAAAATAAATACAAAACGTGTGTATATCGTATTACATTCTAAATCATATCAAACATTGCAATGTTTCCCATTAACAGATGAGACTGTGGTGACTTTTGCTCACATCGTCTAAAAACAAGCTGAACACAAAATTGGTTGATTCTTGTTTCAAAGTTATAAAACCATAGAAGTAACCACATTTAGTGTGTAATAATCACTGTTGTTTTATCATTACTAAGTAACATTTGTGCTGCTATGCCATGAACTAAAATGTATAAAATAAAATGACTTGAATATGAGTAGGTATTCCACCTTAATAAAACATAACAGTTAGACTAGGATAAACTGTGTAAAGTATTTCTCTGCAGTAGAACTTTATACTTTAGATGCTTAGTTGATTAATCGGTTGGTAATCTTAGTCGACCAAAATATTATCAATTTATAAGTTATGCTCATGTTCATATGATGATGTCATAAGGCAAGATAGCTGAGAAGAGTCAGCTTTTCTTATTAATAATGCACTTTATTATGAATAATCTAAAAAAAAAAAAAAAAAAAAAATCACATTTCAACCTAGTGCTTGAAATTAAAAAAAATCACAATATTTTTTATTATTTTTATTTTAGCTCGCCTCCATTAGTGTTTTTTATTGGCATATTTAAAGTTGTAATGTCACGTGAATGCAACCTTTAATGTAAAATATTTTTGTCTAATGTACATTACAAAGATTTATGTGGAGAAGGTTTATGATGAATAGCTTTGTGTTTGTGTATTTTCGTTTTACTCTTTAGTCAGTTCAAAATAACAAATTTGGTTCTGACACGTGTGCCCATTAAGAATAGAGATCCTAGTCTAAAAATAGCTGCGCCATTTTTAAAATATCAGTCGATACAAATGAAATTACATGACATATCTAAAAAGTACTTTCACACATTTCACACATTTTCTATCTGGTGATTTCTATTAGTAAATAAACAAAATAATTAGGGATGCACCGATCCAGCTTTTTCTGTTCCGATATCGATCCCGATATTTGGCTTTAACTATCTGTCGATACCCGATATCAACCGATACTAGTGAAAGGACTAGTTAAATTGCTTCTTTTTCTTATAAAAACTTAATACATTTGGTCATATTGTGTTATGTAACTGTTGTTTATAGTGCAAGTCACAACTTAACAACTTAATCTGAATAAAATGCCCAATATTATGAATTGCTATGGATCAACACCAGCCTGTAAATTAGTCTCATTATGTCCAATTAAAGGCACAGCCACAATATCGGCTGAACCGATATCATGGAGCCGATACCCGATCCAGTTATCGGATCGGTGCATCCCTAAAAATAATGAAATGTTAGCTGCCCTCTGTTTCTATTTGTTTTTTGTAATGTACATTGCAAAAATGTATATAGAAAAGAAGCAGAAAGAAGAAGGTATGAGAAAACTGAAGATTTATAAGTGAACTATAAGCTTAAGCTGTGTTTTTAAAGTTGAATACATAATTTTCTTAATATTTGTTGTTCAACTGGTCATCAAATCATAGCGATACTTAAAATTATTGTTACCCTGCCATCTTTTGAGTTGATTAATTGACAGATCATGTTTTTAGCATTTAGTTTTGAACAGTAATTTCTTTGGTTGACTTGCCTACTACACTGTTGGACTGCTTGTTTCAGAAACGCGGATGGTTACATTGACCTGGACGAGCTGAAAATGATGCTGGAATCAACAGGAGAAGCCATTACCGAGGACGACATCGAGGAACTGATGAAGGACGGAGACAAGAACAACGACGGCAAAATTGACTACGACGGTAAGGAGCTCACATAATGAAATCTGCCTTATCACTGTCCCACAAGATTTAGGTTCACAAGTCGTTTAACCAAACTACTAAATGGGTTTGACTTTTTCTCTCCCAGAATTCTTGGAGTTCATGAAAGGAGTGGAGTAATTGGACCGAAACGAGCCTTCCAGATCCTTATTTTTGTAATTCTCTGGGACTTCATCTGTCGAAAAGTAAAACCTCAACACTCAAACGTTGAGTGACCGACTTTGCAAGAAATAATGCAATTTTTTGTACCATCTTCTTGCATTGTTGTAAATACAGTTTGTAACTATAATTTTAGTATTTGTCCGTTTTTTTTCCCTGGATTTGTGTAAATGTATCCTGCTTTCCCGATTAGAAAAATAATAATAATGTAATTTGGATTCTGTAAAAAGATATGCTTTCCTCCACCTCTTTTTGCCTGCATATTTCTACCAAAATGTCTATAATAAAAATAATATATATTTGTCAATTACTTTTGAGTTTTGGTTTTCTATTTTTAAAGAACACTTGAAGATGTAGCCAGTATGTATCTTTTGGAAGAAGTTCATCTGCTTGTCTTGACGGAGATGTGATGTTCTGAAATATGGCATTAGTTAAAGGTAGCAGATGTCTTTAAAACAAGTGGAAAGTCACATCTGTGGAAAGGCAAGCCCACTTAAACTTGATAATGTTATTCGAGGTATATTCAAGGAAAAAATAAAATTGCCTGTTATTGAATACACCTGATATGGGTAGCTTAATACAATCAGAAAAACAGCATCTCCATTAGCAAATGAGCAGCTCACCCTCCACTAGAAAAGTTACAAAGTGCCTCTTAAAACAATCTTCGGTACTCGTATTCAATATTTATTTTCTATTGTGCTTCAGCCATGTCAACTATTCAAGGTTACAATGTTAGTGTCCAGTTACGGTGTCCATTGAGGCGAGCTATTTCAGTCTAATCATGTTAGTGCCCATGTTAGGGGATCTGGATTGACCCGCAGCAGTTGACAATCACATTCCTCTGTCCAAATAAAGGGTGTAGGGACAGTGCAAAGAGATTAAGCAGAGCTATAGTTATTTCACCTCCCATTTTAACCTCGCCTTAGGAATAAAGTTACGCCAAGCTTTCAACATGGGTGAAGTAACAGTGGAATTTCCTGCTTTTTGTATCCCCAAACACTCTCAGGAAAATGTATGCCAACTGTCTGACTTTAGTGAAAATTCTCAAGTTTTTTTTCATAAGTTTTATGTTGTAATTTTTGGATTGGCCACTTGATGTCGCCAAAGAAGCATAGACCTATTTGCACTGTGAGGAGCAAAATGCAGTGTGCCAAACAGTAAACAAATATCTCCTAACTTTTCATTTAAAGACCACATAATAATCATCTTAGATATAGGTTCATGTGCTGTAGATAAGCAGTTTTAAAAATTGGTAAAGAATCAGTGCAGCTTTGTTACATAGACATGGGAATTACTAGTGTATTTTGGCTTTATTTATTGTGGTGACTGCACAGAATACACAAACAGATTAAAGCTTTAGACAACTTGAATGGGAGTATTTTTTTTTGGGCCAGCGTGTGACGTCAATGCCAGGCTGACGACACACACCCAGACATTTCTCTTTCTCTCCTATATTCCCCAAGCACAAAGGCTCACCATTCATCAAATACTTATTATTCAATGTCAGTGTGAGACATGCATTACCTGACTTTACTTAATAGCCTCCTCACAGAGAGTCAGTGTCAGTGATTTACTATGGCACAAATTAGATTGCTGTCTAAGTGTGGATGGGGATGAGTATTAGGGAGGCATCAATGAAAGGCAGGGCAGTGGTAGCAAGGCAGGCAGAGTGTGAATGAATCTGGGGGAATGGCAAATTGGGTGGAGAAGCAGGGTTACATAAGGCAGGCCTGATGACTCATACTTGCGGTTATTACTCTACGGTTAGCATTTGACAATGTGCTTCTCATAGGTATAAGGTAAATAGGGCACCTGCTTCCTGGTACAACACAATACTTATCTATGCTCTTTGTCAAGATAAGGATTAATAGGTTGGCAAGCAGTGATAAGTAGTAAGATAAGCAGATAAACATTTGGAGAGATTTAGTATTAGACAAAATGTGATTATTAGATTAACAAAACTTATGGCAAGGCAAGGTGAATTCATTTGTATAGCACAATTCGTGCACAAAGCAACTGTGCTTTACAAGGCAGGAAAAGATGCATCAAAATTACAATACAAAACAAAACATTATAAAAATATATATAAATATTCATCATAAAATTTACTCTAAAAGAAATAAAGAGTGCAGACAAAGCTTTTCAGTCATATGCACAGATAAACAAAAATGTTTTGAGCCTAGACTTAAAGGTTGTATGGAGGATTTTTCAAATCCAACAGCTGTTTGCTGTTTTTCAAATGATGCACTTCTGTTTCTCCTCCCAGGACTTACTGCTAGGGCTAGTTACTTAGGAACACTGAGAGTTTGCTTGACAGGTTAACAGGCCAATAGATAACGAGGTACCTCGTTATCTATTGGTCACCGTTTTACTGGCCTCATCATGTCCACAGTTTATATATTTTTATAATTATTTTTTTGTTTTGCATAATTACCAGGCTGTTACAAATCTATGCAACTGTTTTTGACCAAGACTGACAACAAACTATTTTTGAAAATCCTCCATACAACCTTTAAACATTGTCACAGTCTAGGCCTGTCTTACATCTTCAGGAAGACAGCTGATGGCCCAGGTTTAGTCCTGACTCTGGTCCATGTTTAGTCCTGACTCTGGTCCATGTTTAGTCCTGACTCTGGGCACCAGCAGGAGGCCGGTCCCTGAGGTCCTCAGAGTCTGAGATGGTTCATACGGCACTAACATGTTAGACATGTACTTTGGTGCTGAGACATGGAGAGACTTACAGTAAATACAAGCAGAGCTGTTTTAAAGTCTATTCTGTGAGCCTCTGAAGCCAGTGCAAAGACCTAAGCACAGGACTATATGATCGTACTTCCTGGTTCTGGTCAGGACAGCAGCAGCGTTCTGGATGTACTGCAGATGTTTTACAGCTTGGTTGGGATAGGCCGGTGAGCAGGCCGTTACAATAATGTACCCTAATGGAGACAAATGCATTATGAACAACCAAAAGCAAGTATTGACGGATTAAAAGATAGTATTTGTCAAGCTTGATCAAAAATAGTTTGTAAAAAAAAAAGGATAAAAGTCAAAAGTACATAAACTGGACTGGTGAGGCCAGAAAATTGTTGTCCAATTGAAAATGACGGTGCCTCATTTTTATTGGCCTGTTAGCCTGTCAATTGACTCTGTGCGGAGAAGGCAGTTAGCTTGTTTGAAACCAAATAACCAAATTAACTTACCCCAACCCTAAACCTCATTCTAAACCTAACCTTACCCAAATCCATGAAGAACATTTTTTAAAATATAAACTTTTGCTAGCATTTGTTATCCATACATTTTTAAATACATATTAAACTACTGGCACTTCATTTGTGTAGGGGAAAAGTGGACAGTTGTAAATTCCTGAGCTGATTATAAAATTTTCTCAAAAACAAATTTAAATTCACTACAACTCATCCACATTCTTGTTTTACCACAAATATGTAAGACAGTAATGTAGTCAAAGCCTTTTTAGTCCTGAATTGGATGTTGTTATTTATTATTGTATACATGTGAATGCACATTTAGTTCTGTCTTTGTTATAAATTACATCAGTTCTTTTGCAGTCCTTGTCATGAAAAAAGATTTATGCAGAATATGTAAAGCATTTTTGTTTTCAAATGTATAATTCATTTTGCTTTAATTATTTATCTATTCATTCGCTGGCAAAGCTTCACACCTAGATTTCCTATAGCCGACACTTGATTCATATAATTCACACTCTTATGTTGTCTAAGCACATGATTCAGCTTCATAAATCACCCATTTGTCTGAAAATAAAATATGAACTGTCCAACTATTAAATTGACTTAACCTCTTTACAAAGTGTCAACAGTGGGCCTTCTCAATATTTGGGCAGCTTAGAGTGATTTATTGCTTCATAAAAGTATCATAAAATCCCCGGAAGAGTAAGGAATACCCCGGACACGCTTCAGACCATGCAAGCGTTTACAGCTCATCTCCACCACCCACACACATGCCCGGAGACTGTGTGTGCACCGAGGCTTTGGGGTTTAAAGGATTCCTGTTTTTCTGGCTTCTCTGCATCACATGGTGCTGGCTCTGGTCCAACACCGGATATCAAGGCCCATTTCTGGAAATCTCTTCACAAGCACAAAAGTATAAACTGCACAGATGTGTATTCATGAATGAACTACACCTACTGTCAGCTTGTATCTTACACTATGTAGGTCATGTGTGCCTGGCAGGAAGAGTATTGACAACCCAACTACATAACTTTTCATTTTAAGGTTATATAAATGTCATTTCAGCGTTAAGTAATAGTGTTTCTACTCATCAAAAAGAATCAGATAAAAATACTGATAAGTAAATGGAGCCAATCAACTTACAGAGTAACACAGATCTAGATATTATTGTCATCTTAGGTTAAGGGATGCTTAGTTGTTGTTGTTGTTTTTGTTGCCATAAATACACTGAGGAAGTGGAACACTGAGAGCACAAATCAAGTTGAACAGGCAGAATATTGTATGGTGATGCTTCGTCCCACTTGTAGTGAGGAGAACACTGAAGTACTGTTCCTTCTCACTGGGTCATAAAGGCCTACTCAGAGCAAAGCTAAAAGACACAGGATTCTCAGAATCCACAATAACTATTCATTCATTCACATGAATGACAACAATTGTTCTGTTTAATGTACCACTAGTGGGTTTGTCTATTTTTACACATGTAAAAGTAAAATTTCTGACTAAAAGGCTAACGGGAACATGTACGTCATGTCAAAGGTGAAATACTGGTCAAATAATCACACAGAAGTAATATAATACATTCCCAAAAAACTATAACAAAAGACACTTGAAAATAAAAAAACAGTAGGGTTAAAATCTCAAAAAAATATGCACGCTAGTTATGTCCATTTCACAAGGAGGTGAGCAGGGTTAAGCTTTCACAAAGTCATCATTCAAGAACATAAGCACATAAAATCCCGGACACCTGACCCACTGAGGCACTGAAGTGTAATGTCAGAGTCCGTCTCCACAGTCCAGTCCACCGAGAATGACATCATTATTCTCCTCATTTGGACCAGTCCACTGCACAGTGACTTTGGCTCAGACTCTGCATTCAACAACATATGTCTGAGTGTGAAAAGAACTGCTGACTACAAGATGGTCCCCCTGTTCCCTGTGTACCCCCGAACACAAACAGACGACAGACACATGACCTTTACTCAGCACCAAGCCTATTACAACTCCCCAAAATCCTGTTTTTGATTTGATTAAACTCAACAAATCTGCCTGTTCATGTGCTGGGTGACGGTGGTACACGACGGAGGAGTTGGCTACAGATTGGACGACTTCTGGTGTTAACAGATGGCTGCTTTGCTCTGCCACTATTCCATGTGGCTCTGCTTTATTCATGACCCAGTAAAGACTTTGCCAAAAATCTCACTTGTCCCGCGCTAACTACTGTTTCTTCATAGTTTGTAGGAGGACTTTGTGACGGTTCAAGTGATATGTTTATCAGCAGCAAGTTCCTGAAATGATAACCTGCTTCCTGTTCTTGTTCACAAAGTCAAGTTTTATCTAAGACAAATTTGTTTCTGGTGGTAAATTTCAACATAGTTGGAGTAAGGAAAAAAAACAAAAACGCGTGAACCACAGTCATTAAAAGTGTAGCATTTACCTTTTCATGCTGAGGATTTAACATCTGCTTATTTCCATGGTGACTTTAGTGTTTTGCCCGGAATGTTCCACATATGACATTAAATGAAATTAAGCACATTCATCTCTATAAAGACAATTTGCAGAGAGACATTTGCTCTCAGTAATTTTTAAAAAAGAACCACTGTAATTGATTTATTGCCAGATAAACAAGTTTAAAGCTTTTTTGTTGGAAATTTTATACAAAGCAAAAACACTGCCATGGATACAAGCAGGTAGTGGACATAATACTACCGGTACATATTTATTAACACATAATGTATTCATACAAATTTTAGACCACAGGTGTACAGTTTAAACTGTATTTTAAAAGTTATTTAAGTTTATTTAATAGTAAATTTGAAGAATAGGGCAGCAACTATCAGTTATATTGCTAATCAAAGACAGTTATTAATTACATTTTATTATTCACTGTGTCGTGTACATGAGCCTGCACACATTTTTTTTTCTTCTATTTTTGATGATGATGAATCTTGAGTGAAGCAGCTTGAGGCGATGCATCTGGAATATCTCCACTTTTGTTGCATTTTATTGTTAATATGCCATAAAAATCTTTTGAGTAGGCTATAGTTTTTAGATTATTCAGTTGTTAGTTGCAGTTAATCAATATACTTGTTTCAATCCTATGCCTCGGCATTTGCACATGAACAAAAATAACAGTAGTTTAGACATAAATGTGAAAGTTTGGTACAGTAAAATTTATAGTAAGGAAATACTATTTAAATTTGAAGCTTAAGACAATCTTTATACACTGACTTTGCATGACATAACAATCAATTTACAATTATATAAAATGTATTAACCTTGCACCAGACAGAATAAAAGCAGCAGTTACATGTGGTGTGACTCAAGGTTTAAGAGAATCTAATGATAATCCCCAACAACCGGAAACAGTGTAGCCAGCGCTACAGTGCAGATATACATAGCTCTACGGTTTAGTTTGAGCATGTTGAATGGTTGGAGCATGAGGCCAGTCTGGTCCAAAAGAGAAAAGCAGAGACGTCTCAGTGGACATGATGTCATCCTTCATTCAGCGCCATGATGTCACACAACATTTGGCCAAGTAGTCAGATTAGGATTACTTTCTTTGGCTGTGCGTTTCAAGTGAGAACACAGTGGGATATTTGGAAGCAAGTTCTCCCAACAGTGATGAGGTCAAAACATTTGAGTCAACATGTTTTCCACTAGATGCAAGAATTTATCCATGGATGTGTAAGTAAACAAGATTAGAAGGATAACTGTCCAGTCACTCAAATCCACGAGAAATATATGTGTACATTTTTGCTTTTATGAGGAGATAAACATGAATTTCTGTGATATGGAACACCAGTCATGTTTCTAATCTATATAACAGTCCACTCTATTATAAAATGTATCAGTGAATTATAATATTTGTATATGCTGTAACCAACACACCCAAGCCTAAACTACAGGTAGATGTTTCAGTAAAAAGATATATTTTGTACTTTGCAGAAGACATTCATTCCATAATTAAATAAAAAATATATAATTTTGACTTGACTGTAATATATTGTGGAGCCCTGGAACCAATGCTTTAAGTGATTTCCTAAAACTAAGCAGATATTTATTTTAAAGTCCCTTACAAATGTTTGGGTTGTACCTGCAAACCCATATTTTTTACTAAAATGATCAGAGCACTAGAATGTGACACAGCTCACCATTGTCACAGACTTTCCCACCCAAACACACAACACGCCTGGTGTAAACAGACACTGCCCCTCCTTCCTCTAAACTCAAATCCGGTCAGCTTCATGCACATCTGCTTCCTACAAACAAGTGCTGACTTGGCACTATCCCCCGCCCTCTCTTACAAGTGATCACAAAAACACCACACTACTATCCTTCTCATTATAAAGCAGTTAATAAATAGGTATATAAAGTGAAATGAATGACTCAAAGACATAAAACTTTTACAAGGACCCCACAGCGAGACTTTGAAGCAAGCCCTAGCAAATGCAATTATTATGTAATGGAAATGCCTTTGCTTAAGTCTCAGGTGAGGCACACAGGATGCCAAAAGATCTTAAAAACAGCTGCACGGAAATGGTTCTCAGTGAAAATAAATGTTTGAGACGTTGCTATGTGACTGATATAATTGGTATTTGATTGTGCGGCACTCTTTTGTACATGCTCTCTACAGTGTATATAGCAATAATAACAGACAACACCTGTATGATTAATGCTTAGCTGCCTCCTGTAGCAGCGCAGCAGCAGCAGCAGCAGCAGCAGCCAGCCAACAGCTCCATAACGTGGGTGTCTTTTCAGGCCTAATCATAGGCTTTGCCCGACAGGTATGTGGCTTGTCCATTACTCAACGCAGCTCTTATTATCGCTGGCTGTGAGGTGCCGCTATGGCAAGTCCCTTCACGCACACCGCTCTGCTGCAATAAAACTTTAACATTTCTAGTTTGAACTCACTCAAATATTCTCAGTCATCTTCAAAGTCAGAGCTCACAGTGGAACAGCGCAGCATTTAAGGCACAAAATCCAACTAACTGGCAGTTGGGGTATGAACTTAACAAGCATTTATCCTACTCTGTAAAATATTAATTTCTGTAGCAATATATGCACAATAGTTAAATGCATGTGCCTACATATATTATGTAATGGCATCAAGCTTTAAAGATTACAGTCTATTACATACACATATCACTATAGACTCATGATGAAATCCTTTGCTGTTGCAAGAAGTAATTCAACATACTAATATATGAAACGCAGTATAGTAGAGCCAATTAAAATCAAACAATATAAAATATAAACATAATTTAGTCATCTAGATATCTCAATTATGTTAATGCTATAATGGCACAGTTCCTCTTTTCTTTGTATGTACTACAAAATGAATTATTTTAACAGGATATTGCTTTTAAATCCACATAAAATGATGAATGAAAATATTGAAGGGTCGTTTCATGTGAAATGCTTGCGTGTTGCTGACAGATCATTAGGGCTTCCAAAGTTGCAGACAGTGACAGTGTGACAGACTTGCAGACTTATGTAGAGCACAGAACATGCTGCTGTGTCATCTTCTTCCTCTGGGCCCTGTTTGACTGACTGGCCGTGGGTGTGTCTGCGTTCTGCTATTGACAGATCTGGCCCTGTCACTTGTCTCTGTGTCAAAGGCCTGTGGGAGACAGGAAGTAAGCATCCGAGTCAACAAAAAAAGACAAGTGACCACACCTACAGGCCTGGGTCGCACAGGAAAACTATATTCACCGTTTAACTCTCAAAAGGGAGGTCAAATTCAAGTCTTAGTATTGTTTTAAAATCAGTTTCAGAGATTTTGCATTTTTAATAATTTACACTGTGTATGACCAAAAAAAAAAAAAAAAAAAAAAAGGTTCTCACTGACTAATAAATTGTAGGATACAAACTAGAGAGAAAGAGATGGAAAAACAATTCAACTGACCTGAATTGTTTCTGTTGTTTCTTTGGACTGTATAGTACGAAGAACTATGATTATCAACATTAGGTGATTAATTATGCGTTATGAAACTAAATGTATTAAAATCAAACTACATACGTAAAAATATTTAGTCAATGAATGTTATGAATTCTAAATTCAGAATGATGAGGACACTATCTTGAAACCTCTTTAAGAATACAAGGAGGCAATCTTCAAGTAAAAATATACATTATATTTGTTGTATAAACTTGTACAGAATGTCTTGGACATTTAGTTTTATATATTTTACAGAGTTGGTCAAAAAGGGCAATTTTCACATCTTTAGTGAGAAAACATTCCCCATAGCAACCATGTTTTATGTACATCTTTACAAACAGGAAACAAGCAGCTCTTGAATGTATGTAAAGAAGCTGTGACGAGACGTGTATAAAAATCCCTGAAAATGTTGTGAGGTATGAACAGATTAGCCAAATTAGCTTTCCTTCTCTCATCTATTTTTTGATACAAGTAGAGAATTACTCAAGTTTGTTTCCCTTACTGCTTTTGTGCCAAAGAAAGTGTAGCGGTGAAAGGTTTGCTAAACAAGTGAACATCCGTTTTCTTTATATTTAGAATTACATCTTTGTTACTGTCATTCGTGGCAACAGCCCATCCTATTTTGTACTCCACCCTAAATGATGCATTATATCAAAGCTTGTTATGCTCAACTCAAGGCCATAGTTGCAATAATGTGATGAAATACTAATAATGGCAACATTGTAATTTTTGGGAATGGCAATCTCTACATAATCATAAAAATAAAGATGGACCAATACTGTACTGGACTACAATTGAACAGCCTGGTTATAATAGAAGCTTATTTCCTTCAGTACCATTATAATATCCATGATTGGTCCCCTGAAAACATTTGGACTGGCCCAAGCCTCCCATTGGACAATCAAGGCATATTAATATTACACCAAAACATAGCCTATATACTTGACAGCTGGTGAAAAGCATATAACAGTCGTTGTCACAAACATCCAAGATATTATAGAAAAGTTACAGAAAATGTCCATTAATTATGAATATTGAGAATCCGGAGAAGAAATGTCTGTGTTAAGGCGTTAATTGAAGCTTATTCACTGCACACAGCTTCATTCAATGTTCTTCCTTTTGGTGAATAGCCATGAGCATTCTGTTTTTTAATTTGATCTGACAAACTAAAGTTATTGTGAAGATGTCAAATTGTTCCTCATGAGGACTCCAACGTGTCCAGCTGGAAGACATTGTGATTGGTCGGTGTGGTGAAAAACAGCTGCTCGTTGTTTGTGGAGCGGTTATCACAAGGACTGTGCAACCCCAGTGTCCTTTCAAAATCTAGCAGTTGGCCCATGAAGTTAAAGTTTGGAGAAATGTTGGACTTTTTTCTCTTTACAAAGTCATATGCATCGTTCAGTGAGAGGTTGAGTCTTTGCATCAGATAGGCGACAGTGACCGTGACCGAACGGCTAATTCCTGCCAAACAATGCACCAGGATGCCACAGCGCTTAGACCGAGCCTCATCTGTCAAGACAAAAGGATATGTGGTCAGCATTATGTGTATGGGTTTCCTGAAGAAAGTGCTCTATGCAAAGGAAAGCTCTTGTTTACTTGGCTGTGGATGCAAAAACAGGAAGCTAGCAACAAGAAAGCTCGTTTACCCCTGAATGTACAGAAAGCGTCATGTGTCTAATATCCTGTTGCAGACAGACATGGGCAAACAACTGTAACCCAAACAAGAGCCTTTGCCTGAGGCTGTGTTAGCACTGCAACATGTGAGTCTATGTAGAACACAGCCGCAGTCAGCGGCGGAAGCTGTGTTTCCTTCAGCTGCTGGTGCTCTACCACTAACGCCTTTCAAAAACTAGTTCATGACACAGTCATACCACACAAACAAGACAGGCATGTGGTTATGAAGCAGCTGTGGTGAGAGTTTGTCAATGAAAGAAAGACATTTCAATAAAACATCTGACTGGAGAATAAGATACAGATCTATGTAGTGTAACTTCAATGTTGATGAAACACGATAAAAACAAAATAGACTAGACTTTGTTTCACTCACCTATAAATGATATTGCTTCAGGGAAGAACTGGGACAGATTTTCACTCCAGTGGTCTGAGATGGGGATCTGTTTGTACCTGAAGTGCCCCTCGTGCTCAAACATGTTGGGGAGGTTGGGCGTGACATTAAGGATGTACTTAATGTTGTACTGGCCCAAGACATCCAGGTTAGTGGAGTCTTTGGCACAGCCGAGATACAAATACGGCAGTATCTTAACAGGAAAGGCTGGCTGATTGTTGGGTATGGGGCTCTCCTCTGACTCTGTGGCACTGCTGGGTTCTCTGTCAGACTCTCCGTCAGAGCAGTCGGAGCTGATTCGGAGGTTTCCAAACCCAACACAGACAAAGGAGGAGAGGAGGTGGGACAGGGGCTGTCCAAGAGGGTCTCGCAGTGATCTGGATACTCTGTGTGAAACTTCAGAAATCCACCTGAACACAAGTCAAGCACAAAGTTACAGGGAGATAAGTTTCATTATTTAAAAAAATCTTCTGTATCATTGTAATGAATCAAATCAAATAGGCCAGCTGCTTAACTTAATCCACTCCTAAAGAGTTAAATCTCAAGTCACAACTGAACCAACTCAAGGTCCCCTGACAAATACCATTCATGAAATGCATGCCTGTTCCTGCAGGAGCAAAACATGGCGCGGCCATTTTGGAATTTTAATTAAGAATCTCAGTGACGCAAACTTTTATCAGGGAGACACTACTTGAACTTAGTGGTACAAAATGTAACATAACCTATACAGCAGCAGTAAGACAAGTAACTATGCTATTCAAAGCCTTTAGTAGGCTGTACCATGGTGGTAGAAGTAGACTCTTACAAATCAAAAACGCCAAATCAGTTCATATAAGACTATAGTTATTAAAAATGTTATTACAACTTTATTACAATAGTAAATGTGTAGAAACAAGAGAGCACAACCACCACAGTTGACTCTGAGTGGGCTTATAGACTGTTACAAAGTAAATCTGACAAAGAATTATAATGAAAAGTGCAGAAATCTGACCCACCTTCCAGGTAATAGGCCTTACAGCCGTCCTCCCACAGTTTGTGCAGCAGAAGTCCCAGAACACTCGGCGGTCCGCTCTCTTGCCAGTTCACGGTGCACTCGTCGTACACTACTATGGTGTCCGTTTTGCATCGCTTTAGAAACTTCTCCTTGTCCTCGTTGTTGGATATGATAGTCCGAATGGGAATATTGCCCTTTTTGAACCTCCGTAGCATTAGTCCCGGAATGGCCAAGTTGATCGCGGTCTCGATGTGGGATGATTCATAGAGCTCGTGTGAGCGGCAGTCCAACAGGAGCACAGAAGTGCCCCTAGACTCCAACTCGAGTTGCAGCCATTCCGCGCTTTTACTCGGCGCCTCATTAGACATATCGGACTCAGAAATACTCTACATGAAAGCGTGAACACTTACTACATTGTCTAAGAAACGGAGATAAACTACATTTCGCCAAACAGAAGTTGCGTTAATACATGCTGCTGCCCCAGCGGTGCGCCGCGCTCGAGCCAGAGCGAAGTGATTCCACCTCTTTTCTCATCTCACTTTCCATCAGTCCAACAGTGTGAGCCTTCACCGTGGCGAGCAGAGTCAAAAACACACAATTCATCCAATATACGCGTGTAGTAACAACAAAACTGGCTTAAAAAACTCTTCGTCCTGCCAAAATCCTTTACGCTCATTGTAGTTTTGCCATTCCGACGCACGAGGCTTTTTCTTTTAGTTGACAGTAGAGGAACTCAAGAGGGAGGAGTTTATTTATTGTGATTTAAAGTCATAGCAGGGAGGGCTCTAACTTTGCCATTAAGAACTTTTCAGTCAAGTATTTTTTGTCAACGACGATTTTGTGTGTGGTCTGATTTGATGCGTAAAACTAGGTCAAACACAACTGCACTTTTTTACAACTATCCCAGTTGTTACAGTTTAATGATGGCACTGTGCGACAGTAGAGAAGGCTCACTGTTGGATGGCGTGTAATTCTCAATCAATCTACTAATGTATTATGTTAAAATGTTGCAAAGATAATATGCTAACTTGAGTAAAATTCCATAAGCTACAGTTTAATCCACTATATGAGTTAAAATAGTTCTATAGTCACCTGCTTTGTGTTAATTCCTCACTTTATCCCTGAGCTTTGTCAAATGTTATCAAAAGTTTTAATAGATAGATAGATAGATAGATAGATAATAGATAGATAGATAGATAATAGAAAAATAGATAGATAGATAGATAGATAGATAGATAGATAGAATAGATAGATAGATAGATAGATAGATAGATAGATAGATAGATAGATAGATAGATAGATAGATAGATAGATAGATAGATAGATAGATAGATAGAAGATAATAGATAATAGATAATAGAAATAATAGATAATAGATAATAAAGATAGATAGATAGATAGATAGATAGATAGAAGATAGATAGATAGATAGATAGATAGATAGATAGATAGATAGATAGATAGATAGATAGATAGATTCCAGACTTATGGTCCATATTAAAAAGTGAAAAGCAGATTTTAGTATGAATGTTTTCCACATGGACATAGCAAGACCACACTCATGGCTAAGTGCATTTTAATAGAACTATGTACTTTTCTATTAAGGGGTCCGCCACCTGCTTGTCCCCATATAAAAGTGTTATGCATTGCCAAGAATATTCTCATATATTCTATAGTCTTATTGCTCAAAATGACAGATTTGACCAGTAACGATGTCATCACAGAGATAGATGTTTAAGGTCATATTGGTGGAACATACAAGTCAAAACATTAATAGTTCGGTGAAGACAAGCAAATAGTGTGCCCGAGTGGTTCTCAACCTTTTATGTCCCGAATATCCCCTAAATTTCATCTCACACTTGAAGTATCCCTTAAAGTTTTAGATAAATATGTCAGTTTTCTAATAGAATGTCATCAGACTGACCACAAATCACATTTTAAGAAGAGATACTATTAAGTTTCACCTAATTTTAAAGTCTATATTCATTCCAAGTACCTCCTTGCGTACCGATGGTTGGTCAACACTGGTGTACCCTATCACAGAAAGGTTACAAAATGCACCTTTAGCTACAACTAGGCATATATCAGTGTAACATATCCCTAGATTTCAAAATTATATAAAACTAGGACAGTGGCTTAGTCTAAACCAAATATTCTTTAACAGGACATATACTCTAATAAAATGCAGTAAAATAAGCAAAATAAGTTGCCCGATACACTCTTGGTTTACAGAACAAACAGTAACAAAATATCCTGGAGCAGGGAATCTCCACTGTTTTCATGCTGCATTACTTTATGACCAAAAACTATCAACTATTGAGCGTTTTCTGTCCAATGCAACTAATAAAACTGCCTATCTTTATGTGCATGCATCACCACTACTGTATAAAAAGACCATTACATTCCTGTGGTTCACTACTGATGTGTAAGATAATACATGAAACAGTGAATGAAGACTGGAGGGAGCTGGAGGAGCGTGTAGGGGGGAGGAGGGCTAACCATGCAGATCATCTGTCCACACACGTGAGTGGGGGAGACGCAGATGTGCCACACGCTGGGATTAACACAGAATGAAGGAAGAGAGTTAAATCGGTGCACATTTTACTCACACACAACAGCCTTCAGCCATGTACAGATCATAGACACATGTAGAGGAACCATACCAGCAGCCTCCTTTCAACACCATTTTATACAACATTTTTTAAAACATCACTCTGTTCTGTCCACATCTCCTCACAATATGGTCCTCAAGTCAAGCAATAATGATATTTGTTTAGGTCACTGCATATTATTATAAGTGTGGTGCTCATTTTTATATATTTTTAATATATCATTTTTATATTTATGGCAGAATACAATATCACTGATAGAGGAAATTGGGTCAGTCCAAGCTCTGTGCTAAAGATCTGAGATTGTTCTGTATCTAGTTTAAGACCATTTACTTTAAGTCTGAATTTCAGTTACAGATATGATTGTTGCTCCAAGGCAGCACACAAGTAGCTATTCAGTGATTTATAGATAAGTGGTTCAAAAAGTGTATTCAATTTATTTTACTAAATTAGACTCAGATAAACGCTGTGATACAAAATGATTTCATCAAAGTTTTCGGTGTCATTTTGGAAAACAATTTGTGTTCTTGGGTAATAAATGTTACTAACACTAACTTATAATTGTGTTGAATGTGAATGTGTATCCTTAGGTGGAATAATTGCTCAGTGTACCTTTTTATCTTTATGTTTAGTCTATCTCTGAGATACTATTTTACTAGGGCATACTCGATGTATTGATAGCAGAATATAACGTGACGAACTTGTTGGCAATACACATATCGATACAGGGAGGCGTATCGGGATACTTAAACTAATACAAATTTTACACTCCTGACCCTGGACTGCTGCATTAAGGCTAAAACTTTTGAGCTGAAAGTGACTTGTCCATAAGACACTTGTATCAAACATAAAAACAATGTAAAATAAAATTTTTCATATAATACCTTCTTAACATTGATTTAAGAAGTCCTGCACTCAAAAACAAGTTGTAAACATTTTTACAAATAATATACAATGCTTTCTATAGTTTTTTTCCTACATTTCTCATTCTCAGTAAAATATATCTTGATGTTTCGTATTGAAGGAATTGAATCGAGATATACAAGTATTAAGATACATATTGTATCGTGACTGTTTGGATACATATTGTATCAGAAGGCTCTTGGCAATACCCCATCCTATATTTTACTAGCTACATTTTATTATGTTGGTTCTCTTGTATATGGTGTGCTATGCCAAACTCCTCTCTAAACAAATAATCCTAATTTAGTTTGAAATAAATAAACATGAATATGATTTTTCTCTGAAGAGCAGCTTTCTCAAGGAGGAAGGTAAGGTCAATTAAAGAAAAGAAAGGAAAGAAAAATACACAAAGAGAAATCCCTCATAAGGTCTATTGAGAGAAATTCAATCAAGCAGCAAAACAGACTGATTAACAATAGTATCCTCCCCTTAATTAAATTCTACAAGTCTATGTTGTGACGTTATCTGAAACACAGCAATAACCAATGAATGCTAGATGACCTCATAAGGCACCATTGTGTTATAAGCAGGCGACTGTCAGTCCTGTTTTTCATAAATTGGCTGGTGTCGTTTGTCACTATAAAGTACAATCCACAAGGTATATTTAGTATCAAAGTATTTCCGACTCTATATTTAGTGTGACAGTGAACTTGCATGATACTGGTGGTCACCTGACTGCTTACCCCTCCACCACCATCCGTTTAGGTTATGTAACAGCCAGCAAAGGGCTCCAAGTGATTTAGTCAGAGGAAATGGACTCTAGTGTACTTCACTGGGTACTTGTGCGTATCCTGGCATCCCACTAACACTGACGTAGACTGTAGGTAACTAGGCATAAAGGATAAAGCATTTCCAGTCCATGAAAAAGCTTTTATGTCCCTTATCTCTGCTGTTATTAAATGTATATAGACCAAAAGCCGGTTATGAGTAATATAAAAGAGCATTTCAATACCATGCATTAAACCATTTCCTCCAATGTCGCTACATAAATAGTTATTTTATTACAATGAAATGCTGGCATCAATTTCCTTTTAATCTTATCTTCCTAGTGCACAAACAATATCCTGTTCTCTATCACTCCCATCTAGTGGTTTCTTCTGGAAGTAGTTCGCAGCAGCTGTGACTCATTTGCGGAGGGAGGAGGCACCTGATGTAACAGCCACTTAGCCGGACAGGAAGAGAGTGCGCGCGCCCCCACGTGGTCGCAATGTGAACTTAAACAAGCACTTTGTGAATGAACTTGAAAGATGAGCTTACAAACGCGCTGAGAACATTCCACTTCACATACTTGAGTAAATGAGAGAACATTTTTGGTGTCAAAGTAAACACATTTTCTGAATGTGATTGCTTATGGTTGTCTATGTAACTGTTTAAGAATGTAGATCTCTAAAGCGTTTATTTGTGTTTCCACGTTCATAGACTGGCTTGTCAAACAATGGTTTAAAATGACTATTTATCTACAAGTGAGTAAAAGTGTATGTGATAGGTTAGACTACACAGATTATTTTTTTGATTTTACATTTGTTTCCTATTTCCTCCAAGTTTAACAATTTGGGGTTCAGATGTGACAAACACAAGTTTTTGAATTTTTGAGCAAAACATACACTTGAGTTAAAAGCATGTTTTTGCAATGTAGGTGTTTTTATTACTCTAAAAAATATTAAGTGTTTGTCCTAATTTTGAACAGGCTAGCATGGCCACAAACTAAACCATTAATTGGCCTCCTCTTGTGTTTTTCCATTGTAAAGTTTAGCATTTAGCTTTATTTTTTCACAATATGGCATAAGGCATATTTATCCCCTTTAAGAATGTTGCAAACTATGGCTTTAATTGTCTGTTTACACTGAATATTGTAGTTGACTTTTGACCCAGAAAGTTAAACATGTCACTTTAATTTCTAAAATGAAATCATGACCATTCAATAAAAAAGGGTCAATTTTTAAATAATTGTTTGATTTGTCAAAACACTGTTGTTTGTTGCAAGTAACTTTTGGTGGAACATAGTCTAGTCATATCATAGGTAGAGGTAGGGATTCATGTATAGAACTCAGCACAATTTCTTTAAATGTCACAGTTAATTTTCAGTTTTGTTTTTTTTTTTTGTGCAAAAAAACCCCCCAAAAAACTGAAAATTAAATGTGATCACTTAGCTCAGTCTTAACTGTGTCACACATAAAAACATACATGTCATGCTACTGCAGGTAACCTTTGACTGAGACCGCTGAAGTATGGCTTTTCCCGTTCACTCATGAGGTCAAAATGAAGTGGCTGCTGGCAGAAAGTCCACTCAGCTGACGAGTGAGGCGCTAAGGTCAAGCCACATCTTCCAAGTCTTCACCAAACAATCTGGTCATCAAAATATAAACAGGTATTTAAAATTCACCAATAAATCATGTCATTAACTGTTTGTGAGTTGCAGTCAGTTCTAATATTCATACCGACAAAGTAGTAGCTACATCATCTGAGGAGTGTGATGTGGTGTGGGCGCGATGCGCAGCAGCTCTTCTCCTTTTGCCACAGTCAGGTAGTTAATGTGAGACATATCATCATAATGTCACAGATTTCTGTGTTCTTCTTTGCATCTGCCACCTGTTGAGACATACAGTATATCATAATGTATGTTTACTAATGCATACACGTATGGTGATTTGGGTGGAAAATATTACTACTCTACAGTAATACAATACTGTAGAGATTAGGGACATGAAAAATATTTAAACTTTTTTAAACAAACAGTCACGATGAAAAAAAAAATGATGACACAGTATCTATATTATGGATTATTGGTTGATTTTACAAAAAATATTTTCAGACACTGTTATTAAGAACTCACTTTAAAATAAGGAAAAGTTCTTTATGTGAAACAATTGACAAATTTGTGTTTTGATGATTTAAATGTGTATATTGTTAAGCAGACTGCAGTTTAACAACAAAGTACTATTGTAAAAGGTTATTGTATTGTTACTGCTACTAATAATTATTTTGTTAAGAGACTAGTCTCACATGTATTCTTTTGATGGATCAATTAGTCGTTCAAAACTTTAAGGAAATAAGTACAATTTTTTACCAACATCCTAACAATAGAATGAGTTTTTTTTATGTCTGGGTCTTTTTGAAGTAATTTTTGCTCAGTCAAAATCCTATACCATGTTCTCTGAGCATATGGCATGTTTTAGAGCGAACCTATTCAATTACATTTACCAGTGGGCCAATTTTTTCGGAGGTCTACAATCTGAGAGCTGAACTATGAACTGAGCTACAAATGTGTTTTACATTCCTTATCCACAAGCAACTCAAAATGGTACTAATTATTAGAAATCTACTATTTTCAATTAAATAAATAAAACACAGCATTAAAACGTTAAAAATAACCACATAAACAAAAGGAACACTGAGGCTTCTTTCACATTTTTCACTACCTTTCTGTTCTTTTATTAAGTAATTTGTTGTGCAACAGTTGAAGCATCTTATATCTCCAACAGCAAAAAAAAAAAAAAAAACAAGAGCAGCAACAAAAAGGTATTCAAAATGTACAAAATCACATTTTGTTGCCAATGTCTTTGTGTAAGGTCTTTATATTAAAAGATGCTTACTGAACACGAGGTTACTGAATAACAATTACATGTGAATACTCTATAGACTTCAGTTCTATTCCAATGCTTAGATATATCAACACTTGCCAGAAAATATACCTTATAATTTATTTCCAAGCACTTATTCAACACTCATTCAGATATGCAATTGTAATGAATAAAAAAAACACTTGAAAATACAGAAGAGCCTCACTTTTGAGTGCAACAAAATCACTTGTTACTATTTATGGGAATGCTGCCTGCATCCTGTTCATGGCACTGACATAATTCCTACTATGTGTCACTTTTTCCTTACTGGGACTGGGATGATGTGGCTCGGGCAGTGGACCACAGGAAGACTTAAATCCATTAACAACTGGCGCAGCAGCGTGACACTCCTCTGATGTCTCCGCCTCAGCACTTGGCCCTCTTCCGTTTTGAGAATCTTCACAGACTCTCTCGCTCCGGCCAGTAACATGGGCGGCAGTGAAGTGGTGAAGATAAAACCTGCAGCGTAGGACCGCACCGTGTCCACCAGAGCAGCAGTGCCAGTGATGTAGTCGCCCACACAGCCAAAAGTCTTGCCTAAGAGAGACACATTTGGGTCAGTGAGGAGTTCTTGTTAGAGTGACTTGAAGTGTTTTCAACAGAGGTGGGAAGTATCTAGTTACATCATTTACTTGGTTACTACATTTACTTGAGTATCTTTTACTTTTAATATTTATTGGCATGCCCATATTTTTCATCATGAGCCTAATTCTTTATTCTATTATTGCTATATTTATTATTGTTCAGGGTTTTGTTTCACATTATTATCAAAGCTAATACAACGGAGTGAATTGTCAATGTTTTCTAATTCGCATTTTCAGAGTAATTTTCTGACATCCTACTTTTACTAACTAATTTAATAATATTTTCACTAAAGTAACAGTACTTTCATGTCGACAATAAGACATATCGCCATTTTTTGCACTATTGAGCACACAATATAAGCAGGATACAAGCAGGACCAATTAGATTTAAAAGAAAAGTGGAGTAAATCTATGAGAATCTATAATTAAGTCGCATTGTTGTATCAGCCACAGTTTACATAAGTAGCAGCTTATAGTCCAGAAATCATGATACATTTGCTTCTTATATCACTCCTCCTTCAGTAAATTATGTAGTATATTGTCAGTTTTTACAAAAATTATGAATTTTTCAATGTTCTTTATATTACATTCACCTCATATTACAAACCAGATGCTACATTCACGCTACATACTTTTTACTCTTCCTAGATAAATCTCTTAGACCAATTCTTCGTACTTTTACCAAAGTGATATTAATTTCAAGTAACTTTATGCTTGAGTAAACACTCGACTCAAATTTGGGACCAATCCAAGTTCACATTAAATCCTAATTAAATATTATTGATTTGATTAACTGACCAGCTTCTATCTACTTTGCTTATAGATAGATAAATGTCTTCAGCCTGTCCTGATGTAGATCAACATTTGCAATTACTCTACTGGCACATACTTTTTATGAATATTGAAACCGGTAAAGAATGACATAAAACTAAAGGGAAATGTAATGTAAATTTTGCTCACCCAGTCCCAGAGATAATTTTGTGAAAGACACTATCCCTCTCTCCAATTCCTCCTCCTCTCGGCCCATACAAACCTACTGCATCAGCCTCTTCCACATAAGTCGGGACACCATAGCAATGTGCAATATCACACATCTCCTCTAGAGGGCAGAACGCTCCTAGAGAAAGACCACATTATTCATTCATATTTAAGGCAATTCAAAAAGAGCAGCTGCTTGTCATTGATGACCGTCTCAGGCAACCATTTGGAGTTTGTCAGATCTCTCCAGAACTTGTAGGTGGCTGCCGTTGTTGTGACGAAAAACAAACTCTGTTTCTGATGCCCTGGTCACTGAGGCATGGTTACCAGCATCAGAGTATATTTCACAGTCTTTTAAAGTATTTTGCAAACAACACAGTTTAATTATAAAAAAATCAAATGAATTAACAAAAAAGAACGCAATTTATACAGGAGCCGAGCCTTCCATACAGTATTAACCAATAAAGAGGAGTAGAAACACACCAGAACAGTTGTGTTATATTATTTAGAATATTATGGAGAATTTTCCAACTGCTTTTTTAGAAAAAAAATAAGATTTGTGCAAACATTTTTAATACCTACAACAGCAAATTTCATGCTTTTTAAGACCGCGCAAAAACGGTGTACAGGCAAATTTCTTAATTTTTTTTTTTTAATTCATTTTGCTTAGTATTGTTATTCTTCCTTAGTTTTTGCTGATATCCAAAAGTGTCAAGAGCTTGAATTCTTGTGCAAATTTTTCATCAGCTCAAGTTTCCACAAAAACTAAATTAGGTCAAATCCCTCTCGTAAGAACCTTGGTCCTCAATATCTGCAGCATTGGCCCTTTTTACACATAATATGCCTCCTCTTTCTATATGAAAACAATAAAAAAAAACCGTTTTCCTCCAGTTTCCTACATCTATGAGTTACAACAATAAATGTGTTACATTGACGTTCACATTTTTTCTCTAATTCCCATGTCTCCCTGTTTCATTATCCAGTCAATGAAATTATGGTCTCGTGTGTAACCCTCAATGAAATACAATAAGATAAGATATCTTATCTTATTGTATTGCAAAAAGACAGTGTGTAACATTCGTGCGATACAATAATATTGCAAAGGGAACAAGCAGGTCGCAGACCATTACACAGTCTCCCTCGACATTATAGTATGTAATCGATCAGTATGTTTCATGTCAAATTGTACACTTTTCTTACCTGAAAGCATCTTTGCTAAAGTAAAGTAAATAATGTGGAGTCTTAAACAAAATAAGAGGTGAAGAGCAGTGGCGCCTCTTTTTTGTGCAGATCTGCCAATTCATGCTCAAGTTCCATGTTTTCTGAAATATTTCTTGTCCCTCCAGCCCCTGCACCATGCTTTATTAATGTCTCCCTTTGAAACAAACAAAAAAAAAAAAAAACAAGAAAATAAGAGCATAATATCAGATTTAAATAAATTACATACTGTCAAAACTTTCTACTTACATAATAGCCTGGATAACTTTGGGTCTCAACTCATGCCTACATAATCATTACTGCACCACAGACACATCTCTCTTGTCAAAACTGTAAAGAAAATTAGCTGCAGGATAAAACTTTTCCTTAGTAGGCCTATATATATGATATACAGTATGTTATATTTCCTAGCCCTATTACATAGATTAAAATGTGTGGGGTTAGCATACATCATTTGTTTTTTGGACAAATGCTGGTGAAGAACAAAAAGCCTTGGTCTGTGGTTTCCCTGATCGCTTCATCATCAGTGGACATTTATTTGGAGGTTCAATCTGTCACTGACATTTGATCCAGTTATGAGAAAGGGGCACCTCTGCATCACTACATGCATTTGCAGTCCTTAATCTAAAACGAAATAAAAAAAACAAAATGTCAACTTGTATGAGCATTAGGGAAATTAAAGTGGAACTTCATTTTAGAAAACATTCTGCCTTACCTGGAAACATACTGCTTTGAAGTAGCTGCAGAAAATTGCCTTCCGAAACATGTCTGCCCACATTAAAATGAGGCTCAGCACCTGTGAGGGATGAGGACTGACTCACACACTCCACGGTCAGCTGGGCTTGACGTGCGGAAATAGGCAGGGTTCACAAGAGGAGTCTCCTCTACTGGAAGTGCAGCCCAGGGACAAGTGACAAGAGCCATCTGTCTGCTCTTCTAAAAAAAAAAAAAACAGACAAGACACAAAACTACACAACACACCTGTTAAAACACTTTTGCATAAATACAGTATATGTCCAAAGTCAGTGGAATTGGATGTTAATATTAGTTTTGTAAGATCATTAGATTATGACAACTTTGTGCTCATAGGTTATTCAAGGAGCAAGGTCCCTTTTCCATTTTAAACAATGCCTCTCTCATCATTATCTTACTCAAAGTTGAATTTACATTTATTCTGGCTTGTTTGAGTAATCATCTATTGCCCTGCAGCTTATGTTCAGGAGCTCAGAAAATTACTGTTTTCATTTCCCCCGCTATTTGTCTGTATTTACTTGCAATTACTTCAAAAAGTCTGAATCATAGTTAAATATAAGGGACTCAAAAAAAAAATATTAAAAAAAAAATCATGTAGCCACTTTCCAACAAACGAAAATTAAAATCTGTTGCTTACTAAAGTTAATGTTACAATGAAGAGGCACAGCTTATCATTTGGAAGTTTTGGATAAGTCAATGAACTTTACTGATCTACTTACTGGTCATAGTTTATTGCTAAATACTTACATTATTTGCTCCTATTTTGAGCCAGTTTAATTTCAGACATCTATTCTAACTAGGTTTAGCTTTGGGTATCTGTGGGTTTAGTTCTCATTTGAGTGCTGCCTTAGTTTCATTGTCAAAAGAAAATGTCTAATACATTTGTACAAGGTTGTTTTTAAAATCACAAAATGTGTAATTGTATTGGCAGTGGCACTGTTTATTGAATAAAAATAATTTAACATCAGCATTTATGTCGGAAAATTAAGTTATGTTTGTTTAGAAAAGCTAAGCAAAACTCAATGCCGCAGTTGCTGGAACGGAAACAGAAAGTAAAAACCATGACACAAAAAAACTGCTTTTCGGTATCAGTCCACAAGATGGCGTCATAGCGCTTACACCCAGCCACCATAGCGCAGCTTGTTGGGCAGGTAGATGCTGGTGAGAAAATCTGGAGCAATGGAGACCAGTGACTGGATCTCTGCTTTGACCTTTGTCTTCTGCATCAGTTCAATCTACAACCAAAACAAACAATCAATATGTCACTGTAAATAATCACAAAACAACTCATTATAAATTAGAGATTGATAGATGTTTTTTCTTTGGTCGATGCTGATACCGGTATTTTAAAAAATTGTCAGCCGATGCCGATATCAATGTCCAATTTCTGAGGTTGATTTTCTTATTTTAGTTTTAAAAGCCCAGCTGGGGTGAGATAGTATAGCCAAAAATAGCTCCAACCTAAACTATTATTCTCTACAGTACATGTGCATCTCTTTCACACCATGTAATGACGCTCGATTGCGCTTCATAGCATCACTATTGTTCATATTGACAAACAAACAAGCACTTATTAAAGCTTGTGCTCCAGCCAAAAGCCATAGAACAGGAATAAAACTTAAAGACATGTTAATGCTAAAATCAAAGCTGCAGACTGGAGGAATGGAGAGAGATAAAAAAAAAGTCTTATCAGTTCTCTCCAAACCAACTAAGAGTTCAGCTGATCAATGTGAGTGTGGCTTTCCCACAAAGAAAAAGTACCAAACAACTGTCACAAAAATCAAAATGACCAAAAATAAAAATCACCAAAATTGTGGTCGATAGCCGACAAACAAATTAAATATCGGCCACAAAATATCCGTCTATCTCTATTTTTAATGTGTGACAACAAAAAATAGAAGTCCGTTTTGTCTCTCTAGTAACTTACCTCTTTCTGCCAGTCCGGTTGGTTTTGAATGTAAGGCCTTTTGAGGAGATTGTTAAGCTTGGTTTCATCATTCTTCGTAAGAGGAATGAGAGCTTCTTGAGGAACTCGTAACCTGAACATCAAAACTTTTCAAGTGCATGCTTCTAGAGAACCAACCAACCTCGCAGACTTAATGTATGTAAAACAGTGCTTTTCATTCTAAATTAGTTTGGAAAGATGTATACTTAAAACGCACTCGGAACGGGGGAAAAAAGCAGAGCAACAGCAACAGAAACCAAAACAAACAACTTAAATATCCCCAGAATATAATCCCAATTAGAGGCAGACAGAGGAAATAGGAAGTAGCAAATGTTGAGTCCAAACCTCTGGAGGTCAGAGGGGAGGAGGCCTAGCCACATAACGCTGGGGACGGTCAGACTGCGAGCCTCAAATGACATGGCCTGTGGAAAAACCCATGCAACACACACACTTACATATATGCTGAATCAAATGCAAAGCAGAGAGCATGGTAAAATAAACATGCAGCCCTCTATGCTACATTAAGTGGTTTTGGCCAACACATGTTCACAATATAGAAAATAAACTAAGATGATTACAAACAGTGGGGCAATGCCAGCCAATCATTCAACAATTTCACTGCATAAACGTCACTTCAAATAATCTGGACGAGATGATTGGTTTCTACCTAAAAAGGGCATAATTATATAGTGCCCACACAGACAGACACTGAACAGGGCAGTGCAGTGAACTCACTTTGGATCCATACTTGTAGATGCACATGATCTCGATGCCTGGGAAAGACACAGAAGCGCCGCAATCACTGACATACCAGAGCAATTACCCGCACAGACGTGTAACAGGGTTTGGAGAACAAAGTAAAGCATTACACATGTGTCCCGCCATGCAAAGGGGAAGCAGAGGTAGGAAAGCTGAGCCATCCTGCGTTTGAGACAGACCACACCAGCGGAAACAAGAGCCAGACTAAGCCCTGTGTGTTCCGAGCAGGTGCAAATGGTTTTGGGGGTCTCAGTGACACATGCAAGCCCGCACTTTGAGATTAGAAGAGATTAGACTCAGGAATTTTATGTAACAATCAATTTATCACAGTATGAATCATAAACAATATTTTTCCTGGACTCAAATTGTATGTACATGTAATTGCTAAATCAACAATCTCATAATGTTAGTTGGAGGAATATGTTGAAAAAATGCATTAAGCGCAATGAAATGGCCAGATCGGTCAAAATCTATAGACTTGATGCCAACCCAAATAGTCAGTAGTTGTATTTGGGTAATTGTAATTATTAAAATACAATGAGTCTGTATATAATTAGAGATTACTTTATTTGGTAAAACTATGTATTCAAAATATCTCAATGCACAATAGAAATAATTGTTTGACTCGTAGACGGCAAATAAATAAAAATAAAAACCAGCAGCTTCTATTATTTGAAGATTTTGAGTATTATTACCTGTGACCTACTGTGTCCAGTTAGTTTTATTTATGGGTCCATGCAGTATGCCTAAGTCATGGAATTTGGTTTAATAATTCTTTATATTTTTTTCTTTGGTCGTAATCTCTTATAAATGTAGCATTAAGGTAGATATTGTAAATGATAGATGTACCGTAAGGATCAGCATCCACCAGAGCGAAGATGGGGGCGTGCAGAGTGTCCCAGAGCTTTCTTACCATCAGCCGGCTGTTCACATCTGGGACTCCTTTGCCCTGAGTCACACAAAGCGAGTACACCTGTTAACCCACGCTAATCCAGGCTGTGTTAAAGCCTGAAAGGTGACATGGCAAAGGAATTAGCTCACCGTAATCATGATACAGGGGGCAAGTTTAACGCACAAGTTGTCATCCAGTAGTCTCTGAAATGTTGCATCTTTCTCGATAATCAGGACAAATTTGGCAGATGATACAATATCTGATCAATTAAAGAAAAAAAAAAAACACAATTTATGATGTTTGTAGAAAAAGACAAAATAAGGACATTTTTAGTTTAGGAGAAAGGATACTTTTTATTCCACTGATGTTTGACGAAACTGGAAGGGGCTAAAACAAAAAACAAATAATCATTAGAGCCACACAATTGCTGTTCTACTATTGTGATTTCATAAGTTCAAGGGAAAAGTCACAAAGACTTTTTTTTTACAAATCTAAACCACAGAGCAGGCATTTTTTTATGCATATTAAGACTTTACACTATGCTGAGTACTTTAAATATTGCCATTGCCAATTTCCCTTTTGATATTTTAGCTGTACAAACATTATTTCAATGAATTGCTTTATAGATTCAATAATGAGATGATGTCTTATGTTCATATGGTGAAGAGCCACTTTTTCGAGAATACTCTGTCAAAATGACAGAAACTAAAAGTAAAAGATGTAAAGAATATTAATACAAATACTACTTCACTAAACCCAGAAGTTATCATAATAACTAGCCTGTTCACCTCCATTAAAAAGGCTTGAAAACTTCTTAAAGAAAATGTTTTCCTACAGAAGTGCTAGAACGGCAGTCGACCCTGGTCCCATCTTCTTCCAAGTAACAGAGGTCTCCTGTGATCAGCCCTTTGGACGTGGCCAACTAAGCACAAAAGAAAATAAGAAGATGCTATCAATGTAATTTCTGCTTTACACAAAACATATTAACCAAGCATAGTTTAGTTACCACATGCAAAGATCTCCGAGGAACTTTAAGCCAGCAGGAGATATCATCTACAATGTGATCCACTGTGGCCTGAGAAGCAAACAGCTGCGTGTCATTGTAGTAGATGTCTCTGTGGGTATACAACATTTTATTTATCTCGTTTCACCAAATGTTTACAAGACTAAACAGAGTTGAGTACCTTTTAGTAGCATATGAGTTGCTCAGTATTAGTCTGTATATCACAGAGAGGATCTTGACAATTTGTGCTACAAACATAAAAACAACTGAAATAAAACATCTTAGCGTAGAAAACACAATTCTGTTTTGAAGCGCTACATTCTTGTGGTGAACCAACTGTAAAGATCTGTTCAACATGTTTCACATGTTGTGAAACTGACTTTCTAAATGTCAGACTTGTAGCATCTTTTGCACTTTATACAGATGGACTGAATGATTTGGGATGAATATCATACATTGACAATTACAAGCAAATGAAGCAATTTTCTAGTTTGCGAAATGTTCTCTAACAATGGCAATAAACTTTTTCTGATTATGATTCTGATACAAATGAGATCTGCATTTTTGTAAGAAAATTCAGTTCACTCACAGGCCTATCACAATGATACATTCGGAAGTATGAAAATGTCTCATCATAAACAATTTAAATTCAATTAAATTAATAACAAGTCTATTGAACTACTCACCATAAAAATATGGTATTTTTTTTTTACTTACAATATTGTCAGTTATTAAGGAGTGATATGAAATAAACTCTCCAAAACAAAAGATGTCCTATTAAAACAAACTAAATGTACACATAGATATTAAGCTTTTATTTGTTGGAAAATATTTTTGATAGTGACAGGCCACAGTTGACATTTGTCCTTAAGCATCAACATGTGAGACCTCTAAATTTTTAAGTAATGCTATATGGATAAATCGAATACATTTCACAACTTGTTCCCAGAGAGCTGAACTACAGTGTTTAAAAACAATTAAGGGTTTCATTTTAATCAATTGTGATTTTGATTTGATTCAATCTTACAACTAACTCCTTCTCACCAAATTTTGTGACGGAAGCCGGAGAGTCGCTTCTGACGATACTGAATGTGGTTTCTGAATTCATGCGAAGTCCAACACTACTGTCAAACCTGGAGCGAGACCAAAGTAAGCCGAGAAGAAATATAAACAACTTGTGTGCTGAAGAAAATTAGATCCACCACCTGAAAGGCACCCAAAAATTCCCACCGCCTCCGGCAACCTGTATTTAAAAACGCTGAGCAAGAATGTGTTTTAAGTTGCAGAGAGGTTTGATTTAAACAAGACTAGACAGTGTGTTTGTTCTGAGCATACAACTTCGAAGTGTGTGCTTTTCAGACTCTTATCAGATCGCTCAAGGAGAAGGAAGCCATTTGATCTTAAAGCTTAATGCTAAAATTAGTGCTTTTACCACTCGGGTGTCTGCAAAGGCTTGAGACACCTCTTGATCAAACTGAGACAGAGCTGACGAGTGCGTTTGAAGAACATTAATAGCCATCTTGTGTGGCCTGACCTCCCAGAATAACAAATAAAATTTTTTTTTTTTTCATCCTTTGCACAACATGTCTGCGTCTGTTTATCTTTTAAAGACAGTGGCCTACATGTGTCACATACAGTCAAGTGCAGCAGTGTTCTGTGGAGAACATGGGTGGCTTTATTAAGATACGTACGTAACATTGCCCCAGCTGGACCTATTGGGCAGAGACAGGACGGGCGCCTCCTCTTTGGACAGGCTGGTCACAATCTCCAGGATGATGTTTTCAATCAGGCCCATAATTTCACTGCTGCAAGCAAGTAAAGTAATAAAAAGAAGTGAGTGAAAATATTAAGATAATATTTTAACAATGCATCAAGGCGAAGTCTGGTTGATGTTCAAGTCTAACACAAAACATGAACAGACCACAAAACGAACCATAAAAGCACAGAAATATAATTTAACAGCTATTGTTTGGGAGATCATAATAAGTATTTCTGTCTGTATTTGAGTATACATTATTATTTGATCTATAGACTAAGCATATAATAGATTATTTTGATAGTTGACTAGATACTATTTGAATATTTTAGTTGACTAGTCAATTAAAACTTTACTTTTTGATTACATTTATAGTTAAATAACAATTGAAACATCTTCTAGAGAGGGACTGAATATTGAATTTCTCTATAATGTAATACCTAACTAACATTTTTGTGGAAAATTTGAAACAAAATTGAGTACAATTAGCTAGCCATGAAGCTAAGCCACTTAGCCTTTAGCGCTACTCACTCGCTACGTTCTTCATCCTTTTGCTGAACTGTCATAAGGTCTACATCGTTTAGCATCTTGGTACGAAGTTTGTCTATTTCGAAGAATAATTCTGCAGAAGCCATTCTTTTACTTGACAGTTTTAAACTATCTTGGAGGCAGCAGTAACAGACGCGCACGTTTGCTAGCACCAAAGTCACGTGCGCTGCTCGTAGCTGGCTTCTGATTGGTCGTAGAAAAGTTAGCTTAGTTTTACTCCATTTATGACACGTTTTTCATTTACTCAGTGGGAAGAACGGGTAGAACTTGAAGCATGCCAGGTAAGGCCAGCAGTCATTTTGTCCAAACTGATGTTTCTCTGCTTTTTTTTTTTTTTTTGAGTGATACAAACATTATAAGAATAGTTGTGTGTTTAGCTACAGCAGCAACATGCTAGCTAGCCTCTTTAAAAAGTAGTAAAGAAGAGGTTGAATGACAAGAATGTTTTGTTAGATTTTGTTTTGTTGTTGTCCTTCATAATACTTGCTATTGAATCTATAACACTGGAAACACACAATAGCAAATCTCACTTTATCATTCACTTGGTATAAAAGTGAGACATTTTCTAAACAGGTGAGACTGGGAAGGATAAATGACTGTACTGTATAATTAAGTAACATTAGTGGACCCCATTTGCATGATTTAAATGTGAAATGATATATATAACAGGAAAGGAGCCGACTGGTCCAGATCCATCAGATGCCATGGTCCTTTTTCAATTAAAGGTTAGTCCCACAATGTGCACCAGTGAGTGTTTAATAGACTTACTTGAAGGTGTTTAGGGAAATCTCTTTGTGGTATTCAGTAATAAGACCCTTTACAAGAACTTGCAGTAACATGTCCAAAGGTGTGTCTTCTGAATGAGCGTGTGTTTCTGTTTGTGTCAGTGGATTCATGCTTGGCTTAATCAAGATTTATGTACGTAAATGCACTTAGCCAATTTAGTTAGATGACTGCAATCATAGCCAGCCATGATAGGAAAATTATCTGTTCAGACTTTTTTATTTAGGGTTCAATTATTAACTACGTGCTACTCTAATGTTATGTTACTTTAACAGATTATTCATAACAGATGATCTGTATTAACGTCACATTACAAAAACTCCCAAATTTTTGATAAGACTCAGGAAGATGACATGACACAACAGAAGAATGTTTAGTTTGTCTAATGTTAAACTAATGGAGATTTAAATTGCTGAATAGTAAAAAAAATGGCGTTATTAAGGCATATTTTGACTCTACAGAGTGATAAACTTACCAGTAATGACCCAGCAGTTTTTTGGGTGGTCCCTTTCCTGCTTACTTTTTATGATGTTTTTGCTAATGTATTCATTTGTCTGTTGCTGTTTTAGCATTGTGATCAACAATTCAAAATGTGATAGATATGTGAGCAAAACATGTAGACTGATGTAGGAAGATTAAAATTAATTATCTCTGTTTGTTTAAAGAAGCAAACATTGGGCATACTGCTTTACCCTATTTGAAAGTGCAATGACACAAGTTCAATAAAAATGTATTATACTTTATCAAGTGGTCTTCAAAATCAAAATAAAACCATCAGGAAAGATTCTGTTTCATCTTGCTTAATTATTATTACTACCATTTTTAGTAATTATTTTTCCTACTGCTTTGCTTAGTATTTGTTTTTGATTCTTTTGACTTCTACCAAGTTAAGTCTTGAAGAGGGGATCAACATGACTGACCTCTGTATTTCAAAAACTTCTGTGTACAACCCTCATTATAAAGCACTCAATCACCCCAAGCACCCACCTTTAAGAGCTGTCAGACCTGCTGTGTGTGTTTGCAAAGGCACTATAGTTTTTCCTTCTCAGTGTGAATACCTGGACAGAGTGTGTGGGAGAAGGATCTAAAGAGAAAAGGTCTATGGCCCTGACCTAACCCTGAATATTTCCTAATGAGCCGCTTTTCCAAAGGTCCTCTTTTCTCCCCTGAGTGACTTTGACAAGCTCCTTCCGTAGTAATGGCTCTTAATTTCTGAGTAATTGCTATCTCTAGGCAAGGAGCGACAACCCCTCACCCATGCTTAAACTAATGTTAACACAGGGGACCACAGGTTGGCCGGGTTCTTATGAAGTCGAGACCCCCGCTGCTCGTTTGGTCCGAAAGAGATTTGCCTGGAGTGTGAGGCCTTAACCACAGCAGACAGAGTGCGCCGAGTCATGCGCTTGTCTCGGGATGAGTGTTTGTTTCATGACCAAGGGGGGTACGAGGAGGGAGCGGGAGGCTGTGGGGTCAGAGGAAAAGGAGCAGGGGGGCACTATGCTGCAGGTGAGAGGGATTAGCTGCTCCTAGAGGCCCAAAGAAACTAAATACAGATCTGTCAACCTAATCCTCACAAATAGAAAACAGAGGCGCCCTCCACTTCACAATCCACATAGTTCGGTACATCTACCTCCTGCATCTGCCCCTCCCCTCTTCACTCTCTTACCCCAGGCAGCTTCTCCTTTCTCTTCTGGTTCTCATCAGATTTTGGCCAGGACCCGTCTGCCTATTTCTCTAATGGCCCAGTATCCACTAAAGAGGAGCTGACTGATCACCCGGGCTACTGTGTGATTGACAGCGCAGTACAGTCTTATTGAGTGATGAGAGCAAGAGTCAAAAGGGCAAAGGCAGTTAGCGCACAGACAAACATCTAAATGGGACTAAAGGGTCTAGAGCTGTATAGATCTGGACGGAGCTTTATCAGGCTCTCGCGCCTCAGTAATGGAGGGTGATAAGTATGTGGTGGGGAAAGGGGACCAGCGTTGTGTCAAGCCTGGACTCACAGATAAGAGATGGATAAGGCAATTAGTGATTTTCAGATTCTTGGTGATGATGTCATACTTCTAGATTAGAGAGCGGCTTTTGGGAACTCAGGATGGAACTTTAAGAATTAGCTGTTAGTATTGATTTTTTTTTTTACATTTTTACACTAATGTAGGTGCAATAGCCAAAACAATACAAAAAAGTAAAACAAAACAAAAAAAGAGGCAAAGAACCATCCAAATGTAACTTGATCAATCAATCTGTAATGTCAAGAAATGTTTTAATATATGCCACTTTTTTATTTTAAAATCCTGGTTTAAAAACTGGTTTTACATCAGATCAACTGGAAATGTTGTTATATCAAGATAAAACATTTTGATTAGGTTTGTCCGAGTAATTACTATAATGACATAAGCTTCAGTAAATGATCGATTCAACCATATGTAAGTGCTCAAAAATATTTCTCTGCATTGTACCTTCGACGCTCAGGAACCATCTCCATGATGTTGTGTTGAGTTGGTCAGGAAAACCTTAGCTGGGGAATTTGATGGTGTTGAAAACTGGAGTGATAGTTTGAACATAACCTGAAGGTATGTCTGTTGTATGTAATGAAATTCTGTGACCACATAAAGTTACATTCTACATTGAGTAAATCAGTAACAAACAAACAAAGTCATTTGGTGTCATTATTACTAACCAATTTATTTTATCTTACGTTATGCCTTTATAATTATCAGTGTGCAGAAATTCACTTTCAAAATTATTCCACTGTAGGATTGTGGACTGAGACACCATTCTATTTTATAAATACATAAAATAAAACTTTAGACATTTTTTAAAGCTGTAATACACCACCCCCTCTCTGTTTTTCTTCCTTTGTCTCACAGATGTGCCTCATATGTTCTTGAGGCCCCTGGAACTGTGAGACACCAGAAAGGAACATTAAACAGCTCAGCTCCACCTGGTCAGGCTGTTTTAACAGGCCACAGGTTGAGTAGCAGGCACATGGTGGAGTTTAGCTGTGGGCAGAACTGGGCAGACGCAGCGAGAGGAAAGAATCTGCTCCTCCACCCTCTTCTGTCTGTGTACCACCACCCCACACTGCTTTATGTGAATGTCACTTAGCCCCCCACCCCCCAAAATTGAACTTACTGTACGCTCTTCGCCTCATCATCTGTCTCCCCGTCTTCAAAGCACTGCTCCTGCTGTTCTCTGGGGCAACACATGAAATAAATATTAATCTGACCTCTGACCACATGTTCCCAGCCCCTAAACAGAGATAACTGGTGCAATGGGAGGATGTGAGAGTCTAGTCATGCAATATCAAGCAGAATCACTGACCAATATTTAGCAAAATGTACCAGTTTTTTATGTTATGCTCAATTAACAATGCAATTACTTTAAATGGTAAATATATTATGCAGTTTGTGTGTTGTTATTGTCGTTTAAACATGGTCTTCATTCCTTTCGTGTTGCTTAATTTTTAGAGCTTAAAAAGTGTACCAAAAAACAATATAATTTTAGATTATATAATTTTCTCATGTCATTAATTGACTTTGGGCTCCATCTATTGGCTGCAAAAGAAATTACATAGAGGAGATAAACAAATGCCCCCAACATGCTAACGCAGGGATACAATGGAGCTTAACAGTGGAAGATCGCCGTGGTTCCAGAAGTTGCCCCGTTGTAAACTCCCATATGGAATTCGAAGCCAGCTATGTGCTCAGATCTATAACGTCATTATTTTCAATCTAAAAAGCACAACTATAACATAAAATTTGGCAAAACGTTAGTTTCTAAAGCTGAAATCATTGTTGACAGGTCTATTAATGGGGAACTGGAAATTGTAAGCGGTATTTGAGTGTTTGCTTTGTTTTTTATTTTTCGTCTTTACAAACCCAACAACTCAATCAACTCAAACACTGCTTTGATCTGCTTATTTGTTTGCAGCTCACCCAGCCGGCCTCAGCTTGTGCCCTGCGTTTACGGAGATCGTCACTGCAGCCCGGAGGTCCAAACAAAGACGGGTCTGTTCCCTATTGTCCTGCCCGGAGCTGTCAGCCCCTCTTTGGGCACAGCCTCAGTGAAAGGCTGGGGTTGCCGGAGGATAAAACGATTTGAGTTTGACCTCTGTGACTCATCAGCGATAAGCGAGAACGAGGTGAGGGATGTCAAAACCGGGAGAAAAAGAGAAAGCATGCACAATGTAAAGTTATGGCTGGATCCTTTTAAGTCCTCTGTCGGAAACTGCTGTAACGTAAACACCTGCGGCCATTAGCTGATTCAATCTGAGAGGCCGGATAGAGCTGTTTATATGTTACAGGCTACTACTGAAGGGCTGGCTAAGACAAAGTAAAGCATTAGGTATACACAGTGAGTGACGGTGGGCAATGTGAGCTTTCAGGCTTTTACCAATGGAGTGTCTTTGAAGACCTCAAACAAGAAGGAAGGTGAGGTAAGTGCAGAGGACCCGCCACACGCTCTGCCTCCTCTCTTCTGTTTGCAATCATGTCTAAAGCCGGCTGGTGGACTCCCTTAGCTGTGCCATTGAAGTCCAATTTTACTGCCATAAAGATCACCTGGCAAGCTGCAGGCCATGGACTGAAACATCTCAACCACAAGTCAGACTTTGTGTTCTGGTCTAAGGATTTTGTTGGTTGTTGTTCCTTTGCGCATGGGTCATCTGAAAGCCAGTGAGTAGAGAGGGTCAAGAGCGCTCCATTAAAGTGTGGTGTTTAAGAGGTGCTGGGGCCTGGGCGGGGGAGCAGCTGCCAAACATGTGCTCCCCTGCTCTTCATCTGCTCATTGTCTGCGCATCTTTTCCTGTCACACAAATTCTCTACGCCCACACGCACAACTTCAAAAATGTTATCGGAAGTAGCACCGTTTTAGAGCAGCTTCAATCATCAAATGACGTTAAAGGAGCATTATGTAACTTTACGAGTGAGGGGTTTGCCCAATTATTGTCTTATGAATACCTTAGAATGCTTCAGAAAAGAGCATTAAACTACAGGCCGGACAATTAATCAAATTTCAATTTGAATTATGGTAACACAGATACAGTAGTAAACCTGTCATTATATTTTTTGTGACATATATGTCACAAATGTCAGTTCATTTGGTAATTTTTGTAATTTTTCTTAAGGTAGATAATATTAGCTTGAGTAACTGATTTCAGACGTGATATAAGGCTAAATAATTGTGATAAATGCTTTCTACATTCAAGTAGTCTAGTGTTGTCACAATCCATTTTTGTATACATTTTCAACACAAAATACAAGTACTTCATTATTATATCAACGAGAAACAGAGAAAATGAGAAAAAATGAAGTAGGAATACATTATTGGGACTTGTGCTAGACAGTTTTAAATTAATTATGCTCAAGCAGATGGACATAAAGTATTTAAAAATAACTTAAAAAATCTCACCAAAAGTTAATTACAGTATCATGAGTATTTGCAGTGATGGACAAGCTACAAGTCAGACTTGTGGAGAGGGGAGCTCACCTGCTTGTTTTTTTTTTGTTTTGTTTTTTTCAATAAAACACTGGTAGTGGCAAGATAGATTAAAATCGAAAAGCAATAAAATGTCTGAAGACAGTTGGTGGATCTCCTTCATTTATATCTATATAATGCACCTTTAATGTGTCAACCACATGACGTTCAGGGCCTATTCTTGCTGCATGAGCTGTTTGTCTGTAACAAGTGTTCTAACCACATCTGCAGGCTCATTTTCCAACCATAACAATACATTTTATTTACTCTGTATTTTATTATTATTACAAACACGTCAACCACTGTGAGAACAAAGTGACACCATGTGCGCTATGAAAAAAACTATTATGATACAAATACCTTCCTAATCCACGCTGAATTTTGTAAGCACTGCCCTGGAGCCCTTTTCCAATCGGCAACAAAGGCCAACAAACCACTATCTCAGTTTAAAAACCACACAAATCCTCTCTCCCTCCCTCAGTCTTTTCGCCCTGCTCCTCCCAACTCAAAGCGCCTCCTCGCAACTTGTTCTTACCTCTCCCGGTGTAAACGCACGCTCCACTCAGCACCAGCGCTTATGAAGTCTGAGCTCTGCATAAATCTAGACGAATGAAAGGGAATACGTATCGACAAGTTGCTTTACGTTAATGCGTCATTGGGGCAACATCTTGGGCAACATGCGGGCAGCAAATTGACTATGGGATATTGAGCACATGTTGCCTGCCAGTTGGTCCAAGTTCAACATCCACTTTGCCAGACTTTCGCCGAACTGAGCTGGAGCGCAATTACGCACGTTCATCATGGCACCGATGTTGGACAGACGCGGTCCTGCTTTGCTTTTGATCTGGAGCTACTGCGTCCTGGCGGATTCGGCGTTTACGAACTTTACTTTGGACAACGAGTTTCACTCCAGTTTCATCCACCGTCGCCTGAAGAGCCAGGAGCGCAGAGAGATGCAGAGGGAGATCCTGTCGATCCTTGGACTGCCACACCGGCCGAGACCCCACCTGCACGGGAAGCACAACGCAGCACCTATGTTTATGTTGGACTTGTACAACGCAATCACCACGGATGTCGAGGGCAGATACTCGTACCCGTACAAGCCTGTCTTCACGACGCAGGGGCCCCCAATAGCCAGCCTCCAGGACAACAACTTCTTGAACGATGCAGATATGGTCATGAGCTTTGTCAATCTGGGTGAGTTAATACTTAATTCACGACTTTATGAAGTTATAGACAAATATCCCGTTGTCTGGATCGTCCACACCTGCACTCACAGAACATACAATGACCACGTTTCCATAACGTGGGTGCAGTTATCCCGCTAATACGCAGGAGTGTCACATTCCAATGTTTTTCTCTCAAACAGCTGTGCAATCAGCTAAAAGTTCAGGTGCTGGAGCTTTGGATGGTGGACTAATATGTCAGCCACATGTTATCTAAAGAATGAGTAAGTCAACAGCAGATAGGTTCAAAGTGCACCCTGCACTCCTTAGACTAAACTTATGGATATTAATTATTTAGTTTACACACATTAAGCTATTGTTTCATATCCAGTAAATCTGTAGACCTATATTTCTTTGTGACACACTCTTGGCAGTATTTTTGATGGCTCAATACCAGTTGTGTATTATCTTTATATTTCCACATAAAAGTTCTTATCAATGCATTTATTGAAGCCAATTGGCTTTAGGTGATATAATCACCCAGAACAGCACTTAGAGGTTGTCAAGTGCAAATTATCACAACATTTGGAAATACATGTAGATTGTGAGATAAACAACTGTACCTGTCAGCTTTAAAACATATTTTCGCTACACTCACTTGCCCTGCTGTAGGCTAGATTTTACTGCTGCTATTGACTCACAATTTTAAAAGGAAAAGCAGAACTACTTGTGTAAAATGCACTTAATTCAATGAGTGCTTCCAAATGTGTACAAATTATAAAACACTACTCACTTTTAGCAGATCACTAGCTTAGTTCATGCAAAACTTGAGTTATTTATTTATTATTGTTAAAAGCCAATTTCATTTTAGTACTATCAAACCAAACTACTGTATGTGAAAAAAAGACTCAGTTACTCTACTGTGAGTTACTTCCCACAGCTGAAATATGAAAATACATTTGCATGTAATCTTGACGAAAACTCATTGCTGGGTCACATTTGCAAGTAAGAGGGAGGTGACATATAGTGCAGTGTGTAATTACTGTGGGAGCTACTGCATTGTGACTATTTTTGACAGCCTGTGACACAGATGGATTTGACCACAGAGGCTCAAAGTCGAGAGCTTGTGTTGTAGAGGAGCGCTTAAGAAAGGAAATTTGGAAAGGCAAAGTGCAGACTCCATTCATTTAGGACGAGTTTATTCTGGCACATTCATTCATAAGAAATTTACCTTATAGGTGTAAAAAGGAAGGTCCAGACGTGTTTTTATTACAAGAATAGATTTCCGGTTTACATATATATATATATATATATATATATATATATATATATATATAATATATATATATATATATATATAATATATATATATATATATATTAGAATATGTACAGTGTGATGTTGTCAGTGAAAGAGATGTTCAGTGTTATGCTTGCTCCTGACTCTCATGTGATTACAGTGACAGATAATTCACAGCTTTTCCCATAAACTGTCGCTGCTGCAAACAAAATCAACAATTTCCTCTTAGATTTTCATTTTGGCTCAAGTTTGTTTTCCAGAAAATTAATGTGACAGCTATTTAAAATTTCCTTCAAAACACCAATCCACATCTCCCATGCCAGCTTGTATTAGTCAGACTTGTTCACTAAAATCTTCCTTGCTTTCTTTAACTTGGGTCGTTTCTCATATTTTGCCGCAGGGAAATTGAAAAACGCTTTCATCTAGTTTACTATCTTGCTCTTTAAGAACACACATCTTCCATTTTGATTACCCATTAAGAAGCACATTGTCTTTGAGCTGCGGCCAGAAAGGGCGGGTGTGGGCTCTGGGACAGACCCCAGGCCAGGGACGTCCCCTCATTGAGTCACTTGACTTTAGGAGAGCCAGCTGTGTAAATGGCTTACGGCATACATCCAGAATGTACACGACTAAATGCTACGCATGTCGCCCTGACGCAGGGCGTGTGCAGGACATGCCACAATAGCACACCAGGGTCTTAACGCAACAACACTAAGGTGGTATATTCCCTAAAAGAGAGCTGGGGTCAAAAGTTTAGTTTTCCTATGGTTGTTTACTGTAGCCAAGGAGCTCATTGGTAAATATTCTTACATAAGACTTTTTATTAACCAGGGTCATCTGGCATAAGGCCACAGCCACTGTGCATTAAGGCATTTCCTTTTTAACAAACCACAGCTTCCTAGCTTCTGGCTGCTCCTCCTGCTGAACACCACTTCATTCACTTCCACTCACCCAAATCAATCTTAGTGAGGCATGCTCACTCACAGTCTAATGTAACTACCTATTAAGTTTATCCCAAACCACAGAAAAGACACAGGATTTGGATGACTGCTATCTGCATCCTGTGTGCGATTTACAGTAACGAGGAGAAACTTCGTCACCTTTATTTACGCGTGTAGCATTAGTCATTCGTTTTTATTTACCTATTCTCTTGCATGCAATAAACTAAGTGAAACATTTTTAGAAGGTGAAATTTATTGTGTTCATGACGTTGTCTTGCTATAAAGTTGTACATTGCCACATTACTGCTGACACATTTATGAGTCAGCACACGAAGTTTGCTATGTTTCTTATGTCTTATGAGTATTCAGGGGAGGTTCTGTTGTAAATAAAAGCATATAAATATCTAACCATTGACAAGCATGTGCTACCCAGTTTTGTGTAATTGCACGCAGTTCAGCTCCTGTTAATCCAGAGCAGATGTGGCGCATTTAACAGAAACGGGAAAACAAACATGTCGCCAGTGTTTTATTTATCTCACTGTTGTAGTGCATCAATTAAAAATCCATTGTCTCACATTCGCTGATATTGGATTACATGTTTAGTTTGTGTGCACAATGAATCAGTGCCTATAGCAGGTCATTATTTTTGTTGCCTTGGTGACCTGACAGTGCAGCACCTGCCTCAATGCGTCCACACCCTTTCACAGACTCCCCAGAGCTCCTCTTTTAAGACTAGCATCATTATGTCATTTCAAAGTGATTATGAGCTAAAATGTATCTTGTATTTGTGTAAAATGCTTAGCTGAACATCAGCACAGACTTTGCACATCATCTCTTGTGTTTTATTCTAAAATTGCCAATGATAAATTGTGAACTTGTAAGGTTGCCTCCTCTACACTGCTGATGGTTTAGTCTTAGTTTAGATCTAGTTCCAGGTTTAATATCAGAGTTTGATATTTGGATGTGTTGTGTGTTTATGATGATTTTTTTAATTAAATATTTTGGTTTTGAGGTACAAATGTATGTGCTGAGACAGACATTATATCCAATCTAATAGATCTTTTTTTTTGAAGCCTCTGCCTTAATAATAACAAAGTAATAATAAAATAGCTGATTTTTTAGCCTACATAGCATTTTTATATTCGTTTAGTACTTATAATGCCAAATAAAGCATAAACAAAGATATGTTGTTTTTTATTAGATTTATTAATACTTTTTCGGACCAATAATGTGATTATGATTAGATTTGCACTTTATATCAATAGTAGAATTCACTTTACATTTTCAGTGACAGGAATTGTGTGTGAACTGACAAATTAATGAAAGAATCACAGCATGTTTGAACAGATTTATTCTTTAGCAGGGGTTGCCCAAATTTTTTCCTCGGTGGGCCAAAATGTGTTACATGACTGAAGCCTGCTGAGGGCCCAACATAATTTTCTTATACGTGTAAAAAGTTTTAGTTTTTTTTTTGCACAATGCAACTGAAATCTATCCTAACAAAGCTGACCTCCCTTCGCGGGCCATGCTGGAGTCCCTGGTGGGCCGAGTTAGGCCCTTGGGTCCCACTTTGGGCACCACTGATTTACAAAATTTTTGCTGAAAATCACAGGAAATTTTAGTTGTTTGTTAATTTATGTCCATTTAAATTGTGGCTTAGATTTGATTTTGATAAATAGCGCAGCCCTATATAAAAACAAAAAACGAATTAATGCTCAAACACTATGCCTGAACCGTTCAACTGTTTGTTCCTCCTTAAAAAAGTTGCAGCTAGAGTTATTGTAAAGTGGCAACAACAGTGTCTTAAAAGACATGCATGTTTTGTGTCGTTCCCATTCTTCAAACATGCTTTTGCGCACCTCCACTTTGGAATCCAAGACATCTGAACCAGTAAAAACTAATGTAATCTACTGACTGCAAAAGAAATTACTTTCGGTAAGCAATCTAAATGATCTTGCCTGACGCGCTACTAGTGCTGCAGAAATGCTAAAACGAGTGTAGAGAATTTATGGACTTTAAAACAGTCCAGAGACATTCAGAACAGTTTTTGGGAGAATGAAAGAGCAATGGTAAAACAGATTAAATAAATCTATTTTACATAATTTAATGAGATAACACTGAACAAATGTGCACAGTGGAACATTAGTGATTATAATTAAACCAATAAAAGCACTTTACTGATGGTAACATACCCTTCTAAAAGCAATCTTATGTGATTTTAAACTCTACCCAGCCTGGTTCTTGTTCTCAAATCCTCTCTACAGTGGTGTTGAGTTTAATACAGATGTTTCCCTGAAGGCTCGTACAGATGTGCTCGGAAACTTTATCTTTTTTGAGTCCAACAAGTCCCCTCATCTTGACCTTTGACACCGCCTCCAGTCTGTTCCTGATCTCTATCTTCACGCACAAACAACATTTGATATAACGCTTTCCCTGCGCTCACCTCTTCAGATCAACATTGACGCTGGTCAGTGAAATCCCAGGTTTTAATTAGTGAGATTCAATATGGTCCCTTCGGTGTTGCGTGATGTTTGGTCTCCCGGCTTTTTCCTCCGGAGATTTGAGCTCAAAGACATAAAATATTTCAACACTTTCTCAAGTTCGTTTTGTGTTTTTTACACACCCCACCCCCTGCACTTTCTCACATGGAATCTTAATCTGTCCAAGTTTGTTATTTTTGTGCAATTTGAATTTGAATTTGCTTCTATCTATTTATACACTATATATATGTTTATATATGTTTCTCATTCAAGACGGAAAAAGACAACAATCTTAAAGAAGGAGCAGCTGACTTTCACATTACAGATACTATTTTGGTTTGAAATCAGACAATTTCTTTTTAGAAATCCTTAAACACATGGTTAATATCGACATGTATTCATTTTGGTTGCAATTACGGTCTATAAACTTATTTTAGCAAACAACAAAGTTAAACTGAAGAGGACCACCAGAGCACAACCAATCAGAGCGCTGCTTTCAGCTCCTGATTGGAAGTAAAATTCTTTATGATTCAATTCAGACAGTACTCAGAGGTTAAATTTTTTCACCAAGTTTATCATGTACATTTTAGTGAAGAACACCAAATTTACTAATTTACAACCAAAAGTTAGTTACCCCAACTTTCATTGTTGCTATATAATTTTTTCATAGATTTTTTTTTTATTAGAAGAGAAGTGACAGATATAGACAGGGCTTTTTAAAGCTTGTTATTTTTTATTGGGGGTAGATATTCAGAAGAACCATATGAATCAGTTTATGACTCTTTGGATTGAAAGCTGATTGTCCGTGTACGATGTTACCCCATTGCTTCATTTTTGTTTTTGTATGTCCCAAAGGATGTTTTTGTTCTGTTCTTGTGAGCGTGAGAGATGAGCTAAGTGCATGGCACACTTACATTTTTCAGTTTTTGAAAATTAGGTACTACACCAGCCTTAGTCCAGATATTGGTTGTCCTTTTCCTAATATAAGCTTTGTTCTAAAAAGTCACTTATCAATCTTAGTTTCATTGTAAAGTTTGTGGTGAGAACTACAGTACTTAGATAACATTATTTTTACAATACAGAACATAAAAACCTATGAAAGTGTTGTTGGCTCTTTGTTTTGCTGTGTCAGAAATGTCCTTGACCGGTTGGCTTCCCTTGCAGGTTGTAATCACTTCTTTGCTCTCTCGCTCTTTCTCTCAGTGGATACCTTTGCCTGTGTGCTGTGGCGCGTACTGCTGCCACTGTGAAAAACACTTGTGGAGTTTGGCCAAAAGGAATGTTTCTGGAGCTAATTAGTGTTATTGAGTGCATGTTTTATGGCCTTCTGCTGGTCAGGGAGTGAATAGCAGCGGAGGAATGTTACAGTTGGTACAGGCAGTCTTGTCATTTTTAAAGTAATATTTTAGAGCATTATATTTTTAGCTTTGAATTAATGAATATTTTGTTTTCGTGTGTGTACGAGGTATACAATATGACATTTTTGCTGCTTATTGTACATAATTACACCAGCTCAGGATCGTCTGGATACTATGCTTATGTCTGTTTACCTACATAAGCTACTACTATCATTGAGAAGTGTGTAAACACTACTCCAAAGATCATACAGTAGGGTTAGGACAATATGCTTTTGTAATGATAAGAAATAATGCACAGGCTCAGTACAATATGTTTTCTGAGATGACAAAATTGATTTTTATCAATCAGCACCAAAGCCAACAGAGCTGCAGCTTTATCTGTTACTTAGTCACAAATATGCAGCATAAAGCCACATGTCCACAAGTCCTTTTACAAAGATTTGATCACTGGTATGTCAGAGATTATTTTGTGCACAATGTAATAATAAAGCAGTGGAGCAATGACTTTATTTATTACAAGTTATCATTATAGAAGATCACTTCAGTAAAAAATGCAACTGTAACGAGCTGCAGATTTTAAATGACTTTTTTGCTTGAATGTGGCTAGACAATTTTGAGCTCTATGCATTTCACTGGTAGAATCTGAATTTTTTGAGTAAATACAGAGTATTGGGCAGGCATTGGTGATAGGTAAAAACAGGGGTTTTCTGAGCACTCGAGCATCAGCTTATGGACCAGAATCAATCAAAAATACAACACTGAATAGGCTATTGATGAGAAAACACTGCTATAACATAGTTGTTGGTAAGTATTGCAGTAGGCCTACACTATTAACAATAATAATATATTGTCCCAGCCCTACAGATTAGCAACAATAAAATATTTTACTTGTTTATAATTTTTCAGCTGTAGTGCATAGTGTCTATTTTTGTATTATTATTGTAAGCCAAAGTTACATTTCACAGCCTCACATATTTTTAGACATTGTTAGATTCTTGTGGTATATTATTCTTTACTTGATAGTCACCTGTTGAGCCTGGGAGTCCTCTATGACATCTGGCGGTACATAACAGAGACTCTGGGCCAAGCGAGAAGGCACTTGCTGGGAGAGATGATGAAACACACTGCGGGTGGGACTCGACATTGTGGCAAGTGGTCAAAAGGCCCAGATGTACAAAGCAGCGGGTGTTCTCTCTATCCCACTATGATGGACTGAGCATGGTCACTGCCAGGAATGTAGAGCCCATATTAGCTTCCACAATCATTTCTCTTTCTGGTCGAAACATGTGGCAGGTTAACTTGATCTTGATTCTCCAAATGCCTTTAAATGAAGACAGAAATGGGTGGAAAATGAGCCACAGAATGATAAATGTGAACTGTTCTTTTATGGAAGTAACTTTGGCATTGCCTTATCAGGAGCACATTCAGAGTAGACTCCCCTCTCCAGGTACCAAGCAGTGAAATCCACATGTGATTTCAGCCAGAGAGCCTAGTTCTTTTCAATCAAAACAAATAAAACATTTTTAGAAAGCATCATAAAAGAATACCAAACATTTTAAGGGGAACATCTACTGGCTTTGTGTGTTTACATTCTGTCCGATTTCTGTAGTCAAGCCACCTACCTCTTTCAGTGACCAGCTGCACCGGTGATGTATTCACCCTTGCGGAAATTGCGTTAGCTGAACCCTGTAATACTGGCCAGATTCCTGTGCAAGATCCAACAGCCAAAATCAAAGCCCATAAAAGCCAGGGAACAACTATACGCAAGTGTTTTTTATGATTGGTGGTGAAAAATTACATCCGTGTAATGTGTGGTATGAAACTTTGCAGGTCTTTTTCCCATCAAAGCAAAAGCTGTGAAGTGTTGGTGTCACTTCCCATGTCACTTACTTGTGTTGTAGCATTACCTTCAGGAATAGCAAATTGTAAAGTGTTTTTAGTTGTTGCCAGGAAATGTGCCACTGTGCTCTTAAGTGAATCTCTCAGAGGTTTTTGGAAAGGGGAAAGACTTTGACTGGGTGAAATGGGTGTGCCTCGTTCAGTCACCAAATTAAAGAACCTCCAATAACAAGAGGTTAAAGGGAAGAGTGAGAGGGGGAATGTGGAGACGCTGTGGTTCCTGAAGTTGTTTTATCCTGCCGAAGAGAGGAAGTGTGCTGGTTATGGAAGGATTAGCAGTGGAGGATATTATTCCCTGGCATAGTAAGGTTTGTCACCACATTAAATCACATGCCAAAGTATGGTGACTGCACTATGTTGGCACAAGGCTGTGGTTTGGATGTTTCCTTTGCCTTAAGAAAGAGAGAGATTTCCACTTTTTGTCAGTGGTTAATATTTGAGCCAAAACTAAATGTACTAGGTCAGACATGTACAATGCCATCTTGTGCAATTATTTTCCAATGTACATTGTGCTGTAAAGGAAAATGCAAAATCTGTAGCTAAAAATAGTTTAAAGGTTTTTTTTCAGCACTTTTTATTATTTTTGTTCACCTGTGATTATGTAAGATAATAAAACACACACCGAGAAAAAAAATAAACATTGGTTAGTACATGTATGGCAATAATAGCCCTTAAGAAAGGAAGAAAGTGGTCAATAATTCTGTTTCATCTTACCCAGGCCCCCATTTGCCTTTGAGCTGAGGGTTTCACAAAGGTTTGATCTGACCACAAGTCTTAAATGTAAGGACTTCTCTTCCTGTGGTGGCTGTTTATACGTGAGCACATGCTTGAAGGCAGCTAAGAGATGCAGGGCTGTGGTGAGTTAATGGTTATTAAGAGCAAGCAAGTTATAGCATCAAACTCCACTGACCCTTTCCCCACAGCAGCAGAAATACGAGCATGATGTCATCACAAATTGCCAGTGGCCAGGATGTTTCCAAACATGATAATCACCCCACTGTGTGTAGTCACCAGCTCCTCAGAGATCAGACCCTCCATGTTGTACAAACATATCTTCTTCAGGACCAATATTTCTTCCATTTCCTCTGTTTACGGCATGGAAATTTTGACTTGTTGTGGTGCGGTTTTAGTGTTTTAGGCCTGAGTAATGGAGATGCTACAGCACATCCTTTTATTGTTTCATTTAATCATCTAAGCCATATATTGATGTTTTGAGAAAGTGTTCTCCCAATAACTAAAATCCAGGTGCTTAAGAACATTTTAACAGTTTTCTTTATTTTGGACCAATTCACTGCCTCAAAGAGGTGAGAGCAGGGTGCGATTCCCACCCTGCTGTGCGGCGGAAGCAGACATGTTTGGACTGAGGGGTGTGAGGGCGCCGGACAGACACTTGAGCTAATATGAGCCGTCAGGGCTGTCCACTGCTGCTCTGGGACGTGAGGTGTGAGAGAAGTGTCCTGGGCCAGCCAGGCGCAGCACTGAGTGAACGAGGAAACACTGTACAAGGAAAACAAGGCTCTGCAAGTTTGGCCTTGAGCAGTTCTGCTGGGAGGGATAATTTTGTGGATGCTAACAACAGCATACAGTAGTCATTCTCTTGTTGCCAAATCATTTTGGGATGAGAGGTAAAGTAATCATCATTGTCCTGGATTTTCAGATGCGTGCAGTGCGCTGCTGTGCTGTGACAGCATGCAGAGTACACAAACCAATGCTGTGGCCTAATGTAGTATCATCAGCCTATCATCAGGCAGATTACAGGTTTCCTCAAACAGAGAAAAGATGTGCAGTGGTAAACTGTTTACACACTTCTCAAATGATAGTTTATCAAAGACCAGCATGTTTTATTCATAGGCATTCAAGAACATTTGGGGCCTTTTGAAATGGTGTGTGGGAACACCTGTGCCTCTTAAGGCTATCTGACATGTTTGTGGTGCAGTGTCTTTGTGACACAGGGTGTGATGGCTACTCACTTCCTTCCAAAGGAAGTTATAAAGACACCCGCTTGAGTCTAAGTACTAAGGTCCTTGTCTAATGACTACCATATACTGTGAAGAAAGTGGATGCAGAAATGTGGCAAAACATACAACCCTCTGGCTCTTTGAGTGACGGTGAAAGGAAATGATAAATGGTGTGTCTACAGACAATCTATGAGGAATGAAAATGCAAAATGAAGTGATAGAAATAGTTGATGTGGGTGTTTCACAGCAGCAGCCAGCTGCTCTCTCAAGCACAGATAAAGAGCTTTTACAGTAAAGGGCTGGGCTGCTCTACAGGCAGAAGTCTAGTCTCTGTGCAGAGGGAGTGCACCTGCACTGAGCTGGTAAAAAGCACACAAAGCCCTCAAGCTGTAAAAGGACATAAAATAGAAATACGAGATAGGCATACAACTCAATAGAAACATGTTTTCTGCACATGCATGATCTGAGGTTGTTGTATTTATTGCCCTCGACAGTGTATTCTGGCTGTCTGCAGTCTGCCACCTCGCTGATGTCTCTGAATCCCACACCGATCATTAAATGGTAATTGCACTAGTTCAGCGATAAGTGTGAACTGAGTGTTACCATGCCAATGACTGCCAACAGCTTTAGCCACTAACAACCTCAAAATGTATGCACTGTCAACACATTCGGTGTCATGTTGTAAAAAGTAATCCTGATGAAAGGTCTGATAGATGAGACGCCCACCTCACAGGCTGGGCACAAGTAAGGACAGAAAGTGGGATGCAGTAGAAAGAACTGGGCAATTCAGAGCATAAGTGGGACAAGTTGATAATGAGTTGCAGCACTGTTATGAGGAACTGGCCTTGAACTGTATTGTTTTCTATAGGCAAGTGTTTAAACCATATGTGTGCCTGCAGAAGAGGAAGGACAATGCTGAGCCCAAAGCCAGGTTGCTTAATGACCAGCAGAGAGCAGAGCGGTCCCTCTCTCAACAGTAATTAGATCCTTCTTTACTCCCTCTCTGGCCAATCAGCTCACAGTGCGGCCTTTGTACCCAATCTTTTACCAACTGGTTTTAATAGAGATGCAGAGTCTGTGGCAAAGCTAGAGCCCAAAGCTACATTGAAAAAGTGGCAGGTGTGCAATAGGAAGTCACACTGTATTTTCACACTTACCTCACTGCACCTGCACAGCCAACAGGACAGACTAATGGCATCCCTTATTTAACTGTATCCTGAAATTAGTTTGACTAGAATTAGTTATTTTTATTTTTTCTATTTTGTTTCTACACTCATACAAATCAACTTGCTGTGGGGTTAATGCAATAAAATTTAGGCTTAAATATTTTAACTTATCAAACTTGCAAAAAACATTAAACATTTGTCTTATTTAGCTTTTTTCTTTATAACATTATCCTACATCAAGCCTAATCAATCTGTTGCATTTTTAAGTTTTCTAGAAGGTGCTTAAGGTCCATTAGCATTTTTTTGGTCCATTTCGCAAGGCTTTGGTCCAGCTCACTGAGTCCACTGGCTGGTGACAAACGTTTTAATCAAATGTGTTTCTTTAATACAGTTCTCTCACATGTTTGTTTATGCGTGTGGGGTCCGACTGGCAGTTGATAAAGAGGCAGCCCGAGGAAGAAGCAGGACACGATGAGAGACGAGGCCCTGACCTCAGGACGTCCCGCTGAGACACGAGAGCTTTGAGGTCAAGGGGGCCAAGTCTGGGGGCTGAAGAGATGGAGGGGATGGAGAGAGATGGGGGTGCGCCGAAACACTCGACTCATGAGAACCAGATGAAGGGCAGCCTTGACGACTCTCTGGAGTGTCCAGAGGAAAAGAAGTAGAAGAAAAAGGGGTCGTAAAGCTGTCAAATTGGGCCCGTGTCTCTCTATCATGGTGCTGTGCACACCAGCTGCATTTCTACATGTTTTTATGAAAGCTTCAATCATGAGCCAACATGTGTATTGCATATACTGTATAATGTCTGTTTAAGACTAACCCAACTAGTTTTGTCAGTTTGCTGCTAACAAGTGATGGAGTGTGGCAGAAAATATACAGTAGAAGTTTAATATGGCAGCTGCAAGGTTTATTTGTGTATAAAATGGAACCTAATCCACCTTTTATGGTTTTACCTCCCTGTGACCTCTGTAAAGTCGCTTACGCATTCATTTTTTGATATCTCTCATGTGAAACCTATATTTTTTCTTTTTTTTGCAGTAGAGCATGACAAAGAATTTTTCTCTCTTCGGCGGCATCATAAGGAGTTTCGCTTCGATTTGTCAAAAATCCCAGAGGGCGAGGCTGTGACTGCGGCTGAGTTCAGAATCTACAAAGACTTCATCCACGAACGATTTGACAATGAAACCTTTCGCATCAGCGTGTACCAGGTGCTGGAGGAGCACTCTGACAGGTGAATACACATTTGTAATGACTTGACTGAAAACTGAAGAGGTCAAACTCAGAAAAGAAATAATGTTGTATTTTAGAAAATATTTGTACATTATTCAAGTTGTTATTCATTATTCAAGTGCTCTTTGACAAATTAAATTTGTAAATTTAAATGGATTCCTTCTTCCTGACACCTGCCAACCATTTCCTGCTAATTTTTGCCAGTATCAGTAACTTTTTTCTTTTTTTCTTTTTTTACTTCTATTAACCTTTTAAATACACTGCGCATACTTGTAAAATGTGTTAGTTGTAATCAGACAACTTTATGAGCCAAATCAAAATGTTGCTCCACCTTTTGTGTCTAATCTGTGCTGTTCAGAGAGCGGCCACATGGTTTTACTAAAGGTTTCTGATGTCCAAAGGGAACAACAAAGTCATTTATTCCTTTGCCAGGGACAGGCCTGGATACACAACTGAAGCAGAGCTCTCTGACACACTATCTGCTGTCTTTGAAAAGAGGTCAGAATACACAACTGATCCGTGAAGAATAAGGCGTTTTAGTCCAATCCACTTTGTTTCTGAACAATGGGGTGGACTTGGACATGCACTGCTTCACGCATTCAAAGTCTCTCTGCAGCTGTGTTGAAGATCTGGCTCTTTATTTTCGATGAGTTTTTTTATGCAATGTAATTTTATGGCTCTCCATCAAAGTCTAGTAAATAATAGACAGTGTGTGTTGTATGAAAGGACTTAACGTTTATGAAGCCATTATTGTCAATTAAGAAAATGAAGTGTTCCCTTGGGCCTCACCATCTGGAGTTCCTCCCTCCTCTCGCGCTCTGCTCTATCTCCTCCACTGTTTCTCCCTTCACACTGCTCTGACCACTTCAGCTTCAGCTTTGCTCTGCTCACTTTGCTACTTTAGTGTGGCCAAGGCTGACTGTTGTAATGTAAAATATCTGCTGGTCTGTTGTGCAACTGATTACATTTTTTATCAAGATTCAAAAATGTATAATTAAATATCAGCTTACAGTAGAGGTCAATAGCCAATCTTATCTTATCTGGATAAAAAAAGAAAAATCTGTACAGTAGAACAAATGAGAAGATTCTTCAAATGTTGATGAGGTATTCTGCAAAAAAGTTTTTACTCATCAAACAGTGCTCTCTCTTCATTAGCTTACTCAAAGTTGTATTTGGATTAATTCATGCATGTTTGAGTAATCTTGTATTGTCCTGCAAATGATAAGTCTCCTTTAAATTAGGGCTGCTTAATTATTGAAATCATAATTGAAATCACGAATATTCAAACAATTATTTGCTTAGCGAGACTGAAGATCAATAGTGTCCCTTAAATGTAGAGAGTGAAGAGATAAATTATGTGACAGATCTCAGAAATAAACGTACTTTCCATATCAAGGAAATTTATGAGCAGGCTTAAGTACTGTCAATAGTCACGATTACACAGTTTTTGTAAATGCAACAATAATTGTAATTGAAATTTGATTATACAGCCTTGAAATGAATATACAGTATGCATAAAATCTTTTTTTTAATCTATGACTTTTTCTGTCTGTGTGTGTTTCTCAGAGAGTCAGACCTTTTCTTGCTTGACTCGAGGGTGATCTGGGCGGTGGAGGAGGGCTGGCTGGTGTTTGACATCACAGCCACAAGTAACCACTGGGTCTTGAACCCGGGGCGCAACCTGGGTCTTCAGCTGGCCCTCGAGAGCAACAGCGGTAAGTTCAAGACATGCAATATGTTAAAACAAGTCTTCACTGTCACTGGTCAGTGTATCAGATTTTGTTTCTAAGTTTAGAAAATGTTTACTACTATTACACTGCATCATGTGCAGGACTGTAACACTGTGCAAATCCATCCGATACTGGAATTGAATATCGGTGCCGATCCAAGAAATTCTGCTGGATCGAGTATCGACTCTATGATACTGGTTTTGCCGATATATATGCAAAATTGTACATTGTCGTTAATAAACATTTCATTCCATATCCTGGTTGTGCCTTTAATCGCAATAAGGTTTTTGTGGTTGATGTTAAAGCAGAACTAAGCAACTTCAGTGGTAGTGCTCCCCCTACAAGCTCTCTTGTGTAATTAAACTAGCCTACTAAACTGAAAATTAAGATTGTGTGTGTGTATTTTAAGATATAAATAAGGCATTGAACAAACATCTAAAGGCATGTACTGCTAAATTTAAAAAATCAAATAGCCAGGGTTTCTCAAGACTGAAATTTGGGCCGCAAATTTGTTGAGAAGGGGGCGGGGGGGAATTTTCCAGTTGCTATAGTTTCTGTCAGAGACAGCGGAGAAAGCTTCAAATGCCCCAAAATACAAATATAACAATCATCACGGAGACATGTCTGCTTTAAGGCAAAACATAGATTCATAGATTTTTAAATTGTATTTACATAAAGTTGAGATGTTATTTGTACAATATGACCAAATACCATTTGTTTTAAGATGAAAACAATTTCACTCTTTACACTAGAACCAGTTTATATCGAGTATGGGCAGGTACTTACTGCCAAAGTATCAAAATCAATACTGGAACCAAAAAAGCTGGATGGGTGCATCCCTAGTAACAAATATTCTAACTATTGTAACACATAGTATTCACAATCCTTTCCTGTGATGTTTTAATGTACTAACTACGTCAATGTTTTGAATGATGTCATCTTCCTTATGGTGGCTGATATTGTAGTTTGTTAAAGCCATAGATAGACTGTCCTCTTGTATCATCACATGCATAAATCAAACTGATTGTCATCAGTCACATCACTCATTCTCCTCTGTCTTTGATAATACCCTCAGTGTCATTAGCAGTGGAGCAGAAAACACACTGCACTGTGGCACAGATAAAATCGGGATGTTGCTCAGAGCAAACCTCATCAGTCAATAAAATAGTTTCTGAGATTATTATGTCTTTTCAGATGACACGACATTACATGTAGAAAGAAAACGATGAATATTGTTTTCATGGCGTGGGAGGGGGTTCTGTGTATTTGCATTAGATGTGGTCTTAAGGGTTACGGGCAAGCGTGTACAGACAGGCGTATGGGACATCCCGCCGCCAGAGGCGACCAGAAGCCTTGATTTAGCACTAAACAGGGATCAGGCACATTCTTCAGTGTGTGAAGAGCAGATTGTGCGTCTCAAGTTTGCACGCAAATGCATGTAGTGTACACAAAAACACCTACACAAACAAGAGGAGATTTAAGTGGTCGCTTCAGTGTGGTCAAATAAGGTCAGAGGGAGTTTGTGAGGGAAACTATGACTGTCCTGCTCTGAGCGAGAAGAACTTCAGGCATACCACTGATTTCACATTCTCTTTTGATTGTATGTATTGGCCTTGTACATGTACCAACACCTGTGTGAACCTGCTCTCTGTCTCCCCCTGAAGGTGAAAGCATTAATCCTCGTGTGGCAGGCCTGATTGGCCGCAGCGGGCCTCAGAATAAACAGCCCTTCATGGTGGCCTTCTTCAAAGCCACAGAGGTGCACCTGCGCAGCATTCGATCAGCGTCAGGGGGGAACAAACAAAGGAACTCCAATCGCTCAAAAGCAAAGAATCAAGAAGCTCTGAGAATGGCCAACGTTGCAGGTATAGTCACAGTTTTGTTAGCAAACTCTTGCTTTAATTCAGCTCTGGTTTACACAAAACAATGTGATGATGATTTCCACTTGTGGTCCTTATTTGCATAACACAAGCCATGACTACTTGAAGTGTATACAGACAGACACCAAGATTTATATCTTTTCCAAACTATAAAGAACAAGCTGCATCTGTGTTTCTTTGAGATGAAGGTGCGAGAGACCATAGTTTATGTGAAGAGCTGAAACACAAGACCATAATGCAGCAGCTTCAAATATCCCTCTGCTCTTTTTGTTTATTTACACAGAGCGGCCAGGCCAAGTTCCCTGTGTGGAGGTAAAGCAAAGCTGGCTTTTATGGCAGAACACGTGTGGGGCTCTGTGGGCCAAAGTAGGGCCACAACACATGCTCCAAATGGAACTTTTTGGATACCAGTGCTGCACTAACTGAGTGATGAGAAGCAGTTGTACTTGATCTTTTCCAGTGTGCACCACTCTAATGCACCACAGGGACACAGGGGTCAATGAAAGAACACAGGGAGGATGATAGCATTCGATCACAAACAGACAAGCTTAATCGCATGAGTATGGGGAAAATATGAGGGAACAAATCAAGCGTTTTTGGTCAAACGTAGTGAGTGCACTCACATCTGTTGAGTCATGTGACTCTGAACAGGGTGGCCCTTCATTTAAAACAATTACACAACTTTGCATGTATCTGGAGGTGATTTGCTTCAGGACTTGTTTATATGTTAACATTTAGTCAGAGATTCTTAATGTTCGATTGTCTAAACTATTTCTGTCTAATTAAGGTCTCACCCTGTAAGTAGTTAGTGTTGTGGTTGACCTGAAGAATGGGATTTGTAATTTATAACCATTGTGTTCTTGTTTGCTACACAGAAAACAGCAGTACTGATCAGAAACAGGCCTGTAAGAAGCACGAGTTGTACGTCAGCTTCAGAGACCTGGGGTGGCAGGTAACTCCTCTCTCCAAAGAATCAACAAAGTCTTGGCCTTATTTCTGCTTGTTTTAATGATCCACTGGTCATTATCCTGGAACATGTTGATAGTACTCCTGCAGAGTATTTAATGGACCTGACTTAAGCTTTTAAAATATTTTAAGATCTTACCAGCTGTAAGACTTGGTACATAGTTTGACCCTGGCAAAAATAACTGTATCAAAACATATTAAAGCAATGCATGCAAGTAGAAGTGCAGTGTCTCCATTCACTAATATTTGCAAAAACTGCTACATTTGAGACAATTGCATACATCTAGGCATATTTCCACGTTTTACAATACATTTTAATATGATTTCCTTCTGTTGGCTGACTAATCCTAAGCCTAACCTTAAAGGGGTATTTCTTTATCTAATTACACCTACAATACTTAGCAGAATCTGTTTAAGAGCTCTGGATAGACTTTCAAACATGACTGTAAATGAGACTAATTTATCAAGCACTTGCTTATGTGCAAAATGGGTCAAGGGGAACAAAAACATTTTTTGTCTCACACAGACACTTGAAATGTCCTTTTTGATGTAAACATTTGTCTAACTTTTTATAAAAGCTTGCCATCTTAAATGTTTTGATAGCAGTAGATAAACATATTCAATAATTTGAATATTTTTGCTTTATTTAACCAAATTTCAGTTCAACATGGTAATTCCAGTAAGAAAACCAAAACTAAAACAGAACAGATGAAATACAAGTCCTAGGGCATTTTTTATTACTTGAAATCATTTCACAATCACCAAATTTTGCTTCGTGACTTCCCCGAGGGGTCCCAATTCCCATCACTGTGTTAGAAGACTGAAATTTCAAACTCAATTTTAATACAACAAAAAAGACTTAATGTGCAAAAAACACTATAATGATTTTTTTTAATTATTATTATTATTATTTTTTTAACAATAGACCATTTTAGCATAAACGTTTGGTACTTTTTATGCTACCATGTGCTAAAGCTCAAAATTATTGTAAAATTTGGAAAAGGACAAATTTTGTACTGTTAACGTGATGTTTTTTTGTATTAGAACTTGCATAAGTATGTAGTTTGTTTATTGTAAGTTGAAAATGTGTTGATCTTTCTATAACAAATCCTGTGTTCCTGTACCTGGCAGGACTGGATCATTGCTCCGGAGGGCTACGCGGCGTACTACTGCGAGGGGGAGTGTGCCTTCCCATTAAACTCCTACATGAACGCCACAAACCACGCCATTGTGCAAACCCTGGTGAGTGAACCTTCCAAGGACAGACCCAGACTTTAATCATTCTGTGTATTGTCAGAAAACCATGTTCTGCTTTTATACTTCATTTCACTGTTACCCTGCAGCAGTGAGTAAAGCAGCAAATAACTGCTCCACATAAAGAAATAATAAAATTAATCTCTACCCATCCCATGTGACACTACTAGTGGTGAACTTTCTATAACTAAATAATTCTGACTATACTCTATTTTTTTTTTAAATTACAAAATAGTTTAGAAGTGCGTAACTGGCAAGATTTAAATAGATTTTGGTGAACAATTTGGAGACCCAGAATGCATTTGGTAAGTGAGCACAACATGTGGACTGATGTAATTTTGGGGCAAAAGGGACCTTTAAAGTTTTTGAAATGTATGTAAATGTGTAAATATTACAAAATTCTGTCTTACAGGTACATTTTATCAACCCAGACACAGTGCCTAAGCCGTGCTGTGCTCCCACGCAGCTCCATGCCATCTCCGTGCTCTACTTTGATGACAGCTCCAACGTCATTCTCAAAAAGTACCGCAACATGGTGGTCAGGGCCTGTGGCTGCCACTAGGACTTTCCACTTCAGTCTTAAAAACTAAACTTAGACGTCAACTTCCACTCTAGTCTGAGGACTCAACAGAGACAGACTGAAGACTCTCACATATGACCCTCTTCTTACACACTCACTCCATGTTTGTGCTGTCTACTGTGGAATACTGGGTTCATATGACAACATGAGAAAGGCCTGCGGTGTTCAGTTGAGACTCAAGCAGGCCTATGACTGTTGTTGACTCATTTAGTGGCGTGGTTAGATAAATATAGAACAATGAACTTGGTCACTAATGTTAGGGCTGCACAATATAGGCCTAATGCAATCAAACGGAGATCACCGTTTTGCTTGTCAAAATTATCAGATGGCAGGGTTGTAAATATTTATATAATAGAATGTCCTCTGCAAAGAACAAAATATCCTGTCTTTATTGAAAAAGGTAGTTGAAACCAAAAATTCTGACATTTAAGAGGTTCATCATGTTATACTTCAGTCTTCTGAGTTGTTTACAATGTGCACTTTTCTTTTTTTTTTTTCTTCTTCTTTTTTTTTTTTAAAACAAATTTTATATTTTGTAGTCCTAACCATAACTAGAAATGATTCAGATTCAACATTTGTAGATTTTTCATTTTTGGCTTATATTGAAAATGAAAACTCTACAACAACAACTACAACAAAGAAAGAGCACAACATTACATTTATATTAGAGTATATATTAAAACAAAACCTTTGCTAGACATTTCCAGCCTCAACTGTACTGTATAATCTTTTACAATCACTTACTTTGTTTATATCAATATTTTTTGTAGTTTTTTCAGTTATTGTAGTTAATATAAATATATTTTTATGATGACATACCAGGATTATAATTCTGAATCATGTTATGTACATTATTGTGTAAATATTTTTTTCAACAAGATCTGTATTTATTTCCACGTGTTAAATATGTAATGCTGCATTTTTTTATCCACGCACATGAACTACAGGTACACATTAATGACTTTAATAATGTCTTTTTTAGTAATGCAAATTTTGACTGAACTTAGATACATTCAAATGTATTAACAAATGGAAGACTTAGTTGATTTTCAGATGTGTCCTGGTTTGTAAAAGGTGCACTACGTAACTTTTTTTGTGAAAGGTCTGCTTGTTTCTATGGAGATGATATTGCTTTGCCTAAAGTATTGTAGAGAATGCCATTACATGTTTCTATTTATGGTAATATGGTCTGTGCACAGAACGTCAGTAGATAAAGCCGGCATATTCAACGTCATGTTGGAAATCCTGTGTTAAGGCATGGAAAGCTAAACTTTGTTCATCTTTAAATGAAGTGTATTTTAAGCATATCCAATTCAAGCTTAGCCACAGCTATGTTTAAATAGAGGTTGTTAAAAAGTGAAAAAAAAAAAAAAAAGCAGCATCACGTTAGCATTTAGCTTGCAGCTACCGTTAGCATTGTTCGATATAATTACATATTTGGACTGTTCTATCACTTTATTCATCTCCATGTCTTTGTGTCTATATTTGACACAATATATTTCCTTAACACCGCATTTGCTGTTGTTCTGATCCACTCTCAATGCTAAGTTTCCCCCACAAAGGTTTGTTAGCGGGCGTGGCCTCTGATGCCGACTGTATGTATTGACTTGTTTTTATTCAAAATAGCTAAACTTTGTACTTACGAGCATTTCCTGTTCAATTCCTTTGTATGGAGTTTTGACTACAGCAGTTTAAAAAAAATAAAAAAAAAAATACTTGGAAGATTGGGCAATTGTGGTGGATGTTGCTAAACACTTGTGTTCTTATAACGAGATGTGTTTGTGTCTAAATGCTAACGCTAACAGGAAATGCTTGTAAGTTAGCTATTTTGAATATAAACAAGCTAAATGATGTTCCGTGCACAGAGCTTATTGTCATTGGGCTTGTCTCTGCAGTTCTGACATGTACCTGGTTGTTTCCATGGAGATCTATCATTTTTAAGGCATACTGTGGAACATTATTTATGGCTTCTTAAAAACAAAATCTTTAATACTTTTTCCCCATCCAAAATATAAAATAATTAGTTCAGGGTATCATCAAAATACAATTGTTACCATAGAGATCTGCCATGTTTGCAGTGAGTGTGCTGTACTTCTATAAGGATATACTGAACACAATGTAAAAAAGTAAACAAAAAGCCATGGAACAACCAGATAAACTGGATATTTGAAATCAACACTGGTTTAGCATCAGACTAATATTGTACTAAGTATTTAAGTTTTAAATAGTTAATTGCTATGGTAACCACCCTTTTTTGTCACTCTCAATGGTTTGTGCTAGATAGTTCTGGAAAAAAATTGTTTGCCGTGTTAAAGAGTTAACGTCTATTGCTAAATTGTTATATTTTGGAGTGTTTTATGTTATGTTTAAGTAACTGCTGCTTCAAAGGTGGGGTAGCTGATTGCAATTACGGCTTATAAACGTCTTTTTGCAAACAATAAAGTGAAACTGGAGAGTACCACCCAAGCATAGCCAATCAGAGAGCTGCATTTAGCTCCTGATGAGAACTAAAACTCTTTATGATTCAGTTCAAACAGGACTTATTTGGTCTTGATTTTTCACAGAGTATTACTTTTTATTTATCATACGTTTTAGTGGAAAACCCAAAGCTTACTAATACACAACAAAAAAACTTAGTTACCCCAACTTTAAGTACGCTTTTCATCTAATCTCCAACCTTACTTCATTTAATATTCTGACATTGTTTCTAATTTTAGTCACTGCACATAATTTTAGCTTCAGTTTTTTTCTCAACCCATTTGTTCAAAATTCTTAACTTCAGTTAGTCACAGGAAACTGTCCTTCTAGGTCTGACTATGCAAAGGCAAAGCAATATATGTTTATGGAGAGAAGCAGGTGGCAGACCCTCACATACAAAAGTTACACACTGTCTCTTTAATGCTCAAGCTGTTACATCCACCGAGGCCACAGTATTTCACCAAATGTAAAAAACCTTTTGTTCTCAAACATCTTGTCCTGTGCAAGACAACTTCAGGTTCCTACGTCTCTGCTGTAAAACGATCTGTCATATTTAAAATGGATTTATTTATTGAGGGCCGACTCACTTGTTTTTGCAGAGTGCCGTGTCTCAACCAGGTTTTACTGCTGAACTGCTACAACAATAAACTGAGACAAAGCAAATATGACCATCATGAAATGTCTTGTTTTATTTGGAGAAGTTGAATGAAAGTGCCAAGGCAAAGGATTGTGAACATTCAAGCAAAGTATGTAAACTTATACTACCTCCCCCAGCATTTTTATAGCCTAACTTTACCTATTTTGTGCATTCAGGGCCGTCACTGATTTATAAAAAGATACAGACAATCATATTCATCAAAAATGTGCTGTCTGTTTGCTATTCTTTCCACTCTGAGCCTCAGAAAAAAACTGTTTAAACTTTTATCCACCCACTTCTCCTAATGGTCAGTCTTTGTCCTGCTATTAGTGAGTGACAGCTGGACCTTACCAATCAGAGTTAACTTTCCGAAGAAGCGGATCATTTTATTTACATCTGTAATGCAACAAGAAGCAGAAGAACAAAAAGGAGTGTATCTAAATTGTGAAAATGTGATCTGTCTCTAAGAAAATTGTGATTTTAATTTGTTGCCATATTGCCCACCCAATATAGAGTCTTTTTCTAGTGTTTTAGTGTGGAAAACATGTATGAAACAGATTGGAAAGTTTAAGTTTTAATCATTACCAACCATGGGTTCTTAATATTCCTAAAATATTTTTCCAACATTGAAAGCAAATACAACACATTTTCAAGGATTTCAAGTACCTATGCAATTCTTGCATTCTTGCACAGATTGTCAGTTGGATGAAAGTGAGTTGTTCTGATTTATGTTCAGATGTGTGTGGTCTGAATGAACAAAGAAAACATTGTGCCAACATGTGTCATTTCATCAGGATCATTTGAAGCACTGTGCAGTAAAAAGGTGCAGTATGTACTGTAGTCTGACTTTTCTGGTTTGGAGTCTGACATCTCCTTGACCCTTTTATCTAAATGTTCCTCACTAGTGCATAAACTAATGAAAACTTGGGTATTCAGTTTAACCAGTGCCTACAGTTGAAATACACTATGTAGTGTCAACTGTCCACAGCTTTGTCCTGATGCTTTGGCTACAGAAGTCTCTCTCTCTTCTTTTCATGGAGATGGATTGGTCTCAACGTTTTTAAAAGTGAATGATTGTCTGTCTGTCTCTGTGTGTCTAACCCTGTCTAACCCTGTGATGAGTTGGCCACTGTCCAAGGTGTTTGCTCACCTAAGGATAGTCTCTCCCTCAAAAGAGGGTTAGGGTTGCATTGGAAAATGAATTGAAAAGATGTACCGTAGTTTCTGGACTATAAGCCGCTTTTTTCACAAGTTTTGAACTTTGCAGCTTATACCTGTACAACGATGCAGCAAAATTATAGATTCTCATAGCCTATATCTGTACTTTATCTTTTTTTTTTTTTTTTTTTAAATGTAGTTGGTGCGGCTTTTGATCAGGTGCACTATATAGTGTGGAAATTACGATAATAGTGGTCAAACAAAATTAAAATGGTTCAAAAAGGAAATTTCCAAAAATGCTCATAGAAACCACACATTCAGTGAAGTCTGAAGGTGTGATTGGTGATTTGGGAACACAAAGTCATGTGCTGATCTGTTTCAAGATAATATATTAACTATGAAATAGTCCAGAAGAATAAAGGCTTTTAAAACTTTTATTGTATGAGTGCCTTGGGTTTGCTCCCTTTTCTGTGAAAATTAAAACTGTATTTGGGAAACAAATAGTCAAGTAAGAGTAACTCTGAGAGTAATGTAACATCTGATTTATGGTTTATGTAAATGTACTTGAATGGGCAATATTTTGGACAAATATCAATATAGCTTTTATCACTTATTAATTTATTCAGTGAACTGTTATTTTATTTACTCATTTCAGTGTAAAACAGAACATCAGACAATTACATAGGCCTACTAATACGATAGCCTACTGGAGATATTTTAGGCTACATCATTTAATTAACTAACACTCAGCCTATATTTTCTCAAACTGTTTAAATGAACGAAATAAAGGGTTTTTCTGTTCAGGTTAAATGTGCTAGAATGCTGACCTCTGCTGATCGTTGCTGGAACTACCTCATGTCTAATTCACAACAGTTTAATCTCAATTACAAGTCTAAGAGTGAATTGTTGGACATATCCTAACTTTAAACTGGATGTAGGCTACTGTTATGTCGATTTACATCATGGGGGCCTGATTTTTTTCAACATAAATTCATTGAGTGTATTATTCTTAGCCCCACAATTGCCCATTAACTGTGATATAAAATGTGCTACTTTAAATGTATTTCACCGTCTTTACGCAACTCTTTACTTTCTTAGACGAGAAACATCGTCGGCTGTTAGTCTCTTGTGCTGTCATTCATGCAGCTCACTTCACAATGAGTGTTGCAACCCTGCAGCAATCATGTGGAAACCGAAAGTTTTCAGAGGCGCGCACACTTTCGCTTTCGCTTCAAAAGGCGCACTTCACTTTAGCTACTACTTCTACTTTTAACTTTTAAGAGGTAGATCTTTTTACCTGGATTTTTTTTCACTCACAAAATGTCCGTGAAATTTGCTTTGAAATATTCGAATCTGATCATGTAAATCATAATCTATTTTTGATTGCTTCTGGTAGAAAGGAAACTTGAGGACACTGTTACGCATGGCTCTGTGCGTATTTTGAGCAAGACTTCAGTTTGAGGGACTGTCATTATGCTCTGAAATGGAAGAAGTGACCAAGTTGCACCTGAAAGAGTGGCTGATAGCTCAGGTGGAGAGCGGGCAGTACGAGGGGCTGTGCTGGGAGGATGAGGACAAAACCATGTTCAGGATCCCGTGGAAACACGCAGCCAAAAAGGACTACAAGCAGACCGAGGATGCGGCGCTTTTCAAGGTCCAGTGCAATTCTGATTTAATCTTGAACCTTTTCAGTAAAAATGCACTTTCACTCGCTTTGATTTGTGGAAAAAGGGGTTCGCTTTACGGTTCAATCTTGCAAAGTTTGGAAATTACCATGGGTTGCATATAGGCTTTTGTAGGAGTGGGTCCCTATGATTTTTTTTTTTTTTTTTTTTTTTCGCAGTGCTCGATCCAGATACATGAATTAAATTCAAACTTTGATCCAAAAATATGTAACATCCTGATAAATACCCTAAATCTTTTCGAGTAAATGTGTTTTATTTATAATTTTGCAACAGTAGACCTTACACTGTCTGAGACTTTTATTACATAAGCCAACTTTCACTTTCATCGTCAACACTGTTGGAGAAAATGTATTGAAAAAGTAATTAGTTACTCATTGTTTATTGCTTTTTAAAAATGTAATAAGGTACTTAGTTGGCCCCAAAAATAATTTTGTTAAATTAGGCCTACTTTAGGATTTTAGGATTACTTTGTGTGTATTATTGCAAACATCGATGGAAAATGGGGTTTTTTTTTTTTTACACAAAGGCAAACAACAATGAGCTGCTTAAATAGACTCAAATTCAATAAAGTCAACATTAAAAATGATTCTAGGCACTGATCAAGCTGCTATCTTTAATCTTTGTAGATTTTTTTACTTAAAAGTGACTAAAATAATTTTGTTAATAACTGTAATTTAATTATAGTATGTATTTTCACAGTAACTAAGTTACACCCAACACTGATCGTGACATAATAACCACCATCAGTATTCTATTTACTCTGCAACTCTCTTTGGGATCAGTACTTTTGCTTTCCCAGTGTATAGACTTTAAAGTGGAAACAACACAATAACAATACAATAAGTTTAATTACATATTAAATTTAATCCACTTATCTATAGATTCTAATAGAACTTTGTAAATATAAAGACAGTTTTCTCAAATGCATTTTCTTGCATGGGATCAACAATATTCAACGCACCAGACTTTGCAATCTTGGACTGAACAAAATATTTTAAGTTTGTTAATATCTAATTTTTATCCCTCTGTTAATAAAAATTTAACTTAAATAAGTTTTAAGTCTAAAATGTGTCCAAGTTAAAACGTTTATGCAAAAGTTCAGTCAAATCATATAAACTCAAAACAAATAAGATTTCCAAAATCTCCTGTATAAAAACCTTCATATTGAATACTAAATGAAATTTAAACTTGGCTCTGTTCTTTTTCTGATTTTGCAGAAACTATATTTTTTATACCTTTATATTTTTGTGTATTAAACCATTGTTAGTGGAAAACCACCTGCCTTATTCGATGGAAATAGAAAGTCAAAAGCCATACTTTGAAACAAGTACAGTAGATTCATTTAAATACATATGTTTCATGTCGTACTGTGGAATACACTGTGGAACTTTATACGCTTTAGGCCTAAATAAACATGGAAACAAGCTGGAGGAGGTTTAGTTCAAATAGTAAGAGTCAACTTTGTGGAGCTGTAAGTCCAGTCACAGTGAGGAAGGCACAGCTTCACAGCTATAATCAAGTTAGACAAATAAAACCTCCTTTTCAAAAATGAACTTGTGAAAAAAGTGAAACTGCATTTGCACTGAAATAAAGTCTTATAGGAGATTAAAGGCTACATTTGGATTAGGGTGAAAATCATGTCCAGTACTTTGAGATCTTGTCATTGTACTAAAATTTCACATTCAGTATTTGTTAAATGATTAGCATGTACAATGATTGTATATTTTTCTCCAGGCTTGGGCGGTGTATAAGGGCAAATACAGAGAGGGCAGGGACAGAGCTGACCCGACCATGTGGAAGACCCGCCTTCGCTGTGCCCTCAACAAAAGTACAGACTTTGAGGAAGTCCCTGAACGCAACCAGCTGGATATCACTGAACCTTATAAAGTTTACAGGATCGTAGAAGAAACAGATTTAGGTACAGAGTCAACGCAGGTAGATGTTGACACACCGACGATTGACTTTTTAAATTATGTCCAACTTTTGCAGAACCACTCCAGAAAAAAGATCAGATGAAGACTGCATCTCTAAAACGCCTTGGTTTGATGGACACGTCGGAAGCAAAACATGTAATAGATTTAACATTTGCTCAGAAAAAATGTGTATTGAAAGCATTTAACTTTAAAACAGCATAGACCATCAAGTTTGACACAGGAACAATGTTGTCTGGGATGGGTCGGGATAGTGCAAGATAAAATGAAAAAAATAACGCAAAATATTTCTTGAACAAAAGACCAAAGAAAAATTAAAAGCTGATGAGCTACATCCCTCGAGAAGCTTATAACAGGTTGTTCTATTAAACTAAAACAACAGTTAAGATAAGATAAGATATCCTTTATTTGTCCCACAATAAAGAAATTCCAGTGTTGCAGCGCACAATTTAAGAACAGCAGGGAAAATAGAAACATGTAATCAAACAAGGTTCTTTTTTTTTAGTTGACTTAACAAAAAAAAAAAAAAAAAAAAAAAAAAAAATATATATATATATATATATAAATATATATATATATATTATATATATATATATATATATATATATATAGTTATAGTAAATATGAGATAAAAGTATGATATGTTGACATGTACAGAACAGAATTTGAGAAGATGTAAATAGAGATAAATAAATACTATCAGATAAAGTGACATGAGTGAGTTGTACCAGAGATGTTTCCACGGTAACACAGTATTGCACAAGATTACATGTAATGATGTCCAGAGTTAACAGTGCTCATACAGTCTGACAGCGGCAGGAAGGAAGGACCTGCAGAACCTTTGCTTCACACAGTGAGGGTGAATCAGTCTGTCACTGAAGCTGTTGTCCAGAGCAGACAGGGCGTCTGCGGGGTGAGACTCATGGTCCAGCATAGATGTAAATCTAGCCAGGACCCTTCTGTCCCCCACCTCCCACAGTCCAGAGGACAGCCCAGGACAGAGCCAGTGTGTACACTGTGTACACTTAACAACTAAAATCTGATTGTTTGAGTGCCTAGAAAGGTAGAAAAGAGTTAGATAGAGACCATTTACATTTTAACTTATAGCTTTTTTATATGACAAATATAAATAAATATTGTTAAAACAAAGTTACTAAATGTGTTTCTTGCAAAAAAGAAAGAAATGTACTCATCCATTTACTTTTACTTTTTACTTTTCTTCACGAACTTTTCCATGATTCTTGTAAAATTTCATTCATCTTACAAATAAAACTAATATAGACAATTATAAACAGAAAATTTGTCATACACTAAGTTACAAATAGCAGTGCTACAATCCAAAGTGAGTCAAAATATGTAAACTGAGCCACATAATTCATATATTATAAATGATGGCCCCAGGCTTGTGTTACGTCCCATTCTGTGCATGAAAGAATAATAATTTGTTTGTTTTAGCATCACCATCAACAAAGAGAATCCATTCACAAACTACATAAAGAAAGAATTCCAAGCACAGGTGAGAAAGAAAAGAAATGCTATAATGTGCTGCCATTCATCTGCAACACAAATTGTTTTGTTATGTTTAAGAAAACCCACTGAGGGAGCACATGTACTGTGAGGTCAAAGAAAACACATCTTCAAATCTGCCCCATGCTGCAGTGCCATTCTTCAACCCTACAACAAGTATAACAGGTAACTACGCTTTTTACTAGTTTTGCTACCTTGTCAGAATGTAAGGTTTGACACAGATCTAGCTCAGCCAAAACCAGACATTTTTTGTTGAACCAGGTCAATGTGAAATGTTTATTTCGATTGCATAGCATGCGTATCAGACATGCACATGTTTTTGTCAAACATAACAAAGACAACCGAAAAGGTGTAGGCTGAAGCCTTTGCTTATTACACCTACCCTTTGTACAAAGTCATATCAAACGCTCCCTTACTTAGAATACATGTGCAATTACATAAAGACAATCAGCACTTTTTTGATATATTCAATTTAAGTTTCCATCTTATTATTTATATACATTTTGAATATAAAGACTGTTTTAAAATGAAAAATAGAATTACTTCTCTAAGTTCATCAGGTAAAGCATTCCACAAAACAACCCTTTGAATAAAAATACAATGTTTTCACAATTATAGTACTAAAATGTCGTTTCATCTTAAATCATATTAACCCTTTTTATTTCAAACAAACTCAAAATGTTTTTGGGGATAATGTTTTTTTTTTACTTTATACATAAATACAGGTGTATTATTCAACATGTTTTAAGGAAATATTGTTTCACCAATTAGAGCAGCCAGACAGTGCCAAACTCCACTGACTAGGCTCTTACAATGTAGAAAAAAGTGAACAAAAAACTGACATACAACAAGATTTAATAATCCAAATTTACTCACAGTCACAGTTGCAGTCCTTCTGCAACTGTGACTAGAATACATCACCATTTTTTACTCAAACCTAAAAAAAAGTTAATAATAACCTGTGATTTTTTTATACGCAAAATATTTACTTCATTATATTAAAGTTTGTCTTTTCTTAAGTTAGACTAAATTTGAAAAAGAAACTGAAACTAAAACAGACTTACGGTACGTAAGATTTTGAACCCACAGATATAAGGTAAACATGTTCAAATGTTATTAGATTTTTACTGAAAGTCATTAAAAATCTGAATTATTCTTAATTTAAAACCCCACAGACATGATGTTCATTTTTTATGTTTCCATTTGTTGTTTTGGTTCTTAAGAGGATTATCCAATCAGAAAGCAGAATGAGCTTCAGATGACTCTGTCATTTTGGTTGCCAGTTTGGTTTGTTAGAGCTTGAAGCTGATTTTGAACCATGAATCAACAACATGTTTGAGTTTGAACTGATGTTGCAACATTACAAAGACACAACTATCTGTCACAACTTGTTCCACACAGTTCTCATTAGGTTCTACCCACTTTCTGTAGAAATATTTATCTTGGGAACAAACTATGGCAAAAAGTCAGGTATCTAAAAAGTGACTATTATGTTATCACCCATGACTCATAGCAAACCTTGCTCCTGATTGGTCAGTAGCTTCAAATTTTAAATGTCTGGACCATTTCAAACTCTGGCAACCCAAGTTCATCCGTGATTACAATACATTTTTCAAACCACTAGTTGTGCATCTTATATACGGTTCCTTTAATCCAGCTGGACTTAATTTTGTATTTTGGAACCATGCATTTAGTATTTCAAATAAAATTATTTGTGTCCAGATTTCCGAATGCGGGTGACGTTGCTGTACCAGGGCGTGAAGGTGATGCGGGTGACCACCAAGAGTCCAGACGGCTGCTTCATTCTGCAGGGTCGCGTCCCATTGGGGAATGAGCAGATCTACGGGACATGCACGGCCCAGCAGCTGTCCTTCCCCTCGCCCACACTGCTACCCCTCCCCGCGAGTTTGGCCGAGACCATGGCCCGTCTCCTCTGTCACCTGGAGAGGGGCGTGGTGGTGTGGGTCGCCCCTGACGGAGTCTTCATCAAACGCTTTTGCCAGGTAGAGATGAGACAGATATTTGATTAGTGATTTTGATTTTGATAGATGCAAACGACTGTTAAAGATTTTGCATTTTGTAGATGTTTACATTTGCTATCAATCAGTGATCTCTCCTTTTTTATTATTATTATTATATTTTCTTTTTTTCAAAACATTATGTATCTGTAATCGGTGGAAAAAGGTCATGTTAATAGCAAAACATGACCTTTTGCCAGGTCAATATTTTTTTGTAAAACACAGGAAGTAGCTGTAAACTGTAGCTGTAGCCAGGATCAGATAGACAGTTAGTTAGTTAGTTAGTTAGTTAGTTAGTTAGTTGGTTAGTTAGTTAGTTTATCAAAAAGTTCCATCTTTCAAGAGAGTCCCAAGTACAAAACATTTAAAGTTAAAATACATAATACATAGCAATTATTAAGATATTGAATACACTAAAACAGCAAGTACACTTTTATTTTAGTAGATAGATACATAATAAAACATTTGGTTTGTATCATTTATCATTAAGAAGAAGAGCAAATAAAGTGTAAGCTGAGTAGAAACTGTGATAACTTTATACAGAATATATTTCACGTGGTGCATTTGTATTTCCAGGACGAGTGTACTGGCACGGTCCACAGGCTCAACACGACAACTTACCAAACAAACTGGAGAGAGACAAGACGTTTAAACTCCTGGATGTGCCAGTGTTTCTCAGACGTAAGTCAAAAAACATGTTCAGTCTGGCTAATGCAGATGATAAACTCATCATTATGTGTGCTTTTATGTTTGTGTGCAGACCTGCAGAAATGTACGCAAGGAAAAGGGCCTGTTCCTTTGCATAAGATTGACCTGTGCTTTGGTGAAGAGTATCCAGACCCTAATGTACCAAAAACAAGGAAACTTATCATGGCAGAGGTCAGTAAATTATAATTATCAATGAATTATGACTAACTATAGAGACATGTGTAGTGTTTTTGTACATATATTGTAGATAAATAGCTGTAGAATATTGAAATTAAAAGTGTGTTTAGAAAAAGAATCGGTATTGGTAACACTATAACATCACCTAATCAGCCAAAATAAAGCCTAATAAAATAAAACTTAATTTATCGGAACAAATGTTTAACTAATAGATGAAAAAGTCCATTAAGGCTTAGTTACTCTTAATTACTACAAACCCTTTCCCACAACCCCAAATTCTCAGTTTACTTTTTAATAAACGTTTTCATTCATTAATTTACCAAAACAATTTATTTTTGTATAGCCCAAAATCGCAACAACAGTCGTCTCTGAAGATTATCAATTAATTTACAAATAATTAGAAAAAATTACACAATCAAAAAAATAACAATTCATATTTTTCCACGAATAATTGAGACTTTATTCATGCTTATCTAAGGAAAATCAAATTGTAGCTATTATAAAGTAGTACCAAAGAACCTTATATGATTGCAAAAAAAAATTATACCAGATAAATATTTAAGATTATTTAAAAAAAGAAACAGTCTACTGTGTTATTTCATCAAATAATGACTTAAATTAGTAATTTACATTTGGTTCACTGTAAAATAGAATTAAATCTAAAATGGCTTAGAAATAGAAACAGTTTTATTGACTTTCTGTTCAAAACTGCAGAACTGATAAGCCCCTCCTCCTCACTGTAAAATATATTTGCAACAGGCAGTTTAAAAGCAGCTACATTTTGAGTAATTCCAACTAAATACAGACAAGTGGGTGGGATAGGTGGTAAGTGTAATCAGACTTTTTGGAGCACTCGAGCATCCGCTGGTGGACAACACAAGATTACTCAAACACGCATGAACCAATCAACAAATGATATAAGAATATAAGATAAAATATAGATGCTATTAGCTGATTAAGAAATATATTCATCTGGTCTTCTTAAGAGAAACAGTTTTGAATTTTTTTCTATCACAGACAATAGATAAAAGATGCAATTACCTTGACACGATTTGACAGTAACTTCCTTCTTCGTATTGCTTTCATAAAAAGCTAGCTGTATAGATTAAATAATCACTGCAATAACCGCTAAAAAGCTTGAACCTTCTCACTTTGCACTTTATTACTGTGCATTATATCGATAAAAGACCTGAACTGCTGAAATGAATGAAGTTTGTATTGATTTAGTTTTGTATTGAGTTAAAGTGAAAGAGCTGCAGTGCCGTATTGTCTCCATCAGAGGTCCTCAGTCACACGCGTCTCTTACCGTCTGCTGCAGGTGGTGCCCGTGTTTGCAGAAGAGCTGCTACAACGCTTTCATCTGAGTGACACTGAAGAAAAGAGCGCAGAGTCTCACCCCGAAAGAGAGACCGACCACTCGCCCCAGTAGCTCCAATGGGACGTCCTGGTAGGAGTGTAGCATAGGAGAATAGGCTGCGTTCACGTGACCCAAGTTTTTTAATACAGATGGTAAAATTCTGTTAAATGTATTTGTAATTAGGGCAGGGTGATAATCTTTTGGCATAACAATATTTGGACGATATTGTCAGTCAAACATACATCTGATAAAACATGTCCTTAAATTTGTTACTGTTCTATTTACAAATCTTTTTGTAAGACAGCAAAACAAACCCAAACTTAGATGTCATTATTATTTTCCTATTCCATAAAGTACTTTGACTTATTGCAAGAATTATGCTTTAAATTAAAAGAAAATTCTTTTTTTTTTAATTTTGTTTATTAGCTTTTAAGTATTTTATTATTATTATTTTTTTTAACTACACAACATACTCAAGATTGACTTTCTGCAAAACTTGAAAACTACATTGACAATATGATCCAAAATATGATATATTGCCCAGCTCTAGTTGTAATATAAAAGTTTATGGGTCTAGTCAGTTATGAAAATCACCAGATTAAATACCTTTTAGATAGTTTATGGCAAAAGTATAATGTTATTAATGAGAAAAGCTTGGTCTTATGACATCATCTCATTCTAGCATGTGAACGCAACCTATTATTTTTTATTATTTCTGACTAAGTATTAATAGCAACATGTAGATTTAGAGGTTATGCAGGTGACATCACAGCATTCTAAATGTTAGCCCTGAGTGGCATGCGTGCATAAGAGTTAATAGAGGCAAAGGACATTTTCCCCTGTAAGAGCTAAAGATAAATAGGAAAGATATGCTACAGTGTGAGAACAAATTCAACCCACCACAACTCTGCTGATGCTGTGTTTGAGCTTTCTCTCACATTAATCACAGACTTTTGGGACAGACACAGTTGAACTAATTACCTTTTCTTAAAAAAAACAATAATTTTAAGCCTGTTTGCTGCAGTTAAAATGTCCTAAATCACCAACTATTGTTAGCAAACAAAATCCTGAAATTCTACACTGTTGCCACGACAACAGAAAAACTATTGTAAGTTTCCATGTGACAACATAAAGTTAGTTTGTCTAAAGCAGAAACTCCAGGGATAAAGATTGAGTCATAAAGAGCAAAGAAGTACATTTTTTTCTATTGAATTGCTTATAATTTTGCCACTCAGCCAGGTTGTTTAGGAGCATTAAAAAAAGGAATGTCCATGCATCACCTCTATGGGCTAAAAATATTTAGTCTCTAATTAACCAAGAATATGATTGTACATTTTGTTTTAGTGTCCGTCCACTGTAAACCAGGATGTGTGCTGTGTGCTGTGTAATTGTAAAGGCATTTTAACCTGCAAAATGTGATAACCATAACTTTTCTGTTGTTCTTTACCATAACCACTGCGTAAATATTTAACCTTTATCATTTTACATGCAAAATAAATCAACACCTAAGATTAAATCTATAAAGCGTTTTGTTTTTTATTTCTAGCGAACATCATAAAACAGAGTCACAATTTTAAAAATATACATTTTTGTAGCTATAACATTTAAAAAGAAAACAAATCAACAAGTCAAATTTCCAAAATAAAAAAACACAAAAACTAAAGTGAGAGAGTGTGCTGAATCAGAGGATATACCCGTATCTGAGTTTAAAATACTTTCATCATGTCCCTGCCTTCACACATATACAGTACATCAAATGAGATGGGAACAGAAGCGACCGCACGCAGGGGTCGAGAGCATTCACAAAGCATCATGTTCCAACGTGTTATTAGCACCATTACTATTAAGCCACTGCACTTCTACCTTCCCCATCCGTAAGTTTTTAATGGAAAAACACCATGAGTGAGGAGGATGTGACACAGCGCGGTCTGCCTGCCTGTCTGTGTGGGTGGGATTGTCTGTTACGCAGTTGTCATTAGTGTTTTCCCTTTTTCCTAGAGACAATGTTAAGAACAGATTGGACGGTAATGCCTTGATGAACGCCGGACTGCAAAGACTCCTGGTGACGAGAAGAAAAAGGCGAAGAGTTGCTTATACATTCATCTTGCCTACCTAGGCCGACTCAGCGGCTTTGAAGCAAGAAAATAATCATAATTAATAAAAAAATAAAACAAATGCATTGCAATACTGACAGAGATTGCATTAGTTTAGCATATTTACTGTATACAACATCAGTTATGTAATATATATACTGTATAGTCAATTATCTTCATATGTATATGTATATGCACTTGTTCCATAACCTTAACACTGGTTGAAAATCTTTACCCTGGAGAATCACTGTTGTAAAGTAGGTGTGTGGGACAACCATTACAAAAACAGTGAACACAGACAAGTGCTTTGATTGTCTCACTAAATGTGTCTCTAAAGAGCCATCTTCAGCTGCTCCTGTCAGGACTGAGCTATGGTGGTTAATCATTTTGGGCACCCGTAAAAATCATGACATTATTTTCCTTCCCTGCAACCCCACCATGCGTTCTCCCAAGTTTGAGAGAGACAAGCAGGGTGTGTGTGTATTTGTGTGTGCTAAATGTGCAAGTTTTTACTGCCATTTCATCAGCTTCGAGCCATGAGGTAAATCCAAAACACTTTGTTCAGTTCCAGTGGAGGGAAAAGTGTCCGGGGCAGACCAGCGCCGCTTACGTGGTCGAGGCTGCCCCCTGCCGTCTGTCTCTGAGGTGACCGAGGAGCGTGGAGTTGCCGAGACGATGGGGGAGTTTGGTGAGGGAGGGGCGGCGGGGGAGGCGGTGGGGGCATCTCCTCTCTGTGCGTTCTGTAGGAGGAGGACTGGGTGCGGTGGGGCCTTGGACGTGCCCGGTGGGACAGGGTGGGGTGAGGGCAAGACACACGTCCCCCTCAGTGAGCTGGCGACAGGACAGGCCGTAGGACTGCAGGGTTTTCTGCGGACAGCAAGAAGACCAGCCCCTGTCCCGCACAAAAAAGGGGTACTCCACCAGAACCTTCAGTAACTCCTAAACAAGAAAAAAAGACATTCAAATAGAATTGAATAGACTTTTGTCATATCACTTGATAATAACCACATTTTGCAGTTATAATAGAGCAAAGCACTTAACTTAGAAGTAGTTACAAGGCCCAATAAACACTTTCATGCATTAGTTTATCATTTATTCATGATTAATGAAGTCACAATTCATACTTCCTTAATGTTTTTTAAGATGTTGTTGGGATAAAGTGACACCAAAGCACAATATGCACATTATAATAATGAGATACTAATCAAAATTAAAACTAGTATTGAAATAACATGCTCTATTGAAAATACAAAACAATCACATATACAAGACCAGTTTAGAATGATCTTTGAAGCTTTATTTGAGCCACATAAGTAACATAAAGAAAACAGTTATCGTGGTACTGAAACTGGTACCAGGAATTCAGTCTATTACATAGCATCAAAGTTTCAAATTCAAGATTGAAAGTGTAACATTGTGGCAAAAGTAGATACAGTAATGGAGGGATGGCAGGGTCAATAAAAGTATAACATTCAACAAAAATGTTTTTAATGGTTCATAACTAAAACTGATGCGATCAAAGGCTCATTCAGTAACAGCTACCACACAAATGAGTTAAATTACTTTTTCACTCTTGCATAAAAGTGTTTAATACTACCTAATTATCTCAAGAATTGAGTACACACTTGCATTAGGCGTTAAGCCACAAGAGCATTATGACAAGTTTTTAGACTATGACACTCTGTTCTTTATTTTATTTCCATCTATTTCTTTGATTAGAATGAAACATTTCGACAATCCTTTCTCTTAGTTTGCCTGTGTTACTGACCTGAGTGTTGCGGTCGGTGAGGTGCACTTGCAGGTGGCTGAACCCTTGCGTGCTGCTGGGGGAGATGAGCAGGACTTTGCAGGTGCTGAGGTGAAGGTCTGGAGAAGTGTCTGCACTCCTCAGAAAGTCCTCTGTCCTCAGCTCTTCCACACGTTTCAACCGCCCTCCGGCCAGCTCGATCAAGGATCCCTTGGTGAAGTGAGGTAGCAGTGCAGGGGGCGATGAGTGAGTGCGGTCTGGAGACGAGTCCCTCGCCCTGATCCTGTCCCGTCTCCGCTCGGGCTCACTGTCCCTCTGTTGGTCTTTGTGGTGTAATAAGTGCTTGTCTTTGTCCTTAATTTTGTCTTTGTCTCTCTCATGTTCTCTGTCTCTTAAGAGCCGGTCGTGATTGTTGGACACACCCAGAGGCGAGTGGGGGGTGCTCCGAACTGTGTGATGCCTGGGTCCTGGGTCCCTGTGCAGGTTGTAAAGAGGGGTTCCTGAGGGGCTGTAGAGAGGATAGTTCTGAGACATTCCTAAAGAATAATAAACCTGTGCTTCAGCTGTGGACACCCCTAAGTGGTCTAAAAGCTCCCCTCTCCCGGTCCGGGCATCTGGTCCAAGAGGATGGCCACTGGGAGAAAGCAGACTGGAGCTGCTCTTTACTGGTGTGTGTGCATGTCTGTCCTGCAGGGAGGAATGTGGCTCTTCCTGAGCGGCCGACTCGGACAGAAACAGCCCTCCAGACGGGCAAAGAGAGGACAGATTCTCCTGCTGTCTGCGAGCTCCATTGGCGTGAGTGCTGTGTGGACTGATGTCCAGCCGGCTGCTGTCGTTCCCATATTCCCCAGCAGAGGCTTGGAGGAAGTGGCAGTCCTGCTGCCAGGACCATCCAGACCATTAGGCCGCTTTCCAACATACCTATGCCTGGGATCTGCTAAAGTTGTGTCTTGTGAGTACAGAGGGTGATGCCAAACAAATATGATGAGGGAAAGAGTGATGAGCTGTAATCTCTGCGTCCACTGTTCATGTAGGACCACATCTCCCTAGAGTCAGCTGGGAAGGGGCTTTAAATGAGGAGCTGGAGGAGGACGATGGAGAAGGGGGCAATGAGAGGAGCCCGTCCCCTCTGTGCCAGCGTGAATGGTGAGGTAAAGCTGCTGCTAGAGGGTCATCTCTCCAGGCCGGAGAGCCTGCCCCCTCCTTTCCACCTGCCCAGGAAACAGTGGCAGGGACACCGACGGTGAGTAGCCCAAGTGCCATGGCAGAGGCAGGGGCAAGCCAGGGGCAGGAGCGGGCAGAGGAGGAGGCGTGTGAAGGAGGTGGCTGTTGGGGTTAGTCAGGGCCCTGTCACTGGCCTCTCTGCCCCCTCCCCCCTCCCTGTGCTGGGCCTAACCCGCAGCGGCACAGGGGGTTTGAACTCATCCAGGGGCAGTTCTGACGACCCTTGTCGAGACTCCCTCTTCTTGGGAGGGAGGCACTCTTTGCCACGGTCGGGACTGGGATTCATGGATGGGCTCCAGCGGCAGTGGAGGGGCCCCCTGTGAGTGGGTGTGGCTAGGTCACATGAGCCTCGCGGGAGAAAAACGGGCAGCTATAGAGGGGCATCCCTGGCAGATCACAGCGGAGCCTTCTGCGCTGAAGCACCACTCACCTGAAACAGAAACATAATTGATCACGTCACTTTTCAAACGCTAATGCCTCTTCAAACAGTTAGAGAGAAGTCCACCAGCTCAAGCACAACTTGAGGTTGTGGAAGGTGACAGACCCCAACTTCTTGACAACTGTTACGTGTTAGTCATTATCTGAGCTCCTTGTTGCAGTCCTGAAACTACCCAACTTACTCGTTCATTCAAACACATTACTCCCACGACCGGGCTAAAAATATGATTTGCAGCCAGAGAAGTTCAGAGCCAGCGCTGCGTTTGAGCGTAGAACACTCTCAGCGGGAGTGTTTTCATCTATGGCTCTCGGGGATGATTGGAATATGTAGATATGTTTTTGCAGCACTTTCATGAACCACCCCCTCGACACCCTTGCTGCCTCCTCATACTCCTGTAAGCTTACTACTAGCACCCCTGTCTCTCTCTCAGACACACACAACATGGGACACAAATCCTCCCTTGGGCTACTGCTACCCTCTAGTGATCGAACTGGTCGCCACCCACTTTAGAGCTACAAATGTTATTCATATTATTATAGTGGCAAGTGTATGAACCTTTGCATAGTAATTATCTGTCACAGCAGGGAAGAGATCTATGCATTTTTTCCCGTGTAATTTTGTTTATTTGTTTAGCGTGTTTGTGTTCCTCAAAGTGTCAGAGATTTTGCAGCCTCGTTTCATTCAGCGAGAAGTGCGGGGGAGCCAAGCAAATTCTTCCAACAATTTAGCACCACCGTGTCCAAAATGTTTTTAATTTGAAGTGATGATTGGGTACGCGGCCTGCCCAGCTGTTCTAAAAGAGCCCACCAAAACAGCGTCATCATCATCGTCGCCGCGACAACACGCCATTGCCATGCTCCCCGACTTCACCCGGCACAAGTCTGTCTCAACAAGCCCGTACCAGCTCCCCGCCGTCTCACCATCCGCCACATGGTCGCCATGGCAACTGCCTCCCGACACACACGCGCACTAACGCACACCCTCACATCCAGCCGGTTAGACGAGGTTAGATGGGGATACTCCGGCAAAGATGGAGAGACGGAGAAAGAAAGAGAGAAAGAGAGAGAGAGAGGCGGGTAAAAAACTGTTGCTCATCAAGCAACTCGATCCAAAAACAGAATAAGTGTTAGGAGGAAAAAAAAAGTGGAGCAAGTTGTTTGTGCATCTGTGTGGAAAGCTGCAAACTGGTATGGCAGTGAGAGGAGTGGGAGACACTGTCGAAAACAAACTTACTGGACAAACAGACGCAGGGACTTGGGAAATTCACTCAATCTGACTCCAGCTTTTGATATGAAAGTAATAGAGAGACATTGGAAAGAGATCAAAAGCAAAATAAACAATACAATAAAACTGCAATAACTGTGACATGTTAACTTACAAATATTGATCATGGCACATTTATTAATCTTGTATTAAATTTAATCAACGCATTAACAATTTTACTGTTTATTAACGTTTCCCTATGCGATGTTAGGCTACAAATCTCAAAATAATCATAACTAACAATGGAAACAGTGCTCAACCCACAGGCCGAGAAATTAATGGCATAAGCCAAAATAAAAAAAAAACAAAAAACATACTGTACAGCTAAACTGCATAAGTCGGTGTTTTCCCGGAGACTTCGGTGCCCCCATAGAATAATTTATTCCCCTTCATTTAAAAACGAGTAGAAGAATTATTGGCAACACACGACACCTTAGGGTCATCGTCCTAACAATTTATTATTTTTGTAATGCTCTTTTATTAAAAGGAATAATAATGTTTAGACTTGTAAAAAAGTATTCACAACACAATGAATCAAAAATGATCGCTTCTGTGATGATCTCGGCATTTTCTTTGGGAAACACTGCATAGTTAATTGTTGCATTACTATGAATGCATTGTATTAAAATAGCACTTTCAGAACCGTCAGAGACCCTTCACAGAACAAGAAACTGCAAGTCATTCAATGAACATATGTTTCACTCATACTGGTAGACGCCCAATGCTAGTGAAATATAAGACAAATTTCACTTTTGACTGTAACCACAGTTTCACACAAACCAAAACTTGAATGAGTAAAACTGTAAGAACTAAGAGGATTGAAAATATGGCAAAAAAATTGCAGAATGTGTTTGTCTGAAGCTACAATGTCTGTTATACAGTATATAAAAAATCAAACAGAATACATTATTTGGTGTTAAAACAGTGTCATTAAGTATTTGATACTGATAACTAATTTGACAAACAAACACAAAGTATATTAACAGCGCACATGGAGAGATATCGAAGCTAAAAGCACTTAAAGAATATCCACAGTCTTGTTATGGAGTTAGGCAAAACTAACAGGAAACAAACTGTCCCATTGTGCCTGTGGAGGAGTTTGCAGATAGAGACGTCTTCTATAACACAACACTCCTACACTTTAGCTGGAACTGCTGCGGTTACCATACAACCCAGACTGAAGGAGGTGAGTTCCAGAGAAATGCCTTTGATTTGTAAACATGCCATAATTTATTTCAAATGAATGAACAGCAATCAAAAATCCTCCTTCAATGTCACTCGCTAAACGCAACTTCAAAATTGCCAGCTTTCATGACAACCTTTTTGCACTCCTACTCTTTATCCCGCCTTTTCTCAGGAGAACCGGCTGACTCCACCACCAACAACACTTATGACTACAGACCGCAAAGAAAGAAAAAAAAAAGCACGTATTTAAGTCCACAATATTTTCATTTTCATTCCAAGTCAAATTACCTCTTACAAACGCAATATCGATCTCCTGTTCTTACACACAGATAATGATTGACACCAAAACTGACCTTTCTTGCAGCACAGACGCCTCACTGCTGTCACCAAATTCACTCCACAATTCCAATCCCAAAGTTTACTCCCCACTTTCCAACGCCCCCTAACCCATGCAGAGTAAAAATCCCTCTAGACTTGTACATGAACCTGCTCCTTCTCATCTGTTGCAGCCCACCAAAGTGAAGTAAGGGAGAGAAAGCCCGTATCAAATGTGTGTGTGGGTAAAGTGTGTATGTGTGTGAGCAAAAAGAGCTAAGGAAATGAGTAATATCTAGCACTGTGAAACATGTCTGCTATGCTGAGCTCTACACAGGCAGACCAGTTGCTTGCTGCCGCCCACTTGCTTTTAATCAGTATACAAACATGCATACATATATCATATACCGTCTGGCCATATAGTCTGAGAGGGGCTTGTGAAGGAGTAGTGTATATATTCGAAATGCAATGCAATATTCATACAATTAGTCTGATTTAACAGATTTAATGTCTTTTAGTTGGAGGAGACAGTTGATTCGGGGAGGGCCGTGGAATGGAGCGCCATCCTACACACTCTCAGACATAGGCTTTTTCTTCTGCCTCTGACTCAAAGCTGAACCTCAAATGTATCACATATGTAACAAAATAAATCAACACGCTTTTCTGTCATGTATTTGCAAGTGTGCGTATGAAAAACAGGGGCCGGGGGGTGGTAGACATGCAGGGCACGGTGGGAGAGCACAGAAGAACGGTTTGATTTGAATGATTCAGCTGCTGAAGTGAAGTGCTGGTATGGCGGGTACAGCTTATTAGGGTTGAGTTCATTCACAGTGCCGGGTCTGAAAAAACTACAGAGAGCGAGAGAAAGGCTAAACGAGGACAAGAGCCAATGCAAGCAATGTGTGTCTCTGTCATAGAAAGAACTGGGTGACTTGGGGTAACATTCAGAAGTGCAATTGAGAAACATTTTCATAACATTAGACATACAGTATTTTTCTATAATGAACTGAACCTTTCTGCCTCTCGTCCAGGACTCCCTTGAAGGAGTTTTTAATCTCAATGGGACTTTCCTGGTTAAATAAAAAGAAAAAAAATTATTAATTTATACATACATTAATTAATTAAATTTAGAGCACTCTTCCTGAAAGTATCACCATTATGTGTAAGAACCCTCTAAACTGCATATAATATCAATAGGTTCTGCTCACTTGACCTCTCAAGGCCAATAATATTTAACAGAGATGAAAATTGTTAAATGTAGCTTTAGAAAGTTAATAGGAAACGCATAGAAATCACCAGACTGATCATTTGTGAAATTACCTTTCAGATATTTCATATCAAAGTACAAAGTTATTAATAGAAAAGACTGTTTCTAAGGCCCACCATCTGGAACTATGACATCACCATCAACAACACAACCTATTATCTAAAAATATAGTCATTACAGGACATTTGTTATTTGGACAAAAACAAAACACATAAAAATTACTTTTAAGTGCAATCAAACTGCATTATTGTGGTAACCAAAATGTGTATTTTTTTTCCACAAAAACAAATGCAAAATACACTATTGAAAAAAAAAAAAATATATAATAAGCTTTATAAAGTCTAAATAAAGCATGAATAAATAAATAATAATGAACGAAAAGTTTTTAAGGCTTTGTAACTACTTACAAGTAGGGCTTGTGGTAATTAAGTAGTTACTAAGCTTAAATAAACTTTTTCATTCATCAATTTCTCATTTTGTTCATGATGAATTAACTCATTATTCATGCTTTATTAAGAGTTTATAAAAATATAATAACAGTAATAGTAATAATAATAATAATAATAATAATAATAATAATAATAATAATAATAATAATACAAAAACAAAGATTTAAATAAAATAAAAATGAAATTCGAACTGGATAAAAGAAAAACAACTAATTTAAGTAGTTCAGTAAAAACGTCAACATAATCATTATCAGTTTGTAATAGAGAAATATTTATTTAGGCAATGGCAATACATTGTATTTCATTTTTATGAGTGAACTGTGAACTTCCTGTGACTCAAGAAGGAAAAAAGACTGCTCACGAAAATTCAATAACGGTACAACACCACTTCAGATGTTAATTTTCATCACCGAACGCCAATACATAAGTGTAAACCAGAGGAGCACGGGGGAGGAAAATTGAATATAATGAAGCAATCAAATGGTAATAGCAGTTTAATTGCCACACACAACATATGCTGTTCTTTCATCGCCATAAGTGCAGCTTTTTAACCTCCTAAACTGACTGAAAGCGAAGATAATACAACCAGCCACAGTCAATTGCAGGCTAACCTTGTCTAACTTGTCAACCTCCATCAAGTGAAAAGCTAATCAGACAGGCAAATGTGTTTAGCATCCAGCACAAGGCCACAGATAGCAGAAAAGACACGCACTCACGCTCTGCCAACAGGGAGCGTCTCTGGTGACATTTTGGGGAATACTCTTTTCTCTCAAACTCAATGGGTTTTTGTGATGTGAAAGTTTGCTGTGTGGGCTTCTCAATGCTGTCTGCGAATTGTGACTGAGTGTGTGGGCTCCTTACAATTACTTCAATGAGGAAGAAAAAGCAGTTGCTTAGAAAAATCAAAGTTGTATACAATGATGAAAACTTTAAATTACTTTTTGTGCATGAGCTTCTAGTACTACATTTATGTCAATTTCAGAGGGCAAACTGAATAGTAAATCAATTTAAAAATAATAATAAATATGCATCGCACAAGATTAACTTTTACAATTAAATTAGATCAACGATAAAAATTACTGTCAACGGGTCAGTAGCAAACAAGATCATTTTCCACACAAAACTAAAGGAAACATGATCACATCAGTGATAGCTGTTGTAAATGTCAGAGTAAAATTAGAAACGCTTTAGTCATAATGAAAGAAATGAAACAAGTCAATTACAAAGTTCACCAAAGGTAGTGAAAATAAGAATATAAGGAAATGACTGTAAGCTAAAATTTAGCATTGATTTATGAAGAAATTGTTCTAAGCTGTTTTCATCATTTTTTCCATTTCCCTCTTGCATAAATCTTAAACTCAAAAGTCAGACATGAGTCAGGCAGCACCCACCCAAAAATGTAAAGCAGGAACATAAAAGATCTGACAGTTACTTAATCTCAGAACATGGCTCCCTTTGGCGTTTCAAATCAAACTGTCGTACTTTCTTCAACTCTGTCTGTGCCTTTATGCCCAGGCTCATATCGAATGTCTGCTCACGTTTCAGTGTGTGGGGGGCTCTGATGCAGCAGAAATGTGTTGCTGAATGTAACACATCTGAACAGAGAGAATCACAGAAGCCGAGGGCAAAGCTGTAGTCAACACTCTGAGTTAGTGACAGTGATGGCACAGGAGGGAGGGCCCGATGGAGAGGGACAGGTAGTACTACTAGGCCTGTGCTTACTCCAGAGGAGCTTAAGCTCATAAAGGACAGGTGATACAGCCCAAAGCTTATGGGCAGAGGGCCAGGTTAGCCCTGGGCCTGACCCATTCTTCTACAGCATGAACCAGCAGCTTTGTCCAGGACCAGCACAATGAGGATGGACTTAGAGTTACTATTAACGCTGTCTTCCTGTACACACAACAGCATACACACGAGAGAGCAAAAGAGAGTAAGAGAGAAAGAGTGACAAAAAGAGAGAATAGAGAAAAAGAGTGTAAGGAAAAGAAACGGTGTGTGTGAGAGAGAGAGAGAGAGAGAGAGAGTGAAAGAGAGAGAAAGACAGAGAGAGAATATAGAGCAAGAGTGCAAGAAAAAGTGTGTGTGTTGTGAGAGAGAGAGAAGAGAGAGAGAGAGAGAGGGAGAGAGAGAGAGAGAGAGAGAGAGAGAGGTCAAGGCTGATCCCGGGTCAGATTTAGACTGTTCCCATGCAGAGCACTGTCAGGAGAGAGACTGTGACACTGAGTTGTGAGAGGTTCACACAGCATGCTAAAGGCTGTCATGTATTGCTGGGTTAATCCGTGTGAATCCTAACTGGTGCAGGCTTAGTTTAGTTCTGGGAGGAAATCCCCCTGTGTAGTGGTACAGGCCATTAGCCCCTGGGTATAAATAGGGCAGCTATGGCTCCTTAAGCTGGCTTTTACGCAATATCAGTTAAATATGTGACTCTACTAATTACAGGCTGGTCAACCAGTCAGCAAAAGCAGATAGTCATTCTGGAGGTCTCCTCTTTCTGTGAATGCACCAGACACAGAGTAAACATGTGTGAGTGCACAGGGTCATTGGAACAGTTCTGCACAGACGCTGCAACCCTCATGTTTGACATTTTCTGAGACGCTCTTATGCTCTTGTCATCCATTGACATTTAAGTGTCTTTTGATGGAGTTTCATTTCTGCACTTTTTAAACGCCTCTTGCATCTTTTATGTGGTCTTGCAACAGGGCTGTTTTAACCACAGAAAGCTCATATCATAAGAATCACTAACAGTAAACATGTTACAATACAATGAAAGTATTGTAAATATATTTTAAGTGGGACTTCCCCTCAGAGTTATGCCTCTTATTACCAGCTCCACCAAAGTCAGCCTGAGACAGATATATCAGAGCTCAGAGTCTTACAAGGTGCTGGACGCAACAGGCTGACAACAAGTGACATCAGCTCTACAGAGGAGTGTTATTTTGGAATTAGTCCCTGTAACTTTGGTCAAACTTTGCTGGGAGATAAAAGTTAGTGAACTGTTACTGTAAGCTAAGCGAGAGGTGACATCTGTCTGTAAGAGAGCATGGCCAGGTCTGCCATTGGTAACTGGAGTGCCATTCATCCTCAGAGACAGTGTCTAGACATGCTGCACCGATGCTGTCTGGAGTACCTTTATCACTGCTGGTATTCAAGGCAACACCGCTATACCGCTCCATTATTGCTATTTGTCTACAGCCCCTCCTACACCCAACCTGCCTCGCCAGCACGCTCATTTACTCATAAACTAACACGGTTTGTTTTAGCGACATCAGGCACTAAAATATGCATCAAGAGTTGATTTCTTTCATTACATTTTTACAGCTAATGCAAAGGGCAAAAGAGATTCAATGACATATTTCTCCACTGCAATCTCTTTAAATGTACTTCAAAGCTGCAGACATGGCTTGAAGACTGTATTGATGCTCAAGGCCACCGGATATTGTGGAGGTTACAATTTCTGTACATTGATATCTATAGGCTAATACTGCAATAATGCTGGACCTAAGAAGAGATTTTCTATCGTCAACACAACAAGCAGTAAAGTATTAAAAAAAGACAGGCCTGGTTCATACCGTGTGGGCGTAAAATGGTGGGTGGCAGAGTTGAAAGGTCATGACCCCTATTGTAGATGAAGTATGGAGGAGGAGGAGAACATACTGCTTGATCATACACATGGGTTAGCAAAGTCATGGCCACAGAAAACGATCCATGCAAACACAAAGAGCAAATAGACACAAAATAAACAACAAATGCTTATATGAATTTAAAAGGCTGTCAAAGTCAGGCCAGTGAAGTTTTAAAGTTTTATATTTATGTTATTGGAAAGCAATAAGAAACAATGCACTATGAAGGAGTCACAATCAATATTACACACAAAATTGCGACTTTTAAGGCAGCTATTAAATATCAATGTTGAAAAAGATAATATTAGATTCCAAATGGTATATATATATATATATATATATATATATATATATTATATATATATATATATATTTATAACTGGCAGACCTTACTATGTTCTAATTTATCTTGTTGATTAAATAATTGTGTCTGAAACAGAATAAAAAAAAAGAGTATAAACTGTCAGTGAATCACAAGGGTTTTAGGAGAACCAGGGTTTTTAAAGGATTACTCAGAAACTTTTACAAATGTGTGGCAAGATAAGGACAACTTTAACTTTTAGTAGCACTGTTGATATCTTAAGAAGTCAAACAATCTTTGCTTGTCAAATTATAATACAACTGTAATTTCAGAAGCAGATAACAAGGGACTTTCAATATATGTCAGTTGAGTTTTTCTAAATGGGACGTCTGCATGTTCTGTAAGCAAAAAGCAGAATTCAAACTTTGCAGGAAGAATTGTGTCAAATATGCTAAACAAAATCCATTGTGTTTGTAACTATTATTTCCAGTAGTATCTTTGACAATCCTAGATCACTATGTTACATTTTGGACATTCGAAATCACAATATTGAGCTACGACAACTTGATTTCAAAACAAGTCCACTTCCTTCCGGGTTGAAAAGCCTCACAAAGTTTTGGGACCGCCCCTTTACATTACATCATTGTTTGATTGTGCCAAAAATTGCTCTGCTCTGTTGCCAAATGCTACGCACATCACCGTTTAAAAAAACGATATTGCAGCCCAAAGTAAGTATTAAGCAGTGGGCGTGGATCAGTGGGAATCGGTGAAACACAAATATGCGTGACTCAGTCTAAGCACAACTTTGAGAGAACTAACTATAACATGGTCAAAAGTACATACAGTATAAGAAAAAAAATGTATTTTTTGTCATACTGTATCTATCCTACCTGGAAACATGCTTGATAAAAAGAAGCTGAAGCTGCATTTAAAAAGCTCTCGTGCTCCTCCTCACGGGACGGCCCCCCCTCGACAGTGTGTATGTCGCCTTAAAGCGTCTGGCACCGTGTCAAGTGTATTCAAACACCTGCCCGTGTTTGGGATTATTCCTCAGCTCCAGTCCCAAGCCAATTCTAGCCTCACTCCAACTGTGAAGCACAAAAACTGTGACACAACAGAACAGAGAAGATTCACTCACTCAGCCAGACTCCAACAAAGAAGTACACTAATAACAAGACAGATCAAGTGTAAATATAAATGTTCATAGTAATAAAAAAAAAAAAATAGTACCACTTTATACACTGTAGGTACAATTTGCTCTTAAGAAAGTATAAACAAATAGTTGAATGAATGACTCTTGGAATGGATGATATGTTTAGTGGATTAGTGGCTACTTAATTAAGGAGTTAAGGTTAAGATTTAGGGCTTGGGCATTGATTAAGCAGTTACTATAAGCCTGCATCCTTATAAATATTTCTGAATCATGACTTAAGTTGTTCATGCTTTTCTTAAGGGAACATGTTGACTGAAATCTACTTTTCTCAGTTTTTAACTATGTGTTTTCTTATTAGCCTTCTCAAAGCTGTGGTTTGACTGATCATGTATTGTCCAGCAGTTGATGCTCAGAAAGTTTCTGTTTTCACCTACCACCTATCCCCACCCACTTGTCAGTAAATGCTTGTGATTTCAAGTAAAACATTTAGGGTTCAATAGGGTCACTTTCCAAAAATAAAAAATATGTTGCTTGAAACTATTACATTTTAAAGAGGCAGGGCTTATCAGTTCTGCAATTATGGACAGGAAGTCAATGGGTTTACGTATTTATAAATTGATTTAGATCAATTTTGTGCTCTATAATATCTCCTTTATAATTAAAGATACACCATGTTAACAAAAATTACTTAAAGATGGGATAGCTTAGATTTAAAATCTAACTACTTTCTCTAATTAATCTTTCGACACATGGTTGAAAACACTCTTTTTTACAAACAATCAAGCGAAACTGGATAGGACCGCCCAAGCTCAGCCAATCAGAACGCTACATTTGGCTCCTGATTAGAAAAAAAATTCTTTATTATTCAATTCAGACAGTACACAGCGATCTTATTTTTTCACCCTGTCCTGGATTTATCATAAACTTTTTAGCAGAAAGCACAAAATAAATGTATTTACAACTAAAAAATCACCTACCCCGACTTTAAATAATAGTATGTTTTTGTAATTTAGACGTCTTTGTTGCTCTAAATAAATAATAAAAATGTATTTACTTTGAGCTGGCTTGCAGTGCCACAAAATTGACTATTGATTGAAAGCCCCCTCTCTTCTTGTTCTTCAGCGTTCTTTTTTTCACATAATGGCACGAAACATATACTTTTTACTGAATTGTGTAGTAGACTTTTCATCTGCAGAGAGTTACACTGTGTTGCTATAATATGTAGTTATTATAAAGTTTCATTGAAAAGTGAATTGTGTTAAACAGAAAGCAGGAGATGAACAATATGCAAATAAAATAAAGACACATAAATTACCAATTCCAATCTTCTCTTGCTTGTTCAAGAAGTGATTGAAAATAAAGTAACAGAAGTTATTTTTGCAAGATATTATGACTAATAGTGTAACAAATTTACTGCTATCTCAAAAATGTGGGGGAAACATGCGCTGCAATTTCATTCAGTTTCTCCAATTACCTTGCAGTAATGACTGAGATTATTAAACTGATGGCAAAATAAATCGTATCAATCTGATCAAACACTACACAGGCTGAGAAGAAATACATACATTTCTAACCAACATAATTGGTTTGAGGTTTGTTGCCAATTTACTTTGATATATTATTATTAACCTTACGACGAGTTGGCCACTGTCTCCTGCCGCCTAAGGCCCAAAGTCACTGGTATAGGCTCCGGTAGTAGAGAAAGCCTTTTCAATCCTGTCCTTTCAAACTAAACTTTGCTGCCATTGACATACAAAATTCACGTTTGACCGAAAGCTTGACTAATTACCAAACCACCAAACTATTTCTGTGATGATAGCATCGCTGACCTAAACTGACTCAAGGTAAGAAAAGTACTAATAATGAAAATGGTATGAGTAAAAAGGCAGCAGAAATTCATTAGGTTGCATTTGCTTTGTAGAATGTGATAACGTCAGATGGCCAGATGGGCAAGAGCTTCACGTTGTACAGTACTTACTATGAAATATTTAAAGATAGTTTAATACATTTTAGTCTGGTGATTTCTATAAGGACTAGACACAACTAAAAACTACATTTAGACAATATTTATTTTAGCTGCCTTCTCTGTATTAAAGTCTAATTAAGTCTATTACCTGTGCATTCTTTCAATTATTCCTACTAATGTCATGATTTTTTTCTTTCTTCTGATTGATGGAAATCTTTTATTAACCAAATAAATTATGAGTTGATAAAAAAAAACAACGAATGTCTTCCTGTTCATCTCTAAATGAAAGACAATTGCAATTCTTCTGCATCCCTATTACAATAAATGCAGTACAACTTGTTTTTTTGTGGTTCATCTGGTAGTCTACTAATACTTTTACTAACAGCACACATGAGCAGTCACAATTCTATTCCAGCCTTGTGAAAGATTTCAACTTTATATATATATTTTTTACATCTTTATTAGGGGTTGGCAAGACGATAGGAAGTCAATCCAACAGTAATGTTTGCTAAATTAACAATCTTGGGAAGTTTTCAGAGACGACAGTTTAACAAAAATAAATTGATTTGATTTGATTTGATAATGCATTAAAACATGTCTTTGAACACATCAGCTGTAAAAGCATTCACAAAAGTGCATACATATTTATTCATACTCTTATTTAAATGTTTAAATGGCTTAAATAAGAGTAATTGCCCAAACAAACTCATCTCTAGACTAAACTTTTTCAGCATTTTTATTACAAATAATAAACTTATTATTCAAAATACACAGTATATAATGTAATGCAATGCCCACCTCAAATCAAGACATAAAATTAGTTCCACAAGAACGAGAAAAGATTACATTTTGACATTATTTTACCAATGTTATTTCACCCTTTTTGTTGTTTGCTTACAAACTAAATGCAGTTCTCAAGACAAATTTCCTGCTGAAATTTCATCTTGCAAGGTCTTGTAATACAACATTTGGTCCCATTCCTTCAACTAGAAGAGTATATCTGACTTAACAATATTTAAAGAATTAAACTTTGACGGAAAACTTCTCACCCTGACTCTTTGCGACATATAGGTCAGCGTTTGACCAAAGGTGCGAACGTCAGTGACATGTCCGCTGATTATCTTGCACTAACATCCTGTATTAGACTGACAACTGTCCCATCCACCCAAACACTCAGCCTCTGATGTGGGACTCCCGAAATAACAGAACCACTGCACCGCCATCGCTGCCCACTCTTCCAAATTTTGACAGCATTTTGTATAGACATCCATATTCTCATGCAATTGCCTGAATGTACACTTGAAGTTTTTTTTTTTTTTTTTCCACTCATTGTCAACCCTCCTACTCGCTGTCTTTCCCTCACTCAACGGACCGGCAGTTCTAGGGGACACACTTGGCGTAGGTGGGAGCGCTAGTGGAGTATATGACTTTCAATGCAAGGTGTAAGGTGTGTGTGTGTGTGCGGTGGGCTGGAGGTGGAGAGGCACAGCAGGACGTGAACGAACACTGTGATAATGACAACCCATGCATTATATAACATGTAGATTGCATAAGGCCAAGAGTATTTCAAGATACAAGTATTTTTTAGTTGTGGGCTGTAAAAAAGGCCTGATTGTATAGGAAACTACAAAATGATTTCTCTTTTCCCCTTTCAAGAAGTGTGTGGGCGTCAAAACTAAAGTGTATTATGTTGTTTGTAAGAAGGGGCACGAATGTTTGCAGAGATTTCTTTCATCGCTATCTGCATATCAAAACAAGTATGTGGGAATAGTTGGCACATTGGCATACACTGTGCAAGGGTGTCTTTACTGCACGCACCCACTCGTTATCACTTTTAGATTTCAGAGAGATCCAGTGGAAAAAAAAACAGACTTGTTGGGTAATATTTAAAAACTAAAGAGGATTTTTGTTTGCTATTAGACATGAGTAGTAGTGTATAGGATGCATAGTGTGGAGTCATACAAGTGCGGATATGTACGTGCCACTGCTGCCTCCTCTGCGCTCCTCGCTCCATGCATGAGTGTGCCCCTGTAAAAATAGACTTCTTAAAGGGCCAGGCGTCGCGCAACCTTCTCCCACTAGAGGCCTGTTACTGCTATACAGGTGACAAATCGGAGAACCGGGGGGCGAAAGAGGAGGGGAACAGAGCGGCGTCTCTAGCATAGCCTTACCCTAAAAAGCCACCAACCCATAGTCACTCTTTCTGCTTGCATCATTCATGACTTGTGCAGCCTTCCAAAGTAACTTACGCAGGGAGTTTCCAAACGCTTTGTCATTCATTCACGAGTTAGCTTTTTTTCTTAACATCATCACCATCATCAGCAGCATTACTATAAGTCACTGACAACAAGACATGCTTCCTGTTCACTCCAGCTGATCGTCCTCCATAATTGAAATAAGTGAATTAAAGTCAGCGGGGACAAATGTTGTGTCACCGCTAAAGCCCACAGAACACTTTGAACCTGTGAAATGTGCTTATATTATGGAGCATATGGGGAGGGATGTCACCACAGCAGACGGACAGCGCTTGATGCAGGAGAAGAAATTATAATTGCAGTGTGGTGTAATATATAATGGAATATATATAATATATACTGGAAAGAAAAAAAATGTGCAGGAATAAATGCAGCTTAGACAGTGCAATTGATTATTTATTAAAAGCTAAGACAAAGTTTAGCAGTTTTTTGCACCTGCTTTGATAATTTTTCCTTTTTACATTTGCAATTTTAAACTAGTAAAAATACAATTTCCTTGCGCTTTCCCTGCTTCATTCTCCCATCCATCCCTCTTAAACTTTTAAGTGCACTCCGCTGGGGCACCCCCCGTTTTTGGCTATCTGCGCACTCCATGGCTATTTCAGCCCACTGCTCTAATTCTGAAAGTGTTGGATCTTCCTTCACACTGATTAATGAACCTCTCTCTACCTCTCCCCTTCTCTCTCTCCATCTCTCCCTCGCTCTTTCTAACTATGTTCTGTCTATCCTGTTCACAACATGCCCCACGCACAGGTGCCCACTTCTGCTTACATACCATTCGCACAGCACTTTCCCCACAGACGCGCATGCCGGCTTCTTTGATAACACTATTTGTTTACAAGTTGACACACACACGCACACACACATGCACAAATGGGAGACAGAGTGAAGTGCTGCTGCTTACATACCTTGCTTTGTGCCTTTTCGGAGCTGGTGACAGACAGTCTAGTTGTCATTGGATAGGACAGAAGCAGAAACAGAAGCAGCAGTCTTGTTGTTGGTGGAGAATTATCCAGTTTGTGTTGAATGTCTTACAGCTCAGCCTGGTTCTCTGCCTTCATCCTCTCCTGCCTCCTTCTAACACTCTCAACGCCTCTCTGACTAGGCTCACTTTCTCTCTATCTCTCCAGCTTGCTTGATCTCTCTCCCACAACCCCCTCCCTTCCCCTCCTCTCCTCTTCTCCCTTCCTCGTGCTCCTTCACTCACAGCTTTACAACTTCACTCAGTCTGAGAACTTTTTTTAATGCTTCCCCTTTTGCCCAGCACTTCTCTTCAGTCAATCCCTGGCCACGCACTGCCTCTCTAGTCTAATTCTTCAGTCATTGTGGAAGCTTTTGCATTAGCTGTTGTAGCTCATGTCATTTGGCCAGAAGCCCAACACCGGCTTCACTCATTAACCTCCCTGAGAGCCACAGAATGGACCGGCCCTTGGATCAGTCTATTTGTTGCAGGCTCTTTAAGCCCCATCGGCCAATCAGAATCCACGTCAGGTTAAGGCAAGGTGTGCTTGCAGAGAGGACGTCTACATAGGTGACATGGGCTCAGCTTAATCGCTGACATGTTATGGCAGGTCAGTGGTAACACCAGCTGGACAAAGCTGACACACTGAAGAACTCTGGAAGTAAGCAGATATTGGCTTTGTTAATGTATATGGGTTATAACATTTATACAGGTTTTAGTCAGTACAATTCAATGTTTTTGTGCAATTTAAATACAAAATTTCAATGCAAAACAAAAACAAAACCTGAAAGATGAGAATAAAATATATTACTTTACAGAAGTTAAGGCTCTGCTTAGACTATGTGATTATGAGATTAATGCTAACATATTTGAATGAAAAAACTGTCAGTACCACTTCATAATAACTACACCTTAATTTGCCTTAATAAAGCATGAAGAAAGCATGGATACAGTCTTAGTTGTTCAGGAACAAATGGTGAACTATGGATTAGGGTTGGGGGTGAGTGGACCAATTAAGTAGTTACAAAGCCTTAATAAACCTTTTCATCTAGAAGTAATCATTAGTTCCTGATGAACTAAGTATTTATTCAGGTTATATTACGACTTTCTTATGACTAATTAAGATATAGTTAGTATGAAGTATTAACACATTGTCAAGTAAAAACACTTAAAATTTAAAAAGATTTTTTGGTTGATCCTTTAGTGTCAAACTGATATTCACATTTACTGCTTGTGAGAAATAAATGTACTGCTTTTTAACACATTTTGAGGCCCTATTTGTAGCAAAATCTATTTACTAACTTTCAAAATTGAATGTGCCATAGAAATCCTGATTTGAAAATAAATGTAAAAATTGGAATGTGATGAAAAATCAATAATATTATATTATAGAATTTATCAGAAAAGAACTAAAAATGGGTTGTGAGCAAATACTAAAAAACTATCAGTAACACTTTCAAATGATCATACACTTAATTAAGATGAGCTCCTATTATCTCAGTTATTTACTCACTAAACAGAGAAAATGTAATAAAAAGACAACTGTTGTTTTGGAGAAATGCAAAATTAGATGATAAAGCATGTTGTCTATAATTAAAACTACAAAAATGATCTCAAAAAGAAGACAGAAATGCCTCGAGTAATCTTCCAAACAATTATATAAAGTGATAATTCTGTCTTTTTGTGGTTAATTTTATTGACAATTCACGTTTTGTGCGAGACTTGAACCGCTACCAGGACATTTACAGGCATATTTTAACACATTCATGATGCATTGTGAAAAAAATCACGTGAATAGTGTTATGGTGATAATGGAAAAACATTGAGATACTCATTAACTATTTGTTCCTTATGAATCAAGTCTTTGTTCATGCAATTAAGTGATAGTTATCAATCCATGGTACCAAAATCCCAAGCTAATTCTTATCTTATAGCTCCTGTGTTGCTATAAGTTGTGATTTATGGAGTGAAGTCAGCAAAAAAATGTATAAGACAATGTCCTTGAATTTTAGAGAAAAGCTAAACAAACAAAAAGATCAGTAGAAAATATAAAATAAACCAATGGTGCAGATTAAGTGACTCAGGTCTCAGTCAGTGCCATCTTGTGCTCTGTTCTAAAACAAATGGACCACAAGGGAATACATCTTATTGTGAAACCTCCATGTGAACGTGTACTAAGTAGTCATATGCTGTTTTTTACTGTACAGCATGCCCCAGTTCCCATCACATGACCTGGAGTAAACCCACGGCTGTAGATTTCTCCACATAGGCAATGCAGTGGAGCCTACATCTGTCACCCAGCACAAAAAGCCAACCTGATATGTCCTGCCGTGTTTCATGTCCTGTTTTTCCCAAATGTTATAGATGGGACACGAGCGGAAACGGTATGAGGCCAGGCTGGGTCAGAGCAGCTTACACAGCACGGATCTCTTACAATGCAATGTCACAGGCAGCGGGAATCCAAGACCCGATGATGAGAATGAAGTGAGAATTTGATACATTTGCTGGTTATAAGGGTGCTTGATTGAACAAAAGACATGGATAACACTAAAGTTTGAATTTAACCTAGTTTAGATGGAGTTTTTAACCTTATAGCTGCCACTGTCCAAAAGCAAGAAGAAACAGACAGCTTGGCCATGAAGTTAAAAAAATGCTATAAGCTAAGTTTAACTTTCACTTCCATTTCATTCTATTTTGTTCTTGAAGCTCATTAAATGCAGCTTCTTATAACTATTTCTTCAAATGCTCAGATGCATATCAGAAACAAAATAAAGATCCTTGAGAATGAATAGAAGTAATTGCAATTATTTTAATATACTGTGTATAAAGATGTCTGATGTCTGAACAAATTAAGAGAAACTAATATACACATATGCCTACAGCAGAAAAAAAAGTAGTTGTATTAAATGTACTATACCCAATAATGACTTAAAATCAGTTTTCCCCAGAACAGACATTCAAGTTTAAGCCTAGACTTATGGAGACAAAAAAAAAAAATCAACAAAGTCTCTTCTATTTATGTGAAACACTGATACAGCATTATATATATATATATATATATATATATATATATATATATATATATATATTATATATATATATATATATATATATATATATATATATATATATTATAAGTATAAATTATAATGTCTGTCATCAGGTGAAAATACATTTTGCAGTGTCAGTTCACGTTTAATAATGTAACATTTGTTCACTAAAATCCAGATAGATTTGTTTATATTGTTAGCACTTGACTAACAGTGGTTGAAACTGTCATACTTCTGTAAGCTTAAAATCAATTATTCTGCTACTTTACTTTAAACATTTTTGAATAAAAGATAACACTCTCAGTCAAATATTTTTATTTGATAAATTTTCGATTTTTAATGCCTTTGTCGGATCATTTTCACTTTGAACCAGCGCAGTGGAGATTAGCCCAGGCAGCTAAATTCCCTCTTTGCTTGAGTAGTTGGAATGCAATGTTGGATGTAAATTTTAAATGTATCTGCTCCTGCATCTGTATTTGAAGAAAGTCTTAAGGGTTTATTAGGACTAAATAAGATGTAGTTATTATCAAGTGTTACCCCTTTAAATTCTAAACAACTACCAATAATCAAACATAGATTATAAGTATACTGTGCATACTTTCACACTCTGTTTTCAGTTTTCAAAAACACAGTTACTTGGTGCACTGAAGTTATTGTTTTGTCTTTAATGTCAGTATGGCAATAAAGGTTTATCTCCATGGAGACAAGCACATCCCAGCAGGCCAAGTTAGGTACAAGCCAGATCTGTGGCAAGGTGGGCCCAGATACAACAAGAATGGATGACTTATCAGCAATAAAAATGTAATAAATACATAAAAGCTCAATAGATGTGTAATGCCATATTGTGGTACATTCTTAGCAAAGCAATAATATCTCTATAGAGACATGCAAGTGACAGACAAGGTTATCTGCTGTCAGTACAACAACCACTTGCACTGCAATAAAGTTCACAGTTTTAGTTCTGTTTGGGAACACAAATGCATTTCCGTTCAGTCAGCTTATTATTTGAGTCCACCCATAACAAAAACTAAAGTCATCACTTCATTAATGTCACAGCAGTGGCGGCATTATCTTGTGAAAGTTTCTGTCTGACTGGAGCCCTGAAGTGGGAGGAGGATTGTAATCAAACAAGCCGCGAGTGTGGGAGGGTGTGACTCCTGCACGCCACTGCTGCATGTGTCTTGTGCTCTTGTGATGATTTGGCAGAGCTCACAGGCCAAGCCAAACATCTTAGTATCATTTCCTCCTCCTCTTCTCTCTCTCTCCTGCTCTCACTTCTGCATTCACACTACAACATCCTATAAACACGGTTGTAAATAGCACTGGGAACAAGCACCACTCGCTTCTCGCCAAGTGAAAATTTGTTTGACACCCGAAAATGAAAAATACATACATAGTCATAAGATCTGGGAGTGCGTAATATTAAAATGTGTGGTGCCGTAGCTACTGTGCAAAGACAAAAGATGTAACAGACTGTATGCAAAATAAAACCTTACATTGTGGATTCTGACGATCAAATACACTGTGTACAAAAACATGATTTATTAGATTGTAACCACCAGTGTAATCACAGCAAGAATACATTTGCATATTATACTTCCTTTCTTGTGAACCTTATCAGTTTTATTGAAACTTGGGCGTGCCACGAAACTCTTGACAATTGTGTAATGTTTCTCACCAAAGAACTGTAATGGACTTTTGTATTTTGGTTGACACCGTTTATCATTCTGCATGTCTTAATATGTTCAAAGTTTGATGGCAAATTGGGCTGCAACTAAGATAAGATCAGATACAATAAAAGAGCTTATATTTTCCCACAATGGGGAAGTTCCATTGTTGCAATGCACAGTTCAAGAACAGCATGAGAATAGAAACTTATAGTGAAACAAGATAATAGCTTAAACATAGACTCTCAATTGTAATTGTAATTGGAGCAGATAAGCAAAAATATAAAAATTAACAGTTACATAGTCGACCAGTCAGTTAATCAAAGAATTGTTTATGCTCTACTTCCTGGACAATAACACAACCAAAAAGCAGTGATTGGTTAAGTAAAAAAAGTTCCCACCTAATATGAAGCGAACAAATTCCAATTTATGCGATGTCAGACGATTTCTACGAAGTGAAATGAAACCGGCAGATGCATCAGGCTACATGTTTAGAGCATCCATAGACTATTATAACTCTCTCTATTTCAGCAATGCTCAAAATTCGGCCCTCAAGGGGTTTAATATGGCCTGCAAAGAGGTGTTGAGATTTGTCATGAATGTCTGTCTGATTACATTTTAGTTGAAAAGATGGTCGACGTACACCTCATCAGTTTTATTCTGCTAAAACATGTTAATACAAATACAATTTAACCACTTTCTTACTGCAAATAACCTTTGAGATGCAACATAAAATTAGGTTTGGCCCTCGACACACTACAAAGTCTTTCATATTTCCCCTTCGAGGAAAAATATTCAAGGACAAATGTTTGGGCACCTCTGCTCTATACTTTTTGGCAAATTTTATTTTAAGATTATTATTGCGAGGAGGATGCAAGAGGGAGCAAGAGGTTAATGTTAGTGGAGTAAGAAGACCCAAATTAAAACAACAAAACACGCTTACATATTCAAGCTTATTTAGAGTTAAACAGTGTGCCTTCAATAATCAAGGATACATTTATTCTGTATTTTCAAGCTAATTTAGTTTTTTACTATTCTCAAAATAGCAAGCAATATTTCTTAAAGAAAAAAAAATAGAAGCAAGTTGCTGTGGTCTGACAAGTTTGTATTTTTTATTATTTTTCAGTTCTGACTAAACTAGGTCTTGCTACTTATTGCTATAGTATTCCTATGTGAAGTCAGACGTTACACTAAAAATATCCTGAGGTCGACCCTATGTGCAAAGTGCTAACGCCAGTCAATGACATCATGCTGGATGGTTTCAGAAGCAGAAGTAACCATTCTAAAAGGGAGTCATGTCTACCTCTGCGCCCATAATACACGCTGGGGTGAAGGGAGGGATGTCCAGCCTGAAACCTGACCCCAGTGACCCCTTAAGTCGGGTGCGTGCAGAGACGGAGCGCTGGCCCGTGTTACAGTTTGTGGTGGTTTAGCTCCCACAGAGACACTGGTCAAAGTAAACGAGATTACGGAGGATTTATGAATGCTCGTACCTTAAGTCGGCCGAGAGGGAATCTTCTTCTCAGCCAATCACCTGACAGCAGCCGGCAGTTTCTGCAAAGTCACACAAGAAAGGGGAAAAGCCAATGAAAAGGGATTTGACAACTGTTGACTGACTCTGACTTTTCAGCTGAAGTCTAAAATTTGCGGAAATGCAGGCTTCTTATTATATTTTTTAATACATGAGAAAAAAAAAAAAGAAAAGAAGTGAGATCCCACAGATTGGGACACGTCAAGGACAACATACATTTCCAATCTACAAAAGGAAATTTAAACGTGTGTATGTACTCCAAACGAATGAATACATTTTTATTGTTCAGAAAAACGAAAAAAAAAAAAAAAATAAATAAAAATAAACAAATAATAAAAAATGAATTCTTACTTTTACAATACTAAAAGTACGAATTTATGACGATCATTCCTGAACAAGAAACAACATCTCCATGGAAACAAGCAGGTGCTGGACCTACCACCAGCTTAAGTTAAATACTGTTATTATAAAGTTTATGAAATACAGAGCAACACTATGATATAATCAAGTTTATTGAGTTTAGATTGAAGTTCTATGATTGCTAGTATGATTTGTATCATTGAGACACCACAAAGTGTTAAATTGGAGATATAATTTTACATGAAAAAACTGATAGAAAAAAATATTCTAAGCTTACAATGTAACTATTTAACTCGCAAGTAAATACAGACAAATGCGCTAGGATAGGTGGTAAGCGCAATCAGGACGTTAAACTAATAATGAGAGGACACTGTCAGAGCATGCTTCAAAAGCAGAAAATGGATTTTACTGTACATTAATATGTCCCCTTATAAAACAAAACCATGGCCTAATTTAGGGGCCTCAAACTCAAATGGAGCTGGGGCTGAAATGATCAATGATACATTTTAAAATACATGACTCACTATGTTACAATAGCATATTAGTCTATGTAATCTAATGTTCACATATATTGTTTTATATTTTACATTACATACTCAAGTTATAAAGTAAATTAAAGTGAATAACCTGTTCTGTCCTGGAAATTTTTGACAGTATTGTTGTATTCTAGTGCATTTTAGAGGTTCTACAGACACATCTCAACGATATATTTGATTGGTGGGCCACTATCAATAATAATCAGAAATCATCCTGGTATGGAGGGCAGTATTTGGCCCTCGGGCTGCCAGTTTGAAACCCCTAGCTTAAATAATATATGTTTAGGTTTAAAGTTTCCAACAAAGAATAAGTTATGTTCTGAATTTTACTCACCAGTCTTAAACTGAAATCTGAAACAAACTATGAAACTAAACAAAATGTAAACTGGTTCGTCTACCCCAGTTTGAGAACCCCTGGTGTGTGTCTTTGTGTACTGTATTTGCCTATGAGCAACGCCACGTGTTTTGTGTGTGAAAGTGACTCACCAGTGTCAGTTACTCCTAAAACGTCCTTTCCTTTTTTACCTCACACCTTTGCTATTTTAGGTTAGAAGAACTAGTACTACCCCCAGCAGCACATACTTACAATGCAAACACTGCACAGCGCCCACTGGGAGACTATTTGAGTGCATCTTTTAAAGCACAATAGCTGATTCGGAGGCACAGACAAAAATACCCATGCAGGGTTACTTGCAAAGTGAAAAATATCGTATTGCATAAGACGGAGAGAAGAACCTAACCGCCGTAAATGCAACAGTAGATCTCATGCCACAAAAGCAGACGCGCACACACACACAGAAGCGGTGATGTCCTAATAGTGTCCCGGGAAACTTTAGCTGCGGCGGAGTGCTGAGTCAGGGAACAGGCCGAGTGAACAGGGGGGCAGAAGGACATTGTGCTACACTGAGAGCTAAAGTGGAGACAGACACAAAGTCTGAAAGGAAAGAATGGTGGAGGTTAAAGGTCCTATATTAGGCAAATTCAATTCCTTGAGCTTGTAGTAATTGCATAATACTGTTCTCTCATCAAAAAACATGTCTGGAATTAAGTTTTGCTTTACTGAGAGTAAACTGACTTTTTATGCTGCCCAGATCTCCAAAGCTCTAAACTCTCGGTTCCACCTTATGACGTCATTAAGTGGTAGTTTACAGCAAATTTAGTTTGAATGTAGCTAATTTATGTCTGCAACATACTAACGCAGTGTTTCTCAAACTGTGGTATGTGCACAGGTACTTCTGGTGGTACATGAAGCCCTCTACAGTTTGAATATTTGTTTTATTTTGAGACAAAACTAGTGATGTTTTGGTCCTTTAGAACTGCCTTATCTATTGCTTACTGTTGCTTTACACTTGATTTAAACCATTTAAGGTTTATTTTAGGCCTAATATAATTTGAGTTTTGATCTGGTGGTACTTGGAGAGCCAAATTTACAGTATATTAAGTGGAACTTGGTGTTAACATTCTAAGAACCATTGCACTAGAGTTTTAAATAGAAGTTTAAATTCTGCAAAGGTTTCTGAATATATAGTTTTAACATTTATTCAGTTGAGCTTTTCACAGAAAATTTCAAACATTTTTAGCTGCATCAAGAAAAGAAGCATCTTAGACAAGGCTAAAATGTCAAAGTCAAATACAGTTAAATATAGTGAAGAGATTCCTATGAAGTATGAAGATGTGGAGTTTCTAAACATAATGGACTGCTTCTGTGTTCAACAGAGGAAGATGGGCTAAAAATGCAGACATAGACATAGATAGGACTCTGCATACTAATTTTGACCAAATAGATTAAGTACTTTGACAATATACAGTATCTGTACTGGTGCAAAACTAATTGAAGTTATTTTGTTTAAAAGTAGGGGGTTTAAAAGTGTATGAATATAGTCATGATGCTTTTCCTCCATTACTTAGTATTGAGCTATAACATAACATAAGTAAGTTTGTATCTACTTTTAAAATGGCTTAGCAATAAAACAGCTCAATTGACTTCATATTGACATTTCACTGTATTCAAGCTATCAAACTGTACTTTTGCTAAATGCTAAATGGCAGTTGGTTGGTAAAATATGTTACATTACGATAGGCTGGGTAGATGAGCCAGATGAGAAAGCACCATCAGAGGACCACTGGAGCAGATTCACCTGTCCAAGGCCCAAGAGATGAGGTCAAAACAAAACCTTGAGAGCCCAAGAGCCAGAGTCCAGCAACACATCCAGCCACAGGTCATGGTGCAGAGGCAGATTGTTTTTATTTTGGAAAAGTGGCTTGTACCTAACGTGAGTGAGGTACTAAAATCTCACATAAAAAAACGAAATGACAAATTATAACTTTGTGTAGGTGAGGGTAGGGGGTAGGTGAAAACTTTTCTGATCTCAGCTGTAGCACTGAACAGGAATGCTCAAATATTTAGGAACTTTGGGTAAGAGAATAAAAACATTGCATTAAGATTACAAGCTGATTAAAATTATTAAGCACAACATGTCCCTTTAACATAACTCAGCTACAGTCTTGCATAGTTTTCTCCTTTTTCACAGTTTCAGAGCAGATATGACATAATGGATAAAATAGGTAATTCTGAAGCTGTTACCTGCATAACTGTGCTCTCAGCAAGGGCCAAAGCTTGTCTTCAACTACTGCATGTTCTTGTGTTCAGAAAGCTGTTTCCTAAAATAAAAGAAAATCACGGAAAACAAAGAAAATACAGCTGTTTACTGTACTGTACTGTTTTCTTCTCTTCTGTAATCAGTGATAAAAGTGATAAAGCAGGTATGCAGGATTCTGATAGCTAAATAGATTGTCACTTATTCACCACAAGTTATATCTTAGTTATTTGACAAATACATTCTGAAAAAATGTTTTATTATGAGTATGTATGGTAAATGTAATTTAAATGACTTAGATGGATGTCAGTATATATATAAGTGCAGTGCTATTTTCTGTCATTTTCTGCTTCCCTTCACAAACAGCCACTTGACTCAGTATAAAAATGCGAACAACATTTAGCAAAAGTGTCATCCCACCTTACAAAGTCACAACTAGAAAACGCATCGCTAAGGGTTAGCGACAGAATTAACCACTACTGTCTGACCGTCATGAGTCCATTGAGCAAATTGGAGAAGTCAAAGAGGAAGCAAATCTCAGTCATGTTGAATAAGTAGTAATGTTTTCGTTTCCATGTGGTCTGACAGTTGTGTAAGTTAATAAATGTGTGCACCAATACAAGACATGTGATTTTATTCTGGTTTGTGGTCAGCTGCTGTTACACATAGTTTTAAAAAGGGAGTGGTTCATGCCTGATTCAATTATTCATTTAGTAAGACATGTTTTTGAATGTCTGACTAACACGGATGACCACAGTAAACCTCGATGCATCACAGCCAGCTGTTCAAATGCTGTGGGTTCATATCAGTTGACTGCTCTGAGTCAGTCTCGTCACACTCAGAGCACCTTTGCCACAGCTCCATCATTAGTGGTTAAATCAACTGACCATTATAATAAACAAGGTGTATTCTGTTTTCCTTTGAGCATTCTCCTTTTTTACAAACAGATGCTAGTGCCTAAAGTATTGTTACTAGTCAAAAACAAAAAAACAAATTTGGGATAAATAATAGTGCAATTTACTGTTGTCCCATGAAAGGTGAAGTAGACAAATTAGGCTTTTATAAAGTTTTAACGATGAGCACTTTTTATATGCCATATCTACAAAAAGCCAAAACGTAGCGACATTTTCTTTAGGTTTAATGAGTAAGTTTAGGTTGTAAATTATTAAAAAGTTTAGTGCTGGGGCTTGGGGTAGATTAAGATTTACCCATTAAACCCAAATAAACTTCAACCAAAATTCTTGGTATTTTATGTTTTAATTTTTCATAACATGTATTGACGTAAAAAAAAAAAAAGGCATGAAAACGTGTTATAATTTGTTTTTGACATTTCATTGTATAACTACATTTTCTCTGGGCTGCGAATTTTGTTAAATCGGAGGTGACTTCTATGATATTGGTTCAACAAGAATCCAGGTTGTGTCTTAAATTGGACTTAAGGTTTAATTAGAGGCTGATGTTGATCCAAAATGTTTCATGTTTGAAATTTTAGTCACACAAATTGTCACTTGTACAATAAAGATCAACTGCATAACACTATAAGACCAATTTCTTACATTTTGAGATCGGTTGAATGCCAAAGAATCAAAGTTGTTATCTGACTTGAAAAAGCTGGATCAGTGCATCACTACTTTCAACCACGTTATAGTTGTTTTTTTCTCAAAGCTGTTCTTAAAGTGATTCATGCATATTTAAATAATCTTTATTCTTTGGATGAGTCATTATCACAGCTGCTAGTCTGCATTCTTTAAATATATGTAACTTTTCTGATTATTACAGTGAGCAAAGTGAGCCTATCCACAGATCTGACCTGGCCTCAAAGCACCACATAATTGTCTTCATGTATGCTTAAAGTTGGGGTAGATAACTTTTTTAGTTGTAAATTGAAAAAGTATATGACAAATGAAAAAAATGAGACCATTGAGTACTGTCTGAATTGATTAAGACCTTTTTTTTTTGAATTTTAGTTTAGAAGCTGAATGCTGCTCTCTGATTGGCTGTGCTTGGATGGTCCTCTTCACTTCTTTCACTTCATCTTTCACTTTGTTATTTGTTAAAAGAAGACGTAATTGCAGTCAAAAGGAATACATGTCGATATGAACCATGTGTTGAACTATTTATGAGAGGAATTTGTCACCAGCTACACCACATTTAAAGTCAAATTTGTGATATTGCACTTGGCAATTATATAATTATTAAATTGTTTCTGTATTGATCATCACTTCTTACATGTCATACACAAACTAAATATCCAGCAGTTGTGGTTGCTTGCATCTGTTATCAGGCTGTAGTTACTTTTTTCTATTTTGATCTCCTAAAAAAAATCACTTCTCACTCTTAACTCTCATGCAATTTTTCCACTCACTGCTAATGATGTCATCTGCATAGCCTCGATAAGTTTACCATCACCAACAGCTACATTTCAGTCGTTTCCAATATAGAGTAAGTCAGCAGATGGGAAATAAACCAAGTAAAAAATACATGTTTATCAATAAATATATCCAAATCTGTTCCTGCATGTGCGCACTTAAAATACCAACTATATGCGCGACTATAGGCGAGTATCCAGTACGTGATGCTCTGTATATAGCCCATGCACTAAAGAGCCAGAGCGGCCAGTCAGCAACATCCAGGTGGTTTTAGTTTACCCTCGCACTCCCTCTGTCCCCTGTTGTCTCTCCCTGTCTTTCCTGCTACATTATTTGTCCTTTGTCTCGGGCTAAAAATACTTGCCTCCCTGTCACTATAACAGATCGCTTCGTATGGAATTTGCAGCCTGCAGTGGACAGTCTTTCATTTGCTTTCACACTCACGCACACGTATATACCATAAGCTGTGGGTCGTGATGGTGTCAGCGGCGCGTTGGGAGATGATATGAAGTGCGATGTGTGGGTGGGTGTTAGCCAGGCAGGTGCGCTGACCTCAGGAGACTCAATGGGCTGTTATGAAGGGGACTACTTGAGGTCATGCACCGAACCCAGAAAGCATAGTATCTCGCTCGCACAATGACTTGCACCTGCGCTTGACTCGTGTAAATGGAAATGTGCACAATGAGAAAGCGTAGAGAGGCGTAAATGCAGGTTTGGGACGATTAATGTTACATTCCACGGAAACTATAAACAATGCAGCTCCAAAGTCTTATATTGCAAGAATACACATTTACCTACAATGAACTCTACTACGGATAAGCGATAACAGTGGAATTTTTCTCATAATCCAAAGATGGATAAGTGATTCACGAAAAAGTTTAATAATCAGGCATAAGACTCTCACCACTAAAAAGTACATTTGATTGCCTTGATTTTCTACCAGTGTGCCAGGGAACACACACATACAGAACGAAAATCCAGTTAGAGTTCACATAATTACATTAACAAATTGGAACATGTCCCTCCTCACTTCTTTATTTGTGAGCAGAGTTTTATATTAAATAGGATCATTTATATATATATATATAAAAAAACATTAATAAAAATTATAAAGTTGACAACGTTTACAAAACTAAAGCTGTATTTATTAATTTTATATAAAGACAAAAATTTCAGACTAAAAGTAAAGGACTTGCACTTGACTTGGACTTGTGGGGCACTGACTTAGGACTTGAGCTGGATTTAGGACTGGCAGAATAATGGCCGGACACCTCTGCCTGTCTGGGTTCTATTTTAATCAAAGATCCAGCTTAAACTTGCATCTCTTATCTGAGAAGCTACTGTCTTTTAATGAAAAATATCTTTATTTTCTCGTTCATGAAAGATAATATAAAAAATTATTATTAAGAAAACTTTGTAGAAGGTAGGTATCTCTTCATTGAAATCCACAGTTTTAGTCAACCACAGATATTTTTATTTTGCCTATGATGACACATCTTGTGTCTTGCGTTGTTTGATGGGGCACGTAAGGACATGTTCACTGGACGTTGAGCTCATGTATAATCTGACAACACATTCTCACATGCTGGATCTGGTTGGTGGCTCAGATTGAAAAGTAAAACTTGCGTCTGGTTTGACTTGTATATATATCTTTTTTAGTTCAGTTTTTATAACCAATAATAGCAGTGGTAAAAACTGAAATTAAAAAAATATATAAAATTAACAGCTCTTTGTTATCAATGAACTTTACTTCTTTTTAGAGAATAAATTAGGAGATGTAATCACCGTGACAACGCCTCAGGAAATAATGTAACAAGCTCATAGTGACATGTCAACAAAGCTGGTGACAGATGAAGATGACTTTAAGTCTTTCAAATTAAATAAAGTTAATGGATAAATGAGCACAAATCAGAATAATTACATGCATTAGATGAATGGATTGTTTATTTTATAATATATAGTCCTCCATAGGAGGAAGTATATCTGAGGTAACACAAAATCCCAAATGCATAGTATCAAACTTGCACCTGTGCTTGACTCCACAAAACAACATGAATGCAGAGTGTGAGAGGAACAATGCCGACTACGAGAATACGTGTGAGAGGATGTCCATAAGGGTACGTGTGAAAATGAGTTTTGGTTCAAAGGAGACAATGAGAAACGCAGAGTGTGATCAGAGAAGAAGAAGAAAGCGCAGAGTTGACAGGCCACTCTTGTGACTCGTAAAGAGAATTAAATAAACAACAACTTCGCACTCCGGCGTTCACACTCCAACGTGCAACTCAAGCGACAGTAAGGTGTCACTGTTTGGAGCGTGCTCTGGAGAATTTGTGCCTTTTCCTTCACATCGCCTGCTCCCATGGCAACCGGGCGGTGACCTGCGATGACCCAGTGGCAAGTCTGGAAGAGTGGCACACAAGCATTTAGGTCAACTTATTACTGTGTTTAATAGAGTCAGCGGTACATTTGAGGACGTTTGAAGACTGGAGGCAGACATAGCACCTCCAGCACCTGTGCATAAGTAAGACTTACTTTACAGAGCTGCAATCAAATAAGCATGGAGGGGGGAAAAGATATGACTTTAAAGGTAACTTTGTTAATATCAACATGTCTTTCTTTTTAATTGTGATTATAGATTAAGAACATCTTTTTACAAACAAAAAAGTGAAACTGGAAGTGACAACAAAAGGGCACAGTCGATCAGAGTGCTGCTTTGGGGCTATCTATGAGAAATCAAATATTTTTGTTGGATTCAGAATGAACAAAGATCTTGTCACAAAAAGATGCATTTATATTATACTTTACTAATACAATACAATGCAATTGGGAATTCTAGCTTTACTGCATTTAAAAAAGCATTCAAGCCTGCTTGTGAGTTATTTATGAACTGGTGCTAATTAATGAAAAAGCTTTAAGTTAAGTTTTACTCGCTATAGCGAATAAGTAGTGATAGAGTACTATTATGAAAGTTTTTTGGCATAATCATCATAAAAAATTGCAATTGATGACATTTTGATTAACTGACTGAAATGTGACAATAATGATTGCAATATTGGTATAGCTGCCTCTTGTAGCTACACCTGCCCTGGGGCAGACTGAGATTGCCATTCGATCACCATGGCGGACAAAGTGTGTTGCTTTTAATGACCTTGGTTCGAACTGGAATCCATCCTTTCACCTGTTTGGCTCTATAAACCATAAAAATTTCTTACAAGAAAGTTAGATAATTGTTACAGTCTACTTGTACAAGTGAGCAAAATTGCACAATAGCTACTATGGATTTTTTTCTTCTGGTAAGTCACCCTAACATACGTATTACTATCCGTATGGAGATTAAACTGCTTTTCTCGTGCTTTGCTGTATGGGATTAAAAATACATATTTAAGTATCTTGCATTTCTTCAAAAGCATCATTCTGGCATCATTCTCTACTCCATAAAAGAATTTAATGTCATACTGTGCAGCATTTCAGGTCAAGCAATAACACTATCTCCACTGAAATTAAAAGGTGGCACATCTTCCTTTTTGTTATAATTATAGAGCAAAAAAGTTATAGTTAAAGTGAACACCTACAACTCATCTGCTTTTTACAAACTTTCACTCTTGATCAACAAAAATGTACTTGTCATTCATGCTGACCATGACAGAAGCTGGCCAATAGAGGGAGTTTTAGAAAAGTCTGTGTGTTTATTAAGCACAGAGCTGCTTTAAAATCGCTCCAGACAGCCATTGTATCTGTCACCACCTGTACATATAGTAATGCTGTCTAGTATGTATTTAAAAAAAGCCTGCATGGTGGCCCGGTTACCTGCGCCTCTTGTACAGGCCCTGTTGTCTCATTATCAGAGTGACATTTGTGCGGTCCTGCCGAGCCATCTGGATTCGTCCCACACACATGTGATAGAAAGCAGGCTGGGTTTGGATCTGACTCACATCAAACAGCCTCTCTGCCCACACACATTTAAACGCACTCACAATACGCACACACTCTCGCACAAACAGCAAACACAGACGGCACAAAACAGAGCAGTTTCCACCAAGCCAATATCTGAATATCTGACATTTAACGCCTTGTGAGGTGACACACACAGACCAAGACAAAGATTCCAACAGACGCTATGCACAAGTTCACAGTTGGATGATTCTGAAAGAAGCAAAAATCTTCATTGTAGCATTAATAGAACTGAGATTAAAGAAAATGAGCAACTTTATATATTTATATTGGATCAGGGGTGGGCAATTAATTTTCTCTGAGGGCCATGTTCAAAGTGGTGGACATTGATCTAGCACAGTGGTTCCCAAAGTGGGGTCCAGGTGCCCTGAAGGCCTAAGACACTCTGTAGGTATGGCCTCCAAAGGTTGTCCATGCGAAGTTTGAAATGAACTTTACATCATCAATTTGATTAATTTAACGCTCTAAATCCACAAGAAGTCAACAAACATAACGATATTGTACTTTTTACATCTTAATTGTAGAAGAAAAAATCTTTTATATTCTTTTAAGTGTGAAATATTATGGGGGGCCTTGAGCAATCTTCGAACATTTCTGTAAAGGCTAAAGGCTATTTAAACTATTATTTTCTCAATTTACAGGGATATTTATTAAGAACACCAGTGCAGACACTATAGTTGTTAAGCAAATCAAACTAAAGAAATATAAAGAGAAACACTTATTCTTATTAGATTATGGTACCACTGTATTATACTACACCTTCATTTGCCTTAGTAAAGCAAGAATAAATCATTAGGAAAGCTTATTCTTGAACAAATGATGAGTTGATGAATGAAAAAGTTTATAAAGGATTAGCAGCTACTTAATTAAAGAGCTAAGGTTAGGATTTAGGGTTGGAGATATCGTTCACAGTAATTAAGTAGTTGTTAATCTTTAATAACTCATCTAGTATTTTGTTTATGATTAAGTAAATCTATATTAAAGTTTTAAAATGAATTAAGATGTCGTTATTATAAAGAGTGACAGTTTTAAGTGTTGGGAAAATACATTTTCTGAACACTTATTTGGATTAATTGTATTTAGTTATATTTAATGAATTGATAAAACATTTATTTTTCTATAATTAGAGGAAAACATTTTGATATTTGAGCACACAGATTAGGCTTCAAACATATTTACTTTACTAACAAACAAATGCACAACAAATAATAAACCAAAAATAAAAAGTCAGGTCAGCTAAGCCTATGTCTGACTATAATGTCTCTATATACACATATATTTTTATCTTAACACAGTCAAATTAACTTACAAACTGCCAAAGCATGCTATTTTAAACTGTATAATTAATTGATAAAGCCATTTTCTTGGTGTTATTTTCATCAATACATTTTATAATTTACATCCTAACTATATTTTTAACAAACTGGCCTTTTTTTTTTTTTTTTTTAAATCAATCGTAAAAAAAAAACCCAAATCATGGATAAATTCCAATAGAGATTATTACTACAATCTTCATATGTTTATAGTTTATTTCAATGAACAATAGGATATGAATCATGAACACTACTCGTCATGTCACCAGGTTGGACTCATCTCTAAGTCATGTTAACATCACTTCCTCTTTTGTGCTACTATTTTGGACAGTTTTTCTGAGAGTCCTGTTGAAATTGACATTTTTCTAATGTTGACTTAGTTTGTTGTGATAGTCCTTGTGGTAAATATTTATCATAGTTTTACAGCTTTTAATGAAATAAAAAGTTCAAAAATACAAGAAGTAATTGTATTTTAATTTTCTACATACCTTTTGCAATTATAACATATATTTTTCTTTTAGATTGCACTTTATTATGAAGCAAGTTCTTAGTTTGTGAATTTGTTCTCTGACAGTGGCAATGATTAATATTTTGACCTTTGCAAGTGGCTACTTTAGTATACTATATATTTTTAAATGTATTTGAATTTAACTTTTATTTGACCACAACACACAAGCACACCAAAATACAATTCTTTTACATTTTAAACACTGGGTCAGTAGAAGATGAAAAATTTGAGAAAAGCATTTGCAGACTGAGAATTATGAACCGGCCAAAGAATCGGCCCTTTTAATTTAAATTCCTTCTGTAATTTCAATTAATATTAACAAAGCTTATAAAATATTTCTGTTTGCTTTAATTTCTGCCCTGGAACTTAAACGACCAGGTTCCAGATAAAGTCTTTGTCACTACACAATATCACTATCAAGTCATCAAAATAACAGCTAAAAGTGAGAAGTTGTCAGGCCGGATTTACTACGAGCTTTATCTGTTTGTGGTCAAGCATCTGCGAGGCCTTTAAAGAAGTATAAACTGAGTCAAAACACAGATACCATGTAATGTGCAAAAGCATTTTGTACTGATTTGATATCGGAGTTTCAAAACGTGCTGAAGCTCACAATGGGGCTGTTGTGACAGAGCTGCAACAGTTTGGAGTTTCACTATGACTGTGTGTGTGTGTCAGCGCAGTCAACCAAAGAACCAGAGCGAAGAGACGCATTTTGTAGTGGAGGCCTCACCAGAGCACCACAAAAAGGAAGATGCAACTAAAACCAGCTTCCCTCTGACTAAATAAATACAATGAAAATAAAACAAGAAAATACTGGAATCGATGGTAAATTTTGCAAAGAAAAGGACAATTGGAAACCTCATCAAAATTGACAAATTGGGAAAAAAACAAGCAAAATGTTGAGTGAAATCTTAAAATAATCATGTTCACTATGTCTTGCTGAAACTTGAAAATAGAGAATTGTAAATCTTACTGGTGTTTCTTTTTCATCGTATACTGTATCTGAGATATCCATGTTTACATAGTTCTGCATTAGAAATGTTCTGTTTCTACCTACATTCTATCTCCACCCACAAGTAAAACTGCAATAGAGAAAAATACAAGCACATAAAAACTTCAATTTTAATAGACGTTGCAGCTTGAGAAAAAAAAAGTTTTTTATTTTTAGCGTATGGTAAATGGTCTCTATTTATGTATATAATGCTTTTTCCACGTTTCAAGGCACGTCACAATCAAAGATCCACTCACCCAGTGCACGCAGACACTGAGACAATGTGAAATAAGTGTCCTGCTTAAGGACCAGTGGTCTCCCATTCAAGTACTGACCAGGCTCTAACTAGCAAACTAGCTTCTGAGATCTGACGGCATCAGGCTTTGACAAGCAGGTATGACCACATCAGTTACCTAAGCTAATATTCTATTTTGTCTTACCTGCTGCCTAAAGAAGGAGCTTCACAAGCAAACTAAAAATGTAAAGGTTATGACAACAAACCACCACTGGTCTGACATAAGAAATGGAAAGCATAGTTATGAAGAAGACCAAATAATTGGAACATAAAGCTAATTTCAACACATACGATTTTTGTGCGTGTTAAGCTATTTAGGTGTCTTGCGATTTTTTTGTGCGTGTGTATTTGGCGCGTTTTGTCCTAGTTCATTTCAATGGTGAATGTTAAGAGGTGTTATTATTCACGAAGACTAACACAATCCTAATCCTAACCTTAACCAACTCCAAGCCTAAGAGGTAAACCTACTCATTTTTGTAACTTATTACTACGGTAATTAAGTCTAAATTTAGCCGTTAATCCCTTGTAAAACCTTGTGTTTGTCGTTAACCACATCGCGTGTCCAGACTACGCCAGAAAACAACAAAACAACAAATGTGTTTGCTGAAAAAAGAGGCAAAGCTTAGAAGTCAACAATTTCAATTTGTAGGTACTTGTCATTTTTGTATTGGGAAAGCAGATCAGGGTCAAAATAAGATCACTGTGTGCTATGAAGCATTTTATCATTCGCAAACACATGTGCTTTATGCTATTTGCTGTTAGCATTAACATCAGGGAAAAGTCTATTCTGGCCTCTGAAAATTATTATTAATTATATTAATAAACGTATGACAAACATTAAGCTATGAAGCTTATGGAACTGTCAACTGTCACATCTTGTCGTGCCTCCAGAGATTACGTAGCGGCACCTGCTGGTCTTGGCCGGTAAAATATGCCATTGACCGAATAGACGTCCCGGTCACTGACGGCAGAAATAAAGCGAAAAAAAAAAATCAAGAAAAGAGGATTAATAATGATAACTGTGGCTATTAATGATTCACACTGCGGTCTTGGCTGGTAAATGTGCCATTGACCGGAAATAGACATCCCTGTCACTTGACCGGCAGAATAAAGCGAATAAATAAAAGTCGGGCGCGAATCTAAACATGTTTCGTCATGATAAGTAAAAGTTAAAGACACTCTATTAACAATCACCAATTTTAGCTCTACATAGAGACTGTTGGGGAGGCGAAAGCACGTAGGCTACTGCCAAAATTCATGTGCAGTTGTTTGCAAATAATATGTGACCGGTTGTTCTCCCAATTGACCGGAATTTCCAGATCTTGCCGGTCAAAGTGACTGGCAAAGTCTAGCGTAACCTCTGGGCCCTCCCCTACCTATCCCCTGTCTATGATGTCTGCCGCATCTTTCCTTTATTTCCTGATACTCCTCACAAAAAATCTCTTCATGTGACCATGTGTTCTGTGTTTTGTTGAGTGTTGTGTTTTTTTTTCGTATGTTTTCTTTGCATTTCATATTCAGAAGAGCGAGTGGCGGCGCGCAAAAGGTGCAGCGGCCCGGGGGCTCACTCCAAATGTCATTTCGTTGTACTCTGACAATGTCAATAAATCTTTGTGTTCTGTTCTGTTGGGTTCTGGACAGCTTAAAAAAACAAACTTATCCTGTTTTTCATCAGAAATCAATAAACATTTTTAAATCACTTGCTATTAGGATTAAACTACTAAATACCTTCTTCAAAATGTAAAATGAAGTTTGTACTGAATCCAGCTAAGTATTTGCTGACTTAACACAATTTCTTGCTTCTTGTTGTCCTGTCCTTACTTATCAACTACACATTTATTAACCCTATCTTTCAAGAGATTTACACTCTGCTACATCTGAATGTTCACATAATCCGCAGGTCCACTCTGAGGGTCAAAGCTGTCCTCTGTAATGCCCTGGGCCCTTTGGTGCCTCACCTTCAGATGTTCACTGACATGCTAAAGCAGTGCTGCATGCAACGCGCCCCTCACTGCAGCCCCCTTTATCTTGCGCTCTTTCCCTCCTACCTTCACTCATCTATAATTGATTGCTCCCACTGTACCAACTTCATTTGCTGCCCGTGAATAATGAATGAGACACGGAGAGGAGGCGCTTTTTCCTCTTGGCTGGTTTGATACTCGATTAGCCGTTTACAGTGTATCTGTGCTATCCCTGATCAGGCTTTGGAGTTCCCAATGTGTGTGTGTGAAGAACAAGGAGCTGCTGCCAAGAAGAGCCTCGAGAGAGAAAGTCTGACATCACTGGGAAACAGAAAGTGAATCGAGCCTGTTGATTGGTCGGTGCAGAGTCTTGTAAAGCAACAGGCGATGTGAACAGTTGTTTGAATACATGATTAAAGACTGTGAGGAGGTGGTGAAGCAGCGGAGAGCATGAAAATGAACCCTGTGACTTATATAGAGTGCATTAATCCCATTGCACCAATCTCACGGAGTGTAAGGAAGCATAAGCAGCAGCTATCAGAGGGTCTATACACATGGGTGGACACACACTACACGCTGTACACCTGAACACGCACATACAAATACACAGAGGCCTTGTCTTCAGGGGCCACATGTGCTCCTGAGAGGGGCACGCCATGTCAGCCTTACACACATCAGAGAGCTCCAGGCACGTCCAGCACGCACTCTCTGACCAGGGTTATTTAAGCTTTAAAGACACACAGAGGCTAGTTTGTCTTCTGATCAGTGGATTAGGGCTCTGATAGCAATAGCATTAAAAGGGATTATAATAATAATGTAATAGCAGAACTTGGTAAGAAATATTGCCAGTGTTACAAACATGTTTTACCCTTGTTAAAACATATCTGGAGTTTTGTTACATTCACACTTAATTAGCAAACAACCATACATTTTTAGGTCGTGCTCTGCTGTTTAACTTAAAACACCCTGTCCCACCTTGTGATAGTTAGGTGGTAACATGGAAAGTTTTCCATTGTGTTTTTTAACTGCACACAACAAGACTCATTGCTAAATGCATTTAGCTTTGCATTTGCATGACTTTAAAAATACTTCTACTGCTTTAGCCTTATTTAAACCGCTTCACTTCTTGATGAAGTTGAAAATAATAGAGATGCTCTTTGATCAAATCAACTGACAAAAAGTTAAAACTGAGACATTCATAAAATATAGGAGAACATGAACTCTACAAAGAAATGTCTGGGAGATTGCGAATGTGAGGCCCTGATCCGCAGAGTTAGATAAGCTTTTTCTAGTGTATTGCAGACACAAAAATTAGGTATGCTAAGGCTAAATTTGTTAATTTGCTGTAAGTACCAATGCACTTAATGACATCACAAGGTGGAACAAAGAATTTAGAGAACTGGAGTTCGAAACTAACCTGGCCAGCCAGATGGTTTATCTCGTGATATTTGTAAATTCACAAACTCGAGATAAACCATCTGGCCTTCCAGCTGCCTGTTTGTTTTCGGAATCCAAACCAGCGGTGTTTCGGCCCAATCACATCACAGCAGCGTGGTTTTGAGGCCCAATCACATTGTAACAGGGCGGGCTAAGATGGGCTGATAGCGCTGAGTCTGACTCAAGCTAAACAAGTATGGCGGCTCTCGTGGATGTACGTGTTTCTGTTACTTTGGAGGCTGTTTTAGCAGAAGTACAGGGTACTTACGCACTTGATATATCCCACGAGGACATTGGATACACCATTATGATTAGTTGATTCGCTAAGCACAAATAAGGTAGGCAGGACAAAATGTATCTAAAAAAAACAATACTGATGTCTAAAGGGATAACTTTATCAAATTGTAAGTAAATACAGTTAGAGTAGAGAAATGTACAAAAACATCATCTTTCAAAAAATGCTTCAATATATTTTCACAACATAATGTATCTGCATTGATAAAGTTCAAGTGCAACTTAACAGTGAAATTGAGAAGTTTAGTCAGTTACTATTGGCAGTGAGCAAGCGTTTTACAAACTGCTGCCTTGACCAATGAACAGTATAGTGTATTTTACCAACAAGGTTTCAGATTTAGAGTGCTCATCAAACTGTAGCAGAAACATGTTACTTGACGTTAGAAAAGCTCACATTGGGATATCAATTACTACAACTACAATTTTCTTTCTTTTCTTCATAAAAATATGTCTTAAATAAATAAAAACAGACGATAAAGAGATGATCATTTTCAATAAAACATGTTCTGACACATACACAGATGCAACTCTGTATAGTTATCTGCTTGAGACTGCAGAAAAAATATAACATATTTACTTCTATATCATCAATGCAAAGAGAAAAAACTAATATAATTGACATGATGAGTACTTCTAATCTGCAGCAGAAAAATAATTATTCCTATTGAATGTACTCTTCATAAATTTCGACTTCCTAGCGGCTTTGTGATTGGCAACCCCCTGCCTGTACCTCCGGCCTTGCCCTCTAACTAACTAACTAACTGTCCCAAGCACATGCTCATACACACCCCCACTCCTACACACACACAAACATATCCATTCATGAAAAGAAGACAGAGGAGAGAACTGCTGACACAGACGTGAGATAAAAGCCCCACATTGTTGCCAATCTGCCGGAGGAGAGCTGACAGAAGGGGCATGGAGTGGGCCACAGCACAGTGAGGCCCTATGACACAACCGTTATTATCAAATGGCTCTGTGTTGTGAGGGATGCTGACGACACGATAATGCCTGGGTGCTGAGATAACGCGGAATAGATGGTTTCACTTCCAACCCTGAATATCGAAGTCTTTTGGTTCAACCTGCCGCGTTCCTTTTCAATCTGACTGTCTGAACTCTACAAAGAAATGTCTGGGAGATTGCGAATGCGAGGCCCTGATCCGCAGAGTTAGATAAAGACTCTACTGAGAAGGCAAAGAAAAAGACGCGCGTGAGAATGAGAGATGTACTGTAGAGGCGTATAAATGCAGACCGGAGAGGAGTGAAGGGGGGGTGGGGAGGGTGTAAACAGCGAGAGGAAGGTTCAATGGGTTCAGCGTGCAGTAGCAGGAGATGGGCGTCAGAAGCTGGAAGCCCAGGGGGTTGGATAGTGGTGCGTGACTCACATCCTCATGCATACATTTACACGCACGCTTACATGTACAACGCAGCATAACATATATACACTGTGGAGCTGCGGATCCCAAGGACCAATGGCTACGCACAAAAACCTTGGGGAGATTGTTTTACACATAATAATGCGCGTTTAAAGCATGCACAAAGGCAACAACTGACATGACAGATGATACGACTGATTATAAATGAAAATGTGTATGTTTCTAAGGGAAATATGGATGTGGAGAGTTAAGCGTTGCCCAACCACGAAGGGCTAAAACATCACCTGACATATTGGCATTGCGTCTCCACAGCCAAGACACTTCACCCACACACATAGCAATGTATGGAGAGTACTGTATGAGGCTGTGATTGCAACAGAAAGGGGAAAAACACATATAGAATCTTATAGCAAGTAATAAACGTAAAGAATAGCAATCAAAAGTCGATAAAGCGACTTGTGTTCTCAACCAGTTGTTAGTCAAAGAAGAGAAAGAACTTACAAAACGTACTTTTACCATTACCTTTGAGTTGTTAGTTTAGTTATTTTACTGTCCTACCTTTTCTTTAGATGCGTTCTCAAATTGGAGCAGGCAATGCACAGGCTTGATCCCTTCTTGTGACACATACTGTAATTGCTTAGGTTCCAAGTGGGCTATGGGAAAAAAAAAAAAAAAAAAAAAAAAAGAAGAACAATTAAAAATCTGTTTTGGTTTAGGGTTGGGCTTACAAATATGCTAGGAGTTGGGACCTGGGACCTATTTTCGCTTGTATTAGCAAGGACTGTGTAAAAAAGAGACACAATCTCCATAATTTTCAATGAAGTGACTGAATGTTACCTGTATCAAGTATTTTATAAGAATTACTGTTAAAAGATCCCTTAATTAACAAATACAATACATTATAAGGGTGCGTATAGGTCCCCAATATTTTTATTTATAAAACCCTTTGCCATGGCAAAAGATTATTAAAGTGTATTCATAGACAATATAATATCAATGTAATACAGTATATAAGTGTATTTCAATAAAATACAAAAATCAACAAAATTATTATACAATAATACCAACAGTGTAAATCAGTGTTGATCAATATTTTTTGAGACAGGGCAAGCTTTTTGGTAGAATATTTTCCACGGAACACCTAACATATTACAGCTAGTATGAAACAGCCTAGAATAAAAAGTCGTATAATTCTACAAACATTGTCATTTCACTCTCTGCTTATTTGGCAACCGGTTTCATTTTTGGACCAGAAAATATAAAAATATTAAAGGGGACATATTGTGTTTTTTCTATGTATTTATAAATAAATAAATAAATTGAAAGAAGAAAGAAAGAAATATGTGTATAAATATATTGGTAGATCAGTAATGTATTTTGTTTTTTGTAACACACAAAAACACAAAATAGATAAGCACATGTTAAATTTGTAATTTGTGTTGTTGAAAAGTAGCTGTGTGATCGTTTGGAATCATACATGCTTTAGTATGAATCAGAATTTTTTGAAGAATCACAATTAAATACAGACAATTGGGCGGGGATAGGTGGTAGATGAGAACGGGGCTTTTCTGAGCACTCAATCATCAGTCGCACAATACAATATTATTCAAACGTGCATGAATCATTTCAAAACTTTGAGTAAACTAATGATTTATGGCTAAAATAGTAGAAAAATAGATTTTACACAATAGGTCTGCTTTAGGATAACGTGTTAGATAAAACTGGGCATTTTTATGGCACACCAGACAATGCCTCAAGGTATACTCTGGCACATTGAAAATCAAGGGTGTAAATAATAAAATAAACTTTAGGATTACTAAATAAGTCATGAAGATGTGCACAAAAAAAACTGATGGGGAAAAAACAAAACACTCTTTATATAAAACAGTTATGTCAAATGTGGATACATACTTGATTTCCTTCTTGCACTCAGCCCTAAACATTGTGGTTAAAGTATGAAACGTGTATGAGATGCCTTGCCCTGGGATACAGTCATTATGCAAATTGAGGCGAGATTCATATCTGCCCGTCTTTAGTTGATCAGAACACATTATTGATCTTCAAAAGACTTGCTATAGCTACATTAAACATCCAAGGCAGCACCAAACACTATTCTGCTGTAATCACATTCGACCCATTAACCTGAATGACAGCAAATCAAAACAAGCTTTCCCAGCCATTCTGAGCGTCCTTATAAATTGCCAAAATCACAAGAGAAAACAAAATTTTCACCCCTTTGTAATATTTGCACATAAGAGATCACAGCTTAATAAGGACGTGTGGCTCTGAGTAATGTCCACAATAATAATAGTACAGCAGCGAGGCCGAGGACAGCGTGACGACTCAAAGTGATACTGTCAGTCAAGCCGTGTCAGCAGCCTGTTCTCGACATGAGTCAGAGGAGCTCTTTTAGACATCCACACATCACAGAGCATCAGGTATACTCATACTTTTACTTACATGCACAACAAAGACGAGTTGTGACTGCAAAAAAGGATTGTCCCAAAGCTCGTGCAGTAGGTTCATAGTCTTGGTTCAGTTTCAAACGTACAAACCACAAAAATGATAGTAAACACAACAGTCAATAGTAAGCGATTCATTTGAAAGTTTGAATGGATACTTTTTTTGAATCTTTTAAATCCAAAATGTTGAGACTATTTAAATATATAATGCTCCCCTTATCTATAATGCACATTTATGGTGTGTTGTGTTTTCACATTACACTGACTTACATCCATTTCATGGACCTTTACCCTAACCTTAATGACTACATGCTTAAACTTATCCTAACTCTCACCCTAATGCTTAACCATATTTGAGCTTAAAACCATGTTGCTTATTTCATAATGAAGGATTTACACCACAAGGTCCTGTTTTTTGTCCCTACAAGGAAGGCAGGTCCCCGTAAAGTGAGTGTGTATACAACTTTTCACTAATGTGATGAGTACATACCTATTTGTTTTACTGCAGTAATTTAAAATGAGTTTTATCCCAGCCCAGACTGCACAGCTATTCTGTAGAAACTGGTTTGCATTGCCCTGCCTGTAGACCATTTTATTCTTTTTTTATTCTCTCACCAAGCAGCGAATGCTTTGTTATGTGCTTTAATGTGATAGCTAAACTCACTGTGAGCTTTGAAAGCTGTTAAAAACACTCATAATCTCATTGTGGTGAATAACTATGAGACTCAGAATGCATTAGGTAAGTAAGCAAAACTTGTGACTGCATTGAATCTTACATTAAAGTTTATGTTAGAGAATTTAATTCAACTACAATGCATTTATCTCAATGGTAAAAAACAAACATAGTGTAATCAGATAAAGTCAGCATTCATCTTTATGACTTATTTTTGAATTTTTAGTTGAGAGTTCAGTCAACTTTTAATTCAGACGTTTATTGACTGAGATACTTGGATGTGTATATGAGCTTTAATAATAGATGCTGATTACTGTGGTCTTTCACTAACGCATATCACTCCTTATGATTGAAGTCATCTTATGCCAAGAGAATGATAAAAGCATCTCACTTTGCGACGGCACAAACAACTTTCTCGTCTCGCAATGGCTAATTAACACCTTGATGGAGCTGGTTCGGAGAACAAAAGCTCCCGTCGCCTCTTCGTCCTGCCACATTTAGCAAACGGCGCAGACACAGCCTCACAGCAGCCTGCGAGGCACAAGTTATGAGACAGGTGAGCACGCTCCTGCATGTGGCACTTGGATGTCTGTTGCCATGGTGACCCCCAGAATATCCCCATACAGCGCGGGGATATTTTTAATAAACTTTGAGAGCTCTGACTTTTCCGTCTGCACTGCTGAGACATTAACTGCAGAGAGATGGACATTTTTTGGAGGGAAAAATTTCAACTGCAATTTTGGACTGAAAATTCAGATCTTACTGCACTTTTGAAGTAAGTGCAGGAGCATTTGCATTGGAAAGACTTAAAAGGCATATAACAAGTTTTTATAATATTCTAATAATAAATAAACTTAATTTTATTTTGATAAATGCATCTTTTATTTAATTTTTCTTGGAGTTTGAGTCCAATGTAAAACTTGTCTGTCTGCTAATTTCAAGTGTGATGTAATAATTTACAACCACGAAGTAAAAAGTATAATCTATATTTAATGCTTTGTGAAATGAATAGTACAACTTGTCAGAGCAACTTTCACCAACTGCAAAACTAATTTCAGAACCCAATGCATTTTAGATAATGTTTGAAGAGGTTTAAATGCAAGTTGTTGTTGTTGTTTTTTTTTTTTTTTTACAATAAAATAACTTAAAATCTATTTTCCCCTAGCACATATTGTTAATGTATCTATTCAGGTGGAAATTAGTCCACAATGGCCTGACTACATCTAATAATGTCCCGTTTGTTCAGCAAACTCCATCAAGCCTGTTGTTGTTGTTAGCGTTGTGGCTAACTTCCATTAGCATACTGGCACGTTTCGCTCCTAAAAGCTGTGAAAAAGGTTAAAATACATCTTGACAAACAATTCGGAGGCTCAGCATGCATTACGTAAATGAACAAATGTAGTTTATGTTTGTTTACATTTTTAAGGACGCAAAAATCTAAAGTATCTTTAAACAACCTTGTTTGTTTTCTCCACAACAGTAAATTTTGTACCACTTATTAATAACGTATTACACTTAACAAAACGTAAACAAAGACCTCATTCATAATAAACTAATATCTTGTTAAGAATGATTCAGCTTTGCAACACAAACTTATAGAAGTTAATGAAAATAAAATATTCACTGTGTACTTTCTCTAGCCAATTATAAGCAGCGCTCTGATTGGCTGAGCTTGGGTGGTACTCTTCAGTTTCACTTTGTTGTTTGTAAAAAGTTGTTGTTAAGTCATGACTGCATTTGTTAGAGGTAGGAAGTAGTTGGACAGATAAAAATAGTTGAAAATCAGGTAACCCATCTGGAACTAGAAATAAGCCTGAAATGATTTTTGCATCTTGTGAATGAAGTCACTGTTCATACTTAATAAAGGATATTAAGGTGTCATTATGGTGTTACAGGATGTGTTGTCGCATGCAGAGAAAACCTGTTGCAGCATTTGTGATTTTATAATTGTAACTATTTGAATTGCTAAATAAATTTTGTGCACCTCGGGCCTAAACATTTGTCTGTTTTTTGACACTCAGTTTTTCCACCCCACAAAAGCACACCCTCTCGTATCAATAGGCTCATTGTAAAGCCACTGAGTCCACTGTGTGTGACTGTCAATGCGACGTGAATGTGTGTAAATGTGTAGATTTACCACAGTATGACTCAGAAGCCACATCAGAGAGTGAGCCAAACAAAAACGAGATGACACAGTTTTGAAAAGGAAGCATCGCTGAAAGAAGCTGAAGCAGCAACACAGAGCAGCCAATGGAAACCCCCCTCACCCGGACATGAATTAAACTGATAGTAGTTTGAATTTGCACACGTGTTATAAATAGATAAATACATCATACTACAAATACACAAAATAATGCAATCAGAATGGAGAGAAGTGCATTTTACTTTGATCTTTGTGTTGAAATAATATAATGTCAATGTTCAAATATACAATGTAATTCCAGCAGATGTCCAGGAGATGGCAGTATTCACTTATCATAAAGTTGGGCAGGAATAGTGGCTGACAACGAAATGTGTTTAGACAGTAGATTTTGCTGCTTTATTTAAATATCTAATTAAATATGTCACTTTTTTTTCAAAGCCATAATCCACTTTTATGAAATTTTAACCTTTTTTCTCATCATTAGTTACTCAAAGTTGATTCATGCATGTTTAAATAATTTTGTTTTCTGCTCCAGCTGAGGTTATTCAGAAGTGTGGAGTGCTCATAAAATTTCTGCTTTCACCTACCACCTATTCTGTCTGTATTTACTTGGGGAAAAAAAACAAAATAAAAATCTAATTCCAAATAAAACAAGTAGGATTCAAATTGACTTGTAGCCAACAAAAACAAGTCATTTTCCAGGTTGTTACAGTTAAATTTTGAAATGTATAACTGTTAGAAACATCAGACTTACTTTTATTTCTAAAGTTGTTTTGTGCTTTACACTAAATTTGCTACATTTTATTCGTAAACATAAGAAAACACAATTGGTCATCTATAAAGATTTAGTATACTGTAGTTCACTTCTACTTTACTTATTTGAATAATCAAAAACATGCCAAATAGCAATGACAAACCAAATAATAGCTCATGGAAACTCCCGGTATGATTTGGTGATGCGCCAAAAAATGAATCATCATCTGACTCAACATATTGAATGATCTCCATTTGTGATTAGAATTAATTTTGTCTTACTAACAACAAATAAATGACTCTGAATATAAAACACCTGAGTATAAACAAATACAAACGTTTGATCTTTGCTTTTTATAACACAGTAAAGTTTGAATTCATTTCTTCAAACTTTGAATTCCACTGCAAATTAAAATTTTACAGTGAATTGTCTGTAGACATTTCATGTTTTGAAAAAGTAAGACTCAAGCAATCATGATTATAAATGACTAAATGATTAAAGGTGTAAATTACTAAACGTTCTGCCAAGACATATTGCAAACGCAGCACTCTATGAATCAAGAATAGGAGGATCTATTCTTGGTCCTCTTATGCATGTGAGCAAATGTTTCTCAAGCACTTGCTCACATGCAAAATGGGTAAAGGGGAGCACACCTTGGCACAGCTGACATTTGTGTCTCACAACAGATTCTAAAAGTTTGAAGCATTTCTATTTTGTGTAATATGTTTCAAGAATGTGTCAATATAGCCATAGCCTTTTTTTTCTATTTTAAGACTACGGTCTTTTTGCTATATGCATCTTCACATCTGTATTTTCATCATTTACAACCAACTTGTTCGGGGATTACGAGTGTAAATTAACATTCATACTATAATCTGGCACCAGGTTATGACACTATGACTTTTGTCTAAGATAATGTATTGTTGTGCACTGTCCTTGTACAAATAAATGCATACCCTACCACTTGCATCTTCCAATATTAAATTTAGTATGAACTGCTCACAGATAACTAACTTAACTTAAATATCTTTTATGTCTCATCAACATCTGAAAGCAGCACTCTAATTAGCCTGTATCTACTCCAGACATTTTAATCCATATTGCATTCAAAACTTTTCATGTGGATATTAAGTGCCGAAAGTTTTGTCAAAGCTAGGACAGTAGATGGGACAGATGAAAACACCTTCGTCCTGCTTGATTTAAGTGCAGTCGATGGTGGTAGCAGGAAATGTACACAGTGTCCCTTACGCTATATTGTGCCCGTGTCGTTTCACTCACAGATCAATAGTGTCTCTCCTCAGCTAAACTCATCAATTGTTAATAATTGTTGTAAATGCAGTTTGTTTTAGTTTTCCAAGCTTCTGTCGTTTCTTCTTAAGCCGTATACGCACAGCTAAAGAGTGGGGGTAATTGTGAGTTCTAAAGCTCTTATTAGGGGGGAGAGAGTCAGACCTGGTACAATCTATGCTGCTAAGTGCCAATTAACCCCTATGTGTGTGTGGCAGTTACAGTCGGCATTGGTACACTGTGGGGAGAAATAGTGGGCTCCATGCAAGCTTAATTACACTACATGTACCTAATTATTCTCTATTTGTGAAGCTTTCATTAAGACACTTCTGTAACAAGGATCATGTTTGATTTACAAACAGCTGTGTAGAGGTTTTAAGCAGAATATGAGCAAATCAATACAACATCAACATTAAAATGACTGAAACATTTTATCTGCTGATTGTATACTCTATGGATGTTATGTTATCTTATTATTACTCTATATAACTTATCTGGTGAACAACTGCCCACCAGACGACACAGGAGTAATATGTATGTAATAAAACAAACTACAAAACAGCTTCATACATACAGTTGTTAGCTTAAACAAATCATAGGCCGTATCACTTGTATTTATTGTGCACTTGTGTCATGTCTTTTATTCTGTGTATGTCATGTCAAATCCATGTGGTGTTTTTCATGTGAGGAAAGGCATTCCCTATCTTACAACCGTGAAGACAAATTTCCCATTGGGGACAATAAACTAACAAACTCACATTTATGTTTCACAGAATGGCATTAAGATTATTTATCTCAATAAAAACAAATTGGTGACACAATCAGGGCCAGTTACAGATCTGAGGCATCAAATGCATGTTTTACAAAAGATATCACATAAGTAAATGAATGAATAATGAAACAAATAATTACTTTAACACTTTACTGCAAGAAATGTATGTAGTGTCAAAGTGCCTCTGACAAGATTTCACTAAACATTTTGCAAAGTTAATCCCATTTTAGTCTTTTTTTTTTTTCAGATTACAAATTTACTTGTACTTTGTTCATAAACGATGACATCAGACTGGGGAGTTGCTTAGCAATATATATGTAATAAGTTGGGCCAAAACTCTTCTAATGTAACAGGTGTTCACTTATTGCGACATAAAAATATACAAAAGCATGCTTATTTTGCTTAATGTTTATAGAGTCATTAAAATATATTCATTGTGAGATGTCATCAGTTTATAACTCTGCTCTTTTTCCTGTTTTTTTTTTCAACATATCGTGAACAAACTTGTTCTTGATTCATATAAAACTATTGTGTATATTTACAGCTAGTGTTAATCTACTACTAAATTAAAATGGGAAATTTGTAGAAACCTGTCATACGCACTTTAAGCACTCATAACTCTGTATCAGGTGAAACTATTAGTTTAAATCATATTTTTACTTACTTTATTTTATCTACAGTTTTGTATAAGTTTTCCCTGTTTCTTCTTGCTTTTCGAAACAAGAAAAAATGTACTATGTTAGCATATTATTGGACATAAAACTTTCTAACACTCTGATTTCCTCTCTCATACTGTATTTCTTGGAGTTGCAAATATTTCCTTTATGGACAGATAAAAGAGAGTCTAAGCCGTTCCAGCATCTTAAAACGAATATCAATCCTTGCACTATTCTCCTCAGAGACATCTACATCTACAGCATAATGTTTTTTAAGCTTATTACAACAACCATATGACTCCAGCTAAACCACAAATGCAACTGCAGCTTCGTAGCATTCGGTCTCTGTGGGTTTAGTATAAAACACAATCTCATCATTTATTCAGTAAGTACAAGAAGAACTGACAAATGGCAAATGTAAAGTAAAGATTTATCATTGTGCTGCACACCCACAATGCATCAGGCTGGAAGAAATATGGCAGATTTGTCATGTGCCTGTAGTACATGTGTAGCATACCAAAGACTTTAGTTAGTATTGACAGCAGAATCCGCAGTTATGTACTGACTTGAGCGATGACATTCCTGTGCATTGTATCTTGCCAGCTTCGGTGCATAGACACAGATTTATTAGACTTATGATGTGCATTGTTGAACTGGTTTAAAGCAATATTGTAAGTTTTTTTTTATCTTGTTACTGTGCTTCAGTTTACTCAAAGTTGACTGATTCATGGATGTTTTGAATATGTGTTTATGTTTGTATTGTTTGTATTGCCCTGCAACTGAGGCTCGAGCTCACAGAAAATTCTTGTTTTCACCTGCCACCTATCTCCACACACATTCCTGTAGTTAGATATGCAAGACTTGTGGCAATATTACAGTTGTAATGTCAAATGCCACAAAGAAAATGCAAGCTTATTAGTATAATTTGTGTAATACGAAAATAATAAAACGCTAGCAAAAAATGTGTTAGTTAATTGGCATTTCATCATATCACTGTAGGTAAAAGTAATTCAGTTTTTAAAGGTGCTATATTAAAAAAGTTTTTACTCTTCCAAAACATAGCTGCAGTTGTGTTTTGCTTCATTCATACAAGTTAAGCACAAAAATCCTGCAGTTTTAGTCAGTGTTCTGCTTCTGAACTGAAAATGCTCGGTTCCACTTTGACATGTCAATAAGTGGTGAGTCTGAAAGCGTTCCAATATGTTTTTATGCTCAAAACAAATTCACAACAATCATTCAAATATTTCCAGTGTTATCAAACAAGCAAAAACAGAGGCACTCGCAGGGATTTTGAAAAAAATGTTTAAAAAGCCTTTATTGAGTCATGGCTAATAATGATAAAAAAAAAACGCCAACGCGTTTCGGCCTCACTGGGCCTTCATCAGGGCATAGAGTTCAAAAGGACAAAATGGCTGCCAGACACCCTTTTATACTGACAGGTCACATGACCTGTTCACATGACCTTAGGTGCATTTCAAAATAATTTTACACTAAATACAAAATGATTATAAACATGTATACATTTCTCTTACAACATGCACAATAGTTGAAGACCAAAAATATTAAAAATATATTTCATTTCCAGTGTTATATTTGCTTCACTTTGAACCTACAGCTACTGTTTAGCCTAATTTAAGCTGATTTACTTCTCAGTGAATGAAAAAATATAGAATTTCTGTGATTAGCTCAATTGAAAAATATCACTGAATGACATCACAAGGTGGAATAGAGCATTTACACTTTTGGAAAAAAGCTTTCTTGAAAATATGTGAATGAAACAAAACACAACTTTGGGGATGTTTTTGGTAAAGGAACAGCATAAAAACATGATCAAAATCACTTATTTTTGCATAAAATAGGACCTTTAAATGTGCTACATTTGATTTTTTTTTTTTTTACAATTACAAAATTTCAAATTTGTTTCTGCCACAGCACCGATCTCTTGTTAATATACCTATTCAAATGAGTCCTCAATGTTCTGTTTGTTCAACAAATTGCACTAAGTTGTCTGTTGTTGTTCTTGTTCTTGTTAGCATTGTGGCTAACTGTTTTTAGCATTTCAGAGGCTCAGAATGCATAAGGTAAGTGAGCAAAACATGTAGACAAAGTTTAAAATGATTTTTGTTGTTGTTTCTTTTTATTTAAGCAAAAAATTGGGTATAGCACCTTTAATCTAAATGCAGCAGTATATATGTTAACACGTGTAGGGAGTAGATGATTGGATGAGTAATTTCATTATTTACCTCAATTTGCACAAACATTGTATATTTTATTGCCGAGCAGGCCATTTTTGATAATCTATCATGGGACTGCAGGTGGAAGTTAACAACTTGGCTATTTCCTAAATAAAATAGACTAATTTAGCTCTGTTAACTTGTCATTGACAGTTGAAATCACTTCACAAAAAGTCTTACATCTTTATAAAATGTAACTTTACTAACCTACACATACTTAATTAGTTTAAAAATGAGTGAAGAATCCATTCAGCTTACGAGTACTTAAGTCCCTGGCTGACCCCCACTTCCCTCTGACTTGGTACAGGCCACGATAATGCCGTAGTCCAGTCTCCTGTCTATCCCTCTCCCCTGCTGCACAGCCCCCAACACTACTCCGACTGAGAGAGAGAGACACAACAACGCGTGTGTGCATGACAGCCGAGATGACAGTGTGAAGCAAACCTCGAAAGAACTGCAAAAAAAAAAAAAAAAAACAGGACAAGAAGAGGAGGAGGAATGAGGAGAGCACACTCCACAGATCACAGAAGATATCCTCAAGATTAATAGCTACTGTATATGTATGAATGTGTTAGAAGTCTAGATGAGTGACCACTGCAGGCTGCATCAGAGTCCCATCCTGGAGCCTTGACCAGGACAGGACCAGAAGACAGCTCAAAAAACACACAAGAATCGGAGGATCATGTCGTCCACTGGGTCAGCCAACCACAACAAGCGTCTGGCATGTAAGTAAAGTAGTTTCCATTGGTCTGTGACAAGCTAGTGAGAAATAGCGTTGCATTTTCACATACAGTTTCAAATCACGCGTGCAAAAGTCACAAACTGTGCTTGAAATTGACAAAAAAAGAAACTACCAGCCAACTTGAACTTTTATGTAACAAATCTAGCCATGTCCGTGTGCATGCAATCCATTGTAATCCACAGTTACATAATACATTGGCTGATGTTGAAAGCAATTCTCTAAGTGGATTAATTAAAGTAAATGTTACCAAATTTCCCAAACGAAATCTAATTCACTGTCATTCATAAAATTTCCCAAGGCAGCACAGTCCATTAGGTGTATTAGCCTCGATAAGAAGCAACATAGAGGAAGCAAGTAATCACATTGAAGGGATAAGCACCACTTCTTAGCCAGTGCAAGGTCTTTACATAGAAACTGATAAGACGAGCTAAGTGCTGCCTGCTAACTGGGCTTCTCATGACATCACTCGTAACAACAAACGACAAAGATGCGTTTTAGAGGTAAAAGTGGTTGCAGGGATTCAATTGACATCAGTACATTTTAATGATACGTGGTGCGAGTCTGAGGTCATGTCTGCATTTAGCCCTGAGTGCAGAGGCCCTAATAGTTTTGGAAATGGGAATGGCCTGGGAATACACTAATCTGATCATGGATGGGGGTGGACGGCTAAGGTTGATATCATATAGGCATTTTAGCAGTGCCTTTATGCACAACCATTAAGCGTCTTCAATGGATTCTTCCGTAAAATCTGCTCATTCAAGGATAGTAAGTTGATATACCACAGCGATGTTCCGTCATTATGCAGAGGGACAGTGTTGGGAGTAACTAGTTACTTTTGTAACTAGTTACTGTATATATTCCACTTTTCAGTAACTAAGTAGTGTAACTCATTACTTATAAAAATATTGACAATATATTACTGGTTACAATCTGAGTAACTCAAGTTACTTTCATATAAATTAATTGCTTTTATATTCTGTTGAAAACAACACTTTGGGACCAAAACACCACTAAAATACTGTCTGTTGACTTAAAGATGAATAAAACATAGGAGGAAAATGTGTTGTGATGTCACATTTCCATAAATTAATCAGTAATCAAGTGTAAATGTAACAGGTTTAGTGTTGTACAATGTCTTAACAAATGTGTGATGAGCTCAAAGTAACTCAAAGTAACTCACAGTAGTGTAACTCAGTTACATTTTTGAGACAGTAATATTGCAATACAAATGTATTACATTTTTCTCCCTGTAACTAGTAATATATAATGTATTACAATTTTAAAGTAACTTACCCAACAGTGCAGAGGGACATATATGACAGTTTTGTGGGACAGGGATGCAAAGAAAAGACAAAAAAATTGTTACTAAAATAATGATTTATGAATTGACAAGTTTCTATCAAGATTAAATTGAAATGTTTATTTTCTCATGCATTCTATAGGTTTAGCGGTTAAGTATTTAAAGGCACAAAATGTAACTTTGTCTTCATAGTGATTTTATTGCTTTGCACAGAATGTTCTCTAGTACTGCATTAAACATGAATCTAGAATTTATTCCACTACGGGTGTTTTAATAGCTTGGCAATAACTTGATAAACATGCACGTTTGTCACTATGCCGACAGCTACATCTAAAGCCAGGCTGCAACTTTCTACAGGCAAAGCAATTATCCCCTGGATGAAAGGTGATCACATCCCACAACAAACTCCACAGTGCAACTTTAAAACACGGTTTTAATAAAAAGTCAAAGATTGCAAAACTGTCTATAAAGAAATATTAACTAAAATGTTAGGACAAAATATTGCTTAATTTATCAATTTATATACTGTAGATTACTTAATTATTATTAAAATTTCTTCCCACAATCAAAGACTATTAAGTGAGTCTCCAAGACTAATTTATGTGGTGCAACCAAGCATGCAAAAAATGTTTGTAATTTTGATGGAAAATAAGTCTTATATTTGATCTATTTTCGCTCACATATGATAAAATAGCAAAAATATCACAACCAAACTAAACAATTGATAACTTGTTCATGAAAATACAGCAGACTACTTTCAATAACCAAAATATTCCAATATTTCTGTTTTGAACAACACACACAGAACCACCAAACTGTATAAGCCCTAAGACAAAGTCATGACTCTGGGAATAAGCGTTTGTCTGTTCTCGTGTACAGTCGTGAGGCAGAGGGAGCTGACTGTTGTGTTGCAGTGATCTTACTCATAAATGATTTACTTGATGGACTGTTGTGGCGGCGCTGGCCAGAGGAACAGGCTCTGTAAATAATACTGGCCTTATGACGGTCTGTAAACTGCCGAGAAGGTGCCAATCCGGAGGGGAATTAGAGTCTAGTGTGAGGAGAGAGAGAAGACAGATGAGTTGTCAAACGCAAGCGGGCCGTGCAATACAACTGCCTTAACAGCGGCTTTTCACCCTGCGGCTACTCACTTTTCCTACAAAATGGAAAGATGATCATGGGATTTCTCCAGAGGATTGGACACAACGCCTTGTGACTGCTCAGTTCAATAGGGGCATTTTTTTCCAATCTTCTAAAGCTGTTCCCCAGCCAGAGTGCCTGATGTATGACTGCACCACTATAGCACACAGGGGAGGTTATTATAGACATAGGCACGTCTAACGGTGCATGCACTCTGCTGAATTATTCTGTTATGGAGGGGTATTGACAGGGCAGGGGAGAGCTGGTGTTGGCTGGAGGCAGGGGTGTGATTTGTGGTGTAAAGATGGTTGTAAACATTAGCTGTGTGTGGCTGCAGGAGAAGGGAGAAAGAGAGAGATGCATAAGGATAATTACCCAGTCATGTGCTTGACTTCGGTTGTCATCACAGGCCTTACGTAAGTTACAACAAGCAGACGGTTCTTCTTATTATTCTGAGCTATTGCGATATAATAATATTTGCTATAATTACTTCTATGTTGCCATATTTTGTATTAATGGCATAGTCTCCAGTCTTAAAATATATTATATTAAATTAGACATAGACCTTTGCCACACACCAGATAAGTCACAAGACTAATGATGCTTTTTGGAGGAGAATAGAGCATTAAAGTAAAGAGAATAGACCATTAAAGTGTTTTCCAAACTGTGGTCAATTTTTTAATTCTTTAGTAATTTAGAAGTTAAAATACGGTGGCATTAGTGTATATCTGCTTAACCTGCCTAGTTTACCCTAAAAACAGTCCTGTCATAGACCAAATTTGAACAATTTAGATTCTGGCGGTACCTGGAAAGCTGATTTTTTTTTTTTTTTTTTTTTTTATTGGACAAAATGTTGACAAACTAAAAACTGGCAAAGTTAGTATACATTTCTTGTTGTCTCGAGTGATTGCTTGGAGATGAGCATAAATACTGTCTATGCCTGCAGCTTAGCAGCACCATCAAAACTAACAAACTGTACGTCTGCTTAGTGTAGGGATATGACAAGTTACATAAGGCAGTAGATTTACATATTTAGGCTTTGGTAAACATCAGAAATTATTGCATTACATAAGAAAAAGTGTACACATATACTGGTTTACACTAATTCACTAATATTAAACTTGTGAAATAGAAAGAAATAAGAAAGATGCCAGGACTCATAACTCATAAGTGTACAGTATCTGTTTGAGTCTGAACTTATGAAGAAAATGTGTGCTGTTTTAATTCTGGAGTGGAGCAGTCTCTCAGCTGACAGCTTAAGCTTTGTTGATTGTTTGGAAGTGCTGCTGCCGTCCTGTTACCAGTGTGTTACACAGAGCCCTAAATATATTGGGACATTTTAAATCTTTTTCTGTGATCTTTAACAGTCATTTCATTAGGCAAAAAAAATTTATTTAACAAAAGCAAAAACGTCAATAGGTTAAATTTAAGCATTGAGAAAATAAAAGCAATAAGCTAGGAAATAGGATAACAAATACATGTAACGGAAAAATGAAAGGGTTTCACTTGAGTATTTAAATCTTTTCACATAAGTGTATTTGATTCGTGCAGTGCAGCTGAATGTGTGCGTGGGCCTTGTCCAGTGGTCCTTTTGAGGTCACGAGAGGAACTTGACTTTTAGAGAACAAGACAGAAAGAGAGAGGGAGCGAGAGGGAAAAACATCGAATATAAGAGAAAGAGAGAGAGAGAGACAAAAAAAGAGCAACACAGAGCAAGAAAGAAGAAAAAGAGATAGAGAAATAAATAGAGAGAAAGAGAGAGCGGGAGAGAGAGAGAAGCCTTAAGCAGCAGACAGAAGTGTTTATGTAAGCTCTGTCATCAGCGCCTTTTTTCACAAGACTCTTATATTGCACTTTTTCACTACAGTGGACAGTAAGTGGGAGGTGTCAACGAAGGTGGATGTACAGGATGTACATGAGCCAACAGAACAAAACCAGCTTAAGGCTACCGACAGTAAAAGTTCATATATAGCTGGCATCAACTCAAATACCTGACGTGGCATTTGAACTGATTTGAATGTTGCTTTGTGGTGGATAAGCTGCGACGCTGAGAGAATTGCTTAGTTTCTGAAATTGCATACTGTATGTAGACACATGTAGAGACATTTAAAGTGCACTACAAAAATGTGCCCAAATGTCTTTCAACAGTAGTACAAGACAAGTAAATCCATTAATCACAACATGCTTTGTGTTGGAAGAGGAGGGTTTATGACGCAGACAAAGCTGTTTTACTTAAAAGGCGGAGGAAGTATGAATATTTCATTAAAAACCTAATTTGTCTGTCAGTATACTCCTCCTCAAGTAACAACATGTCAGCTTTATCTTGGACAAACAGGCCTCTTTCCATTCTAGATAATCAATTTATAGAAAAATATGTTACATGGATGAGCAATATAATCGTTAGTTACACAAGTCTTAAGAAATTACACTGGCCCAAACTCTTATGTGACTCACCTTCTGAAACATTTTGATTAAACTACAGTTTCCAGTAGCAAAGATTATTATAGGCAAGATTTGATTCACCATTTTGGTTGCTTTTCATCAGTTTGGCTATTTTTGTGACATCCACAAACATGCAAAAACGTCAAAAGTAGTGGTTATTCTTAAACAGTTATAACCATTTTATAAACAACATTTTCTTCACACACTGTAACATTACTGTTGTAAATCTACAGAACTCGAGAAGTGACGCCAAGAAACAAAGGTTACCATGGAAATAATGGCAAATCCACCATGTTTTTTGCAGGTTTGCTAAACTTTCATGGGAACACATTAGCCAAGACAATTAAAGAGTAAACTAAACTACCATGGAACAAGATTATAAACTGCTGGGTTAATACTAACTAGCTATGATTCTGTAGTATCAGATTATGCTTTAATTAATACTATTGTCGATATTCAATCATTTAAGATCACCACTGATATAAGGCCAACTGAAAATTCTACTAATGTCATGTTCCCAAGCTCTGTAACTGCTGGATATTTACCACAAATACTATCCAACTAAACTAGTCTTAATAAGAAAAAATTGAGAACCTGTCACAAACTACCATGGTGACAAAAGGTGTATCTGGATCTCAAAAAGGTGCAATTATGAAACTCTTCTATTAAGTATCTTTCGGCAAACACTTTGACCCCGGCCTGTCAAATGAGCTTTAAAATGAGCAATTCTGAGGCAAAGAGTGGCCCTTTCCTCTACTTTTTCCACTGTTAAGAATCACATGTACATTAAGCGGAGGCACACATCACTGCAGGTGCTTTGAGTCAAACTGGCACACTGACATGAGCGAGTGTGTCAGCCCAGAACACCCAGTGGCACAAGCAGCAGCAGCAGCAGCAGCAGCAGCCTGTTACACAACACAGGGCTTCGGTCACAGGTCCAGCAGAGGAGAGCACAAGGACGAATGCTCTCTTCACTCGCTCACTTCTTTGTGTAATCTGACAGTAATAAAGACATTATACAGACTAGTAGCATATACACAACTGTATGAGAGTATATGGTTCCTAAAAGTGCCTCACTGAAGACTCACAATGCAGATAGATAACATTATTGTGTCTAAAATAACATTTCTAATTAAGCATCAAGATTTGACTGAATATTAAAAACATATAAAACCAGCATCAAACTCAAAAGTTGTTCTCTGAAGTGTCTAGGTTTAAAAAAGGACTACATGGTTTATTTATCCAAAATTGTTACACATTACTCAATTCTTAAAGAGTTCAATTGCAAAAACAGAGTTATTTGTTTTGGAAAAAATGTTCACAAGAATGTTTCTTTCTATTATTACTATCTTCAACCAGTATCATTAATGACAATAATTGAACCTGTGCATGTGAGCTAAATATTTTCAAATTGTTAAGCATTAGCATTAACATACAACTTTACACACTTCAGTCCTTTGATGAAGTCTTCTGTGAAGTCTTTAACATGTTGTTAAAGAAAAACAATCAAAATGTGTTGTTCACTGTCTGACCTTACACATTTTTTTTTTTTTATTTAGCCTGGAGTGGTGAAAACTCCACAGAAATGACCTAAACAGGAAATGAACATGCCGGCAACAGGCTACCATTTTCAAAAAATAACAAGCCAACTGACGTTCTGTGCACAGATCCAATTGGATAGGATTTCATTTTTTTTTTTTTATTGCAATGAACTGTATATGGCTTTTATAACATGGCTATTTATCTTAATTTTCTCAGGGGCAGATCAGAGGATTCATATCTTCTGGACCAGATAGTTGCACAACATGTTGCCTCTTTTGCCAAAATTTGGTGTTGTGTAAGGTACTCTTTATACAAAATCTGTTTCAATAATATTATTAACTAATGCTAAAGCCTCTGTTAGATTTGTTTTGCTCTACAAAATTTCCAAACCAGCACTGAACCAGGATTAAGCAATGACTAGACCAGTACTAACCGAGTCTGAACGAGTAACAGCATTAAGCCAAAACCAGGTCAGGTGTTAAATAGAACTATACAAAAACTGAAATAGGACCAAATCTGGTGAAAGGTACACCCAGAATTATTCCTGCAACAAGAAAAATATGTACATTTTCAATATTATAAGATGGTTGAGTGCCGGATCATAAAGCCAAATTGACCCCTGGTCTAAGTTGAATAAGGCTATAGGCCTTTTGTTTACTATATTTTTTGTATCGTAAATGATGATTCATCTTTTATGACACAATAGCTGAAAAAATAAATCGTTTGTTTTTAATGGTGCTGTTTCATACATACACATATTAGTTTGTATTATTCTTTTTTTAATCTTCATTTATGAATCTTGTCCACATGTGTAAAGAACTTCTGACTCTATGCAATCATAAGCAGAACCACTAGAGGGTGGAATAGCATTTTGGAACTGAAACTGAACTGAAATCAAGGAAAACTGATGTTTGAAAGTCAATAAAAATAACAATAAAAGCCATTTAGCATAAATCTACAACAATTACAATCTTAACAATGGCCTGCTATATTAAGTGCAAGATCCTTTTGGTGCAGAAACTTGGCAATCTGATCTGGGAACTTACAGACCGGTGAGCACCTGAGCCTGCGGCAAATCGAGAAAGGACATGTTGCAAAGGGAGAAGAAGAAGAAAAAAAATCATTCTTCCTGGGAATTTCTGAGCTTTTCCCACTGGCAGTGTGACCAGAAATTCCAAGCTGCATATTTAGCATTACTCAGGCCTTACCTCGAGAGAAAGCAGACCTACAAACTTTATTACAATATAAAAGAAAATTGCACTATGATATAATTGATGACATACCTGAGGATTCTTAACGATAGCTTTTATACTAACTGTACTTTCTAGCTCAAGCTATTTAAAAGGCACACTTATAAAACTATGCTTTGTTTGTTTGCATGTTTTTCAAAAAACAAAAAAAAATGTTTGTCTTTCTTCCTTCTGGACTTGCCTCTCAAAAAATTGACTTATTTTAGGCCTCTCCTTGCTTTTTTCTATTGAAATGTTGTTCCTTTTGATAAAATGATCTACCTGATGCCATAAAACTGAGGTAATCACATGAAAATAGTTCCAAAGTATGGTTTTGACTTTGTATTTAATACAGACCATGCAATTTTTTCACCTCCAGAAAGTTACACAATGTCACTTTAAGTCAAGAGACAATTTTTTAATAGTTTTATGCTAAAAAAAAAACTACAGACCCTTTTGATAATAACTACTCTTTCTATGTTTTTTACTGTCTTAGGTGTAGAGTATGTCTGCGCTTGTGTTCTTAAAGCTGAATTCCCCATTGACATTTTATCAAATAATGAAGTCTTTTCTTTTTATATACCAAAAAGCAGACCTCTGATTGCTGTGTTTGGGTGGAGCTTATCCGTTTCAATTTGATATTCGTAAAAATATGTTCTTATGGCTTAAGTGAATGCAAAAATGAATGCATGTGCTATTATAAATATTCTGAAATATTTGTGAGAGCTAAAAAAATGTTGGACAGATTTCAATACCTGCTTCTGGTTTTGAGCGTGAAAATCAGGTGAACTAGCTTTAAATAAGATTGTTTAAAATAAAAAAAATAAGTGAATAAATACTACATGTTAGAGAAATGTACTTTACCAATAATATTTTGCTACACAATGATCATGACTCAACCCTTTCTCACTTGTCTGGATTTGAATGTGGTCCTTAGTTAAAAATAACTCCACATTCCTGATTGAGAGTGATCAGATTGTTGACACAACTGCATCATGTGTAAAAGCTACTTACTACTTACTACTCATGTATTGTGTTTGTTTTTTCAGCAGAGACAGACAACTCACAACGTCACCTGGACAATGACTCCCGACAACATCTGAAGCTCAAAGACAGACAGCGTTTCTTTGAAGAAGTCTACCAGCACGATGTGGACAACTACCTGCCCTCCACCTCATCTGCAGATCGACTGTAGAAAGCGTGAGAAAAGTGCAATTAAAAACACATAAGAGAACACCAAATCCAAATCTTTTGCCCGTTTGGGATAGCTTACCGGTGCTTAAAATTCATAATTATTTCACATGAAAAAGGCCAATTTCAGGGCTATTCAACTAAATTTTCATGAGGGCCCAATTTTTCCTCGGACCGTGGCCTCTGCAGTTGCACAATATGTTAACCAGATTTGAGAAAATTTGGGGTTGCACCAAATATCTGCACTTATTTATTTTTACAAAGCTTACAAAACTGTACTGAACCAGAACCAAGGATAAGACAATACTAACCACATCTGAACCTGGAATACTCCAGCATTAAAGCAGGACCAAACAAGCTTAAAAGTGGAGATAAACCAGGACTAAAATTGGACCAAATTGGTCTAGTAACCCACAAAAAACAAAAGCAACAAGCAAACAAACAGCAAACAAACAAGCAAAACAAACAAACAAACAAAACAAACAAAAACTGTATAATTTTGAAATATTTCAAAGGGGTTGAAGGCCAGATCAGGAAAAAAAAAACAGATTTAGACCCCCGAGCCTTAAGTTGAATAGGCCTGGCCTTCTTGATGGTTAGATACTTTACAAAACAGATGAGCGAAATAAACTAAAATGAATATATTACTTATTAGCACCAGGAAAGCGAATTTTGACATTTTTCGTTGTTGTGGTAGACAGACAGACAAAGCAAGTCAATATGAATTCAGAGCAGTTATAGTCACTTTTGAATGATTGACTGTGATGTGTTTGCAGCTCCCATGGGCAGCATTTCATCTATGGAGGTGAATGTGGACGTCCTGGAGCAGATGGACTTGATGGACATTTCGGACCAAGAAGCACTGGACGTGTTCCTCAACTCGGGCTCTACGTCAGAGGAGGCCCCACCGACCCCCTCACTACCAGGTACCCCAATTGTCCCGTCAACATCACAATGTCACCTTAACAAGTCATGTTATGAAAAAAGTTAACTAAGTATGTGTTTCTATTTTAATATTTGGCTATAGGGTCATGTTTTTTGCTTACATTATTTTCCAAGACAAAAAAGAAGAAACATATAAAGTGATAACAAGATAAAATAGCACATATAATGTGATAACAAGATAAAATTAGCTTTACTATTTCATCCATCTATTCCTCCAAATTATGAATCAAAAACACACAGGATTGGATGTAGAAATCTTCATTAAAAGGCTCCAATATCATTGATGATCAGTATTAATAGTGAAGCAATATCGGATCAATGTAAAGAAGAACTGTCTGCTGAGCTGGTGTGTCAAAAATGTTGTCCTTAAATGATACACTATGTCATAATGTTTTGTAAAATACACCCTGAACCAACTTTAAATCCATCTGTCAACATTATGCGAACAATAAGTGTCTGTGGTGACTGAGACTGACACGATAATTATTAAGTGCACAGTTACTATACCACCTTTTAAAAGCTTGATCTTGTCTGGTCTAAGCTAAGCAGGTTTGGGCCTGGTTCATACTTGGATGGGAAACCGCCGGGAATACCCAGTGTCAGTGGGGTAGCAATGACTCAAATGGAAAAACTGTCACAATCGTTTATGCCTTGTAGGAATGTGGCTTTGACAAAATATTGATGGTCGTAGAGGTCGATGGAGCAGAACAGCAGTGATTGGCAGCCACATTTCCATCAGTCTGCCCCACAGCAGATCTGGCTACAAAAGTAACTTGTTATCACTAATAGACAGTAATGCTGTGAAAATTAGCTGTAAAGCTACACAAGTACATTGTCCTTAAAAACTTTTTCTTACTTTGAGTGTCTTGTAAGGTGAAACATCCAATGCATAGTTGTTAGTGCATCAGAGGAAATACTGAGTAAAAGGTTCCTCCTCTTTTTGTAATGATGACACATCTGTCTGTTTTGACATTTAGTGATTGATTTGTTTTTAATAGTACCCAGGTGCTTTAATAATCTATTGGCAAAGTTAATTTGGTTAATTGGTTCAGTGCCAGACCTAAATGATTTACAAAAATACAAACATGTGCATACAAAATTTACATATTCTACCATAGTCTTAACCAGAAAAAAAAAATCAATTAGCCAAATACAGCAAAGAAGAGACCTTTTAGTCGACGTTATAAAACTTGGGGGTTGTTTCAAGATGCATTGTTTTTATTTGAATGTTTTGAATTTGAATGCAGCCCAAGCACAAACACACGTTTACGATTGGTGAAGAAGGAAGCTAAGGAAGTGACGAATGAGCACATTCAACTTGAATGTACTCTGTTCTCAGAAACTGTTCTAACTCTCGAGGGCCTTTATTGTCTCTTTACAGTAGACGAGAGTTCTCACGAATCACCAAATCACTTGTCATATTTCTAACCAACTATTTCACAACTCGACACACCCAGTTCTTTGATAAGCTGTGTTTTAGTTATACATAAGGAAGTGTTTATATTAGTAATCTTTCTGTTGTAGAAGCTGAGGATGAAGATGATGAAGAAGCGCAGGTGGTATACAGAGAGGGAGTCCCACTGAAATGCCAGAACGACACAAAGAAACGCTCTAAAATACGAATACTGTCCACGTCTTCTGGGTCCAGTGACACCAGTGGAGCGGACGCAGACACGCCTGTGATCCAATCAGACGATGAGGAGGTCCACGCTGACACTCTGCTCCTCACCTCTGTGCCCCAAAACAGGGATGAAGAGAGCGAGGAAGAGGAGGAGCACAGCACTCGTATAAAGGAAATTTGTTAATATGAATATGAAAGCCATGTCTTAGTCAAAGGCAAATCCCAGCATGAAACTGATGATATTTGCATATTGTATCTTTCAAATATATTAAAAAAATAATAATATATTTTATTATGACAGAAACGAGTCCAGCCTGTTGAGTGAAGGTTGTCTCCAAGCTTCTATGTGTCATGCTGTTTTGTGCTAACTTGCTCTGGCTACTATAAAGTGTGTTTATCACTTCGATACTGCCAGAGGGAACAGCCACTCCTTTTTGTGTCTTAAAGCATGGTGCCAAACTTAAGGACGAGGATAAGCCCTTTAGAAGCCATTTAACACAACTCTAAACCTATTCAAAGTTTTTATATACAGGGCTTCTGCAGGGTTCAAGACGTCAAATTTAAGACTTTTTAAGAAATTTTTAAAACCACAAAATTCCTAAAATCAACATCTGTTAACGAGCTGTGACTGATAGTACAATGCTGCTTTTCCAAAGGGCTACAAAAAGAAACATCTAACGATTTAACAAAAAATAATGCAATTTATACAGAACTCTATTTCATCAACCAAAAAAACTGAAAAAACATACCAAGCTGCAGCAGTTTGAAATAGATCGGGAACAGACAGATAATGCCTCATGAAAAATTAAGACTTGTGCAAACATTTTTAAGCCCTACATGGGCAAATCTAAATTCAAATTCTTCTATTGATGACTTTTTAAGACCTGGTAGAAACCCAGTATATAACAGTCTTACAAAAGGTCCAGACTCAATGTGTGAGTCAAAGTGGTGCATTAGGATGGATTTACAAGAAATGTTTTCGTAGATAAAATTAAAATGGCCATCATAAATTTGGTCATTAAAATGTGAAATAAACAGAAGATGTACACTGTGTAACTTTTTGGTAGAGTCCGCCCTCTGCCTGGCTCCACAGTGTTATTGCTTTGCTGAGAATTCCCCTCTGCATTAGACATCTAGAATTCTGTTTTAATGCGAGTGTTTTTAGTACTCAAAGTACCCAATAAAACCTACTTTATTACTCTTTCCACAGATTTGACTGTTAAAGTTGGGGTAACTTTAGTTATAAATTGGCAAAATGTGTGTTTTTCACTAAAAAGTACAAGATAAATGCAGCACATTGTGAAAATATGAGAGCACTGAGTACTGCCTAAATTGAATAACAAAAATTTTTGTTCAAATCAGAAGTGCAGCGCTCTGATTGGCTGAACTTCAGTAGTCATCTCCAGTTTCACTTTGTTGCTTGACAAAAGAAGTTTATAAGCCACAATTGCAACCCAAATGAATACATGTCGATATCAACCATGTGTAAAAGGTTTTATGAAGAAAGTTGTTAGACTTAAAACCAATTGTGTTTGTAGTGTGAAAATCAGCTACATTTATTGTAATTTGCCCTGATAGTGCCACATACTCTTCTCTATGGAGATATCTAAGATTGAAGCCATACTCTGTGCAGCTCCAAAAAGGCAAAGCAACGTCATTTCATGGAGACAAAGTTGAACCTCCATCAAGTTTCTTAAACAGTGTCCCTTATTTAGTCATAGAATGGGTTAAGAAAACAAAAAAAAAAAAAAAAAAAAAAAACATTACACTTTGTTTGCCAACTAATTGAGAGTTGAGGAAAAGTTGAGTTCAATGAGCTAACCAGGAACAAATCATATAAAAGCCTTTGATAAACAAGCTTATATAGCTATTCAGCTGTCTAACTGCTGAGGTTGTTTAAGGTTCCACCGTTGAATGAGATCAGGGAACAGGGTTGTCTTAAGAAAATAAAAAAAACAGGTGGTGAGTGGTTGTTTGTATAGTCACAGAAAAGTGCTGTGAAGGTATTTAATTTTAACTTTTGAGTTCAACAAGGAGAGAATAACACTTGTATCAGTAGGAACTTGTACCAGCTGTCAGAAAATCAAACGAATTATGAGTTTTAGCAGAAAATCACACTTTGGCACCTGTAGCTTGCCAATTGACATCTTAAACAATAGAAATTGAAATGTTATCTTCGGTGACCTTTTCTTAAATCCAACATAAACCTCCTTAAATCCCTACAAAGCCATAGCCTCTGCGTGTCTCTGAGATATACCTGAGGACATCACTTACGTCATGTGTAGCTCGCAATTCTTTGTGAGGAAAGCTATGCACCTGGAAAGGAATTTAAACGCTACGTATACATATTCTAATCCTATTGACAGGAGATGTTTTTGTAATAGCTGTCTGTTATTTTACTGTATGTGTGCATGATGTTCTTCAGTGGATGGAAGAGTGTCTATAACGCATGTAAAAGAATTTAAAATTGAACAAACTAAATCTTTCACTATATCTTGATAACACAAAAGAACTTCCATGTGTTTTCTGCTGATTGTTCCTGTGATGTGTTCATGTCAAAGTAAGACGGATGGTGAATTAATGAAGAATAATTACAGGATAGCTTAAATGCAGTATAAGTACATAATCTGTTTTAGGGTTTGGCTTTGTGGTTAGAACTAAGTAAAATGTGAATACTATGAGTTGCAATGATTCTTCAAAAAATAGAAAGAAAAGAAAGAAAAAAAAAGAAAAGTTTTCAAAATATGATGTCTAAATAAAAATGTTTTAAAATCATTTGTACAAATCGTTTTTATTGTGTCAGAAGCATAACTGCCCTTTTTTAGGAAGGCTTATCGGTCTTTGGTCAATGTTTTGATGCAGTACTTGCTGCTAGATTGCACCATTCTACAACTCTGCTGTACTAGTATATATCGGGATGAAAATATTTAAGAGAATTTATAACATTCATGTATAATTTCTAATCCAACACACATTATGACCAGCATATGGCTTTGTTACCTCTTACAGATTGGGTTTAACGTAGACAAAAAGGGCTGCTGCCACCAACCTTTGTGGGCAAATTTGCAGTTAATTGAAAATTGTATTAGAGAAACAAAATCATTAAAAAATATATATATACCTATATCCAACATGCTAGGTTGGACAATATCAGAAGAGCTTATCTGCCATTGGTTTCTTTAAACTCCAAACAATGGACATCGTCCAAAAAAACAACAACAAAAAAACATAATGGCTGATCTCTCGAAAAGTGCAGAGAGAACGAGGCTAAAAGGTTAGCCACAGGTGCTAACTTTAATCAGTGTTTATTTATTTATTTTTTTAATGGGGTTCATGTTTAATGACAATTTCATTAGACTATCAATGAGCGTTAGTTTTGATGTCTGAGTAGCATCGACTAGCCAAGAGATTTGTAGATTTTGCATTACAAATGTGGGACTTTCCAAGACTTTCCCCAGGAAATACTTTAAGAGAATGGCCTGTCTCATCACCAAAATCAAAACAAGAGCAGAATGGGGCTTGGCTCCCCCTGGACACAGCAGGACAGAGGATTCCTAAAACTGTTATTCTCTTCAAACTGCCTCAACACAGGATCTGTAGATACATAACAAGTCCCATTATGCTGCATGAGGCTTCTGTTTGAGTTACTCTTGTCCTTTAATTTCTTATTGTGCTTAAGAATGCTCAAATCCTCTATTTGTAAACTTTGTAAACAAGCTTTCAGTTTCAGTCAACTAGAGCTGTAAATCGTCAGTTCAGCGTGATGTCATTGAACATTTCAAATAAGAGAGATCACTGAAGGGTGAAATCAGTCGGTTTTAGAGGTTTTCCCATGTTAATATTTTCAGGAGTTTTCCCCACAACTGTATGGTTCGCTTTTGCATTAAAACTGCCAAAAGATGACAAAGAACACTAACACCATTTACAAATGAATGGCGAAAAGAGGATTGTGTTTGTTGTTCCTCTATTAGACCTCTGGGGTAAAATCTTATTGATTCACTGATTGATTATTTAGATTTAATTAGTGTTTCCCATTAGTAGAGAAGCCTAGAAGAACCCCTGGTGTCAACAAAGCTGAACAAAATATAAGGGGAGAAAAAACATAGTCGATTACTAATTGTTCACGTCAAACATGGAACTTTTTCTATACTATTTCTTTCTCTCAGTCAAGAAATGTATTCTACAATCCACTACAGCATATGTGACGTTGAATTTTTACATGCAACACTGGAAGTTTAATGTGCAAAATATCACTGCCAAGATGTAAATATTTAAGGCACAACAACTGAACAAACTCACTTTACTGATGGTGTTTGTGCAAGTAGAGCCTTCCTGCTCTGCCAGTTTCACAAGTTCATTTGATAGCTGCATTGTGGCTGTGTGTAAGTTTGATTTGCATATACTAGACTTCAGCTGACATGCCCAAGCGACGGCCTCTTTGTATGCCTCCTCACGCTAACGACAGATCAACTTTTATCCAACTATCATGCCTGTTGAATAAAAATAGTGCATATTATAACTAGATTTTTTTCCAACACTCCAAGACTTTCACTTCAATGAAATCATAAATTTACATGACAGGGGCAGTTTGGAGAAGCCTGAGGCTGAAAGGTGAGGCTTTTTGAGGACAGGTTGATTAAGCCAACTGTTTTAACTCAAATACATTCCCACACAACGAGAACAAGGCAACACTCCTAATAAAAAATGCATAATTCATTCTGTGAGAAGTGTATTATAATTTGCATGTTATGTGACAAGCTGAACTCAAAGAAGTTCACGCTGATGCATAGACTACATAGATTATAACTTGCCTAGCATGCTAACCTGTAAGCACACATTTCATTTCATTCCTCATAACACCGTCACATGTCTATAGTAAAGTGAAATGCAGAGTTTCAGTCAACAATGTGCTAGTGTGTGTACTTGCCAACAGAACCGGATGGGTAACATGGATCTTTTTATGACTATTTATTATACATCACCTCTCAGATCATTTTTATCGCTCACAAAATACACAAACAGACGAATTAAACCATGCTGACAGACAGAGATTCAAAGATATGAAAGAGGAATAGGAATATTGAAACTAGTGCAAAAAACGAGGTTAAAAATAGCACTACTGTTTCCCTAGATCTGATTATGATATCTCTTCCTATCTACCCCTTCTAACTCAGACGGCTTTCCGGAAGACTTTCATCAGTTTTTTTGTTCTTTTTTTTTTTGTTCTGTTTTGTTGTTCAATATCTCATAAAAACAAACTATGAAGCAGATAAACTGTTAAAGATAAAAATCAGCAATTCTGAAATGTATCTAACGTTTTTTATTTTAGGTCTCTGGAGTTCATTTTTTGGTACTGGTAAATCCTTTTCAGCTTTTGTAAAGAAACATCCAAAATATGCCAAATCTTGTGTTATTCAGGCCATAGCTGTAAACACTATCTATAATGCTCCAATCTATCTATAATATCTCTCTTAAAAAAAAGTCAGAAAATAGATTCTTTTGTGCAGAGCTTGTTTTCACTTATGATCAGAGCCTCTTAGTCATCAGAAGCTAAAAATACAGGGCTTCAGTTTCACAAAGAGACCAGTCATTTGTTTGTAAGTTTCACTTACAATATTAGACGATTTTAGTCAGGTATTTAAGGGAAAATGTATTTTCAGCATTTGTCCCATCTTTCAATGCCACTGGGGCACCTGCCAGAGAAGTGACCCACTAGGGTACAGCTGCCAGAGATCCAAGACATTGAACTTGGCTTTATTAGAACCTCAGCTGAAGGACTTCCCCTACGATGCATGTTTTGAGTTAATGAGAGGAACTGGAGTGCAATCGTTTTCCTATGAGGCTACAGTATAGCCAGCAGATCATTAGCTAGACTATACATATTCTACAGCACATCAAACAAAGCTTTCATATTGACGACAAAAAAATAAAATAAATTAAATTTAAATGTCAACAAAGAATAAAATATTTCTTCATTCAGGTGTACAGCCTAAATTCTTGACTTCTGAACAATGAAACTTGTATTAAATTTAATATTAAACTTGTATTTCCCACTTTTCTCTGTGTGTGAAGTCCTGAACAGGCCAATGATAAATAAGACATGGAAACCTGAGCCACAGTGCTGCATGGCTGTTTACCTGACTTCAGATAGATGACATAGAAAGAGCATATCCTCCTGCATATCTATAATAGCTGACTTCTATTAAAGTCCCATGTAAGAACTTTGCCACACACAGTCCGTCTTCATTGGAACCTATTCACATTTAAGGCATCAGGTGACACACCTGTGCGAACAGTGAAACAAACAGTTCTTTGTCGTAGCCAACCAGCAGCCTGCAGGCATTGTGGGCTGTCTCTGTGCAGTCTTTGCAGCTCGAGTTAACGTCCACAGAACACTTCTATCGAGGACTCTGACAACATGGGGCGGGCTCTCACACTGCTTCTGCTGGTAAGGTCATCTTTTACTCAAAAAACTTTAAACAATGTAGTTGCTGCTAGTTATGTAGAGAATGTGACTGTACATGCACTGTATCTATTTAAAAAGTCTGCAGGTTGACATGATCAAACCAACAAATTCCTTCTGAAATGTAACCATTATGGAATAGAAAGAAATGCCAAAAATTATATAACTTACTAATTTGACATGCCGATCATTTAGTCATAAACATTGCTAACCTTAAGCTTACACTAACTATAGACAAACATAAAGTATAAAAGAAATTGGAATTTTGCCTAGGTCGCCTCGACAGCACTGGCGTGTGAGGAGCCAGAACACTCACGCGTCAAACGGGTAACTTCAGATATCATTAAATACTACAAAAAAGTAAAAATAATAATAATAATAATAATAACTTTTTTAAACTAAAGTTTTTCTTTGTCAATAGGATGAAGTCCTCATACGAACCAAGAGACGATGGGTTTTATCTACAATTGAAGTTGCAGAAAATGACAAGGGTCCTTTCCCCAAAGAAATATCCCAGGTAAACTGCTTTTGGGACAGGGTTAAAAGTATGTTACTGCGTTTGATGACATATGCTCATGTAAGATACATATATAATGGTTTGAAGAAATGATGATTGGGGATACAGTTGATAGTATGCCCAAAAGTTGCGAAAAGACTAGGGCATAGGTGTTTATTCAATTTAATAAGCAATCCTGTTTTATCACCCCTCCAAAGCTCAAAAGGCACTGTTGAACCTTGTGATGTCATTATGTTGTAGTTGAATTACTTTATCTAAATAAACTTAGATAAGAACGAGTTGTTTTTGTTTATTGTTCATTCAGTACAAAAGGCTAAAGTTAGAAAATCCGAAGCTGAATTTAAATGATTCTACTTAAAATGCACCAGTTGCTTCTTTGGGTGTTTTGTCTGCGAGACACTTTTCTTTTTCCTCTGAGCCTCTGAAAATTGGCCCTTGTTGGATGTATGGTCACTTAACATCGCAAGGTGGAGCAGTGTTTTCAGATTAAATGCTTTCAGTTCAAATATGTTAGATCTGTGTGTAAAATAAGTGTGATTGAAATTTATGTTTTTGATGAGGAAGACAGTGTTCAAAAAAGAACAAAACATAGGTCTTTTACAAATAATCTGTCTAACAAAAATGCATAGGGGAGCACTTGGCCATGTATCTAACTTTAGGCTTTGTGCACGAAACATCAGTTGGCTTGTTTATACTTAAAACAGGGATGGAAAATTGTTGAAAATCATTCAAAGTATGCAGTGATCAAATCCAAAGGCTTTAACATGCAGTCACTGACTTACAAACACACTCTGTAGTTGTATAATACACACAATAATACAATAATAGCCACGGTGTCTGAAGAAACAAAGCGTGAACTTTCACAAGACCTGACTGATTGCGCATTATTATGTTGTGTTAACAACTGATGAGCGGACCTCTAAATATGGACGGTAAATATTAAGGTTTACTGTTCCAATGTTGATGATAGAAAAAAAAAGTTCTGGGCACTAACAACAGTGGCTTTGTTCTAAGTGTAATTTATTATGGTTTATTTTGTGTCTTAAGGTAAGATGGATAAACTAACAAAATCAACCAAAATCGAAAAGTGAATCAAATCGTGACTAAAGTGAATTGTCCCATCCCTAATTTAAAATAAACAAGCTAACTGTACTTATGAGCATTAGCTTTTAGACACAAATAAGTCTCTAAATATACACACTTTGATAAAATATTCTCCTTATTTGTAAAGTCTTTAACATGTTTTCAGAGACATCAATCACAATCACGGTCTGATTTTCCAAATAGTCATTCATTTTTGACTGACAAGATCAAAGAAATTATCAAATTATCTGAGCAAGAAAAGTTAGCTTTTTTTTTAATACAAACAATCTAGCCTATAGCTTAAATGTTGGAGCTGGCGATATGGGATAAAGTTTCATTTGGTTTTTACAAAAACAAAACAACAATAAGTTTAGTAATTAAGTACTGAAGTTCAGTACTCAAGTAACATTATTTCAACAAAAACAAGAATTTGGATAAAAGTAAAAAAAAAAAAAAGTCCTGCTGAACTCCTTTACTTAGTAAAAGTAGAAACGCACACCTGTGTAAATTTAGTCATGTAAAAAAGCAAACCCTAACCCTAACCCTATGTTAACTTGTTCTAATACACAGCAACACAGCAGGTGCTGGTTTGGTTTTAAGATAAAAAAATATGATGTATTTATATTTATAGGCTTATAAAGTAACTAACCGGTTTTAAAATGTAGAAAATACAAAAAAAAATCTTAAAAATGTATGAAGTAAAAGCAAAACTTTTTTTTTTTTTTTAAACTCTATAAAAAAAAAAAAAAAAAAAAAAAACATGCCTACTAAAATGTAGGATACTATAGCCAATTTCTGATTATTTAAAAATGTAAACAAACAGAAATGATTAATTTTAAACATCCTATATCAGTCCACATGTTTTGTTTTTTGACGAAGGTTGATGAACAAACGGACATTAACAGGACATTAATATAGACAAGACTGTGCGGACAAACTTTCACATTATTAGATACATTAATCAGACATTAGAGCTGAGGGAAATTGATTTTAAATCATTGTAAGCGATTGCAAAAAACGCTTAGTCTCTTAAAGCCCTACAATACTTAAGTAAAAATATAGAAACATTTTTTTATATATAAAATTTAATAAACACAACCCAATAATTGATTATTTGATCTGGTTTGACTCTGGTTTCTCAATTTTTTGTATTAATTGCCCATCCCTTGTGAATGTTATTTTGAAGAAGTGCAAAAACTTAAAGGCACAATACCCTTTTTATAGCCTATCCAAAGTATCTATTCAAGTTATAAAAAAAAGAAAAAAAAAAAAAAGAAAGAAAATAACCTGCATGTCTTGTCTGTATCTAATGTTGTTCACTAAAATCTATAAACTTGATCAGGGATTGTTGTTAGCAATGTGGCTAACTACTCTAAGCTAACACGCCTCACTTCAGCTGTGAAAAAAGCTTAAAACACATGATGGTGAACAAGGCGGAGGCAAAGAATTTATTCGGAAAGTGAGACTGAAATAAAAAGTTTGGAATTTAATATTTCAGTTTGTTTGCATTTATAAGGAAGCAAAAATCAGATATAGCACCTTTAATATCAAGCTTATTGCTATCGTAAAAATGAGGAATGTAAAAAAAAATATTAAAGCTAGTCATTTTTGTCAATATCACGCCAGCCCTAAATCTTTTTGTCTCTACCAGATGCACAATGACCAGATGGACAAGGGCAAAAAACACCTCTTTAGGATCAGTGGTTCAGGGGTAACAGAGCCACCTTTGGGAGTGTTTTCTATTGACGAAGAGACTGGAGTAGTCTTCGCTCATAAGACTATTGACCGGGAAAAAAACAAACTCTTCCATGTAAGCTACACTATGTAACAACATTCAACATGATTTGTGCAGGTGTTACATTGGTTCTCTTTCAGATCAAGTTTGACATTTTAAACAAGGAAGATTTGAAGCCAATGGACAAAGAGCTTTCGTTTGATGTAGAAATCAAGGACGAAAACGACAATCCGCCTAGGTTTTTAGAGGCAATAAAAAAGGAGAGAATCAAAGAAAGTTTGACAGACGGTATACTTTAAATTGTCATGATCTGCAAGGCTTGAGTGCCGTATTTCCCTAACACACCTCTCCACATTTCAGATTATCTGCCGGTGCAGCTACATGCAACGGACCCTGATCAGCCAAATTCTCCAAACTCCACAATAAAATTCAAAATGGTGTCACAAAAACCGCAAGAACCAAAGATGGAACTAGAGCAAATCGATGACAGGACAGCTCACCTTAAATTCACAGGATGTTTTGACTATGATGTAAGCCACTTTGCAAAACTTCACAAACCATTTAAATATTGTAATGAATTTAAACATGCTTTTTTTTTCAGACAGCAAAAATCTATCAAGTCATTGCGATTGCATATGACGAGGGAACGCCTTCTCTTACTTCCACGGCAACAATTACTCTCCTAGTTACAGACAGCAACACACATCGTCCAACGTTTAAGGAACCTCAGGTTTGTTAGCATCTGGTAATTGTACATTTTTGAGGTTTACTCAATAAGTACAACGCAAACATTTTATATCCTGATGTTCATAATGGCTAATAAAATCTTTTAATATTTTGTATATTTCTAGTATTACACAGAAGTCCAAGAAATGGCTGTCGCAAATAATGTTCTGAGGGTGGCAGTGGAAGATAAGGATTCCCCAAACACCCCCGGATGGATTGCTAAATATTCTTTTGTTAGCGGAAATGAAGATGGAAACTACCAAATTGTGACTGACAAAACAACAAATGAGGGCATTTTTTCAGTTATCAAGGTAATTCCTTTTTTTAAAGCCGAGCTTGAAGATTTACAGCAACCACAAATAAGTTTCGTAGATGTCATAGTAATCAACCAATAAGAATGGGAAGTGGGAGAAGTGTAACAAAAAATCTTTGTTAACTTTAAGAATCATCCAGGCTTCTCATTATTATTTGTATTCACCATAATTGTTCTTTTTTTTTTTACATTCCCATACTTTATCAGATTATATAATATTACACAGCCACAAAATTTATTCAAAAGTCACACTTAAAGGGATTTTCCAAAACAACATTTTTATTTTTCCAGGGTAAAGACTTTGAACGGACAACTCTTACCAACATAACAATAAAAGTCGAGAATGAGGAGGAGTTTTATCATTGCAAATACAAACCTGGACCTATACCCCAATACAGCACGGCCAATATTACCATCAAAGTAATGATGTGAATGATCCACCAACTTTTGACAAAGAGAGAACAAATGTACACCAAAAAGAGGAGGATCCACCGGGTAAAGTGTTGTTCATCCCAAAAGTTACCGACGTTGACTCAGATGTTTCCAAAATCAGGTCAGTTTGATTGACGCATTCTAAAGAATTCACAACATCATCAAAAGTATTTACTCAAGATGGTTTAGGTTTAAGCTCCTCAAGGATCCTGCTGAATGGATGACGATAGATCCAAAAACTGGGACAGTAACAACCGCTAAAAAGATGGACAGAGAATCAGAACATGTTAAAGACAATGTGTACCAAATCCTTGTTGGCGCTATTGACGATGGTAAGAGTATATTAAATGCATTGTCATGAACAAGCATAAAACCATGCATTCTTCCATCTAGGCACACCTCCAGCCACTGGCACAGCCACAGTCAATATTCACCTGAAAGATATCAATGATCACAAGCCGACACTGGTGAACAATTCGTTGACATATTGCACAAACATGTACGAAGTCCCAATCGAGGTCCAAGATTTGGATGGCGACCCATACAGTGGGCCATTTTTCTTTGCATTTGATGACAGTGACCCAAAACTGAAAGAGTACTGGAAACTGGAACCGGTCCTTGGTATGTATTGACTTTTCTGAATGTATTGTATAGATGGGAAAAAACTACTAACATTTATTTTGTTTTAGGAACAAAAAGCACACTCTCCATGCCCAAACACTTGCTTCAGGCAACTACTCAGTGCCACTGGTTATTGAGGATCAACAGAACCTGAAGAGCACACAGACTCTCAGGGTGCAGGTGTGTGACTGTGGAAAAACGAACACCTGTCTCAAACAGCCACTGTCAGTGAACGTCGGGGGAGCTGTCATCGGGCTGATCCTTGGCTCACTTCTATTGTTTTTGTGTAAGTCATCAATAAAAAATCTAGTTTTTGATAAGCAAATATACTAATGCACATTTAAATAATAATTTTATTGTTTGCTTGTAGTGCTGTTATTAATATTTGTGTGCCGCTGCGGGAAGTCATTCCAGAAGCTCCCCAACATTTTGACTGATGAAGGCAACCAGACTCTCATTAGGTATAATCAAGAAGGAGGCAGCTCAGAATGCAAGGTGAGTTAAGGAAATATACAAGAACTCATTAAAAAACAGGGAGTGGCACAACGCACATTTATGACTTCCTGCTTTGTTCCAGACTGAACCCTCCATGTTTCTGCCGACAATGACGACTACCATCACAAATAATATCACGGCCACAGATGGCCAAAAGACACTTGTGGTATCTACTCTACATAAAACATACATACATGACATACGTAAGCCGTATGGGGACTTGCACAGCGCCTCTGCTTGGCACACAAACCCAGGTGTAAGATTTTGGCAGGCGTAGGTGAAGTTTAATAGAAACCACACTAAACTTGTGCCAAAAATAACAGGTTTTGAAAAGGGTTGCATGACTAAATGTGAGTCAAATAGTTGGCATTTGTTGACAGACACAGGATACTGTTGATCAAGGTTAGATAAAAGCCAAAAATAAAGCATAGTGTGAAGTTTGACACGGTGACTGTAGGTTTTGTCCAGACTTGAATCTGGCTCAGGCAGTATAAGTTATACAGTATAACTACGTACTGTAGGTGCCATATTCTCAACAAGCTACATTAAACCTCTTAACTTATTTTTCATTACAACAAATTGCAGCTCTATTAAGTACATACTGTGTTTTTATTTTGTTTGCTTTGAAATAACTAAAATCATGTTATTTCTTTTCATTGTGTGCCTAGCCTTTAATAACTTACACAACTGAAGAGAATGAAATTTACAACAGGTACAAAGTAAGAGACTGATATTAACTTCCTAGTTATTGTTTTGTTTTTTGCGGCAAGTTTGTATAATTTTTGTGTTTTAATAGAGTAACTTTGATGAAGAGGCAATGGGCATGCATCCAGGAGGCATGAGAGGCAATGGCATGTACAACTATGTGAGTAAAAAATAAAGAAGTTAATCATTTACAGATAATATTCATCTAATAATCTAAACAACATTTTATTTCCAGAACACGTGGAGCAGAAGTGGCACGTACATGGTAAGTTAAAAATGTATAGTGTGACACCTGACGGCACAATATGAGACAGATTGAATGGATTTGCTTCTTGTGAACAGGGCACATCACAGTACAACCGCTACAGTCTTCAGGTCAACCAGCACATCTCAGAGCACATCCACAGGGTAAGACATAGCATTGGCCGGTGAAAAGTTTTGATACAGAAAAGAATCATAATTGACGGATTTTTCACAGAAATTGCAAATGCTGTCTGCTGGCCAAGGTGGTCAAGGAGCTGTGGCAGAAGAAGTGGGATACAAGCCTTATGAGTACAAATACGAGGGACAGGGCAGCAGAAGCCAATCACTTGACCAGCTTTCTTTGGGCAACTTGGATGATTTGCAGTTTCTGAATGATTTGGGGCCAAAATTCAAGACTCTGGGAAGAATCTGTAAACAAGGCATGGAGGAAAAGAACATACACCTATGAAACTATGAAACTCCGACGTAAGGAGATATAATTGTTGTTGTTTGGATCTCCTACAAGCTGAACTGAACTGGCACTAACCCATCAAAGGGGACTTTTTTCTCTACGCGAGCTGAATGAAGATGACCACTGCACTGGTTGAACTTTTGGGGAAGTGTAAATAGAGAAACAGGTATATCTGGAGTCACTGCCGCTTTGAATACAATTATGGTTTAGGCATCATGGACAGTATTAATAAGATGTTTTCGCTGAAGCTTTACTAAGGGGCATGCGGGCAACAAGGATTTTTTTGTCATCCACTAATGGTTACGTTCAAGAGAGATACAAGATAAACAGTTTATTATTATAATGGTGAAATGAAAAGATTCTATAGATTTGTAATAACAAAGAGATATTAGATGTTAATTAATAATACAATACATATTTTAGATAAATTGCTAACACAGAGAATGTCTTGGAAATTATTATTTATATTTATTTTTATGACCAAGCTTGACAAAGACATTAACTGGAAATTAAGCACATGAGCTGCGTTCATGTGCCATCAAAACATTTTACAGGTCATTGTTATTTGAATCAGGTGGAGAGCCTTGTCACCTGTAGAAATCACCTGATTCAATTCAATGTATTCTTATATAGCCCAGAATCACAACAACAGCCACCCCAGTAGACTTTTGTGTTGTGAAATATTTTTTGTGATATTTTAGGGCAAAGCACAGTGTTATTTACATGAAAATCTGACTCTTGCCCTCCATCATATTAGAACGTGAAAGTAAACTATTGGTTCTCAACTTGCACAGGTAGAATAAGCTGGCAAAGGCAGCATCTCTTTTTGAATAATGAATCGAAGGTTTTTAGGCCAGGAGGAATAAAGCATACAACATGGAAGCAGCACTGTCTCTCAATGGGAAATAAGTCTGCAGTCAATAGATACTAGATAGGACGAACGGATGGAGTACTATGCGTGTAGCATTGATGCATAATGTTATATAATGCTGAATGTAATGTAGCCTTCCCTCAAACAATCAAAACATGCAAGTTCATTTTAGAAACAAAGAACGTGAAATGCAAAATGACAAAGAAATTTTTCTATTGGTAGAATGGCTATGAAGGTGTGATTAGGTGTAGCTTGAAGTGAACATTCAACTGTTATTAAAACATTGATATTTTTATGGCAGTATGATGTTTGATTTGCTTTGGGCATTCTCACGAACTCAACTTGTCAATCCGGTTTTGTTTGTAGACGTTGCAAGATAAGGCTGGCCACAATTCAAAACACTAAACATTGAACTTATTGGAGTTCAAATCGAAGTACCTGCTTTGCTCTTGCATATTGTAACTCCCTCAACCCGCGCAGCCTCTGGATGGTTCAATTCTGATAAGAAAAGCAATAGTTTACATACTATCACTATCATAGCATAAAAAATATCTACTTTATGTAGGTTTCACTTCTATGAACATCAAATGCAAAATTGTAATTGACTATAGCCCCACTTCAGTCAAGTATATGCAGTATTATATCTAAGCATTTAATGTACACATAAAGTAACGTAATAAGTAGTTGCTTTAGGCTTCTCAAAGGTGAAAGTGTGCCATCTGCTGGCTTCTATAATTAGTAATAAGAAAGATTTTGTAAAAACGACCCAATAAAAATGTAACCATCTAAAAAACTGAGTAGAATAATGCCAATAAAGTAAATGTTTTTTATTTAAATTAGCAATTTAGAATAGTCTCTCTATACCTACCAGCCTTTCTTCATGGAGGCACTATAGTTGAATATTAAAGTTTCAAAAAAGCAAAAATGCTGGTATTTCAAAATTACATTTATTTAAAAATTTAAATCTTACATAAAATGGTAAATACTACCTTTACCATCTTTGAGCTTTTTCTTGCTCTTGAAGCCTTCCATCGTACAGCTCCCTGAGGTGTAGAATAGCTCCTCTGTGTTCTGCCCAGTCAGAGCAGATACAGGAATCACCCTTTGCTTTACAAGTCCTCTCAATATCATCAGCTTTTCCTTGGAATTGGGAAGGTCCATCTTGTTGGCTATGATTGCATGAGGCCGATGTGACAGATCCGGTTCATACTGGTCTAGTTCATAACGCAGATGCTCAAGTTCTGTCCAGGGCTCTGGAGAAGAAATGTCCAGGACAAAGAGGAGAAAACGGCATCGCTCAATGTGTCTAAGAAATGAGAGACCCAATCCTCGATTCAAATGTGCTCCACGGATAATACCAGGAATGTCAGCAACTACAGAGTAGAAGACCAAGAGAAAATCAAGTAAAATGAACAATAAAATGACAAAACATTTATATTACAAATACCTGCAACTTGTTCATGATCCCTGTAGTTGACGATTCCCACATGTGGATGGAGAGTGGTGAAAGGATATGCAGCTACAGCCGGCTTTGCATTGGAGATTGCTCTGAGTAGAGATGATTTACCAGCATTAGGAAAACCGACCTGCCAATGATAAAAATGTAAACAAATTAGCAGAAGCAATTAAGATGAAATCCGTTGGCAAGAACGGCCGCCTGTATTGTCTATCACTTCAACAAAGCAGTCAGTGTCAGCGTTTTTTATTTATATCAATCATTGGTACTTTTGACAACCCTATCTCTTGCATAGTTTCCCATCTCACTCACCAATCCAGCATGTGCCATGGTGCGTAACTCCAGCTGTAGGACCCTCTCCTCACCAACCTCTCCAGAAGTGGCAGTCATTGGGGCACGGTTCTCATTGGACAGGAAAAATCGATTCCCCTTTCCCCCGGCGCCTCCAAAAACAGCCACATACTCCTGGCAGTTTTCTGAAAGGTCTACAATTATTTTACCAAGTTCTTTAACTATAGTTCCCAGAGGTACCTACCAGAATAACAAAAATAATTATAATTCAGCAAGCAAACACAAAAGCAGTGTATTAAAAAAAAGTTCCTACGCTATTTATAAAGGGGGAAAAAAAAATTAGGTGTGGGACAAGATGAGATAAGACATAAGATTGGATTCTCAAGGAGGAGACAAAACAAAACAGGATTTTTGTGTTGGTAATAATTAATAATTAGTCACAACACAGTATTTTTAAATCGTATTTAATGCTATGTTTTTTTCTGACATTTGCAACTACAGAAACTCAAACTGTATAACTAAGCAGCGCTTGACCCATTTTGCATGCCCTGAGCTCAATACAATCTCACAAGTCTATTTTCTATAAGCACAAGACATTCATCTGTTATTTGTAGATGACTCATAATACGTTGTAAAAGTTATTATGTAATAAGCCCACACCCATAAACGTGTTTGAAAGAGAAAAGAAAGTCGCTTAACAAACTATTTTCTATAATCAAATCAAATCAAATCAATGATGCACGCTTGTAAATTCCATAAACGTGACATCAAATTAATAACCAGTGCTTATTATAGTTTATTACATAACATAACTTTAATAAATAGTTGAATTATTTTTTAAGGAACCTAAATTGTACTTACCCTAATGTAGGTTGGACTACCATTGCGACCATAACAATTTTGCTGGACCCTGACTGACCATTTTGTCCTTTGTAAACCGGAACCACTTGAGCAAGCGATTTAACAACCCGGTCAGCTGAAAGAAGACAAAAATATTTAAGGATTTTGAATAAAATATAGACAACGAAAGGTTTGAATTTTCCTACCCTTGATGATGATACTGCCTCCATCTCCTCCGTTTCCACCGTCAGGGCCGCCCCATTCTTTACGAGGTTCACTGTGGAAGCTGCAGGCACCTTTACCACCAGAACCAGCGACCAATTTCACATTGCGATAATCCACGAAGTATCGAGTCTTTAGACAAATAAACAGATTAATTAGTTGCAAAATGTTTTCTCGGATATGCATTTTGAAGGCAACCCAGCAACAGTTCCAAAACAATCCATTGCACTGATAAAAAAGTAAAACATTTTAAACATAAAGTAGAATCGCAAAGAACAGTGAATACTCATGCAAAACATTATCATATTATTATCTCCTAATTTAAATCAACACCAGTGATCCAGCAGTAAATTTTAGCACACAGAGTAGTGGTTTATTCTGTGTGCTAAAATTACATTAGATTCTTCTTTTCTCTTTTTTCTATTTTGATGAACTAAAACTTTTCTATTATTAAGTATGTAAGTGAGCCGGCATCAGTGGTTCCCACTGCATTTTTACAAAGCTATATAAAACAAAATACAATAACACAATAACTACCTTACAAGTTTTGAGCCTACAAAAAGAGATACCCAGAGTGGAAAAGTCAGTCAGTTTACTTCTCAAGTACAAAATATGGACATATATAAAATGTATCCTACCTATTGCAAGGTCTACATTTCTGAGTAAGCTCTATTTGCAGTAATCACGATGTCTATCATAATCTATTCAAAAGCTAGTAATCCAAAATACAGTAGTAAATGTTTTTCAGTCAGGTTCTAATATCACTTATCTTTTATCAGAATAATTTGGTCATTGAAATCACTTTATGCTAGCTGCACTTTTGCCTTCTTTAGAGTGCGTGCCTTTTGTTTCTAAACTTTTAAAGGATATACAATTTTAGTGTTAAAAAATATGTATTTTAAAACAGAAGCAATCAATATGAAATCGCTTGGTAAAAACGATCAACACACAATAGCTAGCGTTGACAGTTACGTTAACTAATAACTAACGTTAATTAAATAGGATAATGACAAGTGTTAGATGTTTACGCACCAGTTTCTTCTCGGAGAGCTGTTTCTTCGAGTCTTTGCGTGTTTTGGCAAACAGTACTCGGTTTGTGCTGAATTGCCGGACTCGCAGGGATAAAAGGTTATGATTAAGTTTGTCAAAAAACGACCACAAACAACATGCTACTCTTCCATGCAACATCATCGGAAGAGTTCTGTCATTTGGAGGTTAGCAGTTAGCTTTAGCTAGTTCGCTTAAACAAAAGATTTTTAAGGCTAGGTACGACTCTCCAAGTTAAAAGTGATCAAACAAAAAAATAACATTAAAACGCTAGGATATCTGTTTATCATAGTTTGTTCACTGACCGCTAAACTGTTGACAAATGTTCGCGACCACGCTTATTTCTATGGATACCGGGAGGGACATTCCGCGTTTGTGTTTGCTTTCTACTGCCATCGTGTGCTTAGGCATATGAATTACCTTTGCTCAAGTTTTGTAAGAATTTATGTATTCTTTTTTTTTTTTACACTCGTGTTTTGTAACTGCAGGTTGGTTGATTGATTGAAGAAGGTGTAGCATATATTTTACACGAGTTTTCCATTTTTATTTTTTTTTACTCAAATAGATTATGGTATTTTATTTTATATTTTATTATCCTGTATGAAAAAGTGGGACATTCTCTACACAAGTGGGACAAGAAATTATAACAAAATTATAAAAGATAGACAGAATTTGTAAAGATTATTTTTTATTATTTTATAAAATAACACACATAACAAAAATTGTGCTAAAAAAAAAAAACAGGCAACAAATGCTGACATAACAATAAACAAGACAGACCTTCTAATGTGTCTTATTTTGATCGGATAAACTTTTTTCTACATGTTCACCTCAGAACAAAACACAGTACAATGTTTTGCCAATTTGTCAACTGTAATACAGCCTGTGATTGTCACTGTTAGGAGTTCTCTTTTTTCCTAATGACCCTGTTTGTCAGTAAATGAGGTAAGCTGTGATACTGGCAGGTTACTCTACTGCAAAGGTAGGCAGTAGTCCACTTTAGAATCATGCAAATATCATTACTAAATATTCACAACAAATTGAAACAGGTATGAAATTTTTCGCAATGACTGTCTTCAAGCTGTATCGTACTTGTTGAAATATCGAGGAGGCAAGTGCTTGTTTCTGTGTTACTTTGGCTTTCTTATAATCAAACATTAAAAACATCAAAATGTTGACTAAAGTTTTAGAGTGCTACAAAAGTTAGATATACATGTACATACAGACACTGTCACTGGAAAATAAAGTGCAAAGAAAGTTACTTAAGAATAACTAGGCTTACTGAATGGCATCCAGAGTAATGTGACATGTAACCCCTGCAATAAAAGGACATAACATAGAGTACTATGATATATGGCTACATAAGCGAGTAACTGTTTGTGGCTATTTAATAAGACATGTATATGTAGAGTTTAATATAATGTTGTCACAGTCTGACCGATCATAATTTTAGCGTTATATTCCTGTTTTAAACAGTGCTTATCTAATCAGAAACAGCATTCTGAATGTAAAAATATGTTAAGAACTAATGTACTTTACATTTCCAGTTATGCCCAGTTGACCACAGTCTTGTTCTTCACCAGCATCATCCTATTGCTGGTAGTTTCCATACTGACCCTGCAAAGCAAAATACATAACAACAATAGAAGAAGAAATAATATTGAAATATTAAAGTAGACCCAACATAGACTTAGCAGGATTCTTGACAAAATTTGAGAGAAATTTTAATAATTATTCTTGTATTGTGTAAATATAGTATGTATTTGAGTTCAGCTCAGGACAAATGGGAGCAAAAAACAAAAGTAATGAGTTTATGTTTTATATTTTTATTGAGTGTATTTCACTAATATAATGTTGCAATTGCCTTTTTGCCTTTCTGGCGGCACGATGGCAGAGCAGATAGCGCTCTGGCCACACAGCAATAAGGTTGCGGGTTCAATTCCCGCACGGCCCGGGCCCCGTGTCTGGGGATTTCCCCATCATCCAATAACATGCATGTTAGGGAACACTTGGTGATAGTCGGAGGTTGAGACACCAGGTGTTTGGGCGAATCGCCTCTGCTGAGCTGCCCCAGGGCAGTATACTGTCACTGAGTTGGTGAGGGAGGGGTTTCATCTCACTCCACTCAGCAAAGTTAGTTTGTGTTTGTAGTGGAAAATGCAAACACGTGGAAAAAAATCTCACTAAATGATTTTCCCCAAGTGTGCCAAATCCTGTGACTAATTCATCTAATTTGAAAATACAAATTGGATATCCACAATTACCAAACAAACTACAAAATACTTTATATTATACTGTTTTTTTCCAGAAAACAGTAAAGCAGTACACATTCAAATCTAATGAATGCCTACCTGTTCATATGAGTAAGGTCTTTGGGGCTGTCCTCCTCCCTGGGAAGAGCGGTATGACCCATACTGCTGACCCTGAGCCTGCGGATACTGAGAATACTGAGTTGAACTGCCTTGGCCTGGTCCTGTAATGCAAGAGCTTATGAAGTGAATTTGTGCTTCTTTTTGAATGTTACATGTTCCACTAGTGACTAACCGTATCCTTGAGGTGGTCCTCCATAGCCTGGCTGTGAGGAGTACTGCTGTTGTCCATAGGGCTGCTGCCCAGAGCCCTGCTGATACTGACCCTGCTGCTGACTGTACTGGGAGTTACCTAACAACAGGCAAACAAAATGGTACATATAGTATATTGTATAAATAGAATGAAAGATAAACACAAACACAAATGTAAACAAAGTATACCTTCATAATAATGCTGTGAGGATTCATCAAAAGACCTCTCGTATTGCTCTCCATATGGGGACTGTTGATATGAGTACTCCCCGTGACCTGTGTTCAGTGCAGAAGTTATGATAAAGAATAGTGTAAAGATGTTGAGAAATAAGTTCCAGCTGACAATATTGGCAATGATACACACACAGGCCCGGGTCCATGTCAAACTTAACGCATTTTCACAAAATGCCAATGCTTTATAGGCTTAAAATGAGGGTGAAAAGGGTTTAAGTCCCTGTTGACCCGGGCCTGCATAGAAATCTGAAATTTCGGCACACCAAAGGGGACAGTATGGACACAGACACACTGGGAAAGAACATTTGGATCAATGTCCAATGGGTTTTATCTTTGCTAAATGGACCATATTATATTTTTACACTTAAACTTGCAGAATAGTAAAAACCACATTGTCTCTAATGGGTTATGTATTTGGGCTTTAAGACATTTATGGCTGTGCACGATTACCATCAGGGTAATACTGCTGGTTTATGGGCTCGCTGGAGCTCTGAGTGTGTCCATACTGCTCTCCGTAGAACTTGTCTTCTCCCATGTACTGCTGTGCAGACCCTGCAACACAGTGAGACCGAGGCTGGTTAATCAGCTGTATGAATCCAACTGCGGAGTCTCCAATTGGCTTCTCTAGCATCTTTTTATGAAACAACCACAATATATGACGACTATTCATCAAATTTTGACACATATGTATATTTCTATACTTTGTCTGTTATCAGAGGTGTCAAAATACCAGTTATTTGTACATTTGACATGAGCCTGTATTGTTGGTGTGCTGAAACCCCAGATTATTTGAAATTATTACAGTGCAAACCAACATTTTTGCACAAGCCTAAAAATGGGAAAACAAACAATTCGTATACTTTTAATTGACATGCATAGTTAAAATGTGCATACCATGCAATTGTTAAGCAGTCATAACACTGATATCTTACGTGCATGGTATGCACTGCAACTACAAATTTGACAGAGAAGATAAAAATCTAAAGGATTTAAAATATGCGATCAAACATTCATGCAGAAAATGTGAGGTGAATGAGGACTTACATCCAGTCTGTGTTGCCCTAGAAACAGCCTTTCTTTCTCTGAATACATCGGTCTCAAATACATCCTTCAAATACATCTTGATGGGGTGGAGCTATTCTTAGTCACATCCTGACATGCTGACACAGTGAAAACTATAGATACACATATTTTACAGCTACATCTTAAACGTAAAACTGTATTTTAAAATCTGCCAGTGTGTCCACAACTTTGCAGTAAAATCTACAATATCAAGTGTCGACCATAGCCCTTGCGTTCCAAGAACCTCTTACCTGGTTGTGATGTGCGGTAGGATCCCATCGGCCTCTGGGACATCATGTTGTTGCCTTGACTGCCCTGACCCATCAAGCCCACGGCCTGCTGTCCCTGATAATGCTGCCCCCCCATCTGGGCTGAGGAGTAGTGAGGAGTGCCCGACTGTGGGTGCATCATGGAGACTGGAAAGCAGGTTAGTGGTAAAGATATCTGATAATTAACATGCAAAGCAACAGTGTGAGACTAAAGACTTAAAGAGGACACACTAATTAAACAGTCTAATCAAGGAAAGTAGGCAAGGTCACACTAGAACAAGCCACAGGGAAAAGGCAAAAGGGGTCAAAAGCAGCTTCAAATCTCTTGATTTTATAAGAGATGTAGTGGCGTAACATACACAGCCAATGCACATAGAAGGAATCTCTGCGTTATAGGAAAAAAATAATAGCAGTCATGAAAAGGGAGCTGATGAACTGAATGTGTTCCAAATTCAGCTTCAGAGTCTAGAAGTGATTAAGCATCATTATTGTTAAGCTAATAAGTCAATATCATGTTCTGTTTAACTGAAATAAGCTTTTAATCTTCTTAAAGCCACAGGTCTGCCAAACAAGTCTGTGTGGGACATTTAAGACCTAATATATATTCATTTTAAAGTGATATGTTGGCCAAACACGGTCTCCTTTGTTTGCCTATTTTGCAATACCAAGTTGTACTTCCTGTCTGAGATGAATAAAAGCTACATAACAAAAATATATACATTTAGGGGTGCTAAGTAAAATCAACTTTAATCACGCCCTCAATAAACGTCATATATCTTACTCATTTTAAGTGCCCATAATTTTTCCTATATTTCTTCATTGCTTTTAGCCTTGGTCAGTTGTTGGCACCTGGCTCACCTTGGTTGGACTGCAAGTTGCTTCGTGAAGAGGAGGAGGTAGTAGATGAAGAGCCATAGGCAGCACCTGGGCTCTGGAGCATTTGGGAGGGCCCAGTGTGGCTGTATGTGCTGTGGGCAGTAGGGGGCGCCTGGACAGACTGCTGCATAGGGCTGTGGCCTGATGGACACATGTCCCAAAGGTCAACAAGAGAACCACATTCAGTTCATCTCCACTGCAAGTCCTTAGAGCAGCCAGGAGTACAGCAATGAAAATAAAATAAAAAAAAAAACTATGTACCAGCAGGGATGGATAGTTATGTTTACTGGAGTAACTTGAAGAAATTGTAGTTCTAAAAGTTTTGACATAGTTTGAGGTAATAGTTCTCAACTTATTGGCTTCTCTTTCTGTAACTAAGTTTAAGCAATAGAAAAATTTCATTATTTTCTGTATTATCTTGTTATTTGTTTGCTTACTTGTGTCAATGCTAAAACATAATTTGCTTTATTCAGGAATTGCAACACATTGTCACAAGATGCTCACTTATAACAGTGTGCATCATCTATTTAATGCAATTTTGTTGGCTACTCCACCCACCTCTGGCACTGGGGGTTACATAAAAATAAGAGCTTTCACACAGCTCTAAGTAAAGCCGGCATACATGCAGCAAAGACATGTACATGGGACACAAAAGACACTTACCATTACTCTGCATCATCGACGTAGGAGTCAGTCCTGATGTCATGTTGTCATTACCTGAAGTGTGTGCACCGCTCTGGCTCATCCCCATGTTGTGAGTGGGAGGCTACACCAAATGAAACCAATTATTGTTACCATGAATAGTCATTAGGAGAGGAGCAGTATACTTGATAAGGTAATTAAACTCAAGCCATGCTCACAGCGGGTAAAAGTGACTGCATGTTCTGATTTGAGTCTGCTATTGTGGCCAAGTAGACGAGGTTTCTGTGCAGGATTTGCTGATATCTGTCAAAATATACCCACATGTTAGATTCCACATGAAGAATAATTACCTCAAATTGAGCACTTACTGTGTGCATTCAGTTGTTTTGCCTTTGCTTTGGTAGTCCATTATACACTGTATGAGGTGATGGTTTTCATCCAGCATCTATGAAAAGACAACAATGGAGCACAGAGCGTGTTATTATCCCATGGCAGACGTGTTCTGTGATCATGTATTCATCTGATTGGCTGATGCAGTCAAGGTATGTGCAGGGGCCAGGGTAGTGCTGAGGACAGGTGCACACCAAAACAAACAGGGTTCACTCAAGGACAGCTTCAGCACGGTCTTCTTCGACATGTCCGGACCGGACCTTTGGATGTGTAACCTTTTTTACTTATCATACAAAGTAGTTTATCAAAAACACGTAAGGTTTTAAAAGGTTGTGGTCGTGCCATAGCCTACGTGCGTAATTGTTTCAACATAAACGTGTTATTGAAATGTGGAGTTTCTCCACGAAAGGTTTAAAAAAACGTGTGCACCAAGTGACTTTGAAGGTTTACAAGTTTTGCACAATTAGCTTAATGTTGCAATTAAAAACAACATAAACGCTGAGTGCAGCTGCGACGCACACTCCCAGCGCAGACAGCGTACCTTTCATCCAAGACGACGCACATCACGCTTTCCCAGCCTCGAGCCTACCTTTTGAATAGTCTGCGGTGTCACCTCCCCTTTGGTCCTGGGACGCGCAGATGGAAACGCCACTGACATTTTGTCATATGGAAAATGAAAGCGGTTATTTTATTCTAATATTTATTATCTTGAGCGCAATCCTCTGTGGATGCACTTGTCCATTACCATCACAGAAGGGGGTGGAGCGTGGGTCGTTAAATGCCCAAAGCAAACGAAAAAGAAATCTGAAAGAATTGCATCACGCAGCATAACCACAGCTACCTTTAAAGTGCTGTACTTGTGCACAAATAATGAAACCTGTTTAGTGTATTTTAACAGACCTATTTGTTGGGAAACCCTTTGCTTTCGCCTTGGTACAGTCCGGATGCTGAGTCTCGCTCCGTGTGTAGACGGAGCATTCATCATCATCAGACTGCATTCTTCAGGCTGACGGAGCTAAGCGCTTTTCACACGTAGGCTGGGTTTGTGACTGATCAGAGAAATGCAACACAGTGAAACTATAACTGTTACAGACAAAAGCAGTCAAACCCAATTTAATATTTCAGTTTATTTTAAACACTATAAACACCCACATTTCCAAAACTTGAGTTTGATGCAGAGTATTAGGAGTTTTACAACAATTAAATGCATCTTACATAACACACACTAAAATATTTTAACATACACAAATGTCATTATTTTGTATTACATCATAAACACATACCATACAAGTTCTCTTCTCATGTTTATAAACACTGATTAACTGGTGAATGCTTTAGTACACAAAGACCCCAGGTCCAGACCTCTGCTCTCTGCCCCTGGTGTAGCCTCCTCTAAAGGCCGGGCTCCTCAAAGGCCATCCTGAAGCACCAAATGTTTCCATGTTGCGCTGACGTTCCTCTGCCCATGATGACCTGGTTACACCAAAAGGAACTGTAGAAAGTGTCAAATTCAATAAGGCAGTTAAAAAGAACTCACCTTAGTTTACGCTGAGAGGGAGAGGAAATGTTATCGTAAAAGGATTTTGCCTTATTATACACAGATTTTTGCCCAAAAGGATCATCGTCGAATGGAGAGTCATTTGCAACTTCCTCCATTACATTATTGCGTGGTTCTAAAAAAAGGTTTTAACATTATGTGCAAGTGCAGTTAGAAAACACCAAATTTCACATAGACTGTACCTTGCATATCATTAATAAACTGTGCATTTGAAAAGTCGAAATCAAAGTCCTCATCAAACCTCAGTGGGCCATTGTAGTGACGGTTCCTGCCTCTCCAGGAACCTGCAAAGTATTTAAAATCAGGCCATCATTTTAATTAAATCTGTACAATATTCAAACATCATATTATCTGACAGAACTATTACCGTTAATTCAATGAGTACTATCCAAACAATATCTAATGACAGAAAACATGGATCATGGTCCAAGTTACCAAACAACATCACAGACTTTTAATTTTAAAAAAAAATGTGTGTTCAAGTTCTTCAAACACATTTTTACTTGACAATTTGACATGACAGAATCACAGTCTTTGAAATAATTGCTGAGTGTAACGCGGCTACAAAATGTGTTTGGTGATAGACGCTTCATATTTGATGGATACAATATTGTACAACTACTGTTCATTTTGCTTTTCGATTGAATGATTGATTGGATGATTAGACAGTGATGATCTGTCAAGGATATTAATTTTTTTTTTTTTTTTTTTTATCTCTTTAGTTTATTTAGGAGAGGGAAAGGATATTTAATAATTTGATTCAGAAAGGGCTTAAGCAAAGCTGTATCCTGCTAAAAGTATCACTAAGGACAGAAAATAACAGAAAAATAGATTATCAAAACAGATGCACATGTGAGTCGCAAACTTTTTCAAGCTAATGTTTTGAGGTTTTTCCTTCTGCATTATCACAATACATCCCCAGTTTTCAACGTGATTTATGCTCATCTCTAAAGAGGTTTTATGTTTCAAAATGGTATGATCACATTCATCATACAGACCATGTTACAAAACAGATCTGTGGAGAGGTGAGCCTGCTCAGTGAAATGTTTCTAGATGTTTTTGAGCAATAATTTGTAATTGAATAAATGTTAGACCAACACTGTGGAACATTCCAGGTAAAGCACCCATAAGTAGACCAGCAAGGAGTAAACCAAAAAAAAATTACATGATGTAGCTTTAAAATCATTACCAAGTCTCCTCCTTGGCGGTATATTTTCAATGTTTGGCGGTATCCGCGATCCTGCCGAGTTAGAGGGAAACGCGAGCCTCCCTGCACTTCAAACAAGAAATACCAAACATAATATAAATAAAATCATTGAAAATATTTGGAATAAGACAGAGCCAACTTGCTTACTTGTCACTGGAGGTGGTCTTTGACGTGAAGGGACTCTTTCATCCTGTGGCCTAGGTCTGACCGGCTGCCTTAGCTGAGGTTCTCTGATTGAGGCTCGAGTCAGTGGATCATTCTGCTCCCATTCGTCATTGGATGGATGTAAAATCCTTCTGTTTCTCTCAACACCAATGGTTTGTACCGCCTTCTCCACCATTGGACGCTTTATAGGAATACCTATTAACACAAGCAGATAGATTAGCCAAAGCTATTAGTGAGCTATGTCAGATTACGCAGATAAAAGTAAAAAGTAATGAGCAAAGAACTTTCTCTACTAATAACTAGATAACCATAGGAGTAAATGTCTAAATATCACAGATATTTTCATTTGAAGATTCAATTTTAATTTATTGATCCTCAATTTAACCAGGAGAACCTCTTTGAAATGAGAAATCTCTTTTTCGAGAGTGCCCTGACTAAGAGGCAGCAAAACAAACAACAAAAAACTGAAAAAAGGGTTATAAGAATATTTACACAACATACACACAAGTAAGGGTACTGTTACACTACATTACTATTGTAAAAGAAAATACACCTCCACAAATTCAGACATCAAAAATTTAAAAGTGGGGGGGAAGGGGTTGCTTTTGGGTTAAAATAATAGGGTATATTTTTACTTCCCCTTGCTTTCAGAAGCTGTATTTTAGCCAATCCCGTGAAAGATCAAACCTTGTATTTTTGCAACAAGTATGAACCTACCAATGCGAGACCAGCTGCATAATCCTGACCACGAAGGGTCTGGGCAGGAACCTGGTGGTAAATAGGAACTTGAACCGCTCCGAGATTCAAAGTAGAGTGTGAGTCTGGCAAACTTGCACCTGAGGACTGAAACAACATTTTAATTGAGCACAGATCATCTACTTAAGTTTGATTTTAACTCTTTAAACTCACCAGTAGAATAGCGGATCTGGAGGAAGGCCATATTGGAATGGAGGCAATTCACAGAGGCTGATGTCTTTTATGTCACTTCCTCTAAATGTGATGTACTCGTAGACGTCATCTCTGGGAGGTGTAGGTCTGTCAGTCAGTCGGCCTTCTGTCCCAAAGCACTTCACTACAAAAAAAGTTAATTAAAACAGATTTAAAACAACAAAAAAAGTAAATAAAATGGCTAAATCAGCATTCTCCAAAATGCAACTCAGAAGCTACCAGCTCTGAATACTCTTCCTAGTAGGGATTTAAAGTCTGCATTTAAGATAATTAGTTTAAATTTAGGGTGACAACAAGTTAAGATAGTAACTAATTGATTACTGGAATAATTGTCAACTAATTTAGTCAGCGAATAATTCTTTGCAGGTCAATTCATCTGTCCCTGAACATAAAATGAGCTGAAAAATGAAGTACTGTCACTCAGACTGAACAGTAATAACCAGAAAAGCATGTGCTTAAAAAAATTTTTTTTCTGTAAACATAAACCTAAAGGAAGTCCTTAGGTGGCATTACTTGAGTCAAATTATGAAACAATCTTTTATTTGTATAAATAATCGCTCAATTAATCGCAACTCAATTCAAATTTCTAATTAGCTTTTAAATGTAACTTAGAACAATGTGTGTGCATGAATTGTAACTCAAGTAATGAAAGTACTGCAGTAAAGCAGCTGTCTGTCGATTCTTGAGCTGAATGCACAACATCTATGAAAGACAATGGACGCTAAAGACATTTAGGACACGGGTTCATTTCACCAACTTTATTAGGACCTATTTTCTAAGATTTTAACTTTGTTTTCTCTCACTGTAGTTTATGATTATCATGCATGTTTGAATAATCTTTTTGTTGCCCTGCAGCTGATAATTGAGTGCTCGGAAAAGCTCTTCCTCACCTACCACCTATCCCCACCCACTTGCCTGTATTTATAAGATTATTTCAAAAAACACACACAGTAAAGCATGCATGGTTCAAAATAGACACACAGTCACATTACAACAATAAAATGTACACATTTTAAAATCTGCTGCTTGTATTAAAATCTTACAAAAATGAATTGGGGCTTAACAGTTCTGCCGTTTTGAACAGAAAGTAAATGGACTATTTCTAAGATAAAAAAAAACTAAATTACTGCTCTACACATATTATAGTTTATTCATAGAACAGAAAAAACTCAATTGGTCCCCTTTGAATCTTTGGCTAAATGTGGTTTGTTCTTAATTTCGAATAGCTGTAGAATAGGCTGAAACTACAATCCATGGCTTAACATGAGTTAAACTGTGGTGTCTGAAGTTACGTTTTGCTAAACTTGTCTCAGATTTGGCCTCGGTGTCACGAGCTTACCTTTTGCCAGAACCACAGTTGAATTCACTTTATCAATGGTGTACAAAATGCCCACATATCTGTTCAGAGCCTTGGAAATCAGAGCTATTTTACAGCCGATGTAAGGCTTTGCCACGTTCATTTGGACAGTTGGAGAGAAGCACCAAAACGTCCTTCAAGCCGAGAGCAGCGCGACCAGGAACACGATCTGAACAGTCACGCTGCATTTAGTGAAACGCGCACCTGGCTCACTGGTGACGTCATAATTGGGCTAATTGCGTTGATCGGGTGTCTTCTTTAAATTTGGTCTATAAATGTACCGTTACACAACACTCTTATTTGGAAAAAAAGAAGAAAAACGAGCTGCTTTATTTGCACATTTAAAGGAGAGAATTTCCAGCAGAGGGCGTGGCAGCATCGCAGTGCTTTTTAGGTCTACTTTGAGTCTGAACCCAATTGAATTGTTAACTCAAAATGTAACAAAAAACATATTCGTAATACCCTTCAGGCTCTATCAGAGGTCTACAATCTTTAACAGCAAAAGAGACACATTTGCCCAAATCAAACCAAGTCAAAGTAGGGAAGAGTCGCAACTGGATTTAATCTAAGAACATGTTTAGTCAGTTAAGTGAATTTACTCAATGTTTTAAACACTGAAAACATAAAAAAAATATTCTGAGAAAAAAAGTGTGCTGTGCCTCAAAAAAGGTTTATTTAAAAAACACACAGGCAACTAAAATAATAATGAATATTCTTTCTTTATTATAGTCTGATTCATCATTCAAAATTAAATCTCAAAAATCTCAAAGTGCCACAATTAGGTTTTTCAAGAGCCGCATGTGGCTCTCGAGCCGCAGGTTGCAGACCCCTGCTCTAAATCAAACTCAACCTAGAGTAAAATCTCTCTTAAAATTGGAATTCACAATTTGCAAATGTCAATTGGAAAAGAACCTGGATGTTGCCATTTCATATAGAATCAATAAATTACATGACCAACAAAAAAGCTACAACAATATACAGTATATACAGTGAAGTAATCAGTAACCCTGATTAAGAATTTCAGTCTCTGCCTTATCTGAGTTCATTAGTATCATCTCACCAAGTTTTATTTTTGTAGTTATTTTTGTATGTTGTTCTTTGTATGTTTCTTTCTTTTTTGTTTTTCTTTGTTTCTGTTTGTTGTATTTTGTTTTTTATCTTGCTTTGTTTTACAACAACTGCTGACCACCAACTACAGTGTTAATGAATGTCCTTATATTGTAAATTGTAAATATGTTATGTTAATATTGTAAATAACCATGGAATTAAAAATAAATACATTGGAAAAAAAAAGTGTCTGAACCTCAACACGATGTACTGGACATTTTAATCACGACTATTTAAAACTGAAAACACCAGACAATACTCTAGATCTGGACAGGATATTTATTTAGGCTGTCTTTACCTTTAAGCTAAACACAAAATCAACTTTTCTGGTGGTTTTGCTGTGCATACGGTAATTAAAGGTGCCCTATGTCACTTTTTGATCAAATATAGACACGCAAAAAAGCATGTTTTTGTCATTTAGCTGTTTAAAATGTGCTGAATAAAAACTAAAAATCCGTATCTTTACTTTAAGCATCCTTGCATGGCCACAAAATGGACTATTATTAGTTAAGGGTGAGGACCTCCTCCTGTATTTTTCTATGGAAAAGCAGTTCTCTTGGCTGTATTTTGGCACAAAACATATTTATCCCCATTCAGAATGCCCCAAAGTATGGTTAGTAATTTTCTATTTGTAAAGAAATGTGTAGCTGACTTTTCACCTCCAAAGATACACAGTGCACCATGGCCTGCTGTTCTGAGTCATTCTTTGGCAACTTTAGGGCAAAGGAGCAAGTCAATGAGTAGTGTCATTTCTGGACTTTGTGTGACATAAGTACACATTTGTCTACTCAAAACATTGTGCTAATCACAAACACCTGTCAAACCAGTCACACTGCTACTCTTCAGTCTCAGCCCCTCCTTTCACCTTTTCGTCACACTTTTCTTGCAGGAAGTATAGTTTGAAATGTGGGAGAAGTTAGGGGGTTAGGCTGACTTTAAATACTGTAAACCCCAATAATGTTTCAGATTTACATAGTGCCTTTCTGTAGATCCGAAAATCTTTATATGGCATTATTTGGGGCAGACAATAAAAGTGAGGCTGCAGTTCAATGCCATGGGCCTCTCTGACCATCCTCACTCACTAACACACATTCTTATGGGTAAAGTGTCTTTCCAGAGCCACTGGTACCTGTGCTCACTTGACCTAAATGTGGTGCATGCTCTATTTTTGAGAAATTGACCACTGATTAATTTTATTCAGGTGAAGTGTGAAGTTGGCCCTCTGAAGTGCCCAAAGTTACCCACTGTGCCCTAAATTACACCTTCTAGCCTTGTACTGTACGTTGGGCCCAGCTCTATTTCTGTTGGTGTCACCGGGTCTCTGCCGAACCCTTAAACGGTGAGACAGAATAAAGTGAGAATATTAACAAGCGAAAAAACAATAATCTTATTTTATTTTTAATTATATTTTTAAGACATCATTTACTTTAACAGTATTTAGTCTTCAATACAGTATTTTCATTAAATACATTTCAAGGTGTTCTTACCAACACTGATGTCTGTTTATGGGACCAAAAGCCAACTGTGGTTACTGCAATGGAGTGAATGAACAATACGCGACAATTGTAAAAAGAGAACTGCAATATTATTGTTTGTTCAGAGTGAGAAAATAGATTAACATTTTTCAGACATTGAAGCAAATAGTGTTAACTTCTGTCACTTCAGTATAGCCGACTCGTGTGTGTGGACTAATGAAAACAAAACACTCTGAATTTCTGCTCAAACATCAGTGAAATGACCGTTCTCTCTCCCTTTCTCTCTCTGTAAAGATAGGCCTGCCTCTTTCAGCCAGGACAGTTTGACTTTACTGTGAAAATAGAAGGATCAAGAGAACAACAAAAAAATTAATTTAGGAAGTTAATTTGTGGCAGGAGATAGCTATAGTATTTTAAACTCTATTTGAATCAAGCTTATGCAAGTTGTGTTTTAGGCCACACAGAATGATTAAAACCAATATGTTCAACAGCCTATAAATTAGCTTGGTTGCTTTGTTAAATGGGGCATATTGTAGCTATGTTGTATTTGTAGTATTTGGATTGATTCATGTTTGATTAATCTAATACTCGAGTGCTGTTTTCACCTACCACCTATCCCCGCCCACTTGTCTGTATTTACTTTCCAACAATAAAAACGAGCAAATTAAAATCTGCTGCTTGTTACATGTTGATTTTTCAATACTGGCCATCTGCAGCTTAGAATAGAAACTCAGTAATGTCGGGAACTATATTGTATTGAAAAATCAAAATACTATTTATAGTGTATTTAGCTAGAGTTACCTTTTTTTTTTTTTTTTTAAATAAAATATAAGTACTTTTTTTACAAATTTTAGGAATGCATTTTGGTATTTTAAAACATAAATTATGTTTAAACTCTTCAAAAATGATGAGAGACAACTCTAATAGTGAAGCATGTGTACAATTTCCTTCTCTAATTGATGATAAATGTTTTCTTATCATGAGGCAAGGCAAAATGTGAATCAAAAATCCAAAGCTGTCTGACTCTTATGTCACGTTTTTCACATCATAAATATTCCAAGTATTAGGAATATAATACTCTGATTAAACTAAGTAACGAAATGCAAAACAAAGTAGTTTTTTTAATTGCAAAAATACATTCCTTTTTAGTTCAAGGAAGTTAGGCATTATTGGCGAATAATGAAAACTGTTCCTTCCTGGAATTGTACTTCTAGCAAGGGAAGAACAGAATTCATTGTATTTTCTTACTAACTGAGACTTTTCATTCCTCTTTTGTGAGCTTAATTAATTTTCTGACCTTGTTTTGTTATTTCATTATAGCTGCCTAAAGAACTGGAGGTTTACCAGAAACCTTCACATTTGTATACTTACTCTATGGGACTATATATAA